>CM068296.1:28442969-29042969 GCA_034768395.1 Linum lewisii
AAAAGCTTGCAAGCACTCTTCATCAAACGAAATTCCACATCCTTCTCAAGAAGCCGAGTCATAGGAGTAGTTATTTTCGAGAAGTCTTTGATGAAGCGCCTATAGAAATCGGCATGCCCCAAGAAGCTTCTCACGGCTTTCACGGATGAAGGTGGAGGAAGTTGAGAGATGGTCTCCAACTTTGCCTTGTCAACCTCAAGGCCCTTTTTAGAGATCTTGTGACCAAGAACAATCCCCTCATTGACCATGAAATGACACTTCTCCCAACTTAATGCAAGATTGGTCTCTTCACACCGACGCAAGACCTTCTCAAGGTTCCTCAAGCATAGGTCGAATGAATCCCCAAAAACCGAGAAGTCATCCATGAACACTTCCATGATATCTTCCACAAAATCATCGAAAATGGCAAGCATACACCGTTGGAAGGTGGCGGGAGCATTGCACAACCCAAAGGGGATCCGTCGATAAGCAAAAGTACCGAAGGGGCATGTGAATGTGGTCTTCTCGATGTCCTCCGAGGCGATCGGGATTTGGAAGTACCCGGACATACCATCTAAGAAACAATAGTACTCGTGACCGGAAAGACGCTCGAGCATTTGATCCATGAAAGGTAGAGGAAAGTGATCCTTCCTAATGGCATCATTGAGTCGACGATAATCTATGCAAACACGCCACCCGGTGATCGTCCTTGTCGGGATAAGCTCATCCTTGTCATTAGCTACCACCGTGATCCCTCCTTTCTTGGGGACAACTTGCACGGGGCTAACCCAAGGGCTGTCCGAGATAGGAAAGATAATACCCGCATCCATAAGCTTAATAACTTCTTTCTTCACAACCTCCTTCATGTTAGGATTTAGCCTTCTTTGTGGTTGCACAACCGGCTTGAAATCTTCTCCATAAGGATCCGATGTGAGCAAAATGTGGGACTTATACCTCGAATATCCGAGATGCTCCACGCAATAGCTCTCATGTACTTCTTGAGGAGCTCCACTAGACGGTCCTTTTGCTCGGGTAGAAGCTCAGAATTTATGATGACCGGTAGCTTAGAATCTGGCATGAGAAAAGCATACTCCAAATGTGCGGGAAGAGGCTTGAGCTCAAGAGTAGGTGGTTCTTCATAGGAGGTCTTTACCCTTTCCACCTTCGGGAGAGCAACAAAAACCGTTTCACCCTCTAACTTGTCTCTCCCTTCATCAAGGTAAGCCACTTGAGCTTTTAACTCCGGGGTGCCTAAATGTTCCTGCAGATTCATTCTAAGGCAAACATCCAAAGAATCTCTACACACGAAGTTAGAAATACTACACACACTAGCCGAAGCAATAGTATCACACGAGTACTCTAAATCATCTTGTGCGTGAGCAAACTTCTTGCCATCGGCTATGCAAAATGTGACACTCTCTTGTCCTACTCTCAATGTCAATTTTCCGTCATGCACATCAATCAAAACACGAGAAGTAGCTAGGAATGGTCTACCCAATATCAATGAGACATCCACGTCATCGGTATCTATGATCGCAAAGTCAACTAGGAAGACAAAAGGGCCTACTTTAACTAGCACATCATCAACAATCCCCCTAGGACTCTTGGTCGACTTGTCCGCAAGTTGAATGTACATACGAGTAGGACGAAGATTAGACAACCCTAGCTTCTCAAATATGCAATAAGGCATGACATTGATACTAGCACCTAAATCCGCAAGACCATTAGCAAGAGAAATATTACCAATAGCACAAGGGATAGTAAAGGTACCCGGATCCTTGAGCTTTTTGGGTGGACTTTTGAAGAGAACGGCGGAGCATTCCTCATTAAGGTGGACTAGAGATGTCTCCGGTAGCTTTCTCTTGTTGGTGTAGAGTTCCTTCATGAACTTAGCATATTGGGGCATCATAGTCATTGCTTCGGGAAACGGAAGAGAGAATTGCATTTGACTAATCCGCTCCACAAACTTCTTGAAAACCTTCTCAAGGCCATCCTTCTTCAATCGAGATGGGTATGGAGGCTTAGGCTTGTATGGAGATACAACCGGTGCGGGAGGAGAGACCGGTGGTGTACTCGATGTAGCCTTACTAGGTTCCTTGGCAACCTTAGTGTTCACATTACCCGTGGGAGGTTCGACTTCAACCTCAACTTCATCCAAAGGAGGATCATTAATATCATCATCATCAACCATTAGATTAGGATCTTGTACCTTTGTAGAGTCAATTGGAGTAGAGATTGTATCTTGCAAGGGTCTTCCACTTCTCAATGTCACTACCTTGCAATGTTCCGGACCTTTGGGGTTGATCTCGGTATTGGAAGGTAAAGTGCCCGAGGGTCGCTCCGAGAGTGCCTTAGAAATATGTCCTAATTGGTTCTCCAAATTGGCAATTGAAGCTTGTTGATTCTTGATGAGTTGGATCATTGCCGCATTGGTGTCTTCTTGAGAGATCGAAGAACCACCCTCCTTATTTTGAGGAGGCTTGTTGAACCGGGTGGTCCTTCACCTCTATGGTTGTACATTCCCGGTGGGGTAGGACCTTGGAAACCTTGACTTGGATGGCCACTTTGATTCCATTGATTTCCCCTTGGTGCCCTTGACCTTGGGGTCCTCCTTGAGTCCCTTGGCTACCTTGGTTTAGGTTACTTCCTTGAGACCATTGGTTGCCTTGATAACCCCTATAACCTTGATAACCTCCTTGATTTCCTTGGTTGTAGCCCTTGCTATAACCACTACCTTGATTCCCTTGGCCTTGGTAACCTTGGTTAGACTTGTTGTACCAAGGTCGGTTATAGTTACCTTGATAGTTACCTTGGGGGCTGAAATTACCATGGAAACCTTGACCTTGTGCAAAGCTTACCTCCTCAAGGTCATCTTGGCCAAGTTCAGGAGTGGCGGAAGGACAAGCACTAACATCGTGGCCTTGACCCCCACAACCCTCACAACAAAATACTGAAGCAACCGGTGGATTACCCACATGAGATGATTGAACCTTGGAGGGATGCTTAGGCATGCTTAGGTTGCTTACTTGTGAAGCCATGGCGTCGATCTTAGACATAAGGAGAGCGATCATTGGATCATCTTCATCTCGATGTCCGGTAACTTATGCTTCTTCCCATAGGTGGATGAATCCTTTGGTGCATCAACACTTACGGACCGACAATCATAGTGCGTGTCACTTCCATACTTAGACTTAGGAGGTTGTTGTCGAGACCAACTCCTTGTCTTGTTGGCCATCTCCGCGAAGAGTTCTAGAGCATCTTTGGGAGTGAGCATCCTTAAGTCACCTCCGGCGGCTTGGTTGATCATCCTTGTATTCTCAAAATCAAGGGACCTAGCAAAGATGTCCACCAAGCTCCATTCGGCGAAGTTGTGATGAGGACAAGACCGAAGAATGGCTTGGAACCTATTCCAAGTCTCATGGAAGAGCTCTCCCTTGTGTTGTATGAAGTGGTTGATGCGGTCTCGGATTGCATCCGTCATATAGGGAGGAAAGAATTCTTCAAGGAAAGCTTCGGCTAGGCCCTCCCATGTAGTGAATGTTCTACTAGGTTGGTTCTCCAACCAAGACTTGGCTCGACCTTTGAGTGAGAAGGGGAAGAGTCGGAGTCGTATGCAATCCGGGTGAACTTGATCATTCTTAACCGTGTCACAAATCTCCAAGAAGTCCTTGAGATGCCTAGATGGACACTCACCATCAATGCCATTGAACACCACTCCATTTTGAATCATTTTGGATCATATTAGGCTTGAGCTCAAAGTTCCTAGCATTGACGGGTCTTCGAACAATGCTAGAGGCTGCCCCTTCAAGAGTAGGACGAGCATAATCCGCCAAGGTACGTCTTGCACCCCTTTGTGAGTGATCATCATCATTAGTGTGGTGTGAATGTACCGATTGGTCATCGTCATCCTCGTGATGAGACATAGTGTGGTGTGAGATGCGATCAACTTCTTCTTCTTCAACTATAGGAGGTGAGGAAGTGGTAGGTGACTTGAGCACTTGTTCTAGTCCTTGGATTCGTGCTTGAAGACGAGCTGAACGCCTCATGCACTAACCCAAAATCTCCTTCAAACAAGCACAACAAACACACCCGAGTAATACAACGATGCGGGATAATAAAGTAAACCAAGAGCAACAAGGAAGCAAAAAGTAAAGCGGAAGGAAGGGAATAGATCGGTCCACTACTAAGTGCTTTCAAAGGAATGAGAGAGTCCCCGGCAACGGCGCCAAAAACTTGATAAAAGCGGGTTTACCAAGGTCGTATTCCACGGGGTTCTCTCAATGGCCTCTAGTCACATTCCTCGTAGACGGTCTATTCATTTGAAAGGAGTTTTGATTTGAAATAGACATTAAAAACTTAAAGGAAACTAAAAGGAAGAAAGAAAAATAAAGTGGTGCAAATCAAAGACAAAAGGGTTCTCTTGGTGGGTAGTTTCATCATGCTCAAGATGACTAATTGAACAAACAAGCCAATTAAGATCGAGTTTGCATTCGGATGACCATGCATTTCACTTTAATAGACTCGATGCACTCTCGTAGCACCTAATCCCTATCCTAATACCACTCAACTTAGGCTCTCGCTCTCAAGCTAAGTGAAAAAAGGATGCATTCTAAGTGTTTGATGAAATGCCAAGACACAAGACCCTCTCTTAAGACTCTATGACCACAAGGCTAGGCACAACACTCTCATATCAATGCCCTAACACTAAGAGATTCACCAAAAAGCCTTTTCAAACTCAATTGAATGAAAATCCACATGCACACCAAGTGGTCGATAAAATGCCCAAGAGAGAAATCAAGTGAAAATGGTTGAAATAAGATGATCTAATCTCTTAGAACACACTCACTTCAATCCCTAGACCTACAATCTATGCAATCCAAGCACTCTCATGCATCAAATCACAATGAATGGACCAAATCAAGCAAACATGGCAAAAAATGGCATTAAGAACAAGTCTAGGAATCATCCTCATACAACCAAGATCAATCATGGCAAGTTCTATACAATCATCCCTCTATCATAGCACAACTAATCTACCCATCCAAGATGAACCCTAGAAACTCAGCCACACATGGCCAAGGGAGTAAAGAGAAAAGAAGGAAGAATGGTCACCAAAAACACCATGGATGAATCCTTGAGATGATCTTCACTTCTCCACTTGTAAGCACTTCTCCCAAGGTTTGTTGGCTTCAATCCTAGCTCCAATGGCTTCAAATTGCTCCAAAAACGTGCTCTAGGGTTTGAGGGTTCGTGGAAATGTGTTTGGGGTTCCAGAGATATCCAATCCTTCTCTAAATGGCCAAAAATAAGAGTATTTATAGTGCAGGGGACAGTGCACGACGTGCACCCCTGCACGGCGTGCACAGTGCACGGCGTGCACCCCTGCACGGCGTGCACATCTGCATGGCGTGCACCCCTGCACTCTGCAGAAAACCCGATCTTGCAAGGCTCTTATCTCCCTCGTCCGGCCTCCAAATGACCTCCCGTTTGCTCCTAGTGGAAGACCCTTGCAAGATACAATCTCTACTCCAATTGACTCTACAAAGGTACAAGATCCTAATCTAATGGTTGATGCTGATGATATTAATGATCCTCCTTCGGATGAAGTTGAGGTTGAAGTCGAACCTCCCATGGGTAATGTGAACACTAAGGTTGCCAAGGAACCTAGTAAGGCTACATCGAGTACACCACCGGTCTCTCCTCCCGCACCGGTTGTATCTCCATACAAGCCTAAGCCTCCATACCCATCTCGATTGAAGAAGGATGGCCTTGAGAAGGTTTTCAAGAAGTTTGTGGAGCGGATTAGTCAAATGCAATTCTCTCTTCCGTTTCCCGAAGCAATGACTATGATGCCCCAATATGCTAAGTTCATGAAGGAACTCTACACCAACAAGAGAAAGCTACCGGAGACATCTCTAGTCCACCTTAATGAGGAATGCTCCGCCGTTCTCTTCAAAAGTCCACCCAAAAAGCTCAAGGATCCGGGTACCTTTACTATCCCTTGTGCTATTGGTAATATTTCTCTTGCTAATGGTCTTGCGGATTTAGGTGCTAGTATCAATGTCATGCCTTATTGCATATTTGAGAAGCTAGGGTTGTCTAATCTTCGTCCTACTCGTATGTACATTCAACTTGCGGACAAGTCGACCAAGAGTCCTAGGGGGATTGTTGATGATGTGCTAGTTAAAGTAGGCCCTTTTGTCTTCCTAGTTGACTTTGCGGTCATAGATACCGATGACGTGGATGTCTCATTGATATTTGGTAGACCATTCCTAACTACTTTTCGTGCTTTGATTGATGTGCATGACGGAAAATTGACATTGAGAGTAGGACAAGAGAGTGTCACATTTTGCATAGCCGATGGCATGAAGTTTGCTCACGCACAAGATGATTTAGAGTACTCGTGTGATACTATTGCTTCGGCTAGTGTGTGTAGTATTTCTAACTTCGTGTGTAGAGATTCTTTGGATGTTTGCCTTAGAATGAATGTGCAGGAACATTTAGGCACCCCGGAGTTAAAAGCTCAAGTGGCTTACCTTGATGAAGGGAGAGACAAGTTAGAGGGTGAAATGGTTTTTGTTGCTCTCCCGAAGGTGGAAAGGGTAAAGACCTCCTATGAAGAACCACCTACTCTTGAGCTCAAGCCTCTTCCCGCACATTTGGAGTATGCTTTTCTCATGCCAGATTCTAAGCTACCGGTCATCATAAATTCTGAGCTTCTACCCGAGCAAAAGGACCGTCTAGTGGAGCTCCTCAAGAAGTACATGAGAGCTATTGCGTGGAGCATCTCGGATATTCGAGGTATAAGTCCCACATTTTGCTCACATCGGATCCTTATGGAGGAAGATTTCAAGCCGGTTGTGCAACCACAAAGAAGGCTAAATCCTAACATGAAGGAGGTTGTGAAGAAAGAAGTTATTAAGCTTATGGATGCGGGTATTATCTTTCCTATCTCGGACAGCCCTTGGGTTAGCCCGTGCAAGTTGTCCCCAAGAAAGGAGGGATCACGGTGGTAGCTAATGACAAGGATGAGCTTATCCCGACAAGGACGATCACCGGGTGGCGTGTTTGCATAGATTATCGTCGACTCAATGATGCCATTAGGAAGGATCACTTTCCTCTACCTTTCATGGATCAAATGCTCGAGCGTCTTTCCGGTCACGAGTACTATTGTTTCTTAGATGGTATGTCCGGGTACTTCCAAATCCCGATCGCCTCGGAGGACATCGAGAAGACCACATTCACATGCCCCTTCGGTACTTTTGCTTATCGACGGATCCCCTTTGGGTTGTGCAATGCTCCCGCCACCTTCCAACGGTGTATGCTTGCCATTTTCGATGATTTTGTGGAAGATATCATGGAAGTGTTCATGGACGACTTCTCGGTTTTTGGGGATTCATTCGACCTATGCTTGAGGAACCTTGAGAAGGTCTTGCATCGGTGTGAAGAGACCAATCTTGCATTAAGTTGGGAGAAGTGTCATTTCATGGTCAATGAGGGGATTGTTCTTGGTCACAAGATCTCTAAAAAGGGCATTGAGGTTGACAATGGCAAAGTTGGAGACCATCTCTCAACTTCCTCCACCTTCATCCGTGAAAGCCGTGAGAAGCTTCTTGGGGCATGCCGGTTTCTATAGGCGCTTCATCAAAGACTTCTCGAAAATCCACTAGGAGCAAACGGGAGGTCATTTGGAGGCCGGACGAGGGAGATAAGAGCCTTGCAAGATCGGGTTTTCTGCAGAGTGCAGGGGTGCACGCCGTGTTCAGATGTGCACGCCGTGCACTGTGCACGCCGTGCAGGGGTGCACGCCGTGCACTGTCCCCTGCACTATAAATACTCTTATTTTTGCCATTTAGGGAAGGATTGGATATCTCTTGAACCCCAAACACATTTCCACGAACCCTCAAACCCTAGAGCACGTTTTTGGAGCAATTTGAAGCCATTGGAGCTAGGATTGAAGGCAACAAACCTTGGGAGAAGTGCTTACAAGTGGAGAAGTGAAGATCATCTCAAGGATTCATCCATGGTGTTCTTGGTGACCATTCTTCCTTCTTTTCTCTTTACTCCCTTGGCCATGTGTGGCTGAGTTTCTAGGGTTCATCTTGGATGGGTAGATTAGTTGTGCTATGATAGAGGGATGATTGTATAGAACTTGCCATGATTGATCTTGGTTGTATGAGGATGATTCCTAGACTTGTTCTTAATGCCATTTTTTGCCATGTTTGCTTGATTTGGTCCATTCATTGTGATTTGATGCATGAGAGTGCTTGGATTGCATAGATTGTAGGTCTAGGGATTGAAGTGAGTGTGTTCTAAGAGATTAGATCATCTTATTTCAACCATTTTCACTTGATTTCTCTCTTGGGCATTTTATCGAACACTTGGTGTGCATGTGGATTTTCATTCAATTGAGTTTGAAAAGGCTTTTTGGTGAATCTCTTAGTGTTAGGGCATTGATATGAGAGTGTTGTGCCTAGCCTTGTGGTCATAGAGTCTTAAGAGAGGGTCTTGTGTCTTGGCATTTCATCAAACACTTAGAATGCATCCTTTTTTCACTTAGCTTGAGAGCGAGAGCCTAAGTTGAGTGGTATTAGGATAGGGATTAGGTGCTACGAGAGTGCATCGAGTCTATTAAAGTGAAATGCATGGTCATCCGAATGCAAACTCGATCTTAATTGGCTTGTTTGTTCAATTAGTCATCTTGAGCATGATGAAACTACCCACCAAGAGAACCCCTTTGTCTTTGATTTGCACCACTTTATTTTTCTTTCTTCCTTTTAGTTTCCTTTAAGTTTTTAATGTCTATTTCAAATCAAAACTCCTTTCAAATGAATAGACCGTCTACGAGGAATGTGAGTAGAGGCCATTGAGAGAACCCCGTGGAATACGACCTTGGTAAACCCGCTTTTATCAAGTTTTTGGCGCCGTTGCCGGGGACTCTCTCATTCCTTTGAAAGCACTTAGTAGTGGACCGATCTATTCCCTTCCTTCCGCTTTACTTTTTGCTTCCTTGTTGCTCTTGGTTTACTTTATTATCCCGCATCGTTGTATTACTCGGGTGTGTTTGTTGTGCTTGTTTGAAGGAGATTTTGGGTTAGTGCATGAGGCATTCAGCTCGTCTTCAAGCACGAATCCAAGGACTAGAACAAGTGCTCAAGTCACCTACCACTTCCTCACCTCCTATAGTTGAAGAAGAAGAAGTTGATCGCATCTCACACCACACTATGTCTCATCACGAGGATGACGATGACCAATCGGTACATTCACACCACACTAATGATGATGATCACTCACAAAGGGGTGCAAGACGTACCTTGGCGGATTATGCTCGTCCTACTCTTGAAGGGGCAGCCTCTAGCATTGTTCGAAGACCCGTCAATGCTAGGAACTTTGAGCTCAAGCCTAATATGATCCAAATGGTTCAAAATGGAGTGGTGTTCAATGGCATTGATGGTGAGTGTCCATCTAGGCATCTCAAGGACTTCTTGGAGATTTGTGACACGGTTAAGAATGATCAAGTTCACCCGGATTGCATACGACTCCGACTCTTCCCCTTCTCACTCAAAGGTCGAGCCAAGTCTTGGTTGGAGAACCAACCTAGTAGAACATTCACTACATGGGAGGGCCTAGCCGAAGCTTTCCTTGAAGAATTCTTTCCTCCCTATATGACGGATGCAATCCGAGACCGCATCAACCACTTCATACAACACAAGGGAGAGCTCTTCCATGAGACTTGGAATAGGTTCCAAGCCATTCTTCGGTCTTGTCCTCATCACAACTTCGCCGAATGGAGCTTGGCGGACATCTTTGCTAGGTCCCTTGATTTTGAGAATACAAGGATGATCAACCAAGCCGCCGGAGGTGACTTAAGGATGCTCACTCCCGAAGATGCTCTAGAACTCTTCGCGGAGATGGCCAACAAGACAAGGAGTTGGTCTCGACAACAACCTCCTAAGTCTAAGTATGGAAGTGACACGCACTATGATTCTCGGTCCGTAAGTGTTGATGCACCAAAGGATTCATCCACCTATGGGAAGAAGCATAAGTTACCGGGACATCGAGATGAAGATGATCCAATGATCGCTCTCCTTATGTCTAAGATCGACGCCATGGCTTCACAAGTAAGCAACCTAAGCATGCCTAAGCATCCCTCCAAGGTTCAATCATCTCATGTGGGTAATCCACCGGTTGCTTCAGTATTTTGTTGTGAGGGTTGTGGGGGTCAAGGCCACGATGTTAGTGCTTGTCCTTCCGCCACTCCTGAACTTGGCCAAGACGACCTTGAGGAGGTAAGCTTTGCACAAGGTCAAGGTTTCCACGGTAATTTCAGCCCCCAAGGTAACTATCAAGGTAACTATAACGACCTTGGTACAACAAGTCTAACCAAGGTTACCAAGGCCAAGGGAATCAAGGTAGTGGTTATAGCAAGGGCTACAACCAAGGAAATCAAGGAGGTTATCAAGGTTATAGGGGTTATCAAGGCAACCAATGGTCTCAAGGAAGTAACCTAAACCAAGGTAGCCAAGGGACTCAAGGAGGACCCCAAGGTCAAGGGCACCAAGGGGGAAATCAATGGAATCAAAGTGGCCATCCAAGTCAAGGTTTCCAAGGTCCTACCCCACCGGGAATGTACAACCATAGAGGTGAAGGACCACCCGGGTTCAACAAGCCTCCTCAAAATAAGGAGGGTGGTTCTTCGATCTCTCAAGAAGACACCAATGCGGCAATGATCCAACTCATCAAGAATCAACAAGCTTCAATTGCCAATTTGGAGAACCAATTAGGACATATTTCTAAGGCACTCTCGGAGCGACCCTCGGGCACTTTACCTTCCAATACCGAGATCAACCCCAAAGGTCCGGAACATTGCAAGGTAGTGACCTTGAGAAGTGGAAGACCCTTGCAAGATACAATCTCTACTCCAATTGACTCTACAAAGGTACAAGATCCTAATCTAATGGTTGATGATGATGATATTAATGATCCTCCTTCGGATGAAGTTGAGGTTGAAGTCGAACCTCCCCCGGGTAATGTGAACACTAAGGTTGCCAAGGAACCTAGTAAGGCTACATCGAGTACACCACCGGTCTCTCCTCCCGCACCGGTTGTATCTCCATACAAGCCTAAGCCTCCATACCCATCTCGATTGAAGAAGGATGGCCTTGAGAAGGTTTTCAAGAAGTTTGTGGAGCGGATTAGTCAAATGCAATTCTCTCTTCCATTTCCGAAGCAATGACTATGATGCCCCAATATGCTAAGTTCATGAAGGAACTCTACACCAACAAGAGAAAGCTACCGGAGACATCTCTAGTCCACCTTAATGAGGAATGCTCCGCCGTTCTCTTCAAAAGTCCACCCAAAAAGCTCAAGGATCCGGGTACCTTTACTATCCCTTGTGCTATTGGTAATATTTCTCTTGCTAATGGTCTTGCTGATTTAGGTGTTAGTATCAATGTCATGCCTTATTGCATATTTGAGAAGCTATGGTTGTCTAATCTTCGTCCTACTCGTATGTACATTCAACTTGCGGACAAGTCGACCAAGAGTCCTAGGGGGATTGTTGATGATGTGCTAGTTAAAGTAGGCCCTTTTGTCTTCCTAGTTGACTTTGCGGTCATAGATACCGATGACGTGGATGTCTCATTGATATTTGGTAGACCATTCCTAGCTACTTCTCGTGCTTTGATTGATGTGCATGACGGAAAATTGACATTGAGAGTAGGACAAGAGAGTGTCACATTTTGCATAGCCGATGGCATGAAGTTTGCTCACGCACAAGATGATTTAGAGTACTCGTGTGATACTTTTGCTTCGGCTAGTGTGTGTAGTATTTCTAACTTCGTGTGTAGAGATTCTTTGGATGTTTGCCTTAGAATGAATGTGCAGGAACATTTAGGCACCCCGGAGTTAAAAGCTCAAGTGGCTTACCTTGATGAAGGGAGAGACAAGTTAGAGGGTGAAACGGTTTTTGTTGCTCTCCCGAAGGTGGAAAGGGTAAAGACCTCCTATGAAGAACCACCTACTCTTGAGCTCAAGCCTCTTCCCGCACATTTGGAGTATGCTTTTCTCATGCCAGATTCTAAGCTACCGGTCATCATAAATTCTGAGCTTCTACCCGAGCAAAAGGACCGTCTAGTGGAGCTCCTCAAGAAGTACATGAGAGCTATTGCGTGGAGCATCTCGGATATTCGAGGTATAAGTCCCACATTTTGCTCACATCAGATCCTTATGGAGGAAGATTTCAAGCCGGTTGTGCAACCACAAAGAAGGCTAAATCCTAACATGAAGGAGGTTGTGAAGAAAGAAGTTATTAAGCTTATGGATGCGGGTATTATCTTTCCTATCTCGGACAGCCCTTGGGTTAGCCCCGTGCAAGTTGTCCCCAAAAAGGAGGGATCACGGTGGTAGCTAATGACAAGGATGAGCTTATCCCGACAAGGACGATCACCGGGTGGCGTGTTTGCATAGATTATCGTCGACTCAATGATGCCACTAGGAAGGATCACTTTCCTCTACCTTTCATGGATCAAATGCTCGAGCGTCTTTCCGGTCACGAGTACTATTGTTTCTTAGATGGTATGTCCGGGTACTTCCAAATCCGATCGCCTCGGAGGACATCGAGAAGACCACATTCACATGCCCCTTCGGTACTTTTGCTTATCGACGGATCCCCTTTGGGTTGTGCAATGCTCCCGCCACCTTCCAACAGTGTATGCTTGCCATTTTCGATGATTTTGTGGAAGATATCATGGAAGTGTTCATGGACGACTTCTCGGTTTTTGGGGATTCATTCGACCTATGCTTGAGGAACCTTGAGAAGGTCTTGCGTCGGTGTGAAGAGGCCAATCTTGCATTAAGTTGGGAGAAGTGTCATTTCATGGTCAATGAGGGGATTGTTCTTGGTCACAAGATCTCTAAAAAGGGCATTGAGGTTGACAAGGCAAAGTTGGAGACCATCTCTCAACTTCCTCCACCTTCATCCGTGAAAGCCGTGAGAAGCTTCTTGGGGCATGCCGGTTTCTATAGGCGCTTCATCAAAGACTTCTCGAAAATAACTACTCCTATGACTCGGCTTCTTGAGAAGGATGTGGAATTTCTTTTGATGAAGAGTGCTTGCAAGCTTTTGAACTCCTCAAGGGTAAGCTCACGAATGCCCCTCTACTCATTGCTCTGGATTGGTCAAAGTCATTTGAGTTGATGTGTGATGCTAGCGATTACGCCATTGGAGCGGTTCTAGGCCAACGAATCGACAAGAGATTCCATCCAATATACTATGCAAGTAAGACTCTCAACGATGCTCAAAGGAACTACACAACTACGGAGAAGGAGCTCTTGGCCATAGTGTTTGCTTTTGATAAGTTTAGGTCCTACTTAGTACTTTCTCACACTATTGTCTTCACGGACCACCAAGCTTTGAGGTACCTTCTATCTAAGGCCGATGCTAAACCAAGGTTGATCCGATGGGTCCTTCTATTGCAAGAGTTTGATATTGAGATTCGAGATAAGAAGGGGTCCGAGAATGTAGCCGCCGACCACTTGTCTCGCTTGGAAGAGGCGGAAATGGTACACAATAGTAATGAAGAGATCAATGACAACTTCCCCGATGAGCTATTATTCACTATAGCGACTTTAGAGTTCAAGGAACCTTGGTTCGCGGATTTGGCTAACTACCTTGCTAGTGGAGACTTGAAGGAGGGCCTCTCCACTCAAGACAAAAGGAAGTTCTTTGCGGATTTGAAGCATTACTTTTGGGATTATCCTTTTGTATTTCGAGTTGGCTCGAATGGTATGATTAGAAGATGTGTCACTTATGGAGAGTCTAAGGACATCATGCGACATTGCCACTCCGGTCCTACGGGTGGACATCATGGAGCAAATCGCACGGCTTGCAAGGTACTTGAGTCCGGATTCTTTTGGCCTTCGATCTTCCGAGATTGTCAAGACTTTGTCAAGTCTTGCGATGCGTGTCAACGTTCAGGTAACATCTCTGCCCGTAATGAAATGCCTCAAAATGTCACGTTAGTGGTAGAAATATTTGATATATGGGGTATTGATTTCAGGGGACCGTTTCCTACTTCGCATGGTAACAAGTACATATTAGTTGCGGTAGATTACGTGTCTAAATGGGCGGAGGCACAAGCTTTGCCTACCAATGATGCCCGAGTCGTAGGGAAGTTTCTTGTTAAGTTGTTCACCCGTTTTGGTACCCCTTGTGCTATCATTAGTGATCGAGGTACTCATTTTCAAGGGCAATTCGATAGAGTATGCCACCGGTTCGGCGTCACTCATCGGATGTCCACCTCGTATCACCCTCAAACTAGTGGCCAAGCCGAGGTGACCAATAGGGAACTTAAGAGAATCTTAGAGAAGACGGTCGACCAATCACGGAAAGATTGGTCGAAGAAGCTTGATGACGCTCTATGGGCCTACCGCACGGCCTACAAGACCCCTATAGGCACTACTCCCTATTGGATGGTCTATGGCAAAGCATGCCATTGCCGGTAGAGCTCGAGCACCGAGCTTATTGGGCATTGAAATTTCTAAACCTTGATATGAGTCTCGCAAGAGAAGAGCGTAAGTTTCAGGTACATGAGCTCGAGGAGTATCGCCATCATGCATATGAGAATGCAAAGCTTTACAAGGAGAGAACGAAGCTCATTCATGATTCCCGTTTGAAGCCGGGCAAGGATTTCAAAGTTGGTGATCAAGTTCTCCTATACAACTCTCGGCTCAAGCTCTTTCCCGGGAAATTGAGGTCTCGTTGGTCCGGCCCCTTTACGGTAACTCATGTTTTTCCTTATGGCACCATCGAGGTAATCTCTCCATCCCAAACCGAACCTTTTAAGGTGAATGGCCATAGACTTAAGCATTATGTTGTTAGTTATACTATAGGTGTTGTTGAGGTCTTGTCTTTGGTCGTGCCTTGAGTGTTCCTTGCTTCGTCGAGCTTAAGACGTTAAACAAGCGCTTCTCGGGAGGCAACCCGAGTGTTTTTCATGTCTTTTCTTCTTGATTTGATTGCATGATTGTGTGTTTTTGTGGTGTTCAAGGTCCTTGAGTTGTTGTGGTGTCCTTTGTGGTCTCGTAGGCGTTGAAATTCTGAAGTTCGGGGTCCGTTTTAGGTTGATTTGTCGTGTTTTGGTCGTTTTTCGTCGTAGTGTAAATTTGATTTTGAGCTGAGGGGGTGCACGCCGTGCACCACTGCACGCCGTGCATGATGCACGCCGTGCACCGTGCACGGTTGGGTGCACGGGCTGTCCAGGAGGTGTGAAAAAAAATTTCACCTCCTGGTGCACGCCGTGCATGATGCACGCCGTGCACCGTGCACGGTTGGGTGCACGGGCTGTCCAGGAGGTGTGAAAAACTTTCCCCATTCCCCCCTACCCCAAACCAAACCAACCCGCCCGAACCAACCGACCCACTCACCCAACCCACCCAACTAAACCCCCCCTTATCCCTTCCCTCCTCACCCCCTTTCTCTCAATTCCCCCGCCGACTCCATTCACCAGACCGACGCCACCAAACCGCTCAGCCACCGCCGCCGCCACACCCCCCAGCTCCGACCGCTCACCTGCCCAGCTCACCCGCCCGACGCCCGCACCAGCACCTCCAACCACCCGCCCGCCAGCTCCCAATCCAGCCGCCCGCCAGCTCCCAATCCAGCCGCCCGACGCCGCCGCCACTCCTACCCGCCCAGCCGCCAGCAATTCCGCCGCCGCCGACTCACGCGACCCAGCCGCCGCCGCCACTAACACCTGCCCCAATCCCGCCGCCGACTCCACTCGCCCAGCCTCTCTCTTCCCAGCCTCCCGACGCCCGCCAACTCACTCCCGCCTGCCCAGTCCTGCCCGCCGCCGACTTCCCATCCACCCACCCGCCCAGCCGCCGCCGCACCAACCCAGCCGCCACTCAACTCCTGCCCGCCGCCACTCCTGCCCCGCCGCCACTCTCCAGCCGCCACCCTCCCATCTCAGCCCCGATTCCAGGTTTCCATTTTTAATTTGGAATTTCGGCTTTGGTTGCTTGAGTTAGTTGGCCGCCGGTAGTGTGGTTTGATTGAATGTTGATGTTGTTGGTTTGCTTTGAATTGTGGAGTTGGGCATTGATTTTGATTGTTAGGATTTTGATATGAGGGGTGTGTTTTGGTTGCTTTGTTTAGGGTGTGGGTTTTGCTTGGTTTCATGTGAGCGGGTTTGGGGTTATGGCGTTGCTTGTGTCCATTGTTGAGCCGATTTTAGCTTTGTGGAATTGATTGATTGTTCTTGCTTGGTAGCTGATTTGATGGTTCTTGATTCGTGGCTGATTTGATTATTCTTGATTGGTGGATGGTTGCAGAGGATTAGTGGTGGCTTGATGGGGGCCGAATGTTGTTTTATCGTGCTTTATTTGAATGATGGAGTTAGGTGTGGTTGTTAGTGTTTGACTTGTGATCCTACTCCGTGCCTATCTTTGTGATGTGTCTTTTGTTTCTCCAGGTCTGAATTCGGGGACCGAATTCCATTCTTTGTGTGAGGAGGGGTGTGGTTAATCACCACTCATTGGTTTAATTTTTATGTCTTCCTCCTAACATTGTGTGGACTTAGGCTTATATGTTCTTGATTAGTGTTTTTGATCCATGATGCATGCCTTTTGCTTAAGTTTGGATTTCAATGATTTGATTTTTGCTAGCATAGGTGGTTGCACTTGAACGTGATGATCTTGAATCGTGCTCGATATTGTGCTCAATGTTTTGATCATGTGTTATGATTCGGCGCCTTGATAGGATTTGTCTTAGGAGTGTAGCCTTTTTGGTTGATTCTTTGTATGCACTTCTTTTGCAGGATGCCTCCCAAGGGTAAAGCAGCTTCTTCATCCTCCACCCCCAAGCGATCCAAGGCACCAGCTTCCAAGAAGCGGAAGGGACAGACTGGGGAGTCTTCTGCTCCTCCACCACGGTCGCCTTCGCCGCCTCCTGCTCCTCGTGGCGTCGACCCTCCTGAATCAGTGGTTCAGAGGATCTTCGACTTCGACCCCAGAGATCGGGCTTACAGTCGTTATCAGGTTATGGCGAGATGGCCCGTGGCGAGGCAGGGTAGATTTGATTTTGAGGGGTTGCAGAGTCGTGATGGTTGGTTGGATGCTTTGAAGACTTTGGCTGATGGAGCCGGTATTTGGCCGCTCTTGGAGGTTGACGAGAGGGCGTATGAGTGGCCTACAAAGGAGTTCCTAAGCACTCTCACCGTGGAGTGTCACGAGACCACTAGTGAGGTTTGTGTACGCTTCAGGCTCGGCGGGATGGCGCGTGTGTGCTCCATTGACGAGTTTGGATACCGCCTTGGGTTCTATGAGTGGGCGGAGGTTCAAAGTGGCGAGCTCTCTGGGTTGGCTCTCATATCTTCTCTTGCGGGGGACGCCAAGAGTGCATTCTTCAAGGAAATTGCACCGAGGGCTAGAGGTTATTCAGCTCGCTCATCCAAGGTCACAGAAGTGAATCGGCCTATGCTGAAGCTCCTTCATCACTTCTTCCGGCACTCCATCACCCACAGGAAGTCATCCTCCTCTCCAGGTGTAGTCTCAGTTAGAGATTTGTTTCTCTTTTATTGTTTGGAGAGGGGCATCAAGCTGCATCTAGGTGATTTAGTGCTAGGAGCCCTCCTTCAGATGCAAGCTAATGACACTGCTGGTGTTCTGCTGGGAGGAGGATTTGTGACCAGGTTGGTGCGTGGGTATGAGTGCCTTGATGCTTTTGGTCCTGCTCCAGCATTTGTCGAGCCTCGACCAGTTCTCTTGCGGATTGTCCTACCTACAGCTCAGATCACAGACCTTCTGGTTCCGACTTGTCGGATCTCAGATGATGACAGTGATGAGGAGGATGAAGAGATCGACCCTACTACACTTCATGAGCTTATCTCGGGGATGGGTCGCCTCACGACCGTAGTGGAGGATATGCGTGAGGGACAGAGGAGAGACAGTGCGGCGATACAGGACCTTAGCAGGAGAGTTCAGAACCTTGAGGCGTACAACGCTAGGGACTTTGAGAGTCAGCAGTTCTATGGACAGCAGCTTGCTCAGGTGCATGAGGTTCAGCAGTTTCAGGGTATCCAGCTTACTCAGATTCAGCATTCTCAGTACTGGCAGCAGCATCAGTCCTACTACTACCAGGAGAGCTTCCACTCTGAGTCCGGCCCCTCCAGCACTTGGGCAGTCTTTCCACCGCCTCCCCCGTTTGACGGCTACCATCCTTGGTCACAGTGGCCTGGGCACCCACGACCACCACCCCACTGAGAGCTGCAGGATCACTCACCACTTCTCAGGACTTTGGATTTTTCCTTTCTTTTATTTCTGTTTATGACTGCATGTTTTGTTGTGTTTGACTTCTGATTTTCTCTTTTCATTTCTGGCATTGAACTTGTCGTGTTGTTGGATCACACATCTCATCCGTACTCTCATCTTGTCGACTATGGGTTGTGTTTGAGTGGTGTGCCCTCCCTTGTTTTCTACAGGTACCCCTGATTCAGGTCCTCGTCCTGAACAGGTTACTTGACCCGGGATTCCATCTCCGGCTTCTCTTCTTCACCGCGCGGTATATTCGTTCCACCTTCTCCTCTCTCTCTCTTGATCATTGAGGACAATGCTCATGTTAGTCGTAGGGGAGTTTGAGATTTGGTGTGATTATTTGTCGGTAGAAGTCTAAAGCTATGTTTTGATGTGTTGCATGATCTTAATTGAATATCGAATTCCTCTATTGTAGAATCGTTCGGTTCTTGACTTTCGGTGTGTAATTGACCTCAAGCCTTCACAATGATGTTTAGATTGTTCCACTTAGAACCTATAACCAGCATGTTAGCACTAATATCAAATGAGTCTGGGCCAGAACTGAGATTTTATCACTCTTGTATGTTGGTTGATTGGTTGGATACGTGTTTTTATACCACTCGATAACACCGGTCTAGGATGATGAAGGCAATCAGAATTTCTTCCCCTCTTCCATGTTTTTCATTCTCTTTTTGATCTTTCGTGATTGTGGCTTGAGACTAGACGGAATCCAATTCGAAATCTTGTACGGAAGTTGTTAAGGGGCTAAGGATCAAGTGGCTAAATTGTGAAAAAAAAAAATGCTCAAAAGAAAAGCTAGGCAAGCTCGGCACCTAAGTGAAGTGTCGGGTTGAGCACTAAGCAAAAGGGCAAAGGCTGTGAGCTAGGCAGGTTCAACACCTAAGTGAAATGTTGAATCGAGCACTAGTATGCAGTAAGAAAAAAAAAAGAAGAAAAGAAAAGAAAGAAAAAGAGTTCTCAAATGTAGCCCTTGATCCTAGCCAGAGTTGTAAAATGCGGATCTAGAAGCGGATGAAGTCGAGTCGATAGCCACATTCACGACTCACGATCCATGTTCCGATTTCAAGTCCTTTTGATTAGAGTTGGTGTTGTCGTGGTCGGTTTTGCTGTGTCCCAATCAACCACTACTTGAAGTGTGCAAAAATTAGTGAGGTTTAGACTTGTTTGGTTGATGTTCTTGCATGTGTAGGTTTAGTTTGTTCGTGGAACAGTTTAAGCTAAATTGTGATTGCTTGAATCTCGATGGACCGAACTTGTCATTTGTGAACTTGGATGTTTTCTAATTCATTTGCTTGAGGACAAGCAAAGCTTAGTCGTAGGGGAATTTGATGTGACTTTAATTAGTGCATTTTAAGCTTATGAATGACCTATGATATGCCCGTGTTTATTCGTGAAATGACATGACTTTTATGCTTTTATTTGAGATTTTGTGCAAAGTGTCATTTTGTTGTCCGGTTGCCACTTTGGAGCCAAATTCGTGGTCTATTGGAGTTGCCTCTGTGCATTTTCAGGTTATGGCTTCAAAGTACGGATGACAAGGAGCGCATAGGAGCAAACGGGAGGTCATTTGGAGGCCGGACGAGGGAGATAAGAGCCTTGCAAGATCGGGTTTTCTGCAGAGTGCAGGGGTGCACGCCGTGCAGATGTGCACGCCGTGCAGGGGTGCACGCCGTGCACTGTCCCCTGCACTATAAATACTCTTATTTTTGGCCATTTAGAGAAGGATTGGATATCTCTTGAACCCCAAACACATTTCCACGAACCCTCAAACCCTAGAGCACGTTTTTGGAGCAATTTGAAGCCATTGGAGCTAGGATTGAAGCCAACAAACCTTGGGAGAAGTGCTTACAAGTGGAGAAGTGAAGATCATCTCAAGGATTCATCCATGGTGTTCTTGGTGACCATTCTTCCTTCTTTTCTCTTTACTCCCTTGGCCATGTGTGGCTGAGTTTCTAGGGTTCATCTTGGATGGGTAGATTAGTTGTGCTATGATAGAGGGATGATTGTATAGAACTTGCCATGATTGATCTTGGTTGTATGAGGATGATTCCTAGACTTGTTCTTAATGCCATTTTTTGCCATGTTTGCTTGATTTGGTCCATTCATTGTGATTTTGATGCATGAGAGTGCTTGGATTGCATAGATTGTAGGTCTAGGGATTGAAGTGAGTATGTTCTAAGAGATTAGATCATCTTATTTCAACCATTTTCACTTGATTTCTCTCTTGGGCATTTTATCGAACACTTGGTGTGCATGTGGATTTTCATTCAATTGAGTTTGAAAAGGCTTTTTGGTGAATCTCTTAGTGTTAGGGCATTGATATGAGAGTGTTGTGCCTAGCCTTGTGGTCATAGAGTCTTAAGAGAGGGTCTTGTGTCTTGGCATTTCATCAAACACTTAGAATGCATCCTTTTTTCACTTAGCTTGAGAGCGAGAGCCTAAGTTGAGTGGTATTAGGATAGGGATTAGGTGCTACGAGAGTGCATCGAGTCTATTAAAGTGAAATGCATGGTCATCCGAATGCAAACTCGATCTTAATTGGCTTGTTTGTTCAATTAGTCATCTTGAGCATGATGAAACTACCCACCAAGAGAACCCCTTTGTCTTTGATTTGCACCACTTTATTTTTCTTTCTTCCTTTTAGTTTCCTTTAAGTTTTTAATGTCTATTTCAAATCAAAACTCCTTTCAAATGAATAGACCGTCTACGAGGAATGTGAGTAGAGGCCATTGAGAAAACCCCGTGGAATACGACGCAAGACCTTCTCAAGGTTCCTCAAGCATAGGTCGAATGAATCCCCAAAAACCGAGAAGTCGTCCATGAACACTTCCATGATATCTTCCACAAAATCATCAAAAATGGCAAGCATACACCGTTGGAAGGTGGCGGGAGCATTGCACAACCCAAAGGGGATCCGTCGATAAGCAAAAGTACCGAAGGGGCATGTGAATGTGGTCTTCTCGATGTCCTCCGAGCCGATCGGGATTTGGAAGTACCCGGACATACCATCTAAGAAACAATAGTACTCGTGACCGGAAAGACGCTCGAGCATTTGATCCATGAAAGGTAGAGGAAAGTGATCCTTCCTAGTGGCATCATTGAGTCGACGATAATCTATGCAAACACGCCACCCGGTGATCGTCCTTGTCGGGATAAGCTCATCCTTGTCATTAGCTACCACCGTGATCCCTCCTTTCTTGGGGACAACTTGCACGGGGCTAACCCAAGGGCTGTCCGAGATAGGAAAGATAATCCCGCATCCATAAGCTTAATAACTTCTTTCTTCACAACCTCCTTCATGTTAGGATTTAGCCTTCTTTGTGGTTGCACAACCGGCTTGAAATCTTCCTCCATAAGGATCCGATGTGAGCAAAATGTGGGACTTATACCTCGAAATATCCGAGATGCTCCACGTAATAGCTCTCATGTACTTCTTGAGGAGCTCCACTAGACGGTCCTTTTGCTCGGGTAGAAGCTCAGAATTTATGATGACCGGTAGCTTAGAATCTGGCATGAGAAAAGCATACTCCAAATGTGCGGGAAGAGGCTTGAGCTCAAGAGTAGGTGGTTCTTCATAGGAGGTCTTTACCCTTTCCACCTTCGGGAGAGCAACAAAAACCGTTTCACCCTCTAACTTGTCTCTCCCTTCATCAAGGTAAGCCACTTGAGCTTTTAACTCCGGGGTGCCTAAATGTTCCTGCACATTCATTCTAAGGCAAACATCCAAAGAATCTCTACACACGAAGTTAGAAATACTACACACACTAGCCGAAGCAATAGTATCACACGAGTACTCTAAATCATCTTGTGCGTGAGCAAACTTCATGCCATCGGCTATGCAAAATGTGACACTCTCTTGTCCTACTCTCAATGTCAATTTTCCGTCATGCACATCAATCAAAGCACGAGAAGTAGCTAGGAATGGTCTACCAAATATCAATGAGACATCCACGTCATCGGTATCTATGACCGCAAAGTCAACTAGGAAGACAAAAGGGCCTACTTTAACTAGCACATCATCAACAATCCCCCTAGGACTCTTGGTCGACTTGTCCGCAAGTTGAATGTACATACGAGTAGGACGAAGATTAGACAACCCTAGCTTCTCAAATATGCAATAAGGCATGACACTGATACTAGCGCCTAAATCCGCAAGACCATTAGCAAGAGAAATATTACCAATAGCACAAGGGATAGTAAAGGTACCCGGATCCTTGAGCTTTTTGGGTGGACTTTTGAAGAGAACGGCGGAGCATTCCTCATTAAGGTGGACTAGAGATGTCTCCGGTAGCTTTCTCTTGTTGGTGTAGAGTTCCTTCATGAACTTAGCATATTGGGGCATCATAGTCATTGCTTCGGGAAACGGAAGAGAGAATTGCATTTGACTAATCCGCTCCACAAACTTCTTGAAAACCTTCTCAAGGCCATCCTTCTTCAATCGAGATGGGTATGGAGGCTTAGGCTTGTATGGAGATACAACCGGTGCGGGAGGAGAGACCGGTGGTGTACTCGATGTAGCCTTACTAGGTTCCTTGGCAACCTTAGTGTTCACATTACCCGTGGGAGGTTCGACTTCAACCTCAACTTCATCCGAAGGAGGATCATTAATATCATCATCATCAACCATTAGATTAGGATCTTGTACCTTTGTAGAGTCAATTGGAGTAGAGATTGTATCTTGCAAGGGTCTTCCACTTCTCAAGGTCACTACCTTGCAATGTTCCGGACCTTTGGGGTTGATCTCGGTATTGGAAGGTAAAGTGCCCGAGGGTCGCTCCGAGAGTGCCTTAGAAATATGTCCTAATTGGTTCTCCAAATTGGCAATTGAAGCTTGTTGATTCTTGATGAGTTGGATCATTGCCGCATTGGTGTCTTCTTGAGAGATCGAAGAACCACCCTCCTTATTTTGAGGAGGCTTATTGAACCCGGTGGTCCTTCACCTCTATGGTTGTACATTCCCGGTGGGGTAGGACCTTGGAAACCTTGACTTGGATGGCCACTTTGATTCCATTGATTTCCCCCTTGGTGCCCTTGACCTTGGGGTCCTCCTTGAGTCCCTTGGCTACCTTGGTTTAGGTTACTTCCTTGAGACCATTGGTTGCCTTGATAACCCCTATAACCTTGATAACCTCCTTGATTTCCTTGGTTTTATTCTTGCTATAACCACTACCTTGATTCCCTTGGCCTTGGTAACCTTGGTTAGACTTGTTGTACCAAGGTCGGTTATAGTTACCTTGATAGTTACCTTGGGGGCTGAAATTACCGTGGAAACCTTGACCTTGTGCAAAGCTTACCTCCTCAAGGTCGTCTTGGCCAAGTTCAGGAGTGGCGGAAGGACAAGCACTAACATCGTGGCCTTGACCCCCACAACCCTCACAACAAAATACTGAAGCAACCGGTGGATTACCCACATGAGATGATTGAACCTTGGAGGGATGCTTAGGCATGCTTAGGTTGCTTACTTGTGAAGCCATGGCGTCGATCTTAGACATAAGGAGAGCGATCATTGGATCATCTTCATCTCGATGTCCCGGTAACTTATGCTTCTTCCCATAGGTGGATGAATCCTTTGGTGCATCAACACTTACGGACCGAGAATCATAGTGCGTGTCACTTCCATACTTAGACTTAGGAGGTTGTTGTCGAGACCAACTCCTTGTCTTGTTGGCCATCTCCGCGAAGAGTTCTAGAGCATCTTCGGGAGTGAGCATCCTTAAGTCACCTCCGGCGGCTTGGTTGATCATCCTTGTATTCTCAAAATCAAGGGACCTAGCAAAGATGTCCGCCAAGCTCCATTCGGCGAAGTTGTGATGAGGACAAGACCGAAGAATGGCTTGGAACCTATTCCAAGTCTCATGGAAGAGCTCTCCCTTGTGTTGTATGAAGTGGTTGATGCGGTCTCGGATTGCATCCGTCATATAGGGAGGAAAGAATTCTTCAAGGAAAGCTTCGGCTAGGCCCTCCCATGTAGTGAATGTTCTACTAGGTTGGTTCTCCAACCAAGACTTGGCTCGACCTTTGAGTGAGAAGGGGAAGAGTCGGAGTCGTATGCAATCCGGGTGAACTTGATCATTCTTAACCGTGTCACAAATCTCCAAGAAGTCCTTGAGATGCCTAGATGGACACTCACCATCAATGCCATTGAACACCACTCCATTTTGAACCATTTGGATCATATTAGGCTTGAGCTCAAAGTTCCTAGCATTGACGGGTCTTCGAACAATGCTAGAGGCTGCCCCTTCAAGAGTAGGACGAGCATAATCCGCCAAGGTACGTCTTGCACCCCTTTGTGAGTGATCATCATCATTAGTGTGGTGTGAATGTACCGATTGGTCATCGTCATCCTCGTGATGAGACATAGTGTGGTGTGAGATGCGATCAACTTCTTCTTCTTCAACTATAGGAGGTGAGGAAGTGGTAGGTGACTTGAGCACTTGTTCTAGTCCTTGGATTCATGCTTGAAGACGAGCTGAACGCCTCATGCACTAACCCAAAATCTCCTTCAAACAAGCACAACAAACACACCCGAGTAATACAACGATGCGGGATAATAAAGTAAACCAAGAGCAACAAGGAAGCAAAAAGTAAAGCGGAAGGAAGGGAATAGATCGGTCCACTACTAAGTGCTTTCAAAGGAATGAGAGAGTCCCCGGCAACGGCGCCAAAAACTTGATAAAAGCGGGTTTACCAAGGTCGTATTCCACGGGGTTCTCTCAATGGCCTCTACTCACATTCCTCGTAGACGGTCTATTCATTTGAAAGGAGTTTTGATTTGAAATAGACATTAAAAACTTAAAGGAAACTAAAAGGAAGAAAGAAAAATAAAGTGGTGCAAATCAAAGACAAAGGGGTTCTCTTGGTGGGTAGTTTCATCATGCTCAAGATGACTAATTGAACAAACAAGCCAATTAAGATCGAGTTTGCATTCGGATGACCATGCATTTCACTTTAATAGACTCGATGCACTCTCGTAGCACCTAATCCCTATCCTAATACCACTCAACTTAGGCTCTCGCTCTCAAGCTAAGTGAAAAAAGGATGCATTCTAAGTGTTTGATGAAATGCCAAGACACAAGACCCTCTCTTAAGACTCTATGACCACAAGGCTAGGCACAACACTCTCATATCAATGCCCTAACACTAAGAGATTCACCAAAAAGCCTTTTCAAACTCAATTGAATGAAAATCCACATGCACACCAAGTGTTCGATAAAATGCCCAAGAGAGAAATCAAGTGAAAATGGTTGAAATAAGATGATCTAATCTCTTAGAACACACTCACTTCAATCCCTAGACCTACAATCTATGCAATCCAAGCACTCTCATGCATCAAATCACAATGAATGGACCAAATCAAGCAAACATGGCAAAAAATGGCATTAAGAACAAGTCTAGGAATCATCCTCATACAACCAAGATCAATCATGGCAAGTTCTATACAATCATCCCTCTATCATAGCACAACTAATCTACCCATCCAAGATGAACCCTAGAAACTCAGCCACACATGGCCAAGGGAGTAAAGAGAAAAGAAGGAAGAATGGTCACCAAGAACACCATGGATGAATCCTTGAGATGATCTTCACTTCTCCACTTGTAAGCACTTCTCCCAAGGTTTGTTGGCTTCAATCCTAGCTCCAATGGCTTCAAATTGCTCCAAAAACGTGCTCTAGGGTTTGAGGGTTCGTGGAAATGTGTTTGGGGTTCAAGAGATATCCAATCCTTCCCTAAATGGCCAAAAATAAGAGTATTTATAGTGCAGGGGACAGTGCACGGCGTGCACCCCTGCACGGCGTGCACATCTGCACGGCGTGCACCCCTGCACTCTGCAGAAAACCCGATCTTGCAAGGCTCTTATCTCCCTCGTCCGGCCTCCAAATGACCTCCCGTTTGCTCCTATGCGCTCCTTGTCATCCGTACTTTGAAGCCATAACCTGAAAATGCACAGAGGCAACTCCAATAGACCACGAATTTGGCTCCAAAGTGGCAACCGGACAACAAAATGACACTTTGCACAAAATCTCAAATAAAAGCATAAAAGTCATGTCATTTCACGAATAAACACGGGCATATCATAGGTCATTCATAAGCTTAAAATGCACTAATTAAAGTCACATCAATCGGGTTGTATTCTTTTTATTTATTCTTTTCAGATTTCGGTCCAACTTTTTTTCTGTATGGATCCGGGACACTTGTCCCGGTTTCCTTTTTATGTTTTATTTGTTTTTGTTTTGTAGGCAGTTGGGAGATTCCCTTTGCTTCGCTTGGGTAGATTCCCTCCGCTCCGAGGACCCGTGCTCAATCCCCTAAACCAATCATCTCGGTCCAGGTTCTTCTACTTCACTCTGAACTCTAATTTTGGTCCTGTGAGGACAGAGTCCGATTTAAGTGTGGGGTAGGAAGCTAGAGAACCTTGCATGAACTTGATTGCCCTTGATTGTGTTTTGTATGTGCCTCGTGATTCCATTCCAATCTCTCTAGCATTAGAATGGCTCAGTTCTTGACTTTTGATGTTAAGTTGTTGTTCAACCCTTCATAATGATGCTTAGACTGCTTAACCTAAAACTTGAGAACCAACTTGTTTACTTTGATGCTAAATTGCCTGGTCAGAACATAATTTTAAAATCACACTTGTAGTTTGTAGCCTTGATTGCATGAAAATGACCGAATCCGACTAGCAAACCAACTGTGAGCTTTTGATCCATTGCACGTAACTTGCAATTTTAATTCTTTCTGAGTGGTTTTCTGTTTACTTGAATGAGTTAGAATTTGCATGAGACCTACTCGAGACCACACGATAACACGAGTTCTAGAAGGATAGGGGCACCTAGATTCAGCTACTAAGCCAGATAGCCTACCAAACGATAAATCCACTAGGTTTAGACCCTTGAGCTTGGCCTGTTCTTTCGGTTCAATAATACATTACATCCATTTCCCATTTCTTTCATTCCCCGTTGATCCCCTGTGGTTGTAGATCTAGATTGACCTACCGGAAGTCGGTTTGTGGTAACCTGCCTATAGCCATTAAACAGGTGGTCTTAGCTAATATGTCCAGACGTGTAAATCCCTCTAGCAACTAAAAGAAAACTGGCACAAAAGAAAAAAAAAAGTAAAGTAAGAAAAGAAGCAAATTTCGAAAAAAAAAGGGAAGAAAAGAAAAAATCAGAAAAAGTTCAAAGTTTTAGTTCAATAAAACGTTCTTCTCCCTACAAATGGAAGAACGAAGTCTAAAGAAAAGTTCAAAAGAAAGAAAAGAAGAAAAAATCGTGTAAAGAAAAAGAATAAGTGCTAGGTTGCTTGAGGGTATCATAGGACGAGCGTTCATTATTCCACCCGTGTTTGGTTAGACGGTAGGAAGCCATAGATTAGATTCGAGGGAAGTTAGTCGAAAGCTACACCGCACAAAGCCATCATCATTCATTCCCATCATCCATCTCATTATAAACCCAAGTAGTGTAGAATTCATTACGGTCCTAGCAGGGAAGTCCTTCTTGACTAGATACTCGTGTTGTCACAGTGGTGGAGATGTGGTCGAAATGCAAACCTATGACAGAATTCGGTAACAGAAAATGATCGAGAGCAGAAACACATCCTTAAACACAGAGAGTGAGAGTCCCCATTGTACTATATTTATCCTGTGTGAGGAGTCTGGTCGGTCAGGTCAAATTCGTGCATAATTGGTTGCTAATTACTTGTCGTATGCAGTTTATTAGTGAGACCAGGTAGTTTGGCTGATCTGTATGCATGTTAGGTTTCTTGTTCTAGGATCGATCTGTCTAATAATTCATTGTGTTTGATTGAGCTCCAATTTAATCGATCTTATCATTTATGAACATGAGCGTTTCTATTCAGTTTGCTTGAGGACAAGCAAAAGCTTAAGTGTGGGGTATTTGATGACACTCGATTTGACGTGATTATCAGCCTCATTTAAGCGACATTTCTTTGCTTAAGACATGGTTTTTAGGGTAGAATAACGAATATTCAATCGATTGCCCTATCTCGTGCCATTTGTGTTACCTTGGCCCGTTTCGAGTCTATTTGATGGTTTTCTAGTGTTTTTATGTTAGCATAGGTTTTTGCCGTCAAATAAAGTAGTCATGGACGTGTCTAAGGCGTTGGAACCTCGAGGAATCAAACCGAATCGATCCAAGGAGCCGATCAAGTCAAACCAAAAGTCTGCTCGTTCACACTTACATTTTCGGCGAAAATGGCCTATGGTTTTCGGTGAAAATGCAAGAACAATTCACTGATACTCATCCAAAGAAGTTTTCGGCGAAACTGTTGGGTTTTCGGACCGAAATGAAAATCACAGGAGAATCAGCCGGCGGGACTTCCATTCACAAGCATATTTTCGGCGAAAATAATTCACTATTTTCGGCGAAAATACTAGAAGAAATCCGGTTGGGCTAGGTTAAGTATAAATACTTAACCGGCGGCCCATTAGAGGAGATCATAATTTTACATCAGAAAATACTTTTCGAATCAGAATCCTACGATTTTCTCTGAAGTTCTGGAGCGAAGAGTTAGAGTTCGAAGAGCCGGAAAGAGATCGTGACGCCATCCCTTTCATCTCGGAGAACCGGAGCTAGGAGTGTAGTTTACCGAAGATCGAAGTCTGTCGGAGTCGTCTAAATTAGGTTTTTCAGATTCTTTTCTGTTCTTCCTCTGGATGATGAACTCTTTCTTTGTCTTTGTTTCTTTTGTGATAAACATGAGTAGCTAAACTTGTTAGAGCTTAGACTAGATGAACCCTAAGTGACCCAGGGCTTTAAAGCGGTCACGGATCGGCGGTGATTAGATTCAAAATTCAATCAGTTCTTTTTCATGTTTGATTTGTTTTTCCTTGTTCATGTTTCTTGTCTGGATTGATCACCTAGATTAGATTCTGGTTAAGCTAAGGATAGAAGCGAACGCTCGCCTTACTTTAGAACATCGAATTGAACAATTAACCTTATAATTGGAGTGTGCCTTTCGTAGGAACCGGTTAGGGTTAATTCACTGCAAGAGTAACTCATTAATCATTAGTAATTGCACCAGTTAATTAAGTCGTTGCGAGAGGCGACCGTACCCGGGCGGCTAGTTAATCTTGGTAGTTAGAACGGATAGAGCGAACGTTCGCCGGTCTTAAACCTAAGGGTAAGGAGTTATGGTGCTGTCTTAGTAATTGATTGAATGAGAATCGAAATCCGCTGATCTGTTGATTGCCAATGCTCTGGGGAACGAAGGGGATTCAAAGTCTAAGTTCGTCTGTCATCTCTGTTTTCAAACCCTAATTTCCAATCTGCTTTAGTTTAATTTGTTTTAATTTCTCTGCATTTCTTAGAACTAGAAGTCGTGGAACTCACACCACGCACAACTTGTTTGCATTCGAGTATTTTGCCAGTTTTGAAGTAGTCAATCTTAGAAGACCCTTGGAATACGATCTACCCTAGCTTTTGTGAGCTTTGTTAGTTATTTGGTTGAACCCGAACAACGATCTAGCGTTCACCACCCTTATATCAACTAGATGTTAAGAATGCTATTTTGCATGGCCACTTAAAGGAGACGGTTTACCTAGAACTACCATCGGGCTATCCTATTCAAGACAAATGAGTTGTTTGTCATCTTAATCGTTCTTTGTATGGCTTGAAACAAGCTCCTGAGCTTGGTTTGAAACTTTTCAAGGGACGATTCTTGGTCAGGGTTTCTCAGAAAGTAAGAACGATCCATCCTTGTTCATCAAAAATTCGGCTAAAGGAATTACAGTTCTGTTGATGATATGGTGCTTAACTGGGATGATTTGGATGGTATCGTGATGGACGCGTTTTCACGCGCGTGTAGTCAAATAACTATCAAGCACAAAGCAAGATAGATCGTATTCCACAAAGTTTCTTCTAATCGTCTACTCAAATGAATCGACAATTTACTCAGGTTTAAAACAAGTTTGCATGGTGTGAGTTCCACGACTTCTATTTTACGAAACATGGAAATTAAAAAGGAAATAAGACGGAAGACAAATTGAAAGGTTGTTTGACTTAACAAGACGAATCGTTCAATTCTCAAACACCACCATAACTCATGACCCTTAGGTTTAAGACTGGCGAACATTCGGTCTATCTGATCTAACTACCAAGATTAATTGACAGCCCGTGCGTTCACTTCTGTAACGGAAAACTAACTGGTGAGATTACTAGTGATTAATGAGTTACTCTAGCATCGGATTAACCCTAACTGGTTCCTACGAAGAGAAATTGTTCCTACGAAGAGAAATTGTTCCAATGAATAGGTTTAAGTGTTGATTTGGTGTTTTGAAGTGAGGCGCACGTTCGCTACTATCCTCAGCTTAACTAGAATCTTAACTAGGTGATCAAGCTAGAAAAGAAACACAAAAACAATTAAGAACAAACCAAACATGCAAGAGAAACTTATTGAAACTATATTTAATTATTGCCGATCCGTGACCGCTTTAAAGCCACGGGTCACTTAGGGTTCATCTAATCTAAACTCTATGAGTTTAGCTACTCATATCCAAACAAAAGAATCGAAGACAAACAAAGAATACATCTTCAAACAGGGAGAACAGAGAAGAACTGTAAAACCAAATTTCAGATGAATTTGTGAAGCTTCAATCTCCTGGATCTTCAACTCCTAGCACCGAGCTTTTCGAGATGGAAGGATGGCGTCACGATCTCTTCCCGGCTCCTCAAACTCTCTAAACTCTCTCTCGGATTTTCAAGTTTGGAAATTAATCCAAGGAATAGGTATTTTTTTATTGTGGCCGCCGATTTAGTATTTATAGGGTTTCAGAATCCCAACCGGAAAAGGAATTAGTTTTCTGCGAAAACTTGAGAGTTTTCACCGAAGACTTCAGTGGAAACCTCGGCTGGATCTCTTGTCTTCGACTGTGCAGTTTTTTCATTAGTTTTCGGCGAAGACTTTGAACTTCTCGCCGAAAACTCTAGTTAAAACCGGGGCAGTGCTTTCTTCTGGCCTGGTTGACTTTTGGATTGATCTTGGGCCATTCCTTGAGGTTCCTTCGCTTCCCGAGCTCATCTGTGGCTACGTATTTGACGGTAAAAACCTGTGTAATCTCAAAAGCACTATAAAACCATCAAATAGACCCATAACAGGCCAAAGTAACCAAAATGACAAGAATTAGAGCAACTATGTGAAAATAATCTAAACTAACCTAAAACCCGAGATTCAAACAAGGAAATGTAGCTTAAATGAGGCTAATAATCACGTAAAATCGAGTGTCATCATATCACTATCATCAAGACGACCTTATAGGAACATTTTAAGTTGAAAGATCTTGGTAACCTTTCTTACTTTCTTGGACTAGAGATTCAACGGTCAGCCAAGGGATTGTTCTTAAGTCAGAAGAAACATATTGACGATCTTCTCAATTCAGCGCGACATGGTGACTGTACTCCATGTAGTACTCCTATGGAAGCTAATGTTAAACTAAGTCGAGAGGACGGAGAACTTTTGGCCGACGCCACACTTTATCAAAGGTTAGTGAGATCACTCATCTATTTGACGTCGACCCTACCAGATTTAGCTTATTTGGTTCAATTTGTAAGTCTGTTTATGGCATAACCAAGACATCCACAACTTATGGCAGTTTATCGCATATTATGGTACCTTCAAGGGACTAGGACGGTTGGGATTTTTCTTCCGTCCAATGGAAGTATGACAGTTACAGCATATGCAGATGCAGATTATGCTGGTTGTCGCGACACGCGACGATCAACATCGGGTTGGTGTGTGAAATTCGGGGAGGCTTGTATCGCGTGGAGATGCAAGAAACAAGATATGGTTGCAAAGTCGTCGACAGAGGTAGAATATAGGTCTATGACGGAGGTATGTTCGGAAGTTGTGTGGTCATCCCGATTATTAACTGAACTTGGGTGTCCGATTTCAGGTCCAGTGAAGCTTCATGTGGATAATACTAGTGCTATACAAATAGCATCTAACCCTGTGTTACACGATCGCACAAAACACATCGAGACTCACATACACTATATTTTCGTGATCTCATTTAGGAGGATAAGATCAAAGTATTGTACATCAACATAGAATACCAGATCACAGACCTTCTTACCAAAGCTGTTTCTACTAGTCGACATTGGTATCTTGCAAACAAATTGATGTGTCGAGACCATCATCAATTTGGGGGAGGCTGATGATTATTATATAATAGCTTTATTATAATTATATATTTTGTAGCCGCTTAGGGTTAGATGCATTAGTATATATATAGAGGTTAGAGTCCTCTTTGTATACATTGAACTTCTCGGCGCATACAGCAACAGAATTCTCTCTGTTTGTGCCTGTGGTTTAGCCGACACAACGTCGGTGAACCACGTAAATCCTCGTCTTCTCTTTACTGGTTATCTCCATTTCTACAGGCTGCTCCTAATATTTGCACTAATCCGAATATATTTCGAACTTCTACCACTTACGATATATAGTTACGTAATTTTGACCCCAAAACTAAAAAACCCTAGTTTTGAGAACCTAACTATATACGTAACTAATAGATGCTTGTGAGAACCTTACAAAAGCATCTCTACTTTTGAGAACCTCCAAAAAAGAGGTTTTATTGGTCCGAGTGTGTGCGTTCTGTGCAGAGCTGACCTTGAGTCGGTGTCGCACTTGTTGGTTTCGTGTTCGTTTACATCTTGTATTTGGCTTACTTTTAGTTCCAAACTTGCGATTTGGGGGCCGACACATTTTGATGTGTCGAACTTTATTCGTGAGTGGCAAGTGAGAAACTATGGAAGTAGGTTTCATTGGTTCAAGGTGGGCTTAATGCATGCTGTTTTTTGGAGTATTTGGGGAGAGAGGAATGACCGAATCTTTAGGAACAAAGAAAGGTCGAGGAATCAGTTAGTGTGAAAAGTGGTGGTTGCTTTGTGTAGGTGGCTTCGGGTTGCCGGGCTCATTAACCAGGATGAGATTAGAGAGTGGATGGAGCTATGGCAGATGACTTTTGACCCGGGCTGAGTTTCTTTGTCTACTGTTTTGGGGAATGTTGGTTTTGTTTTTGCTTCCCCTTGTGATTAGTTTTGATTGTGTGAGGCTCTCGGTTTGGGTTTTGGGTTTGGGAGCAGTATATGCATCTTGTTTTGGCAGGGGATTTGTGTCTCTTTGAGGGTGTTCTTTGTTGAGGAGATGGGTGGTTTCCACCTTTGTTTTTGCTGGGTGGTGGGAGTGTATAGCAGGCTCCATTTTTGTTATGGGTGGGGAGGCATTGGTATAGGTATTTTGTAAACCCCCTTGTACAGACGCTTTTGTTTTTTTTCTCAGTTTAATATTATCTCTATCATTCATTAAAAAAAAAAACAAAACTAAAAAACCCTAGTTTTATATATCGTATAAAATTGGTACCTCGGGAAGGTGGTTCCATCGTTGCTGACATTTTGCAGTTCTTGGAGGGTCTTTCCCAGATCAGATTGCTTTCGGTCCCGCGTCAATCTAACATGACAGCCCACTATGTGGCTCGTCAATCGCTCAGTTACCTCCCAAGCCAAGGTGTGGTGAACCTTTCTGCTTGAGTGTGTACTTAATTTCTCTGTTTGTTTGGTTGACTCCTTTCTCCTGCGGAATTGTCTTAGGCAAAAAAAAAATAATAATAATAATTGGTACCATTTTTCCCCAGCGTGATCGGTAGAGCTACGTCGTTGTCGACCTATCATTTCCCAACTGAATTCCCGCACGTTATGTTTCCGTCTGATTTGATCAACTTACAACTTTTCTCCTAACCATATGTCCCCCTCATGTCTACTTCTATGACATTTAAACAACGACACAAAATTACATTATTTTCATTATTTAATTAATTAAATAAATCTGAAAAGCTTTGTTTTATAAATTAAGAAGAAGAAAAACATGAAATTAAGAATATAATTTGTTCAGAAAACACAATATATGTGTCATTGGAGTAAAATGACTCCAGTCAACTCTGACTAAAATTAAAGATTCAACCAACTCCAAAGTTAGATTTACAGAGTAACGAAGCCTGGTAGGTTGTGAGTGTATATAAACATATATTATATTTTAGCCAAAGCCTGGTAGGCAGTAGTAGTAGTAGTAAGGCAGAAAGAAATAATGATAGCCGGTAGTAAGACAAGTAAGCGAAATGCCGAAACCAAACATACTAGAATAACATGGTGTCTTGTACTACTCGTGTTCCTTGTCTGCGTGTTGTTAGTAGCAAACCACAACCACTACAAGCCTGAAGCCCCCAAAATGGAGAATGATGCCCTGGGGGCGGCGCTGGCGAATGCGGCAAATGAGGACAACACTTTAATAATTGCAACAGTGAACAGGGCTTCCGTTGAAGAAGGGGATACTCCAATCTTCGATGTTTTCATGGGTAGTTTCTGGGTTGGCCATGATACCAGGCAACTTGTTGATCATCTACTCGTTGTCGCCATTGACCAGTCCTCTTACGATCGCTGTCAGTTCCTCCGCCTCCATTGCTACCGTCTACCAGTGGCCGAAGATGACAAAGGTAAAGAGATGCTTTACATGTCTTCCGACTTCATCTGGATGATGTGGCGAAGGACCAAGTTCCTTGGGACGTTCTCAAGCGTGGCTATAGCTTCATCTTCACTGTATGGTTTCCGTGTCTTCTTTTCTCCTATATATATCTAATTATCTGTGCAGATTGTGTTTTTTTTTTTTTTTTTCATGTTATCAAAAACTTACACTAGTTTATGAGATTATTAATGAACATTCTATTCTACTAGATATGATAGTTCAATTTATTGAGTAAGACATTAAGGAGTCGTTTGGGCAGATGGTAGGATTCCAAATACCAAGAGAATTGAAGTTCTATTGTTATTTGAAAAACAGAAAGTTTTGATGAGTGATTTGGAAAGATTGTTAAGTATGTAAATCATGAAATAAATAAATTAAAATTCATTTTATGAAAAACCAAATAGGCCTACTGTTAAATCTCATCTAAATCTTCTATTTTTAGTGAGAGACAAATAGGTATAATGCCATCAAATCTATTCCTCCATCTCCAAATAATTTTATTTGTTCTCTAAAAAAATGGAAATCTAAAAAAAAAATTGTTTACTTCTTTAACGAGTTCTTTATAAAATCGTTTCAAAATTTCAATTTTTTATGAAAATTTCAAAATCTCCTCAAATCACTTTAGGCTCACTATTGGATTTTCAAATCAGCCACAGTCCCTAAGATTTTTTTGCATTCAAACGTGATACTTTTTTCCAAATCTCTAAAGCATGAATTTAAGCACCAAATCACTCAAAATCTCTAACTCCAATTCTCCGAACTAACAGAACTTGTAAACTATTAGTTAAGAATGACAAGGCAACATATATAAATATATTAAATGTGATTGTATAAGATTGCCGCCAATTAAATGCATGACATGGCAATACCATAGAGAAATTCAGGCGTAGCGTATTCCAATATTAGTTCTTCTTTTTGTTTTTTTTATGGAATAATTTGTTTGACAGGACATAGACGTGTTGTGGCTGAGGAACCCATACAGAGTGTTGAGTAAGAACTCGTCAATAGACCTCCAAATAAGCACTGAAAAGTTCAACGGAGACGAGTGGACTCCATCTCGCACAAACCAAATGAATGCTGGTTTCTATATGGTGAGGTCCAATAACAAAACAATCTCTTTGTTCGATATGTGGTACGGGAAGAAGGATAGCTCCACGGGAAAGCATGATCAAGACGTCCTTAACGATATGGCTTGGGAAGGGAAGTTTCGGGAGCTAGGGTTAGTAGTAAGATTAATGGATACCATCTACTTCAGTGGATTCTGTCAGGAAAGCCGTGACATCAGACTGGTCGTCACTGTTCATGCAAACTGCTGCCGGAGCATCACTGCCAAAGTTGCAGACCTTAAAGATGTGGTTGCACAATGGAAGATATTCAGGAGAAATGAGACGTCGTTTTACCCAACATCTGCACTGACCAATATGACACACATGGCGTGTTGGATGTCGTGGGCTTGATATTTAATATTCTCATGACCCACTTCAAGTTTTATTTAGAGTTCGCGCGTGATGCAGCGGGAACTTATATCAGCGTCAGTACGTTATTGTTCACCCGTATGTTAAGTGATAAAAAAATAACATGATTGTAATTAAAAATAAATGAATTTATCTTTTAAACAATAATAAGTTTACTCAAAATACCACTAAAGCATAATTAGGTGATCGTATAAGTATCTTATAAATAAAATGAACTACTACATCCGAATTAGTTTTATTGATCCATAAACATCCAAATTTGTTGATTAATTGCATAATACATCCACATATGCATGATTTTTGCTTGACAACACATGCTAGTTGAACAATAGTCAAATTGAGAACTAAGAAAATAAATCAGTATCCACAAAAATGTGCTTGCTGAAAGGAGTAGAACTCCTTTTTTGGTTCAATTCAACGTGAGTAGTCGAGTAACTCGGCTAACAGTGAACATAAATTGGGCTTCGATTGAATGGAAAAAGCCTGGTTGGAAAATAGGTTTGGTTCAAAAGAAAAAACAGCTGAACCCAATCCCTGCAATTCAGCTTCTTCTATTTCTACCTGTAGTTCAGTGATAGCTCAAGGAAAGTGAATTGCACACAGAATCAAGCTTTGATACCAACCTCTGTTTGTTGGACAGTCGTTTGATACCAACCTCTTGTCCATTAGATGGTTTACCCTGAACATCCCAATATGACATTGTCAATAGTCATAAAATCAAGCTTTCTTACATTGTATAGAAACAAAATTCTACCTTGTATATTGTACCAAAACTGCCTTATCTAAGTTTGTTTGTCGGATGGCTTAATGAATGCTGGTAGAGAGTACTTCGCTTGATTTTTTTTGGCGAAAAAGAAAACTCGAATTCATTCGAACCATTAGTTGAATGAAACACATTTATGATTTGTATGTTCTTCACTACAATTAGAAGAAGAGAAACATTAATTAAATTAATATTGCAGAAATATTAATTAAATTAATATCACTCCTTTTTAAAGCATACCAATAAATAAAATAGGTGCGAAAGAATACCAATTAATTAGATTAATGAACAATAGTAGATCCATAGCTAAACGAACTACGAAATAATACAAATATTACACCATAACAATGTGAGGGATGATATAAATTCCAGAAGTTGATTCCAAATGAAGCTTGAACATGAAACTAATGCACCAAGCAATTCGAGAAACCTTCTTCTATACAACGAATTCCCTTTTAGAAATTACCACAATAAGACATTGTTAGAAATTAAGAGCAGTAAACAAGCACTTTAGAAAGTTACCCTTCGCCGATGGCTGCAATCGTGGCTGACGCCACTACCTTTGAAGTGATTTCCTCCAGATCGTTGCAATCCCCGCTTACAGGAAACACAACCCAATGTTTCGCAGCAAGTCCCTGATCGTGCAAGCGAGCAGAGATCACTCGAGAGAAAAAGAAGAAGATTGGAGAGTCGAATTTCCGTACTCGTTCCAGTCTCAGCACTTGAGTATTTAAAGGCCATGTGTAACAGTCACCCACGAAGACTGCGAGAGAATCAGAGCTCCAGATTTTCAGAGATATTGAGCTTGAAGCTCGCTCTCCATTTGTTGTTCAAAGATGTGGTTGACCCACTAATTCTCATCACCTTCTCCTCATATTTCATTAAGTGACTGTTGTTGGCCGTTGCTCGTTTCTGGACTTTCAATTAATGGCCCAAAGGCTTCTTCTATTTATCTTGCAGGCCAACTTGTGGGCTTTGCATTATCACAACCCCCCACTAATGTAAAGTCCACACTTTTTTTTTGGTAGAAAAACGGCGTCACGCGCCTTAATTAACAACAGGAATCAAACGAGGTTCGGAAACACCGAGGCAATCATACCTCAGGATGTGACCAAGATTACAATTTGAAAGTGGAAAAAGGTGGGTACCAAAAGGGAACTCATAGCCCTGACTTGCCAAGAAGTCGGCAGCCTTATTTGCTTCTCGAAACACATGTCGAATAGAAATCCTCCAGTCTCGTCTGCACAAATTCTGGAAATGAATCACCTCAGCAGCCTGTTGATGATCCGGGACAGCTGAAGAGGAGAGAAGTGAGATGGCGGCTTGAGAATCAAGCTGGAGTTCAACATTCCAGAACCCGTAATCCCAAGCAAGCTCCAGACCGGTGATTGCTCCTCTTATTTCTGCTCTAGTAATCGAGCATTGGCCCAAGTTCATTGTAAAGGCAACAAGACCTCTGCGTTCGTTATTTCTAATAATCCCTCCGGCTGCAGCTTTGTTTCGACCAGGAGAGTAAGACCCATCAGTGTTAATTATAGCCACATCAACCGGCCCTGGTTCCCAAGCGACGAACTCCCAATGTCTTAAACCTCGATCACCAAAACATCTTGCGTCGCGTTCGAAGGCCTCGCTCACTGCCTCATACCATCGGAGCGATCGTTGAGCAATCTGAGGAGGGGTCGGATTCGAATCCGTGAAAATACTCTCATTTCTGGATTTCCAGATCATCCAGAGTGAAACCCCAAAGAGCGTTCCTCTGTCTCCCCAAAGCACATCAGAAATAGATCCTCTCCAGCTTGGCCTGGTAGTATCAAAGCCTAATTCTCGCCAGACCGCAATAGCAATGGGACAATCCCTAAGAACATGGCACACTGTCTCAGCCTGAGCCCCACATCTCGGACAGATTGAAGAATCCACAAGGTGACGACGAGCTCTCTCCACATTAGTCAGCAGCCGTTCATGAAGGGCCAGCCAGAGAAAAAGCTTGATTCGGTAGGGGCCATCCCATTTCCAAATTTTAGAAAACAAGCCATTCTCTATGTGGGAATCCTGGTTGAGAAGCATCCTATAAGCCGAGTTAACCTTGAAGCGACCATCATGAGCGTCGCCCCAAACCCAACTGTCATGGCCAAGATCATCTCTAGGGGCCGATCTACCCACCACCTGTTCCACAATTTCACTAGGCAGCACTCTGTTGAGTTTGTCAAGATTCCAGCCAGCATCACCATCGACGTAGTCTGCAACACAGTCAGAGGGATTAAAATCGGGGTCCAAGGTGTTCGCCCAATCAGCCAGCACAATCCCCGAATCAAGCCATCTCGTGGACCAAAAGGAGGTCAGCCTCCCGTCTCGAATCCCTTCTCTAGCCCCGTACATCATCGTTGGCCAAGCCTGATAGATACCTTTCCAAGTATTGGATTGGGAAGAACGGTGAGCTGGAACTAACCCATCAGTCGATTCCTTGAAATATTTCCCTTGAAGAACACGCACCCAAAGAAGATTTGGCTTCTGAAAACAGAGGAAAGCAAGTTTGGTCATATATGCGAGATTAAGGTACCTAGCTTGTCGAAGCCCGAGACCCCCACTCTCATTCGGTGTGCAGATTCGATCCCAATTAATAAGATGTATTTTCTTTCCTTCATCCGATGAACCCCAAACGAAGTTACGAATACGTTTATCAATTTCTTTGCAGGTGTCGACAGGAAGCAGAGAAGTTTGCATTGCATAAGCAGGAATCGCAGCAAGAACCGATTGTGCAAGAGTAACACGGCCAATAAGGCTAAGCGATCTGCATTTCCAACCTGACAACTTCGAGTCCATGCGGGACAAGATTTCTGAGTACGTCGAGGTGGTAGTTCGGCCATGGAGGACGGGTACGCCAAGGTACCGACCCATATCTTGGGTAAGCTGAATGCCAAGTATCGAAGAGATAATGCCCGCGGTCTGTCTATTGGTATTTGAAGAACAGAACAACACAGATTTCTCTTTGCTAACCTCCTGCCCTGATGCTACACAGAACTTATCCAGACAGCGAAGGATGACTTCAGCTTGGGAAACTGAGGCTTCAGAAAAGAGAATAAGATCGTCCGCGTAAAACAGATGTGAAAGCTTCGGCCCATCCCTAGATAGGGATATGGGTTTCCAATTACCCGAATCAACAGCTTCCGTAATAATGTGGCTAAGCCTCTCCATACAAAGGGAAAACAGGAAGGGTGAAAGTGGACAGCCCTGTCGAATCCCGCGCTGTGGCACAAACTGAGTCGTAAGTCCCCCATTCCATAGGATCCGAAACCTGGCAGATGAGACACAAGCCATGATAAGAGAGATAACAGAACCTGGGAAACCAGCTGAGAGAAGCGTGTCTTCCAGGAAACTCCAGCGGACTCTATCATAAGCTTTTTTCAGATCGAATTTCAAAACTATTCTTTTAGCACGCCCTTTATCATGCTCCATCGAGTGGATAACTTCTTGGAGGATAATAATGTTATGCAAAATCTGTCGACCCGGAACAAAACTGGCTTGGGTTGACTTAACAAGAGAATTCATCAAAGGCCTCAAGCGGTGTGCCAAGCACTTGGTAATAACCTTGTAAGAGACGTTACAAAGACTGATCGATCTGAAATGGTCAATTGCTTCGGGGATTCGGCGCTTTGGGATCAGAACCATCACCGTTTCATTCACTCGTTCAACAAGGCTCGGCTCGAGGAAGCAATTCTGGACCAACTCCGTAAGGCTGTCACCAACCACATCCCAATTCTTTTTGAAAAAGATGGGTTGAAATCCATCTTTCCCGGGTGCTTTAAGGAACCCCATGCTGTCAATGACACTCTTGAGCTCCTTCTTGCTAGGTTGGCGACCAGTAGCCGTAGCTAGTGGTTACAGAATTGTTTCAAAGCCCCATGGAATCTGTTCGGAAGCCTGGTTCCCGTCAGCAAAAATATTGGAATAGTAGTTCACAGCAAGGTTTTGAAGCTCATCGGCGGCAGTAACCCAACTCCCATCTGCTTGTCTCAATTGGGAAATCCGGTTGAAACTTCGACGTTTCAGGGTAGAAAGATGAAAGTACCGAGTGTTTCGATCCCCATCAACAATCCGATTTGCTCTAGATTTTTGCAGCCACAGCATATGCTCATCCCAAAGGGTTTTCTGAAGCTCACTCCTGAGAAAATCCTCTGTCTGAATAGCAACCTGATCCGTTCTTGAGGGCGGCAAACTCTCAAAACGGGAGAGCTGCTGCAACAGGAACACCTTCCTCTGATGGATATTGCCAAAAACATCCTGATTCCACCTCCTGAGTTCAATGGTCAGCTCTCGCAGGTTACGGCTAATCCCCCGATTGCTAGTCCAAGCTGCCAAGAAGCGAAAAGGACGGTTACGAGGAATCCTGAACGCCCCATCTACAAAGTCAAGAAGAATCGGACGATGATCTGATCGAATGCGAGGCAAATGGGAAACCTTAGCCTTAGGAAAGGTCGTAACCCAGGAGCTTGAACCAAGAGCTCTATCCAATCGGACCTTCAAAGAACCTCTAAACCAGGTATACTTAGGGCCGGAGAGAAACCTAGATCAAACAAGTTGCAATCATTTAAACAGTTACGAAAGGACACAACACGATTTGGATTGAAGGGCGCTCCACCTTCTTTATCCTCTGGAAGAAGGTAGTTATTAAAATCTCCCACCAAACACCAAGGAAGGTTAACAGAAGCAGCCAAACTTCTGAGTTCATCCCAAAGAATCACTCTACCAGTCGGAAAAGGTTTTGCGTAGATCGCAGAAATAAAAGATTTAGGACAGTCGCTCTGGTCAGCCTCGAAATGAAGGGCTTGGTCAGACCGACCAGTTTCTGTAATCGAGACATCGACCGAATTCCAAAGAACCCAGATACCGCCCGAGAAGCCAATAGCGTCCACAACCAGACTTGAGTCCAGGCCAATACTTCGGATAACTTCCGCTGCACGAGGGCCACTTATACGTGGTTCAACAATAACAATGATGTTCGGAACAAAACGTCGAATGAAAAACTTAAGGGAAGGCACGAATTCACGATGACCTGCCCCACGACAATTCCACGAAAGGAGCTTAATCATCGAAAAGTTGAGGAAAGCTCAGGCAGAATCTTACTGAGTGTCAGGCGGCCTGCCCCCATTCCACTCCCATCCTTATTTGGCACGCCACAGCTCGTGGTTGGAACCGACTTAGAGCAGGTCGAATCAGGAATTTTAGGACCAAACTTCTTGACTTTGACCGACGGAGACGCCTTACCACTAGCCGATAGCGTGTTACCCGCCGCTTTGGGCTTGTTCTTGATCTTCGGCTTAGCTCCCAAGGATTGGAAAATCGGATTTTCAAAAATCACTGGGACTGAAACAAGCCCATCCAGGTTATCGACCGAAGGCTAACTTGGATGACTTTTGTGACGTTTTCCCTTTGTTCATCCTTAACACATTCGTCACATCAGAGAGGGGCTTCTAAATTAATTTGGTTGCCTTAACTTTGCTGGCTCTGGAGCTAGACTGAGCCTTCGAATTAAGGGCTTCGTCCAGAATAGCCTTTAGGGACTCAGCCAGCTGAGAGGGAGCGGGGCTAGACCCTCCGGCCAGGGTCGAAGGCTTAACAGCAACAGAGGCGCTCTGCTCATCAGAGCTCAACTCGTCTCCGAGCACACCAAAACGAGACCCTTGCACTCGTTCAGGCTAGGGTGCCACTCCCACGGAGTTGGTCGGCTTTCGGCTGCGACGTTTAACCGTCATCCAGCTGCCACTATTACCATCAGAACTTTCAATCTTTTCCAAGGCTTCACCAGTAGACTGAGGGATCACCTCTTCGGCCGACGCCACCGGCTTACACACCTCTTTCTTATGTCCGTATAAACCACACGAATAACAGATATTATCGAGGGATTCATATTCCACCAGGAAAACCTTATCCTCAATCATATATTTCCCAAGCAGGGGGCGAGAGAGGTCCACCTCAACACAAACCCTCGCATACCTTGCCCTAGCACCTATGAAGTAGCCAGATCGAGCCTCACCGTCTTGCCGATGCGGTTTCCAATCCGTTCGACAGCCAACCGATTGGAAAACTGGATTGGCAGCTTCGGGAGTCTAACCCAAGTCAAGATTTTTTGAATGGCAGCCTCCTCACTGAAATCCGGTGTCCAAGGGCAACTGTAATATAGTAATCCAAAATCTTCCACGGGCCATCAAACAGAGCACGTTGGTAATCATCATCCTCAGAGAAGCGGACCAAAAAGAAGATATTCGCCAAATCGGAAACTTGAATTCGTCCTGAACGTGCCCAAAGGGATTCAAGTCGCCTTTTGATAACAGGGAACGAGAAGGATTTTTCCAACACCTTAACAACAAGCGCTTTGGACCAGGGTTTGTAGAAACTGAGAATTTCCTCCTCGGAGATGGAAATAACAGGGCACCTAGGATTCAAGGTCGATTCAGTCTGCATAGAGGATCGGGCGTCGAAAGAACGGCTGAAATCTTCATCCACAACCCACCGGTTGGCACCAGCTGCAGTCGCATAAGACAGACCCGAACCACCAGGCTTGGGAGCACCAGAATTCGGGATCGAGTGGGTGGGGACATGCTCAGTATCCGATTGGAAGGAGATAGGATTAGGGGCCGACTCCCTCGCCCTCTTCCTCGGGCCAAGCAGAGGACCGTCATCCATTAGGAGCTAGCCCTACTCAAAGCAAACAGCACCATCAAGTGGCCTTCCAAGATCCACAGCCGACGGCGGGGTCGCGACTCTCGTCTCCAGGGGTTGCGGAGACACCATTAGGGTTTTTTTTAAAGTCCACACTTTGAACTTAGAAGAAATCATTTGAAAGCTATGTATCACAAGTGATTTGAACATGCCAACTGTGATCAGATTTCCATTGCAAGAAAAGTGGCATTTGCTTTGAACTTTACTTGATTTGGAGTTGAATCTATCACCATGACTCAATCTAAGTTTCAAAATGTTCAACATTTGCTTCATTCACACTTGGGTTTTAAGGAATCTGCAGACTTATAGTTAAAGTCATTCTTTCATTTGTTTCATCAAGCCAACACATGGCCATCCTTATTAGGACTATGAACTTCTTTCCTTCATCAAGTCCCTTTTGGGACCACCCAATATGGGCTCTGAAGAGAGGTCTCTTACCTCTAATCAACTTCATCAAGTTCTACAGAACCACCAAATTATATGGCTATGAAGTAAAATTGCAGAAGAACTCAGCTTCCTCTGATATATGTTTTGTTTGTATTTCAATTACACAATTAATCCTTTCTGGATTCACATATCACATGTCATTCACATGGCTCAATCCCATTTCCTTTGCTGATTCAAAGATGAGTTTTCTGTTTAACCCCTTGGTTAGAGGATCAATGTTATGTTCTGATCTCACATAGTTTAGTGATATCACTCCATTCTCCATCAGGTCTCTAACAGCTTCATGCCTGATGTGAATGTGTCTCTTCTTCCCGTTGTAAGCTTTGCTGTTGGCTACACATATATCAGCTTGAGAGTCACAATGAAGAGAGATAGGGGGAGAGAGTTTCCCCCAAATCAGAATGTCAGTTAGCAGAGATTTCAACCACTCAGCTTCTTGACTAGCTAGGTCAAGAGCAATGAATTCACTTTCCATAGTGGATCTCGCAATGCAACTCTGCTTAGAAGATTTCCATGATATTGAAGCACCTCCAAGAGTAAACACATACCCACTGGTGGAGCTTACCTCATCATTTCCTGTAACCCAATTAGCATCACAATAACCCTCCCAAATAGCAGGGTTTCCTCTGTAATGCAGTCCTAGGTTCAAGGTTCCTCTAAGGTATCTAAGCACACATTTTAAAGCACACCAATGGTCAGAGTTTGGACTGTGAGTATACCTACTGAGTCTATTCACAGCATAAGCAAGATCGGGTCTAGTGTAATTCATCAAGAACATTAAACTACCAATTATTCTAGCATATTCAGCTTGATCAACAGGTTATCAAAGTTCTTTTTTAGATGAAAACTAGCATCATAAGGAGTCCTTGCAGGGTTCACATCAAAACTATTGAATTTCCTCATGAGTTTTTCTGCATAGTGAGCCTGACATAGAGAAAAGCCTTTGTCTTTCTTAGTTATTTTGATTCCCAATATGACGTCTACCTCTCCCATATCCTTCATTTCAAATTTTGAGCATAAAAACTATTTGGTTTTAGTGATTGAATTGGACAAGTGCTGAAAATCAGCATGTCGTCCACATATAAACAAAGTACCACACATTGGTTTTCAAACAGTTTAGTGTAATCGCAAGAATCAGATGTGCTAACACGAAAACCAAACTCAGTTATGGTTTTATGGAACTTTTCATACCATTGTTTGGGAGCTTGGTTTAGTCCATAAAGCGACTTCCTTAATTTGCACACCTTTTCCTCAGTTCCATGATCAATGCAGCCGGGAGGTTGCTCCATATATATTTCTTCATCGAGATCACCATTCTAAATGCGGTTTTTACATCCATCTGATGTACCTGCATCTCAAATATGGAAGCCACGACAAATAGACAACGAATGGTAGCTATTTTAGTTACAAGAGAATATGTATCAAAGAAATCAACACCATGTCTTTGAGTATAGCCTTTGATAATCAGCCTAGCCTTAAATCTCTCTACTGAACCATCAGTTCTAAGTTTTCTTTTGAAAATCCATTTCCATCCAATGGCTTTTGACCCTTTAGGAAGATCAACCAATTCCCATGTATGATTTGTTTTAATTGAATCAATCTCAGTCTCTTTCCAGAAGTTAGCATCAACAGAACACATGGTTTCATCAAAAGATTAGGATCTTCTCCTAAAAGATGAGAGCTAACTACTGGTTCATCTATTCTATCTAAGTTTGATTCAGCAACAAATGATGTAATAAAATCAGGGCCAAAAAAGGTTTGAACCCTTTGTCTTTTACTTCTCCTAAGTTCAGTTGACTCATCAGGTTTGAGATTAAGCTGTACAGATGGTGTTCTAAGAAAACACGAAACACAAGGATTTTCAGGAAGAGATTTTCCAAGAAAAGGAAACAAATTCTCAAAGAATTCTGCATCTCTGGCCTCACAAATTGATCTATCTGACAAACGCATAAACTTGTATGCAGCACTGCATTCAGCATAGCCTATAAACACTGCATCAAAGGTTTTTGTACCCACAGTTTCTTTCCTGAAGTCGTGTAAAGCTACTTTGGCCAAACATCCCCATACTTTAAAGTGATGGTAGCTAGGGGCAAAGCCTTTCCAAATCTCGTAGGGAGTTTTATTTAGCTTCCTATGAGGTATTCTATTAAGAATCTTACTTGCTGAAAGTATAGCTTCCCCCCACATTTCACTAGACATCCCATAACTAATAAGCATGGAGTTCATCATCTCTTTGAGAGTTCTATTCTTTCTCTCTGCTATACCATTCTGTTGCGGAGAATAAGGAGCTGTCCATTCATGAATGATACCTAGATTCTCACATATTTGCTTAAGGGAATTAGTACTGTATTCTCCTCCTCTATCAGATCTTAATCTTTTGATTTTCCTACCAAGTTGATTCTCAACCTCAGCCTTATAGATTAAGAATTTTTGCTCGGTTTCATCTTTGGTTCGAAGCAGACAAACCTTGGTAAATCTAGAGCAATCATCTACAAAGGTTACATAGTATCTCTTTCCCCCTTTACTTTCATAATTTTTAAAATCAGCAAGGTCTGAATGGATCAAATCTAACAGCTCAGAAGACCTATGGATAACAGACTTAAAGGGTTTCTTCGAATACTTCGCCTCAACACATACTTGACATTTATCAGTTTCAGAGACACTTGACAGGTTCGGCAGTAAATTCATGCTTTTCATGAGTTTAAGGGAGTTCTTGTTCACATGCCCTAGTCTATGATGCCACATATCAATCGACTCAGAAATATAAGCAGAAGTAGAAGCATTATTATTACTTTTAGAAACAGTATCAATGACAAACAAGCCTCCTAACATGTAGCCCTTTCCCACAAACAATCCACCATTAGAAATCACCAATTTTTCAGCTTCTATCACAAGTTTTAAACCAACTTTGTTAAGAAGTCCAGCAGAAATCAAGTTTCTTCTCAAAGAAGGCACATAAAGCACATCATTCAAAGCTAGAATTTTACCAGAGTTAAGTTTAAGATTGACCTTCCCTTTACCATGAACAGATGCAGAACTTGAGTTTCCAATGAAAACTTGATCTCCCATAACTTTAGTGAATTCTGAAAATAACTCCTTATTGGTGCAGAAGTGTCTTGAGGCTCCGGAATCTACAACCCAATCAACTTTGTTATCGACCAGATTCACTTCAGAGACCACGACAGCAAACATGATTTCTTCTTCCTTGTCTTCTGTCAGATTCGCTTGAGGCTTTGCATCTCTAGAGTGTCCTGCTTGTGTGTCCTTTCTTTGATAGCATTGAAACGCACGATGACTAAGCTTTCCACACACAAAACAGCTCCCTTGATTCTTCTGAAATTGCCGAGGCTTTTTGAAGGAAGGCTTCTTGTTTTGCCAAGAAGGTTTCTTGTTCTTGAATGATCTAAATTTGTCATTCACTTTTGCAGTAGACTCCACTAAGTTAGCTTTGAAAAAATCTTGGGATGGTTTCATCTCCTTGTCCTTTTGTCGGTTCGCTTCTTCAATTTTGATATGCCCGACTAGCTCCTCCAGTGTGAGATCTCACTTTTTGTGCTTTAACTTATTCCTGTAGTCCGACCACGATTCTGGCAATTTTGTTGTCCTTCTGGTATTTTTGAGCAGCTTCAGTTGTACTTGCATCCTTGTCAGCTCCTTTCCTTGTTGAATTAATCGTGATTGTAGTGGTTGAGTCAACAGCCGTCAAGGATACTCCGGCAGGAGGGTCACCAAAGAGTACGTAATCAATCTCTTGCTATTCCAAGAAGATTAGTACTCTCTACGACCATCGTTTAAAGTTTGTGCCATCGAGAGGCTCGGTCTTGCTGAGATCAGAGATGATCCTTGAAGAGGCAGCCATTGTTGTGCATGTTTCAAGCTCTGAAATCACTTCAAGCTTGTTAGAAATTAAGAGCAGTAAACAAGCACTTTAGAGAGTTACCCACTGCCTTTGAAGTGATTTCCTCCTGGTCATTGTAATCCCCGCTTAGAGGAAACACAACCCAAGGTTTCCCAGCAAGTCCCTGATCGTGCAAGCGAGCAGAGATCACTCGAGAGAAAAAGAAGAAGATTGGAGAGTCGAATTTCCGTACTCGTTCCAGTCTCAGCACTTTGAGTATTTAAAGGCCATGTGTAACAGTCACCTCCATTTGTTGCTCAAAGATGTGGTTGACCCACTAATTCTCATCACCTTCTCCGCAAATTTCATTAAGTGACTGTTGCTGGCCGTTGCTCGTTTCTGGACTTTCAATTAATGGCCAAAAGGCTTCTTCTATTTATCTTGCAGGCCAACTTGTGGGCTTTGCATTATCCACAGACATTACCTTAGAAGTAGAATTATTGTTATGTCGATCATGGTCATCACCTACTGGGTTCGTAGATGGTTTTAGGAGGAAGTATTCACAGTTCAATTAGGAGCAGGTAACATCACTTATGGGAGCAGGAGAAAGAAGAGAAATAGTAAGGTGAAGATTGTGGAAACCATCCAGCACAAAATAAAGGGATATAGGAAACTTGTATAAGTATATATTTGAATAAACCAAATTCTACAATTAGATTGTTTGTTTGATCGTCAAGAACAACCGTGTCACCATCAATAGCATGAGTCATTTCACCCCATAGTGATAGAATAGGATAAGAAATCATGTGGATCGGATGATCATACAAAATATGGAAGAAATAGAAGAGGAGAACTAATAACATGGAACAGACCGAGTGGCTAGCTTTGATTTGATATTTTCAAGCTTTGAACTGTCGATATAGTGTAAGGAAGAGTCGAGTTATGATTGTACTCACCATTGGAACATCATTGATGTGAATCCAATTTGGATTACACTCCTCCCCTGATTATGACAGCAAATTGGCAGAGCAATTGTAATTCAACAGATTTTGAAGATAATATCAAAGTATGCACTTTGTCATTTGAAGATTATGAGTTATAAACCAAAGGCCTCATTGTAATTCAGAGAGAGGCCCATTAACACCAAGTTTGTTCCCGGAAGAACCAAAAAGCTATCTACCCGGAAGAACCAAAAAGCTATCTCTCAAACTCGAACAACATCATAGGAATTTTTTTGGCAAATTAACTTTAGATTTTTTAAGATACCTGGTAGAGGATTCACGAGTAGCTTCCTCTTGAGGACATCTTCCTTGATCTTAACCATCTATCAAGATTTTCGCAGATGCTACGAATTAGATAGTCTGATGATGTAATGATTCTATTGGAGAGGTAGAAGCCGAAGGAGGTGCTAGCGAGTGGCGATGCCGTCGTTGGGACGGTTTGGATTGCGCTGGATAAACGGATAGGACTTGGGAAGATGGAGAACCGTCATGTGCTTCAGACAGTGCAGAATCTTGGCTGATCACAAAGGGAAAAGTAACCTAGGAAATTTCAGATTAGGGTTTTCATTGATTGATCGATTAATGAAGGAGGAAGAGTCGAGTTACGATTCTACTCACCGTTGTGAATTCAGCTGGTATGACACTCCTCATCTTCCCACTACGACGACAAATTAGGTGGTGGAATTGGAATTAGGGCTAAAGGACCTCCCAAGGAGAAACTGGTGAGTGTGGCATTAGTGAGGTCGGATGATGTAGGAAATTGAAAATAGTGGTGTGGCAGAAGCTAAGAAAAGATATAAGAGAAATCAACAATTAAGGATCGGTATTGAAGAGAAGAGCGATAAAAGGTAGAAGAAAGAATTTGGATAGAAGATTAGAAGTGACTGAAATAAGTTTGGAGGATAAGAGGTAACCCAGATTGGAGAGAGCGAGGTAAATAGATAAGAAAAGAGTTGAGAATCAACTGAAAGTGCAGAAACTGAACTAAATGATAAGATACTAAGAATCTATGCCAATGAACATGAATAAACAAGAAGGCTCCCTGCTTTCTATGTAACACGTGGTGGGAAAAGAGGATTGGTGGAACTATTTATAAGCTATAACAATCAACAGTAATGAACGTTCTAAATTGGTTATGTTTTATTTTGTCTTAACTGGATATGATGGTCGCTTGATGTCGTGTGAACTCCAAAAGAAGTTGGCGCGACATTGATCACTCGTTGGCGAAGTTACAATCACTATATAATTATGAAATTAAGATGATGGGTGATTTATAGAGTAGTTATTAAATGATAATGAAGAGTATCCAAAACACAAATTACACATAACTAATTAGAAGATTATACGTGTCTAGTAAACATAGAACTAAACTAATACTTTATGATTAGTTGATGAATTGTAGTGTGATAAATTAGTGTTGCCAATAGATTCGACAAAGTAAAATAAGCTCATTGGTCTTGTAACACCTCCATCATCAGAGGCGGAATCTTCATTTGTAATTACATGCGAACCAAGAAGCTCCAAATATCTTTGTTGACTTATAAACTACTCCCCTTAATTTGTTGAGGGGCGCAAATATGTCCAATGGCTTAAGAAGTTTGACGAAAACATACTTACTTCCCGTAAGAGTCTTCCTAAATTGTAGAAATTACAAAGTAACCCATTAACACATGTAATGATATACTCTCAAACACATCATTACAGAGTTTGTACTCTGCTTCAAACAAATTCTTAACTGCAAACTCAAAATGATATAGTCGTCTATGCTCTACACTTCATTGAATTCAGTAATGCAAATTTCTAGGTAGTCTAGATGAAGTTCATGTAGGCTAGAAATTTTCATATATAAATGAAAAAATGTCTTTTATGACAATAAGTCTTCCAATAATATTTTAACATGTAATGGAGACCACTTCGATTAAGTCAAATTGTAGCACACTTTTAGATGACCAAGGTACAATGTGTAACATGGGTTGGGTTAGATTAGGTGATGGAAACACAATGAACAAAAAAATACCTGAAAATGAGAGCACGATTAAAGCTAAAATAAAAAACAAACTTTTAATTGCCTCTTGGATGTCATGTTCACCTCATCGGTTGGTATGCAGTTGTTGCCCACAAGAACTCACTTGTAGCATTTCAGGACAATTTAAAGAGAAAACACACATATACCAAACACTTAAGTGAAGAAAAGAATAACATAGACAAAGACAAAAACAAAGAAGAAAACTCTTTCAAAGCATGTGAATAGACAGAACAATCATGTCTACTACCAAGTGCTAAGCTGTTACAAATTCTACCTTTCCATTGTTGTTGCTACTTTCCTCAGTGGCATTCTACTATCACAAATGTTACTTTAATGACTTTTCTTTATAGAGATTTGTGTGAAATAGCACACTCAGCACTATCGAATATCGAATGGATAGTTTTAATCGAATAGACGAGAAAAAATGAATCCAGAGATTAGGAATTTCGAAGAGAGCAGTCTCTGTATTTCTTCATCAACTGTAAACCAGTTGATTCTTTGAATCAGCAAGGAATGATATTTAATATGTTAAATAAAAAAACTTGGGCTTAAGTGAACAGTTGGCCCAAGGTTGGTTATAACGTGTCAAATTGCTTCTTAGCCCAGTTCTTGAATTGGTTGTCTTCAACCTGTAGACAAACAATATTATGAACAAGCAAATGAAACAGAGTAGAAGCAGCTGAAACTAAAGAACACGAGGGACAGTTTTTAACGTGGTTGAACACTAGCTATTTGCTAGGTTTACATTCACGTCTCGAGACATGCTCGAGAGAGTAACTTGAATTGATATGAATGCTGAGATCTGACCCAGAGTCTCAGTTACACGCTCGAATGAAACAGCGATCTCAAGTCTCAAACACCCTCACATACTACACTTCTACTAGTGACAATCACACTTTCAACTAATCTTTGCAACACAAAATGAGCTCTCCGAAAGTTGAATTCGTTTCATCCACTGAACTCCTTTTTAAGGAAGCAGGTAAGCTCTTCAACTCCATGTTACCATTGCAGAGAGTGATTGTCTCCAAGATATGTTCTTTCAATCTTTGCTAAGAGTAGATTATGATGTGCATATTTGCAGGCATAAACACTTTCCTTTCTTGGATACTAGCTATAGTATTTTACTCGTGGTATATCATGAAAGTACAACATTCATCTTTTCAATTTCGATAAACCACAGTTTGGTCATGAAAGAAATAAAAGTTTAATGTTAATCTTTCTATGTTCAATAATCTCCCCTTAAGCTTGATATTGCCAAGTTCTTAATATTGAGAGCTCCCCCTTAGTTTACCGTCGCTTCTTAGTAGAGTATACATTAAGTGTGAATTGCAATTTTGGAGAATTGATAACAACTGAGAATATAGAAACAGTGGAAACAGTGACAAATCATCAGAGCAAATTAACCAGAAATACTCGCGTCATGACTTTCTCATCTAAGACTTCAAAAGAGAAGAAACAAAAACAGAAAGAAGCAACAAAGTGATGACGCTAGATTTACCGCGTTCATCTCTCCATTCCTAAGCGATATTTCATCTATTTTACACACTTCTATGCATAATTCGAGGTAAATTCTCATTTTTGTGTCAAACACTATGTTTTAGTGCCCTTGACCCGTTTCGGGTCTATTTGATTTCATTTTGTAGTACTTTCATGTGAGTTACAGGCTACAGATGTCAAAAGAGAGTCTAAGACGAGTTGCATGAGGTTTGGATCGCTTTGGGGACACTTCGGATCGCATCGGAGCACATTGGGACGGGTTTGAAGGAAGAAATTCAAAGCTGAAAATCATGTATAAAAGTGCGGTCCAAGTGCATTTTTTTGGGCGCACTTTTAAACAGCTGCGGATTTTGGTCTACTTTGAGAGGAGAGACAAATTAGGTTTATTCAGACTTCACTTTCAGACTTCATTCTGATTTCGACGAACTAGACACTCTCGGAGGATGATTTTGAAGCTTTGAAGTGACGATTAAGCAAGGAGAAGCGAAGATTAGCTCAGGAGTTTCTAGGATTCGTCAGGATTACGTTTACTCGGAGTAAGATGTCTTCTTCTCCAGTTTTCCTCTTCTTTGTTTCTGTGATTTCTTCTGTAGTGATGTCGAGCTAAACTCCTAGGGTTGTTTAGATTAGATGAAGAGTTAGTAAGGATTTTGTATGGATGATTTCGGGTTTCTAACCCGTTTATGTTAATCGATGTTTATTCAGACTTAGATGTGATTTCTCCTAAACCCTACTTTGAAGCTCTAAGAATTCGCAGATTGACCGTATCGTAGAATTTTCTTCATCTTTGATTTCGCGGTTTTGACCATGGACGTGAATCATTCTAGAGTTTAGGAGGTCGTTAGGTTCTCCGATAGCTTGACCATAGGATTGGAAGGACCTAATCTCTTTGCAGTATTATGTGGCATTTCATCGTTCTTGATTTCTTGCAAGTTAGCTTGACCATAGGAGCTTGTAGGTTTGATAGAATAGAATTTCTACGGCCTGACCATGGAGTAGAGATTACAAAAGGAAATGTCGAGTCATCTAGTCTGTTGAAACTGAGATTGCGTAGCTTCATCCATCTTAGCCGAACTAGCATGGATTTGAGTCTGAACAACTGCCTTAGTCTATCTTTGAAACCCCAATTTGCTTTACTTATTTGTTTGATTTAAATTGATTTCTTAGATTAATTCATTCATAAACCAAATCTCAAACCATCCCGAAACCTCGATCAGCTTTAACACACATTTCTGAGTAATAGAGAAAGAAAGACCCTTGGGAAAAAATGATATCGCTAGAGCGATCTATTGAGTAAAACTAGTGTGCGTTAATTTGCGCACCAAGTTTTTGGCGCCGTTGTCGGGGACTTTTCTTTTTCTAGGAAAGGCATTGTGCGTTTAAGTTTTTCATTCATTCTTTTTATCATCTCTTTTCTCTCCATCTTCATCATGATTTCCCTGGGTAGTGCTCTTGAGTTTTGAGATCCAGGACTACAGGTTCGATAGCAACCAAGGGTGGTACAACAATGGAATACCACTTAATGATTACAATCAAGAGTGGAGTATATCAGGGCAACAACCCATGCCAAACTGGAATGAGGAACCACCACCCTTGTCTTCCTGGCCAGAGCCACAGACTACATACTACCACCAGATTACGAGGAGGAATATCTACATCCACACCAGTACCAACAACAAGAGTCTTATACAGATTTTCTCTTGAAGCAGATCCTTTCGACTCTACGAGCTCCTGATGTTCTGGACGTCGAGATTGAGCAGCGAAATCAACTGGTGGGAGAAGATGCTCGAGATTTGGTCGAAGAAGAAAATGATAATCTAGCCCATGACTTTTGTGTGCTAGAGGTGTCTGATGAAGAATCTTTGACAATGGTGGTAGATGAAGATGTGGAGCTTTTCCATCTTGCGATTAAAGCTGAAGAGGAGCATGTGGAGATTGAGGAGTTATCCTCATTTATGCTTCCGTCGAGCCAGCATGTAGTTCCAGCTAGAAATGAGCACGTGGATGTCGAGGAGTCAACCTCATTGGTAATTCAGACAACCGAAACTGAGGGCAATGATTCTGAGGCGTATGTGCTCAACTGCCAGAGCAACTTGGATGACATTGGTGTGGACCAGACTACAATCATCAATTATAACACACCATACTATCTCTTTCCTCCTTCAGTAGGAAAGTTTGAGAAGAAAAGGTCATCCGAACAGAACCAGGATCTACTTGAGCACCATCGACTGCATCTTGCTCCTTCTGACGTGCTATTTGGAACTAAACGCCAGCCTTGAAGAAGCTGTTTGACTTCAAGGAACTCTTTAGTTGGGGTCCATAATCAGGTATCGTCTAGCTCAAAGACATTAAACGAGAGCGCTTCTCGGGAGGCAACCCGAGGCTGGAGTCCTTTGAGTTATTGAGTCGAGTCTGTGGTAGAGTCGTGAAATCAGTTTTTAATCTTATTGAGCCAGTTCTTGCATGATTGTAGTGTCTTGGGTTGTGTTTAGGGTGTTCCGGGTGTCCGTACTGTCATTAGGAGGTCAATTTTTGAAAGAAAAAAATCTGCAGGTATAAAAATGCACCAAAAAGTGCCAGAATTTGTTGGGCGCACTTTTGAACCATCCGCATTTTGGCTACTGTAATATTGGTATTAAAATGATGTCATAAAGTGCTGCAATTTTCAATGAGCATTTTCTTTCATTATTTTATTCAAACTTAAAAAAGGGGGAAGAATATGAAATAAAGCTTTTAACGTGAACAAAGCAAGCAGCTGCTGCTTTCCTTTTTCCCTGTGATTGGCATGATATGTACTGAGTTTGGTCATTAGATGGGTGGTGATTGTGCTTTGTTTTGTCACTCTTTCACTGCTTCCCATTCTCTTTTGCAAGTGTCTCTTCGCATTGCTTAATATCTTCCTAAATTGCTTGCCTTCTACCATATGGTGAGATTGATGTGGTGTTTTTTCTTGACCAAATGTGTGTGTGAGAGCTCGTATTTTGACCATCTCCCGTTCTTCTTATTTGTAATAGTATAGGAACTTGTCCTTATTGGATTAGTGAACATGTGACTTGGTGTTGTGTAAGACTTGGTCTAATCTTTTGCTCGAATTCGCTAGTTCTAATACCATGATCGAGTCTAGATAAGAGATTTTTAAATATGTCCATTAAATTAATGTCAATGAACCTAATCAGAGAAATCTGAACAAAATGTGTGGTTTGGTATTGAAATTGGAGTCGATTCACGAGCTGGCATACGTGCCCGCCTATTGCTTAGTCCCAAAGGGAAGTTTCGATGTGGCTGATAACACGTGTTTACCAAGGTCGTATTCCACGGGGTTCTCTCAATGGCCTCTACTCACATTCCTCGTAGACGGTCTATTCATTTAAAATAAGATTTGGTTTGAAAGAATAACAAAAGAAAACATAAAGAAAACTAAACAAACAAAGCAAAACAAAAGGGTGCAAATCAAAGACAAAGGGGGGTTCTCTTGGTGGGTAGTTTCATCATGCTCAAGAGGTACAAATGCACAAACAAGCCAAACATGCTCGAGGAAGCAATCGAATGACCACGCAATTCACTTCTATAGACTCAATGCACTCTCGTCGCACTAAATCCCTATCCTAGAACCACTCAACCTAGGCTCTCGCTCTCAAGCTAAGTGACTAAGGATGCATTAAAGGTGTTTGATGAAATGCCAAGCTACAAAACCCTCTCCTATGACTCTATGACCACTAGGCTAGACACCACACTCTCATGTCAATGTCCTAACACTAAGAGAATCATCCAAAGACTAATCAAAGTTCAATTGAGTGAAAATCCTAATGCACACCAAGTGTTCGATAAAATGCACAAGTGAGAAATCATGCAACCAAGGTTGAATTGAGATGATCTAATCTCTTAGAACACACTCCCTTCAATCCCTAGACCTACAATCTATGCAATCCAAGCACTCTCATGCATCAAATTACAATGAATGGACCAAATTAAGCAAACATGGCAAAATATGGCATTAAGAACAAGTCTAGGAATCATCCTCATACAACCAAGATCAATCATGGCAAGTTCTATACAATCATCCCTCTATCATAGCACAACTAATCTACCCATCCAAGATGAACCCTAGAAACTCAGCCACACATGGCCAAGGGAGTAAAGAGGAAAGAAGGAAGAATGGTCACCAAGAACACCATGGATGGATCCTTGAGATGATCTTCACTTCTTAACTTGTAGCACTTCTCCCAAGGTTGGTTGGCTTCAATCCTAGCTCCAATGGCTTCAAAATGCTCCAAAAACGTGCTCTAGGGTTTGAGGGATCGTGGATATGTACAAGGGGTTCAAGAGATGGCAATTTCTCTCCAAAAGAGTGAAAAACGTGGGTTTATATAGTGCAGAGGGAAGTGCACGGCGTGCACCCCTGCACGGCGTGCATGGTGCACGGCGTGCAAGGCTGCACGGCGTGCACCTTGGAGCTGCATCTTCTTTCGGAGCCTCCTGAACAGCCCGTGCACCAACCGTGCACGGTGCACGGCGTGCATCATGCACGGCGTGCACACCTGCACGGCGTGCACCCCCTGCATTCTGCAGACGGCTCGATCTTGCAAGGCTCATATCTCCTCCGTCCTAGCTCTGATTGACCTCCCGTTTGATCCTACGTGCTCCTTGTCACCAGTACTACAATGCCAAGACCTGAAAATACAAAAAAACACCTCCAATAGACATGGAATTGGCCTCAAAGTGGCAACCGGGCAACAGAATAGCACTTAGCACAAAACTCCGATAAAAACACATTAAGCACGGCATTTCAGAATCAAACACGGGCATTTCAAAGGTCATTCATAAGCCTAAAATGCACTAATTAAAGTCACATCAGTGGCATTCTTCTTCTCAACCTACTCCCAATCGTGGTCATGGTTTAGGATAACGCGGAATTCCAAAGGTTTCTGGCTGCTCCATACCTGATGTGATTCTCAACTGTACCGACCACTCGAAAAAAAATAAAAAAAAAAGAAATTAATTTTGCTTTTAGTTTTTTAATTCTTGTTCCCTTATCTAGCAAGAGTCGGGTTGCAGTCTAGAGTAAGTGTAGAGAAAGTAAGTATTGTCTTGCCTTTACCAAGTCAGGTTGTTCACTAGCTCGATAAAGTCATGTTCCTCTTTTACTCTGGCAAAGGTTTGGGTGTGGTCAGTCGGGTAATCCTCTTGTTTGATAGAAGCACCATATACATCATTCTAGGAACCAAGAGGTTTTCGGTTTGCTCATTCAGGTTGGTGCATTGTTATGTTAGAGTTCTTGATTGAGGATAAACAAAAGTTTAAGTGTGGGGTGATTTGATGACGCTAGATTACCGCGTTCATCTCTCCATTCCTAAGCGATATTTCATCTATTTTACACACTTCTATGCATAATTCGAGGTAGATTCTCATTTTTGTGTCAAACACTATGTTTTAGTGCCCTTGACCCGTTTTGGGTCTATTTTATGTCGTTTTGTAGTACTTTCATGTGAGTTACAGGCTACAGATGTCAAAGGAGAGTCTAAGACGAGTTTCACGAGGTTTGGATCGATTTGGGGTCACTTCGGATCGCATTGGAGCACTTTGGGACGCGTTTGAAGGAAGAAATTCAAAACTAAAAATCATGTATAAAAGTGCGGTTCAAAAGTGCGGTCCAAGTGCATTTTTTTGGGCGCACTTTTAAACAGCTGCGGATTTTGGTATATTTTGAGAGGAGAGACAGATTAGGTTTATTCAGACTTCATTATGATTTCGACGAACCAGACACTCTCGGAGGAGGATTTTGAAGCTTTGAAGTGACGATTAAGCGAGGAGAAGCGAAGATTAGCTCAGGAGTTTCTAGGATTCGTCAGGATTAGCTTTACTCGGAGTAAGATGTCTTATTCTCCAGTTTTCCTCTTCTTTGTTTCTGCGATTTCTTAGTGATGTCGAGCTAAACTCCTAGGGTTGTTTAGATTAGATGAAGCGTTAGTAAGGATTTTGTAAGGATGATTTCGGGTTTCTAACCGGTTTATGTTAATCGATGTTTATTCAGACTTAGATGTGATTTCTCCTAAACCCTACTTTGAAGCTTTAAGAATTCGCAGATTGACCATATCGTAGAACATCTTTGATTTCGCGGTTCTGACCATGGACGTGAATCATTCTAGAGTTTAGGAGGTCGTTAGGTTCTCCGATAGCTTGACCATAGGATTGGAAGGACCTAATCTCTTTGCAGTATTATGTGGCATTTCATCGTTCTTGATTTCTTGCAAGTTAGCTTGACCATAGGAGCTTGTAGGTTTGATAGAATAGAATTTCTACAGCCTGACCATGGAGTAGAGATTACAAAAGGAAATGTCGAGTCATCTAGTCTGTTGATGACACTCGATTTGACGTGATTACCAGCCTCATGTAAGCGACATTTCCTTGCTTAAGACATGGTTTTAGGGTAGAATAACGAATATTTAATCAATTGCTCTATATCGTGCCATTTGTGTTACTTTAGCCCATTTCGGGTCTATTTGATGGTTTTATAGTGTTTCTATGTTAGCACAGGTTTTTGCCGTCAAATAAGTAGCCAATGACGTGTCTAAGGCATTGGAACCTCGAGGAATCGCACCGAATCGATCCAAGGAGTCAATCAAACCGAACCAAATCCTGCTCCCATTTACAAAGGAATTTTTGGCGAAATCCCTTGGAATTTTTGGCGAAAATTCATGAAGAAATCGGCAGTGCATCCAAGAAGAAGTTTTCGGCGAAAACACTAAGTTTTCGCCGAGAACCACTGGTCCAAAAACACAGGAGAAAAGCAGCCGACATTCAGTCATTTTACAAAGAGATTTTCGCCGAAAATCTGTTCACATTTTTGGCAAAAATATCAGTTAAAAACCGGCGGTATTAGGGTTAAGTATAAATACTTAACCGACGGCCCAAATAAGGATATACCTAATAATTTCAATCATAATTTCCAGACCTAGAAGTCGAGAGAGAGAGTTTAGAGAGTTCAAAGAATCGTGGAGAGATCGTGACGCCATCCCTTCACCTTGGAGACTCGGAGCTTGGATTGAAGATTACCGAAGATTGAAGATTCACGGATTCGTCAAATTAGGTTTTACAGTTCTTCTCTATTCTTCCTACCTGAGATTTATTCCTTGTTTGTTTTCGATTCTCTTGTTTCTAATATGAGTAGCTAAACTCATAGAGCTTACATAGATGAACCCTAAGTGACCCAGGGCTTTAAAGCGGTCACGGATCGACGGTGATTAGATTCAAAGTTCAATCAGTTTCTCTTTGCATGGTTGTTACAACCATCAAAATCACGTGAATAGTGGAGTCTGATTCTCAGTTAGTGGAGAAGATCATGGGCAGTGATTTTAGTCCATGATTTGCGTAACTGAAAACAAATGGGCCATAAAAGGTCGGTTTCCATAAAATCTGAAATTCTGAACATATTTTCAATATTATTCACTTATTTATTTATGGAAATCCAACATTCTCCCACTTGGTCCATTTGACGAGGGACTCGATATATGAATCATAGTGGCAAATTTCCTAGGACGAAAATTTGCCTTCCATGTATCACAATATATTTGTCTCTCACTGCTCACACTAACTTAATGAGTAAACCATATGTTTACTCTAAGGTTAAAACATAATGATAAATCTCAATAAAATAACTAAAGTATGTACGTACATGATTCCAAACCAAAAGAGATTTATCCATCTAAAAGAAAAGTTTCAACAAGTGGTCCAATGAATGCATTACATAGTGGGACCAAGTCCCATTCTTACTACATGATCCTTGAAACCTTTAGTATGCATGCCTTTAGTCAAGGGATCAGCAAGCATCCAATTAGTACTGATGTGTTCAATGGTTACCTTCTTGTCCTGAACACGTTCTTTTAAGGCTAGATACTTAATGTCGATATGTTTGCTCCGACTTCCACTTCGATTATTCTTAGCCAAAAATACTGCAGCTGTATTATCACAATACATTCTTACCGGTCGACTAATAAAGTCAACAACTCTAAGCCCGGAAACGAAACTTTTCAGCCATACACCATGTGAGGTAGCCTCAAAACAAGAAACGAACTCGGCCTCCATCGTAGATGTGGCTGTTAAGCTTTGCTTCGTACTCCTCCAAGACACGGCTCCATCAGCTAGCATAAACACATATCCTGAGGTGGATTTACGTGTGTCGACGCAGCCGCCGTAGTCAGAGTCCGAATAGCCCACCACTTCAAGATTATCAGTTCGCCTATACGTAAGCATGTAATCTTTAGTACCCTTAAGATACCTCAATACTTTCTTCTTAGCCTTCCAATGATCGATGCCTGGATTACTCTGATATCGTCCTAACACTCCAACCACATACGAAATGTCGGGTCTGGTACAGACTTGAGCATACATAATGCTACCAACAACTGAAGTATATGGAATATTTTTCATTTGTTCCTTTTCAATGTCATTCCTGGGGCATTGGTCCAAGCTAAACTTGTCACCTTTCACAATGGGTGCTACTGTTGGTGAACAATCCTTCATTCTGAATCTTTCAAGTACTTTATTAATATAGGCTTCTTGAGACAGTCCTAAAATCCCTCGAGATCTATCTCTATGGATCTTAATGCCAATGACATAAGATGCCTCGCCCATATCCTTCATATCGAAATTACTCGAAAGAAATTGTTTCACCTCACGTAGAAAATCTTTATCGTTGGTTGCTAGCAAAATATCATCCACATACAACACAAGAAAACAGATTCTACTCCCACTAACTTTAAGGTATATACACTGATCCATGACGTTCTCTTCGAAACCGAATGAAGCAACTACTTCATGGAATTTTATATACCATTGTCGGGAGGCTTGTTTTAAGCCGTATATGGATTTATTTAGCTTACAAACCAAATGTTCGCCATCCTTAGAGGGGAAACCTTCGGGTTGTTTCATATAAACCTCTTCCTCCAAATCACCATTGAGAAAAGCTGTTTTCACATCCATCTGATGTAACTCGTAATCAAAATGAGCTACTAATGCCATGATAACTCGAAGTGAATCTTTCTTTGAGACGGGAGAAAAGGTCTCCGTGTAGTCGATTCCTTCTCGTTGAGTGAATCCTTTTGCAACGAGTCTTGCTTTATGTCTCTCGACGTTTCCAAGTGAATCTCTCTTTGTCTTAAAGACCCACTTGCAGCCAATGGTTTTTACACCATTAGGCAACTCGACAAGATCCCAAACTCGATTTGACAACATAGAATTCATCTCTTCGCTCATAGCATTTAACCATAAGTTCGAATCCATAGAACTTACTGCTTGTGAAAAAAGACAAAGGGTCATTATCGGCTCCAACATTATAATCCAATTCTTCTAAGTACACTTGATAATCATCAGGTATGGTTGGTCTCCTCATTCTAATAGATCTCCTCAAAGGAACTTGGTCATCCTCACCAATGTTTGGTCGTTCCTCATTTCCATTATGATCTACCAGATTTTCATCAACCACTTGTGGATTTTGTATATTTGATTGTCTTACACAAAGTTGTACTTGTGGAGTGTGAATGACAATCAACTTATTACTTGTGTCAGTGGGTAAAACTTTATTGTGTTCCTTTTCATGAATAATTTCATGAAGCTGACCACTCCCACTAGACAAGTCATTCTCAAGAAACTTAGCATTTCTTGATTCCACAATCCTGGTGCTATGTGACGGACAATAAAACCTATAACCCTTAGACTTTTCTGTATATCCAATGAAATACCCACTAATAGTTTTTGGGTCAAGCTTCTTTTCTTGTGGGTTGTAAATTCTCACTTCCGACGGGCATCCCCAAATGCGTATATGTTGCAGACTCGGTTTCCATCCTTTCAATAACTCAAAAGGCGTCTTGGTAACGGCCTTGGAAGGAACCCGATTCAGTATATATGTCGCCGTTTTGAGAGCATCAGTCCACAAAAATGATGGAAGTTTAACATTACTCCTCATACTATGCACCATATCAATTAATGTCCGATTTCTTCTTTCAGCTACCCCATTTTCGTATGGAGAACCAGGCATGGTGTATTGAGCAACAATCCCATGCTCTTGAAGAAATTTAGCAAATGGACCAGGTGCTTGTCCGTTCTCAGTGTATCTACCATAATACTCTCCACCTCGATCTGATCTAACGATTTTAATGTGTTTACCACATTGATTCTCTACTTCAGCTTTAAATAATTTAAAGGCATCTAAATCTTCATCCTTGGAATGAAGTAAATAGAGATACATATATCGCGAATAATCATCAATAAAGGTGATAAAGTATTTTGGGTCTTTAGCGTTCATGTCCGGACAACAAATATCCGTGTGTATGATTTCTAATAAGTCAGAACTCCTCTTGGCACCAGTTTTACGTTTATTAGTTTGCTTTCCCTTAATGCAACTAATACAAGTATCGAAATCGGTAAAGTCTAAATTACTAAGTACTCCTTCCTTTACCAATCTCTTAACTCTCTCAATGAAAATGTGTCCCAATCTCCGGTGCCATAAAAAGGAAGAATTCTCGTTCATAATACATCTTTTTAAACCAACATTAACATGCAAAGAATTATGAGTGGTATCATTTTTGTAGCAAAGACATATAAATTACTAGACAAAATACCAGAACCAATAACTTCAGAATTTCTGAGAATACTAAAACCAGATTCCGAAAAATTAAAGGAATATCCAAATGGTACAAGTCTAGAAACTGAAATCAAATTTCTTGCAAAATTTGGAACATAAAACGTCTTTTCCAAATGTAAGGTGAAACCACTACTAAGAATTAAAGTGCATGTGCCAACAGCTTCCACATGTGATCCTATCTTGTTGCCTAAATAGATAGACTTTTCACTGTCCATTGGTTTCCTTAGGTTTGTCATACCCTGCAAGGTATTTGAAACATGGATTGTAGTGCCAGAGTCAATCCACCATGTACTATGATTAACATCAACCATATTAGATTCATAACAAACAAACGCAAGAAAGTTACCTTTCTTCTCTAACCAAGCTTTGAACTTAATGCAGTCTTTTTTCATGTGTCCCTTCTTTTTACAAAAGAAACACAGTGACTCCTTCTTTATGGCTTGGTTCACAGGAATCTTTCCTTTCCCTTTTTCCTTAATATGATCCTTTTTCTTCTTTGAAGAAGAAGCAGCAGTGGTAAAGTTCACATTTTCTCTTTCTTCCAATGACAATCTGCCCTCCTCTTGAACACACATGGTCATAAGTTCATTAATTGACCATTTATCCTTATGTTTGTTGTAAGAGATTTTAAAAGGAGCATATTGTTGTGGTAGAGTGCAGAGAATGAAATGGACTAGGAAGGATTCTGACATGGTAACTTCTAAGGCTGTCAGTTGGGCCGATATATCCCTCATACGCATGATATAATCACGCACTCCCTTAACCTCAGTGTGCCTCATGGATGAGAACTGCATTATCAAGGTGCTGGCGAGAGCCTTATCAGAGGACGCAAACTGCTCATCGATGGCTTTAAGGAGATCTTTGACTTTATCATGCTTATCGACTGAACCCCGGATACTAGCATGGATATTGGTCTTTATGAACATAACTGAGAGGCGATTAGATCGCTCCCATTTTTCATAAAGATCAACCGCATCGGGAGTGCTAGTCTCCGTTATGCTAGGGGGTTCGTCTTTCCGAATAGCATAGTCAATGTCCATCCATCCTAAATGCAGCAGTATTCTCTCCTTCCAGACCTTGTAGTTATCACCTCTTAACTCAGGAATGTCACATTTGACATCAGAAATATTTCCAGGTATAATAACTGCAAATAAAACATACATGTTTATCATCAAAATTAAATATTGAGACTTTAGACTTTATGATGATTTACCAGTGTAAACCATGCTCATATGAATACATTGACATAAAACTTGCCTGTGGGCTAAAGTCTATTCAAAGTAGATTCATAATATATCCTTATAGTGAAACTATCAAATTATTGTTTCTCAATTCCTGTGGGTAGATTAAGAAACATAATCTAATACCTCACCCTAATTAATCGTACAAATGTAATAAAATTTCCTGTGGGCATATTCCATTACATTGTATATGACTAATTACAATAAATGTTTAGTTCCACATGTGATTTGTAAGTAAAATTTAGATAATTAGAGATGCTGTGGCTACTCCCAAATTATTAAAATATTATAATCACTCAACATTTAACATTAAACCTTTATATATATTATCATGTATTGTCAAATCACATCAATACATGGCTTTGAACAATGCCTAAAGTAAACATACAAGTAATCATTATATATATCACATCATTGTCATAGATTTACTCATTAGTCTTTCACAAGTCAAGCATCGAAGTGAAGATAGAAACAATATATAAAACAAATATAAAAGGCGTTTCTAAAGTAAACAACTCCTTATAGCATCGAACGAATAAGTGTGAGCAACGAAATCGAACAGTACGAGCAAGACAAAGGATTAACGATCCGGCTCTGATACCAAATGTTAGACTAAAACTAAAAACCATATATATATACATACGATTTAATCATGTTCTCTACTGTATGAACATATAATCATGAAAGCGGAAGCGAAATTAGATCGATACACATACCTCCAGCCATTGCTATAGAATATCGAGAGTCGTCTTTCGTGCTTCTTATTTCCAGCAACGTTCGGTGCCAAACCCTTCTCTACTCACTTTAGATGGTGTATTGTTCTTAATGGAGAGTGGATTCAGTAACCTTTTGGGGAATAGTGCAACTTGTATTTATAGTACTCTTGCCATCAAAGAGTACAACCATCAAAATCACGTGAATAGTGGAGTCTGATTCTCAGTTAGTGGGAGAAGATCATGGGCAGTGATTTTAGTCCATGATTTGCGTAACTGAAAACAAATGGGCCATAAAAGGTTGGTTTCCATAAAATCTGAAATTCTGAACATATTATCAATATTATTCATTTATTTATTTATGGAAATCCAACACAATAAGGAACAGAAAATAAACCTTGTTCTTGTAAAACCTAGAACCCAGAACAAAAATAGAACCTTAGAATAAAATTAAACTCAGAATATATTCATAATAGACTCATAAAAACGTATAATAGACCTGTAAAGAACCTAGAATAAACTCAGAACAGACAAAAAACTAGCATAGAAACAAAAAATAAACCATCAAAACGAAAATAAACTTACAATACATCCAAAACGAACCTACAACAAATTAGAGCGAAAGAACTGAAAACAAACCCAAAATGAACAACCCAAAACAAACCAATAACAAAGTTAAAACAAACTCAGATAAATCTAGAATAAATCCAGAACGAACATGAAACAGACACATAACAAACCCAAAGGAAACCAAGAGCAGACTCAAAACAGACCCAGATAAATCTAGAATAAACACAGAACAAATCCGAAACAGACTCATAACGAACCAAATAAACCTATAACATACGAAAACAAATTCATAACATAGCAAAAATAAACTCATAACAAATGAACCCAAAATTCCAAAACAAACCCGTAACAGACCCAAATAAACCAAAAACAAACCTAGAATGAACCCAGAACATAGCAAGAACAATCATATTTTGAGAGAATATTGAGATGGGAGAAAGAGAAATTTGGGTGAAAGATAGGTATGAAATTAGATTTGAAATATGATGAAATTAGATTTCAAAATTTCTGTAAAACTTCTCAAGTTTGCCTCGTATTAGTTTCAGTCGTATGAAGAAGTCATCTGAAATTGATATCGAGCCGTAAAATTGACGTCTCAACTTGAGCTGAGATAATATGCCATCTGACTTCTAGCGAAATTGGTTTCACTAATATTGTGTTGGCTAGTTCACGAACAAAAGATCAAATCTGATCACCATTTTTTCTTTACTAGCTCCTCAATTACGCAGTACCATATATAGATAGGGGTGACAATTTTATCCAAATTCGTGGATATCCATGCGATCCATTCGAGCGGATCAATAAATGATCCATTATCAATGGATGGATCAACATCCAAATCCATTCAAATGGATCAAATTAGGATTTGGACTTATTTGGATGAATTTTATCCAATTATCCAATTAACTAATAAGTCATTTTATTGGATGTGGAAATTCAAATTTTCTTCAAGGGCAAGGTTTGATCTCCGTCACTATTGGACCTCCGTCCAATCACACTATCACAGTTATTATAGGATTACGTTGATGCCGCTGGATTTCTATCAATGTCGTCAGATTTTCATCGACATCGGCGGACTTCCATCGCCGAATTTTCAACACCACCACCAAACTCTTGTCGCCAGATTTTTGTCGTCGGACTTCCCGCAGATGTCGCCGAACTTCCGTTGCCAGATTTGCGTCACCATCGCCAAACTTTCGCCGCTAGATTTTCTTCATCGGACTACCGCATATGTCGCCGAACTTCCACCGATGAATTTTCATCGATGTTGGTGAAATTCCGCCGTCAGATTTCTATCGACGTCGCCAAAATTTCTACGTCGCCGGATTACCGTCACCACCGCCAAACTTTTGCCGCCAGATTTCTATTGTCGTAATTTCACAAATGTCGCCGAACTTCCACCGCCAAAATTTTAATCAACGTCACCTGACTTCTGTCATCGGATTTCCATCAACACCGCCAAACTTTCGCAGCTGGATTTTTATGGTCGGACTTCCGCATATGTCGTCGAACTTCCGTCGCTGAATTTTTATGAATGTACTATCGCTGGAATTCCTCCCCCAAATTTCCACCAATGTCGTCAGACTTTCTCCGCCACCATATTTCTGTCACCACCCCCAAACTTTCACCGCCAAATTTCCATCGCCAGATTTTCGTCAAATGTCGCCGAACTTTTGCCGCCAAATTTTCATTGATGTCGTCGTACTTCCGCCGTCAAATTTCCATCTACGTTGCCGGACTTTCTCTGCTGCCAGATTTTTGTCGTCAAGTTTCGTAGATGTCACCGAATTTCCATCGATGTCGCCGAAATTTTTTCCCAGCCAAATTTCCCTCAATGTCGACAAAAAGTTAGCGATAGAATTTAACCCTAATTGTTGGAATTCAAGAGCAAAATTTTGGCGGCAGAATCTCAAATCTTAAAAGGAATTTGGCGGCATAATCCTGACAATTGGATTATACCAGTATAATTTATGGCAGCATATTTTTTATTCAAACTTTACTGTCAAAAAGTTGGTTGGTGACAATCTAACAAACAAAATTGTGATTTTGATTAGAGTGACTAAAATTGTTGTTCATCACGATTCATGTTGATATGAAATTATTAATCATGATGATTTGTTGGGTTTTTCTAATATAGTGTAAATGGATTACCCAAATCCGATCCAAATCCAACTTAAATTAAATTCAAAATCCATATCCGATTCGATCCGATCCAAATAAAATCTGATCCATTTAGTGTTGATCCATATCCGATCCATTTACATATGGATCAAGTTGGATATGGACAAAATAATCCGCGGATGGTAATCGCCACCTTATATATAGCGAGCTGGCCGATTAAATTTTTCTTGCTACAGTAATAATAGACTAGTATAAAATAGGGGTGGCTTGTTCGGTTTCGGTTTTCGGTCAAACCAATTTCGGACTGATTTTAAATCGATTTCGATCACCGATTAACCGAATTCGGGAATTCGAAACCGGCTGTGGTTATAGGATTCAACCCATCGGTTACATGCCTCTAATTCGGTCATTGACCGATTTCAAACTATTAACCGAGTAAACCGAATTGAGTAGCATCAGTTTCCTTCTTCTTCTTCCTCTCTAGATTTCTTTAGATCCAATCTTCTTCTTCTTCTCCTTCTCCTCCTCCTCCTCCTTCTTCTTCTTCCTCTTCCTCTCCATTTCCAAGCTTCTCCTCCTTCTACTTCTTTCTCTCCAGATCCAATCTTCTTCTTTTTCTTCTTCTTCTTCCTCTCCAGATCCAATCCAAGCTTCTCCTCCTTCCCCTTCTTCCTCTCCAATCGGCTTGGGATCTGTTCGCCGCCGCCCGCCGACCACGCCGTCGCCCGCCGACCAAACCTCCGCTCGCCGACCGAACCTCCGCCCGCCGACCAAACCTCCGCCCGCTGACCAATGGGGCTTCTTCTTGTTCCTCCTCTTCTTCTTCTTCCTCTCTATTTCCAGATTCAATTCAGATCTAAATCATCTTCTTCTTCTTCTCTATTTCCAGATCTAAATCATCTTCTTCTTCTTATTATTCCCCCAGAAACCTTCTTTCTCTTCTCTTCCTCCTCTTCTTCTTCTTATTCTTTTATTTCTTCAAACCCAGGAACCCTCATCTTGTTCTTCAAACCCATTAACCCAGAAACCAAATCTCAGAACTATTCCAAATCGGTAGAAATCAGTCAACTCGGTTGACCGTGACCGATTTGAATTCAGGCACGGTCAAACCGAATTTAAATCGGTCGCGGTTACGGTTCCATGTTTCGACCGACTCGAAATGTGACCGACCGATCGTGCGGTTTGACCGAAATGACCGAATAGGCACCCCTAGTATAAAAGTTAGTTTCGTCACCAAATAATAATTGGTGGTGGTAATAAGAAATGATTGGTGGAATAGATTAATGTCTTTAGAATTAATAAATATTAGTGTCTGGTGGTGCATGTATATTTTCTAACCAATCTGGTGGCTCTACAAATAACAAGGAGAACAATCAAAGCATTAGATCGATCGAAGTTGAATCCGTGGGTAACTAACTTTGTTTCTACTTACCAATTTATATTAAATTTCTAATCTAATTTCTTTGCTGAGACGGCATATCATTAGTATGAATACGAAAGAGATAGATATAATAGATTATTAGTGCATGCGTGTGAGAATTAAGGTGACTACGTAGTACTCGTGGAAGTATAAAAACAAAGAAAACATGTACTAGTAGTCACAAGTGCTGAAGTTAGCTTTAATAGTATATAGAAATAAACAGTAGTGAAATATGAAGAAGCATAATGTGGAGAGTAGTAGTAGTATTGTAGTTGCAAGAGGATTCAATAATATTGAAATGAAGCTTTTAGGGGTTGCATTAATCACTTCATGCTTCATATTTATCACCGCCTGCAACTTCTTCGAGGTTCAGTGGGCTGCTCTTCATTCACCCAGTAACTACTGATCACTATTTTATTATTTATTTATTTATTTTTCTGTTTCCACACCCCAATAATGTATACTAATTATGTCTAATGCTGGATGTTAAAATGATTCAGAGAATGATGTCCAAAGAAGAGTCTTTGAGCAGCCTCAAGATTTTTTGCTAGGTAACCCAGTGACTCCTCCTGAGTTCAGTTTATACTTTGCTTTATTATAAATTTCTTTTTTTATTTCTCTAGTTTTTCACTTATATTTTTAGTAAATTTGATGATATTTCCCCAATTTATTTTGTTAAGTTAACAAAACGTATCTACACTATGAATAATGGTATATATGAATTTAGAAACACAATTAAAGAATATATTTGTTTTAATTCATACAGGGAAAATAAACTATACTTCTTTATTCTTAAAGTAATAACAGAACACTACTGTTCATACAAACCAAAAAAAAAAAAAAACACTCAAAAATAGAATAAAAGAGATATCCTAAAAAAACATACGGGGTTTTGTAGTTTTGTAATAAAAAAATTACGACAATGTACTACGGGTGACTCATTGTTCGTAAAAGTTAGTAAAAAATATATGTCGTCCGTTATGGCCGGTCCTAACAAAGTCATGACTGGTCTAAGGTTTTAGAGAAACCAGCCAGCACGATGCAGTCTAGTGTTCACATCATCTTAGACATCTAAGACTCCGTCACGAGCTGTCACAACGGAGATCACATTTGTCCATTTCTGGATATAAGTTAACAATGTACTAGCGACGATACATTCTTACGTAATTTTGACTACAAAACTACAAAACCCAAAAAACATACTATCTAACTATCCATTAATTTGATAAATAAAAAAAAAAAAACTCTCCATTAAGCAAAGTCAGGATTTCTATGATAAGTATAATTCTTAAGATAAAAAAGCCTGGAACAATGTTCCTTTCACATATGATAAGCTATAATCGAATGCCAAGCCATGAGGTTCTTTTTATCATTCTTACCATGAACCTTATTTTAACAACATTTTATCATATTTAATTTTTCAGCAAGAGAGGACGTTGGTGCGAAAGTAAATAGTAAAGCAATGGAATTATATCAGAGTTGCGTGACATAAGAGGAGATATCAGGATTCATCCATATTCACTTACTATTTACATAGTCATGGAACCTAAGGAATACACAATAATGTTGGCAAAGGTCGACGACCGCAACAATAGCAACAGTAACACTTCATCAATCATGTGGAACATAAAGCCTTACCCAGAAGATGATAATAATCCAGGATCCCTCACATCAGTAACAACCTGGTCTGTTAAAATGGTGTCATCGGATAACCAACATGATTATTTACCACAATGTCATGATAATATGAAACATGATTCTCCTGGAATATTCTTCTCCCTTGGAGGATACGCCGGAAACCATTTTCATGGGTTCGCCGACGTTTTGATCCCACTCTTTGCCACAGCTAGGCCTTTCAACCGCCATGTTCAGCTTGTTACTAGCGACCCTCAACCATGGATGCTTCACAAGGTTGAAAAATTCATGCAAGCACTATCCAGGTACGTACAAAGTTGTCACAACAAATATATATATAGCAAGTGTTATTTTAATTTTTTCAAAATTAACTTGCAGATATGATGTGGTAGCCATTGATGACAAGGAGAAACAAAGAGATAAGATTCATTGCTTCAACAGGCTGATACTTGGTCTAAAAGGGCGTCACCGGAGGAAGGAACTTAGCATCAACCCATTAGATTCAGAGTACACAATCCAAGACTTCAGAAACTTCTTAAGAAGCACCTATTCACTGAATAAGACAAGCGTAAATATTAAAGTTGTGAAAGATGAGAAATTTGTTCCACAACTCATAATTATGTCTCGAAGAAGAAGTCGAACTCTTACTAATGCGGATCAGATTGCTTCCCTTGCTACCTCACTTGGTTATAAGGTAGTAGCAGTTGTGGAACTAGACGATGACATGTCAAGGACGGCGAAGATGATAAATTCATGTGACGTGCTTATGGGTGTTCATGGAGCTGGACTGACTAACATGGTTTTTCTTCCAGATAATGCAGTTCTAATCCAAGTTGTTCCACTCTACTTGAATTGGCAGGCTGATACCTATTATCAGGAGCCAACAAGGGACATGAAGTTAAGGTACGTGGAGTACAAAATTGGGAGGGAAGAGAGCAGTTTGGCCAATCACTACCTACCTAATGACACAGTTTTTACTGATCCATTTTCATTTGAGTGGGATGCTTTCAACACCATTTATTTGCAAAACCAAAACATAACGCTTGATATTCAAAGATTTAAACCAACACTATTGAAAGCTTTAGATCTACTACACCAAGAGTGACTTGTTTGTTGAACGTATTCATGTCCAACGAATTCCTATATATATATATATATATATTGAAGTCATTAGATTAACACATTTAATCCTTTATCATGTTCCTTCCTTGATGTTGTCAGTTGAATGTTTTTACTAGAAAAATATATTATGTCTAGCAGTACTGGGATTGTTATGATGAAAGTTGAATCTTAGTTCAGTTTGTTGTTTTGGAAATAAGATGACCATGCTACTGTTAGGGTTCTTCAATCGTACGCTGATAAACAAAATCGAGAGTGATGTAGGTTTTATATTATACTAGATTATAGTGGCCGCGCGATGCCGCATAATTTAAACTGGAGGTAGCACGACATTGCTCACTCGTAGTTGAAGATATGAATATCTCTATAAAGTTGTGAAAAAAATGTAATGAAAGATTAACGGAATAATTTTAAGATGATAATAAGTTCATTAAAAATACAAATAAAGCATAAGCAGGTTATGATGCTAGCGCGCTGCCACGAAAATTGTAATAAGAGCTATAGTGTGACGCTAGTCCCTTGTAGATGAAGTGATTTTTATGTATGATTATAAAATTAAGGAAATGTCATAATAAATAAAAAAAATGTTTATATATAGAAGAAAATAGTGCATAAATTGATTCTATAAACCAACTGAAAGCAGCAAAGACATGGTGCAAATGAAAGAGTCATTAACTAACACCAAGGTAACTAAACACTCCATGATCTCCTAAGACACATCTGCCATGCAAACAATAATTTAACGAAACATCTCCGTTCTTGGTTGGGAAAGACAACTCAGATTGGGCTGAGAGGCAATGCTAAACGGAGCAGAAAACTCTACCAGTTCTCTAGCAAGAGCAGCCTGCAAACATTTTGATTATGTGAGTTTCTGAAAATGTACTTGGAAGGTAGTACTTTAATTGCTTAGATACTGCTCCATCATGTAGTAGTCGTAACAGAGAGAGGCCATACATTAATTTCTAATAAATTATACTATTTATCCTATCTCAACAAACCAATGAAGAAAAGTTAGTCATTTTAATAACGTAAATAATCCTCAGAATTTACAGTACTACCTCAATTACTCAATTCGATTTAGCTTACGACTACCGTTAAAAATTGACTTGGAAATCCTAGACTCAAATAGAAGCCTCTAATCACCAGGTAACTAACTGAAATCTCAATTTCCTCATAGATGCAACAAATCACCTGTCAAATTCTCATATTAAGGAGCCAGCCTTCAATCCCATAAGCAAATGACAACAACCAATTCCACCAAACTGAAACGGTTTTAACATAGGCAAATCATCGAATACCTGGCAGATGTCGTAAAGAGGGACTGATTTGAGGGAAGGAAGGAGGAGGGTGATGGTGATTCTATCTTCCTCATCACCTCCACTATCCTCGAATTTGGACCGATCGATATAGGTTTCCTGGAAAATAAACAACCAGCAGCCACAGATAATGAGCTCATGAAGAGCCATACTGAACGTCTCAACCCCCATAGTTAACTGGCACATATGATCTATCCAAACAGGACATCCTCTTATGCAAGTTGTAAGTTATAACTGGTTGTTATATTTTGGTCTACTAAAACAACAGAAAAGGTGGGTTCTTTGATTTACCTGTTGCACACTCCCCCACACATTGTAAGCTTGAACATACCTTTCTCGCTAGTCCTGAGATATCACCATCTATAAATGTGGCAATGAGTTGATAACCTAATCTACGTCAAGAAGGCAGCCACATCCTTAACTTGTTAGCTCAACCAACTGGTTCATATCTTTCCTTGTAGAATGAATGCTCATTTTTCTCATTCATCACATCCCTCACCTGGCAAAATTCAGCAAAACATTATTTTACATTTAGTTATGAACCAACAACAATTAGGCAAAGCCAACATGAATGCTATAGCACACATAGAAGTTCAGCAAAACAAGAATATCTGGCCAAGAATTCTATCTCAGTGATATCATTAGATAATTAATCAATCCCTAGATTCAATTCATTGTTTCAGTTTTCAGATTGAAATCTCGATACCACATTGTATCAAAATTCAAATCCCTTGAGGGCAACAATCATTCAACAAGAAGAAGTACAAACCATAAAATTGTTTATGGTGTCATGATGCAGCTACGTGATCACGCATCATAAGTACTATGAACATGCTTAGAAAACCATAACTCAGTAACTTTAAAATTCCGAATCATCTCAGGTAATACTTACATGAACATACTTTGCAGGGTAGCTTCAACTAAATACCTGCATTATTTATCAATAGTTGGAAGGAAGAATGCATATCCAATCCAATAGCCATTTCTCTTAAGGAAGTTTGAACTCCAAGATTGATTGAAAACATATCAAGTCAACAACAAAACTCTTGAGTGTTTGGCTTTCTTGTTGTGTGTTCTATCTCTTCCTTAGTCTGCGAAGCACCAACAGAAGGCGAAAATTGGAGAACTAACACACCACATCCACCTGGTAGAAAAAGAATTTCTCACGTGAGTAAACATCAAACACTTGATTCTCACAAAAGGCCCAAGAAAGTATCATCTCCAGATTAGGATTAAGCAGAGAGATCTCACTTACCTCCTCAGAACTGCAGCATCAGCCAATTCCATTTTATGGGGCAAATGCGAGATATGCAGAGCAGAATGGAATCTGCAACTCTAATGGACAGCTTTGAGATACTGCATTTGAAACCCTGAGAACACCATCAGTGGGAGTAGAGAAGGATAGAAGGGAGTTTCAGGTGAAATCGAAAATGAGGGATAAAAATTATTGAGTTCGACTGTGATTTCTCGACGGGGAGAGGTTGCACAGCAGAACACATCAAAACAGATAATTAAATTCCGAGCCCCTTCCTGGCGTCAGGCAGGCCATGTCTGCAACAGGACCTTGATCGGAGGAGGTCGGACTATTATGATGTCGTAGAGAGGAATTGATTTGGGCAAATGGATGAGGGAGAACGACCTAATCCATGAATTTAAAATAGAAGAAACGAAACTGAGCATGAAATGGTTTTAGCAGAGGCAAATCGCCGAATACCTGCAGATGTCGTAGAGAGGAATTAATATGGGGAAAGGGGTGAGGGAGAACGCAGATGCTTGGAGGCCAACCTGTTGGCGCGGTGGACTAAGTGATCGCAGGCATCGCATAGCGTCGTCGATAGTGCAGAACACTGCCGCCTCTTCTTTGTTACAGAAGTTGCATTGGATTTCATCTAGCTTCGAAACTCCTGCGACGGGAGGAAGATAGGAGAGTGAAAAGAGAATGGTGGTTCAGCTGAGCATTGGGAGGAGCGGAAACAAAAGGCTCGTCCAAAACAAACTAGAAGGGGTCGTTTGGTACAGGGGATTGAGAATTAGGGGAAATATGAAAATAAGAGAATGGTGGAAAAGTGTTTGTTAAAAATTGGAGAATGTTAAATTACATTGTTTGGTATGTATATTTGGTAAAGAAAATAGGAAGGGAAGACAGTGGGTCCCATTATTCTATTTGGGGGAAGTCAGAATTTCCGATAAAAGTAGAAATTGTCAGAATACACATTCTGGAGACAATAAGAAACTCTGGGTATCTGAAATACAAAACCCCAGCTCCATTAGACAGTAAACAAACAAGGACATCTCAGAATACAGAGTTTCCAAGAAACACAACTGGATTTCCCCTATACCAAACGACCCCAAAGAGAAAAGGAAGAGTTAGAGTTAAACGGAAAAGGCAAGCTACATTGTTCCTTAAGGAATAGTAAACAACAGTAAAAACCCCTCCGCTATTTAGATTTAATAAATACTAGTATAGTGTGCCGCGATATGCCGCGGAGCATAAACCCAATTTTATTTGGACACTACTAACCCGTTGCGTGGTTTGAAGAACAATTCAATTTATGTGTTGGTTGTTACAATTCGTAGATAGCCATAATATAGCAAGTAAAATTTAATTCGATTTAGAAGTATAGAGTTGCAGGTGTTCGAAGTAATGTTCCTCTAATTAAGCAATATCTAAACATCTTACAAACAAAAGAGATATAAACAACTTAAATAAAATACAACCAACAAAATCATGAACTATTTGCATTGGTCCTTAAGTCGTCAAAGACTTCTTGGTAAACAATGTTGCGCGTGGTAGTTTGAAATACATTTCCATCACTTTGAAGCATAATGTGAATTCCCTCAGCTTAGCGTGCGCAAGATAACGCGACATATAGTTGACCATGAGAAAAAACAGGGCCTGGTAAGTAGATGCCGATATGTTCAAGTGTTTGCCCTTGACTTTTGTTTATAGTCATTGCATAACATAGACACAATGGATATTGGCGCCTCTTTAGAGTGAATGGCCAGTTTGAGTCTGTTTTATCAAGCAATATGCAAGGGATGATTGCTATTGTTCCTTCGTGTGATCCACCGATGATTAAGCCCCAAAGCGTGTGCTCTCCAAGGTGAGTTAGCAAGATTCGAGTGCCATTGCATAGACCAGCTGATGGATTAAGATTGCGTAGAAGCATTACAATAGAATATGGCTTCACTTGTAATTGATGCTCAGGCATTCCATTGAAGGTCAATGAGTTTAAGAACTCTGTAGGGTACTCTAGTTCTAGATGTTGTTGGTTTGGCCCAGTAGTTGACATTGTATCTGAACTCAGGTATGTCTTTGCATCACCAGGAATTTGTGTTAACACATACTCATTAATATTCGAGACCACCTGATTAGTTGGTGTCACTATTGCTCTGGTTCGATTGTACGCCATAGATTGGTAGTTTTCTATGAAGTTAGGGTAAACGCGAGCAACAATGTCTGCAATTGGGGTGAGATAAGGTGCAAGTAAAAATTGCTTAGGGATTTCAATCAAGTCCACAACATAATTATTTTGGTCAAGAACTGGAGGTATTTTTCCATCGCCAACAGCCAAAACCCACTCCGGGAAGTTCAAGCCACTTGAAACGGGCATCAAATTAACATTGGACGTGTTCACACGCATGTTGGTCTTCAACTCTAAGAGTGTGCAGTGATTCCATAAATAGGAGCGGGTTAAGCTTGCATTCAGATTGGTTTCACGACCAGCATTAGGAACTATTGGTAATGTTTGACGGAAGTCACCTCCAATTAAGACTGTTTTGCCGCCAAATGGTTTGTATGAAGGTCATTCAAAAGGAGTATCCATTATATCACAAATTGTACGATCCACTGCTTCAAAAGATAACCGATGGACCATTGGGGCTTCATCCCAAACTATAAAAGTAGCACGCCGAATCAATCTTGCAAGTGCTGTACCCTTTTTAATAGAGCATGTGGAGGTGTTATCTATGTCAAGTGAAATTTTGAAACGTGAGTGCGCAGTGACACCACCAGGTAGAAGAGTGGCGGCAATTCCAGATGATGCAACAACCAAAGCTATTTTTCCCTGGCTATGGACATGCGAGAGCAAACAGTTATATAGATATGTTTTTCCTGTACCCCCATGGCCATACAGGAAAAATAATTTCCCTTCTATAGATGAAAGGGCTGCTAAAATTGCATCATGGGCAATTATTTCGCAAGTGTTAAGTGATGATTTATAAGTGTCGTACAACATTCCTTCATTGGTTGTATCATATTGGAGTTCTTGAGAAATTAAATCGTCACTTTCTGGCTGCGGAGTCCAACATGTAGGCATTGGCAGAAATCAATCACAAAATTATATGTGCATGAGGGAGGCCACGTTTTTTAAATTCAATGGTGTGCATACCTAATAAGGTAGGAGGTAAATGTTAAGATAGGTTGGAAGTTGTGGTGGTGGCTATTGTAAGCATAAGGAAGGTAAAGTTGGGTAACATACCTGCTACCGTGCGACCAAAGTATTGTTTCTTTTCGAAATCATCGTGTAATAAAGAGAGGCGCATTTTGAAAACACGAGCAACCAACATAGGTTTGTCTTCGGTCCGAGTGCCTATAGTATCCTTGAAAGCATTCACAAGTTCGGGCCACTGGGCATTACATGTGAATGTAATAAAAAGATCCAGGTTACCATGAAATTGACAAATAGAAATAGCATCTTGGTAAAGTTGTTGCATGTAACGAACTCCACCTGACATATTGGAATAAAAGAGAATGGTTGAAATTAGTAAATTGGGAAAACAAAATAGAAATGGTAATTCATAAGGAGGATACCTGTAAATGTCGCTGGTACAATAATATGACCCAAGTTGCTAGAGTCAAGATCGCCTCAACTAAAAGCATCTTGCAATCTATTGTAGAGGTCGGCACGAAGTTGTTTTTGATTCAAGCGAATGTATAATAACTGATTCTGCTCAATTGTGGTGAAAGCATCAATGCAGAAATGTTGTAGAGCTTTCCCAGAGCGGATTAGTGTCTTCCCCTCATCTTTTCTGTACTGTAATCGAAAATTGTAGTACTCATTTTGAGTGACGTATTCCCTTTTCTTTGATGGTTTGGCATATAGGGGATTATAACGAATAAGTTCATGGAAGCCATCATTTCCATAAGGGATTAGGAGTGGGAAGTGAAGAGAGTCAAAATGTTGGTTTAAACTTGTGATTCGGGTTAGCCCTGTTGACCTGTTGTTGAAAATAATGTCGCGCTCGTCATGATCAGGTTTGAAGTCCCCTGGGATCAATCCGACCAAGTCTGTACCACTTGGCAGCTCATACCTACGATCATTAGCCACTCGTGTTCCAGAAATACGAAGACGAAGTGATTCACTATTTGATTGATGGAGTGCATCTCGAATACGCCTAAAACTTTGAGTCAAAACATTATGTTGATCAAGCATATCTTGAAGGTCTGACATTAGTTATGCATTTAATGTACGTGTGGTCGATGAAATATTAGACAAACGATCTTCAACTTCAAAAGCTGGGTCAAACACATATAACTGAGAATATCTTGGATGTGCACCTTCAACAGGAAGCATGGACCCCATGTAATGGTAGTTTTCACCACATAGTACCAATGAGTATGGGCCGTGAGAATGAATAAGATGTGGGTTTAGTTTTGCACCAAAAGATGTCCAAGAGAAGGCCGCATTGTAAGAACGTATGTGTTTCTGATAGTGACGCGATAACTCATCTCCATCTGGTGATAATAGGTGATCCAAAAGAGGTGTTGTCTGTTCTAGCAGCGGGACTTCAACCATGCCATCTCGACAACACAAAGAATAGGCAGGATTTCTTTTTCGACCCGGACGATGCAATGCCTCATAATGCCAGAAATAAGCACCACAATACTTACATTCTAAAGTAGGAAGACCAAGGTCAAGTATAACATTTTGTCGTCGTGGAATCTCAGGCCGAGCATCGTTTGAGGGAGAAGGATTAGGATGGAGGATATCTTGTGAGAATGCAGGTGCATCCATGTCGCAATGATTTTCACTAAGTATAGAGAAGGCAACTGTGGAGCGACGATCAATGCGATTTGTACGTCTTTGAGATCGATAGGATACAGAGCTGTTAGTTTGGTGAGGCAGTAGCTATATGTTAGGGAAAAGTAGAATTACATCAAATTATGTTATAACAAATAAAAATTGACATTAAACATGTGACTTACTGTGAGGGGAAATTAATTAACTGTCTCACAAAGGGGCTTATTAATCTTGTTGACTACCCATAAAATGAACTAATGGATATGAAAAAGAAACACATACTTCTTGATATAAGCCCGACAATATAATCAAGATGTATAGTTTAGTTAGTTGACATAAATAAAAAATGTGAAAGGCTATAATACTCCTGATATAAAAGAAATGAAACAATAATAAGGAAATAGCACACATCACAGCTTCATGTATAACACTAAAAATAAATAAATTAAGAAAAAATTAGCATAGGAAATGAAAATATGTTACTAATTTGTATTTTCAATATTCTTACTTTGATTCAACATACAATTTGGCCTCTAAAATGATGATAGTTTATATATAATATATCGAATCTACTATTAACTATACTATTTGAATTCTATTCCATAAGCAAGTAGCACATATCTGAAACTCTTTCTGCTGGTTCGTATAAATTAAATTAATTTTACAATTTTTGTTATTATTCACATACTAAGGAAAATGTTATCCTTTCGAAAAGTTGTATTTTAAATTATTAACATGCACACACATCGCAAAATTGGAGAAAATGATTAATGAACGTAAGATTCACCTCAGACACTTGTGGAGGTACGCATGATGGAGTTTCTTGAATTAGCACTAAAATCGGTTGGGTTGTTTGTGTTGCATGAGAACCGTCTTCATTAATTGTGGTTCTTGAGACAACATGTGTTGAGAATTTGGATTTTTTGTGGGATGGTGGTTGATCGAGTAACGGAAAGAGTCTGGACCGACGGTCAATATTTGTTTGACGCCGGGTTGATCGAATTGGAGGTGTGTTGATGGATTCAGGAGGAGAATAGCTAGTATCAACAATAACATTTTTGTTTTTCGCGAGCATGGTCTCGTATGAGGGTGATAGCCTCTAAAAATAAAGGAAGTTTGCAAAAATATGTTAGGTTTACAACTTGGAAACCATAGCCACAAAGTGAACAAATCCCCTTTGGGAAATATTAGGCCAAAGTATAGTTGGCCAAAAGCAATCCATCTATTTTTGAAGAAGATTGGTATGTTAGTATATATATTCATAATGTTTATCATAAAATGAACTACTTAGTTTTTTGTTTGTGGATTGGCTGTGTGCAGGGTTTTTTTATGAGATGTGGGCTTGGGTTAAGTGGTAGGTTAGTTTTGGCAGGGGTTTTGTTTGATTTTGGTAAAGAAGCATTAAGTGGGGGGACAATTTGTAAACTACAATAACATTAATGAGGATGTAACTATTTACCTGCAACTCCTTTGTCAGCAGAGAGTGTTGAGGATGGTAAACTTGAAGGTTAAGATGAATAGTAATTAAGAGGAGTTAATGGCAACTGAAGCAAACAAAAACAATGGTGAGTGAGTGTTTTTTTTTTTTTTTTGGCATAGACAGCTCCTTACGGAGTGACACAGACAGCCAGCACAAACAAGAAAGGAATATCAAGTCCCTACCCAGGAAGTCATGTCTACCTCCATGATTTCTGGGAGGTTGATCAGGGCCATGCGAGCCACGTAACGTGCGGCCCTGCTACCTGAATGGTGAACCGTCATTAAGCGCCAAGCAGGAGCTCCTTTTTGCAGCTGCAAAATTTCTTCCACAATAGCCCCTCCTGGGTTGGAGAGTACCTGACCGGCCAGTAGCTTCGTCGAGACTAATTCTGCATCTCCTTCAATGTCCACCTGCAAAACTCCGGCCCACAAACACCAAATACACGCATCTCGGAAAGCTAACAACTCAAGCACAAATGGATCTACAATACCTGGATATGAAGTGCCTAACGCACGCAGAACAACCCGCCCGAAAAGAGGATGATGGAAAGGCTAAGGGTAAGGCATTTTGAGGGTTACTGGTTATTGCTTAGGTGTCGGGTCGGGTCGGGTAATGGAAGAAGTATTTTGGGTTGTTTTTTTTTTCTTCATGGAAAATCCAGTAAGGAGGGCCATAGAACGAGCACCAACCTAACTAAAAGAAAAAGAAAAAGAAAAAAAAATGGGGGTTGGGGGGGATACTTACATCAACCAAGAAAAGGACTTTTGTTCATTGATCACACAATCCTTGAACCAAAAACAGACATCCAAAAGGATTCAATAGCCGAGGAAATGAAGGAGGAAAATGAGTCAAGAGAAAAACAATCCAAGAGAAGAATTGCATACCCTGTTAAAACAGGGGGAAGCGAGCAAAACAAAAATTATATTAGCACTAAGGAAGGTTAGATTAAAGAAAGGTCTAGAAACTAAGGGGATGCGACATACTTTAAAATAACAACTTGTCAACAATCAGCCAAATATGTGTAAAATCTTTTCAATAAGTTAAAATGAATCACAACCTAGCCACTTAAGCAAGTAGGGTTTAACTGGGAACAAAGTATACATGAATTGAGTGAAAATTAATTTAGATGTGGTAATCGTGATAAGGCATTCAAAACCAACAAGTTATTTTCAAAGAAGGGGATCAGTGCTATGATGGAGAACAGCATTTAATACCGTACTTCTCTACAAACAAACAATTGTTGTAGATATCAGACTTGTCAACTTGCATAAAAGAGAATCAACAAGGCTGCAAACTTCAGATCAGAAAGAGAGAAAAAAACCAAATTATTCATTTGCACTGAGACATTATTCCAATGAATGTCATCAAGGATTAACCAAAATCAACAAGACAAGAAAATCATCCAAACATCAAAAAGAAAGGAGCTCAATCAAAATCCAAAGATAAACCAGTCAGAGTATTGGTTCTTTATTAAAGCAGCAAAAGAGCCAATCTTCTGCAGCATATCGAGCCCACGGTGCTAAAACACTTTGGTCTTTTAACCTTCTTTGTCCAAACCTTCCTCTTCCCTTAGCATTTCTCCAATAGTCCCTTCATTGGTTCCGTAAGTATCGATCCTACTTACCCAAGGATTCCCATCATCCTCATTTGACTTCTGCTCAGACCACATCTTATTTGTTTCAACTCCTGGGATTCCGAACAGCTCTTTCACTAATGTTGACCTAACATTCTCGAGCTCTTTCCCTTGCTCCTTATGCTTCTTTTCTTCTACAGGATAGACAAAGTCAGCCATCTCCTCCGATGAATTTGGGGCCTGGTTCTTCCGAGTTGATGAAACTCGTTCTTTCGAATGCTCTTCGTCCAGTGTTCGGATCACGATGCCTTTGTTCCCTAACAGCAGCTTTTTAGATTCTTTCCCACGCTCAGAGACTCTAGCTTTCCCTTTATCTTCGCACACCTTCTTCCTTTTCCGTGTCTTCTCAGTTCCTACAGCATCGGCTACAAGTGCCTCTCTTGTCTTTATAAGAGTATCATTGAGTGCTCCAACAATCTCTTGGGAGCTAACAGTATCATGTGGATCTACATATCATTCGAGGTACAGCACAACAGGATCAGATTAAAAGAGGATAGTCTGGAAAGGATAGTGTAATCATAGTCATATTCAGAACTCAAACTCCAAATAGTGTGGAAGGAAAACAATCTATCTAATTTAGCAACGAGAATTGGGAGACAATCAGTATTGAAAAAGGGGCCAGCACCTGTACTCTTCTCAACCACGTCATTCTTTGTAGTGCCATCCTCATTTGGAGAACCTGAAAAACCCATTATTCAATATATCAGAGATAAATTGGGTACAATCCAATCTTGCACAAAGACCATTATCATCCTCCTAACCAATAGGGATCATCAAGCCAGGAGAAAAGCAATCAAATCATCCAGCTTGTCAAGGTAAAGTAAACGATAAAGGATTAACTCACATCTCCATTTCACTTCTCTAACCACCAACATCACAACGTAATAAGGCAATGAAAGAAGTGCATACTGATGAATGTTAATTAAAAGCTAAGGAAAAGGTACAAATTTGTCCACATTCATAAAAAAAAAAAACTAGTGGGGTGATTGATGTGAAGGAATTTGGGTTCCTAGTTAAGGATATTGATGGGATGATTAGGAAGATGGAGAGGTATGTGAATGCAACCACTAATTTGTACAGTGAAATGGAGGTTTCGAGTGAATTAGAGCAGGCTACTAAGAAGTTTCAGATGAACTAGCATGAAGAGAGTAGGAGGGCTTTTGAGCAGAAAGTTATTTGGCAGAAGCAGGATGTTATGCATCTTAAGCTGTTTCTTAGTATCATACAGTGGAATCTTGTTGTTTAGTTTATTATTTGTGTATTTTTGTGAATGGTGTTACTTAGTTAATAAGCCTGAAATCAGTTATAGTTCAGAATATTAGTTAAAGTCGACTAGATAACTAGTTAACTTGATTGGTTAACTAGTTGACTCGATTAGTTAACTAGTTAACTCGATAATTTATTTAATTAACTTGATTGGTTAACTAGTTAACAACTTGGTAACTAGTTAACTCGATTGACTAACTAGTTAACTCGATTGGTTAACTAGTTAACTCGATTAGATAACTAGTTAACTAATAATCTCGTTAACTAGTTACTCAATCATGATGTTAACTAGTTAACTAGTTATTTGATCATGATGTTAACTAGTTAACTCGATAGGTTAACTAGTTAACTAGTTAACTCGTTATCTAAATTATGATGTTAACTAGTTAACTAATTAAAAATAACATAACTAGTTAACAAACAATTCAATTAATTAATCATGGTAATTTGTTAACTAGTTATCAACAAAATAATATGTTAACTAGTTATCTACTATTAACTGTAAAAACTAGTTATAAATAAATAAAAATTGTTAACTAGTTAATGTGTCCTCGCCGTAAAAGTCACCAAAGTCTGGTCGGTCGCCAGAGCCTCGCCGGAAAAGTCGCCGAAAAACATGTTAACTCGATTAGATAACTAGTTATTAACTTGGTAACTAGTTAACTCGATTGGTTAACTGAAATTTTGGTAGTAACTAGTTAACTCGGTTGGTTAACTAGTTAACTCGATTAGATAACTATTTAACTTGATTTGATAACTAGTTAACTAACTTGGCGGCTAACTAGTTACCTAATGTTGATAACAAGTTAAGTAAAATTTGGATCATCAGTTAACTAGTTAACTCGATTAGATAACTAGTTAACTTGATTAGATAACTAGTAACTATAAAAACTCAGGTTAACTAGTTATGAATAAAAAAATCTCGTTAACAAGTTATTAGTAAAAATCAGGTTAACTAGTTAACTTGTCATCGCCGGAAAAGTCACCGTAGTTTGGTCGGTCTCCGAAGCCTCGTTGGAAAATTCACCGAAAAAGTTGTCGAAAAAATCACCGGAAAAAGGCACTGGAAAAAGTCGCCGGAAAACATGGTAACTGTAAAAATCCAAATTAACTAGTTAAGAATAAAAAAAATCATGCTAATAAGTTAATAATAAAAATCAGGTTAACTAGTTAACTTGTCCTCGTCGGAAAAGTCACCGGAGTTTGGTCGGTCTCCGGAGTCTCGTTGGAAAATTCACCGAAAAAGTTGTCGAAAAAATCACCGGAAAAAGGCACTGGAAAAAGTCGCCGGAAAAGGTGGCCGGCGACCGGCAGCTGGCGGCCGGCGATCGGCGGCCGGCGACCGGCGGCAGGCGACGGTGGCCGGCAGCGGGGACAGTGGCTGCTGCTGTGCAGATAAAAATAAAACATTTAAATAAATAATAATAATAATATATTTAAATTAAATATAATAATTAAAGTATTTGTGTAAAGTCTTAAATACCCCTGACAGATCTGGACCATTAGATTGGTCAAAGAGTCAACTAGATCTAATGGTTGAGAATGAGTTTGGAACTTTCCAAACCCACATTCTCTTGGATGCTGATCCACTCCCCAATCAAGGGACTGTAGTGTAGTGTAGTTTATTTATATATATTTATTATTAATGAATTGAGGAATTGAGGACTGTAGCGGGCTGTCAAGGGACTGTAGCGGGCTGTCAAGGGACTGTAGCGTACTGTTGCTTAATGAACAGTAAGCGACAGTAGAATCTGTGCTTTTTGGTTTAATGTTTCTCATATTATCCTTGGATATTTACGACTAGAGAAAATATATAAATAGTGAACAGACGTGTCTATCCAAGGGTCTATTTAGAAAAAATAAATTACTTAATGTGTTGAATCCTATAATTTTCTCTCGTAAATTAAATACATTAGTAATTACCCATATCTTCAATTCCAACCTTGCTTCTTATACTCAAGAACTTCATCCTTGTTAGCTTATGTTGGGTCGAGTATTCACCAAGTATCTCAAACTACCCATATACTTCAGTAGTTAGTGACATCTACAAATGACCCAACCCCCAACTTTCTTAATCTCAACCTCAATTCGATTAGAATCTCCAAATTTTTATGGTTTTACTTTTAGTACTTTTTATTAGTATTATTTATATATAAGTATTTATTAATATACTTGTAGTTATGGTTTCAGTTTTAGTACTTTTTATATATAAGTAGTCATAGCGTTACCTATAAGTTCTTCTATTCCTTCAACCTTTTGCTTCTTCTTTGTCGCCATATGTCGTTTCTCAAATTCACTTCTCGGTCTCTGTTTGGGTCTAAAAGTATTCATTGGTCAATTTAGAAGCTTTTTGGTGATAAAAGGTCCAATCATTGGAGTATCTTGTGCAAGAGGATTGTTTTGCTTTTGGTTCCTTTTGTTTGTTGCAAACATTCGAGTGTAATTTGTATCCAAATCTTTTAGTACCTTAATGAAAGTAGTTGTCACTTGTACATTTTGGCAAACTTGTGGCATGATAACAAACACGTAATATTAAAATGTAGTTATAGGCACAAGAAATGTAGTTATAACCCTACTAAAAGTAGTTATCTGAATAGTATGGGTAGTAGTAGTGCATACCTTTTTTGCATTTTTGCACATTTCTGGGCACATTACCTGGTACATCCCCAAAATTTGTTTTATCGGTAGTGAGCAGCTCCACTTCTGACATAATTGCAGCTTCTAGTGTCCATCGTTCCAAAATGTACTTCTCGTGTATAGGGATTAATGATGGTTCATCAATTGAACCAAGCATCTCAATTAGCCACATAACATGTCGATAGAGTAAACCATTAGTTTCAAACATGTGGCAAGCACAAACAATTTGTTGCTTGCTCCACATTTAATGTTGTTGTTATTTAGTCTGTTGAGTCACCATAATCTAGATGTTTGAACACATTAAAAGACTTCACCTCATCGTTTTCATTTTGTTGCAGCCTTGCAAATGCATACGACAATGTCAGAGCATATCTTTCAATAAATATGGTATAACAATTCAAATGACGTAGTGGTTTGTCATATAATACTGTTGCAACAAACACGCAATGGCGTCAATGGTGATTGGAGCCTACAAACACTGCTACATATTGGGTGTTTATTAAAACAAAAACATGTTAGTATAATGTACTTTTCACAAACCTTTTTAAAGCATCTTAAATTGTTAGGTAAGTTTTTTCCCTTACCTAGTGGCCTATAATGCTCATTGGGTCTGTATGTTGCATCAAAACTGATTGAGTCACTAAATGTAGAGAAGTCTGAATCGCATCTCCCCGTCAGCCCAGAAAATACTTTTGATGTAGTCATTGTCATTGTGATTGTCATCCTTGTCATTGTCATTGTCCTTGTCATACTTGAAAATTTAGATTTGAAGTTATGCTGATTGATTGGAGTAAAGCTTATAGTTTTTCTGCCAGAAAGGTTTTGGAACCACAAGTGGCAGTGGGTGAAATGGTCATCACTTGCTCGTTTGAAGTCCAAATGACGAACCATCAGAACTTGTGGAATCAGAACACCGAGAGGAATGTTATGAGTATGGAAATGGCCGTTGTGACCTTGAATCCGACATGTGTTGTTTTCTTGCAACGATCGTTATCACTGGAGAGGCAACGACTGTTGTAAAGGGGCAACGACTATTGTGACCTGCATGATAAAAATCCGACTTTCAGAAAAAACATTCAACAGCATTTCATTGGGTTCTTTCTTCATTTCCAAAGCTTCACAGGTGATAGGAGAGGGTTTTTGACGAACCAAGAACCATAGTGTTCCAGACTAGTCGTCTGGCCCAATAGATGATGAAGGCCCAATCGTTTGGTCCTTTGCAGTGGGGGTACCTCGTAATCAAAGGGGGAAGTAGTAGTGAGTTTAGTGGCTATCGGGCGATTATAGAAAACGCAAGGAGGTGAGCAAAATAACGTACTGCGAAGTGTTGGTCCGCTGGGTAAAAAGTGTGTCCCATGTGTAATGGAGGTAGAGCTGTGTTTATAGCTCTAATCCTCTACTTGGTCGCCAAGGCTTGATCCCAGCCACTCATGGCATCGACCCTAGGGTGTTGACACGTGTCCTTGCTCCCTTAAAACCCTAGGGGTCACTATGTTGGGCTACCGTTGTGGTCGTCTGCATATTTGGGCTTGGGCTTACAGTTCGCATGGGCCTGCTCGCTTATTCTTTAGCAGATTGATCGTGTGCCGCCTTGAAGCACATGATCGCTAGGTTGGGCCCATCATTCCCCCCAAGCTCTTTAGCTGAGCCTTTGCTTAGGTAAGAGCTGAAGATCGCCTACACATTGCTCATCCAATTGCCCCCAAGTTCCTTTCCTAAGCTCTACTTAAGAAGGGGACTTGACAATCGCCAGTTTTATGCATATTATCTGGCCTCGTCTCTTTCCTGTTTTAATAACCCACTTGGTGATCGCTTATAATCCTTTCGTTCGTCCTCTTCTCACGTGTCGCTTCCTTTCACATGCGTGTCTCTTCGTATTTAGGGGCACCGTGGTAAATTCCTACAAAGCTTGCTTGGGAAGCTAGGGAAGCTAGGCTATTTCATAGGTAGTCATTATTGCCTAGGGTACGCGGCCCATCCCATCTACTGCCCATATGAACCATTCTTCTTCTAGTGATGGTTTACTACCTCCTCCTTCCAGATCCTTCCCCCTTCCTAGAAAAGCTCTCCTTCTTCTCCCCTTTCACTTTTTACGCCCCCTATATTCCTCCAACTCTTTTGTTCTTTGCCCTTTATGCAAAAACTCTGACGCTCTCTGGGTCTTGAGAAGTCATCCAGGGAGCGATTGGATAAATCAAAGAAAGCTTCCTCCACTGCTGATGATGAGCCCTGGAAGTAACGAAAGACTTCTGGTGAAGGCGAAACCACCAAGGCTGCCAAAAAAAGGAAGTCACGGTCTTCTTCTAACAAGAAGACCCAAGGTTCTCTAAAAAAAAAGAGACCCAAGGTGAGTATTTTGGCGATCTTCAGGCCCCCCCCCCACTGATTGCCTATCCATGTTCCAGAGTCTTCAGAGCCTTACCACCAACAGACGCCACCAGAGGTGAATGAGGACGAGTTGTCACTGCAAGCTCAGCTTGACCAAGCGGCTTGTGGTGATGCCGACACCTCAAATGCCAATACCACCAATATTCCTCTTGTGCCCCCCTCTCCAGCTTCACGGACGGCGGGCTCTGAACAGTTGGAACCCATTCCAGAAGAGGGAGGTCGCCCTAAGGACCCTCCTCGTGATATGTCCAGGCCTCCATCACCTTCCAACGACCGCAATCGTCGGGTGTGGCTGTCGAAGCGTGCCAACTTTGTTTATTTTGATGTCGACTCCCGAAGGTCGCGAAGATGAGGGGCCTTTTCGGCTACCTTACTGTAACATCCAACCTGAATCAACCTAGTTAAACCTGTGGTTGAACCGGTAATGACTATTACTCGAAGCTATCTTTAAACGAAAGGAGCCAAAACGATAATAAAGAAAAGACGGAAATTGTTTTCAAAAATCAACAACTGAAAGGAGGCCTCCAAAACATAAAATTCGAGTACAACTAATAAACCAAAATCGAAATCCACTACTCAAAGCGATTACAAAATCCCTCAACAAAAAGTGTCAACTGAAAAATAAAACCAAAATAAACGTCAACTCCAATGTAGATCACCAAACTTCACCTCATAGCTCCAACCAGCCACTGCTCTGAACTTGACCACAACCCTGAACCTCAACTCTACCCACTCTACCACGAGAACCTAAAAGGGGAAGAGGGGGGGGATCAATTTCCTAATGAAATTGAGTGAACCCACTGGGTTTAACAATGCGTTGAACCTAACCTGAAAGAGCGATTCCAAACTCCACACACACACCAACAATGGAACCAGACACAGCCATACCAGATATTAATTCCCTAAAATAGTCTAGGTGATCACACAGATGCAATTCTCAGTTCAACATTCTCAACCCACAATAGCATCAATATTCAAAGATCAACATTCGTACATCTCAGCATTCATCACATATATACGGTTCAACATTACATCACATACATACAATCTAGCATTACCCCATATACATACAATTTGACATTACATCACATACTTACAATTCGACATCCTATCGCAACTCATCTCACAATCAACATCCATGTACACACTCACACATTCACATACAATACCTTTCTTATTTCAATAACTAAGTGAGTTATTAGGCATCCTTAAGATGTGTAGGTTATCACCCAAGTGTAGTTCTCCATACTAACAAATCACAATTCATATCATCGTCATAATCGTATACCATTCATTCAACATCAATCCAACCGCTCAGCACAACAACTCAATTCAGTTCACAGATCAATCCAACCCAGTCCACAACACATCACAAGACATCTCACATTGACATCCAATACACACACACATATACAAGTCACACAAACACACAAATCTCATTAATTTTGCTAGGTGACTTCATTAGGCGCCGTTAGAGTTTATCCATACACCACCCCTGCCGGCAAGACGCACCCACTCTTCTAGGAGGGTCCAAGGCGCATCTTTTCTTCCAGAAGGATCCAGGGCCCAAACTTACATCGACATAACATCAATATAACAATAGATCACGCCACTCTTCCAGGAGGCGTGACCGAACCTCACTCTTCCAGGAAAGGTGACAATTTGGGGGCAGTGCAGGCTCCAACCAGTTTCTAACATTTCATTTAATCACAAACACATCAATCAACTAATCTGGCCATCAATTCATCTATCAATCCATCTTGCAATTTCCTCCTCAAAACCATCCATTTCCAATCATCAAGTCCATCGACAATTCCATCATTAATCCAATTCCAATCCACACTTCACAGGTTACAATCAATTACACACACATCAACAATGCAATTCCATTCAACCAATTCCAAGTACCAATTCCACTACCCGATTCCATGTACCAATTCCATTACCTAGTTCCATGTACCAATTCCATGTACCAATTCTAATACCAAATCCATGTACCAATTATGTTACATAAATTCTACACCACAAATCACCTTATCAACCGTCATCACACATAGCATCAATTTTACTAAAATCAATCACACGACATGAATTCATCATAACATCAATTCCACTAAACACAATCACACGACAACACTTCATCCAATTCATGTAACTACACATTTTTCACTTCAATCAATTACACCCACAATTCAAACAACAAAACCATAACAAGGATAAACGACTAGCTCACCGGCCACCCCCACCTACAAGTATAAGGATAGCCATGTCGTGAGTCTTAGGGCTACCCTCCTATTCATCCTTCATAGCATGACCCCACATTAGTAGGGCCATCCTCCTGCAACCACAACTGACAGCATTAATAATCACATCAAGGGTAACTGCTAGCTTGCCGGCTACCCCCACCTACAAGTATAAGGATAGCCATGTCGCAAGTCTAGGGTTACTCTCCTGTTTGTCATTAATAGGACGACCCCACATTGGCAGGACCAACCTCATGCAACCACAACTGACAATAACAGGTATATATTTTTATATATAATTAATAATATATATATATATATAATATTATATATATAATATAAATAATTATAATATATATATATATATATATATTATATTATATGAGAATTAACGAGATCACAACCCAATCCCTCCTATCACTCATTACATAGTTCTGATCTGTTTATCATCATCATTAATCATTTACCCAATCCAACACATAGCATTCAGCAATCAATCAGCAACCAATCATCAATTAGCAATCATTCATCAATCGACAACCATCATAAAACAAATAGCAATCAGTCAGAATAATTATCATCTTTACTCTCTTCCAATTTCATGCAATCCCTACATTCATATAGGTCAGAATTTCAACTCCTCACATCGACCATCACTACCTATCATACACTAAACTCTCACCTGACAAGAAGACGAGGCTCTAAATAACTTCTAGAAACCCGAACAACCAAGCTCTACAGCTCCAAAATCGTAGCTTCTCCCTTCTGCCACTGACAGATCCAAGCTCCAAAATACCCAGAACGGAGCTATGATATATCTTCCTCTCGTTGCCAGGAATGCACAGGAGAAAACGGATCACCAATCGGACCTCTGTAGCTCCCGGAATCAAGGTTTGAAGTCTGGGGGTTTTTGGTTCGTCAAAGGGCTTTTTCGGGGAGGAAAGAGAGAGGGGGAAATCATGGAAATTCATCAAAAACCCATTATTAATAGTCAGACCAAGACACACGGCCGTGTGTCTATAACACACGGTGTGTGTTATGAAGACACACGGCCGTGTGTTATAGTCTGCCACCCTCAACAAATTTTCAACGTACTCACTTGTAACTTCAACCCGACCCAATTATGAACATCTCGGACTTTGATGAGGCCTCAAGAACATTGTTTCCAATGTCTCAATCATCCAAACTGGAGTTCCAAATCATTTGGTTGGGTGGGGATGTTACACTTACTTTGCCCTGGCCCATCCCGCCTCTTCCCATATGTCGTCGGGGATGGCCAACGACTTTGTGGAAGAGTATTCCCATGGCGTATTCCATGACCAGACGAAGCCAAATCCAAGTGGGTCGAAGAGTTGCCCTATGTTCTGTGGGCACATCAGACTTCTTAAAAAACGGCCATGGGAGAAAGGCCATATACCTTAGTATATGGCTGATAAGCTGCAGTTTTAGCGGTATCAAATACTACCAAGCTGTGAAGCTAGGGTAGATCGTATTCCACAGGGTTTCTACTAATTGACTACTGGTGAGCGTGTCGTTGTGATGCGTTCAACCAAATAAACTACTAATGCTAATAAAAGGCTATAGCAGATCGTATTCCAGGGGTTTCCTCTACTTCCTTACTCCAAGGAGTTGACAGTTTTAATTCAAGTTCAAACACAAGTTGTGCGTGGTGTGAGTTCCACGACTTCTATACTAAGAATGCAAAAATAAGAAGAAATGAAAATTAAACCGAAGAAAGATTGAAGATTGATTAATTGACTAGAAAGATGACAAACAAGCTTAGATTTCGAATTCCCCTTAGATCACCAAGGCAACAACAGTCACAGACCAGCGATTTTCGATTCTAGTTCATTCAGTTCACAGACACCATCATAACTCCTGACCCTTAGGTTTAAGACTGGCGAACGTTCGCTCTATTCGATCTAGCTACCACGATTAATTAGCCGCCCGGGTACGGTCGCCTCTCGCAACGACTTAACTTAACTGGTGCAAATTCTAGTGATTAATGAGTTACTCTAGCAATGGATCAACCCTAATCGGTTCCTACGAAAGGCACACTCCAATTATAAGGTTGACTGTTCGATTTGGTGTTTTAAAGTAAGGCGAGCGTTCGCTTCTATCCTTAGCTTAACAAGAATCTAATCTAGGTGGCCAAACCAGACAAGAAACACAGAAAACGAAGAACAAATCAAACATGCAAGATGAAACTGAATGAATTTTGAATATAATCACCGCCGATCCGTGACCGCTTTAAGCCCTGGGTCACTTAGGGTTCATTCTAATCTAAGCTACACGAGTTTATCTACTCATACTCAATACAGAAGAATCGAAGACAGACAAGAAATACATCTCAGGTAGGAAGACAGAGAAGAACTGCAAAACCTAATTTCGATGTTTCCTGGCAGCTCAAATCTGTTGGATTTTCAACTCCTCGCACTGGCTCTCCGAGATGGATGGATGGCGTCACGATCCGTTCCTGCTCCTCGAACTCTATCTACTCGCCCTGCCTCTCTCTCTGTCGTCGTTTGTGTGTGTGTTCTGTTGTAAAAGTGATTCCCCTTTTTATCAGCCGCCGAGTTCTCTATTTATATTAACCCAAAATTTTCTGATTTGAACTGGGATTTTCGCCGAAAATAGTATAGTGGTTTCGGCGAAAATTTCTTCATACTCGAAGCGGTTGATTCCTTCCTACGGTTTCGACGAAAATCCAAGGGTGTCTTCGCCGAAACTACATGTGTAAATGAGGCAGGCATTTTATTTGATTTCAGTGATTTCTCCGATTGATTTATGTGTGGTCCTTCGGGGTTCCAACATATAAAACACGTCCTTGGCAACCGTACTTGATGGCAAAAACCTGTGCTGACATACAAACACTGAAAAACCATCAAATAGACCCGAAATGGGCCAAGGTAACCAAATGGCACGAGATAGGGCAATCGATTGAATATTCGTTATTCTGCCCTAAAAACAATGTCTTAAGCAAGGAAATGTCACTTAAATGAGGCTGATAATCACGTCAAATCGAGTGTCATCAACTACTCAAAGAAGCTGACAATTTATTCAAGTTAAAACACGTTGTGCGTGGTGTGAGTTCCACGACTTCTAATCTAATGAACAAAGGAAAATAAAAGACAGAAAAGTAAAAGGTTGACTAACGAGAAGATAGACGAACTTAGATTTCGAATCCCCCTTAGATCACCAGAGCATTGGCAATCAACAGATCAGCGGTTTTCAATTCTAATCCAATCGGTTTCTATACACCACCATAACTCCTTACCCTTAGGTTTAAGACCGGTGAACGTTCGCTCTATCCGTTCTAACTACCAAGATTAACTAGCCGCTCGGGTACGATCGCCTCTCGCAACGACTTAATTAACTGGTGCAATTACTAATGATTAATGAGTTACTCTTGCAGTGGATTAACCCTAATCGGTTCCTACGAAAGGCACGCTGCAATTATAAGGTTAATTGTTCAATTGATGTTCTAAAGTAAGGCGAGCGTTCGCTTCTATCCTTAGCTTAACCAGAATCTAATCTAGGTGATCAATCCAGACAAGAAACATGAACAATGAAGAACAAATCAAACATGAAAAAGAACTGATTAAATTTCGAATCTAATCACACCGCCGATCCGTGACCGCTTTAAAGCCCTGGGTCACTTAGGGTTCATCTAGTCTAAGCTCTAACGAGTTCAGTTACTCATATAAGATACAAGAGAATCGAAAGCAATCAAGGAATACATCTCAGGTAGGAAGAACAGAGAAGAACTGTAAAACCTAATTTGACGAATCTGTGAATCTTCAATCTCCTGGATCTTCGACTTTAACCTCCGAGTTCTCCGAGGTGGAAGGATGGCGTCACGATCTCTCCACGGATCTTCGAACTCTCTAAACTCTATCTATCGACCCTAGAGTCGGCTGACTCTCAAAAGTCTGATTTGTGTATGAATAATGATTGTTCTCCTACCTTTGGGCCGCCGGTTTAAGTATTTATACTTAAACCCTAAGTCACCGGATTTGTTCTATTGTTTTCGCCGAAAATAAGGGATTATTTTCGCCGAAAATAAGGGATTATTTTCGCCGAAAATTCCTTTGTAAATTGCTGCTTCCGCCAGCTGATTTCTTCATAACTTTTCGGCGAAAACATTATAGTATTTTCGCCGAAAACTTCAGTGCAATTCAGCTCATTCCGTCTGTGGGTTTTCTGAAGGTATTTTCACCGAAAACTGTGTAGTATTTTCGGCGAAAATATTATGCTGGGCAGTTGGATCTTCGGTTCTGACTCTGGTTTGATTTCTGGTTCGATTCCGGTTCACTCCTTAAGGTCTTGAACACATCCATGGCTACGTAAATGATGGCAAAAATCTGTGCTATCACAAAAACACTAGAAAACCATCAAATTGACCCAAAAAGGGCCAAAGTAACCAAATCTGTAGGAAATATGGCAGTTGAGTGAATATTCGCTATTTTACTCCTAAAACCACGTTTCAAGCAAGGAAATGTCGCTTAAATGAGGCTGATAATCACGTCAAATTGAGTGTCATCAATACCCCACACTTAAGCTTTTGCTTGTCCTAAGCAAACTGAACTAGAACACACTCAAATTCACAAATGACACGAGATTAAACCGAGATTCAATTCTAACAAGTTGGTTTAGACTGTTCCACGTAGAAACTTAAACTACACATGTAAGAACATCAACCAAACAAGTTTTCGATCTCACTAATTTCTGCACACTTCAAGTAGTGGTTTTAACAAAGCTCGTTTCTTGGTAAAACAATTAATCATAATTAACCGACTACGATAACACAAATTCTAATGAGAAAAGACTTTAAGCTCTAGCCATGATGTGGATGCGGAGGTAGGAAAAGTGACGTGGCTATTGACTCGACTTCATCCGTTTCTAGATCTGTACGTTACATGTGCTAGCTAGGACCGCTTTTTAACAACAATTTCGTTCAAGCTTCAACTTATTCCTTCAATTTATTTACTGCATACTAGTGCTCGATACCAAACACTTCACTTAGGTGTTGGACCTGCCTAGCTCACAGTATTTGTGCCTTTGCTAGTGCTCAACCCGAACACTTCACTTAGGTGTCGGGCTTGCCTAGCTTTATTTTCAGCACTTTAAAGAACTTAACATTGATTTGCACAACTCAATTACTTGGTTTAACAATTCAGCCACTTGATCCTAGCTAGTTATAACTTTTTACACAAGATTTCGAATTGGATTTCCGTCTAATCTCTAGCCACAATCACATGTGTCAAATATGGAGTGGAAAAAACAGGGGAGAAGCTAGCATTTATCATCTTAGAACGGTGTTATCGAGCTTTGTTATTAACAAGTCGATCAATTCAATTAATTCAAGTTTCAACTACTGAAGTGATTTATGATCTGTTCTTACCTAGACTCATTTAATATCAGTTTCAACACGTTGGTTACAGGTTCTAAGTGGAACAGTCTAGACGTCATTGTTCAAAATTGAAGTCAATTTAACATCAAAAGTCAAGAATTGAGCAATTCTATGCTAGAGAAATTCAAATTTGAACCACAGAATCATAGATAGCAAGCAAGATCATGCATAATCCTAGACTCCTATCCCACACTTAAACGGTACTGTGTCCTCACAGGACTAAACTAGAGTAGAGAGATACGAAGAACCTGTGACGAGATGGTCGGTGTAGCGGATGAGCACGGAGCGTCCGGAGCAGAGCGGAGTAGCTACTCAAGATCCTACAAAACAAAAACAACAAAAAGATCAAAAGGATACCGGGACAAGTGTCCCGGATCCACACAGAAAAAAGTCGAACAAAGAAGGTTAAGGGGAATTTTAAAAAATATTTTGACGATTGAATGAGAAACTGAAAGAAGGAAGAGAGAGAGGGTGAATCCGGATTTTAAAGTGAATAGTTGGGGTGATTTTCAAAAGAGTTTTCGGCGAAAATAAGAGGGTGCTTTCGCCGAAAATTTTAGTTCAAATGCACTGCCGGTTTTTCAAGTGTGTTTTCGCCGAAAGTAACCATATATTTTCGCCGAAAAGAAGCGTTAAAATCGTTGCCTGGTTTTCAAAAACTATTTCGCTGAAAACATTATAAATTTCGGTCCGAAAATGTTAAACAGGGAGACTCAGTTAAAAAACCAAAAGGTGATTTCGTCGAAAATGGTATTGAAAATTCGCCGAAAATTTTGAACACTACGAGTAAAAATATTTTCGCAAACCCGGCAGACTTCAGAAAATCACAGTTAAATCCACAAAAATCGGAAAGACCTCAATCAACTTGTAACTGACTCTATGACACACAGATTCTACACGAAAAAAATAATAAATCAGACAAACTGACACTTTGGCTCCCCCGAACCTGACTCGAACGATGAAAAGACTGGCTCAAAAATTCAAAAACGGACTCCAGCCGTGGGTTGCCTCCCACGAAGCGCTCTCTTTTAACGTCCTTGAGCCGGACGATACCTGTTAGGGACCCCAACTTAGGAGTTCCTTGAAGTCAATCGTCTTCTTCAAGGACAGCGATTGAGTGTCATGTAGCACTCCAGCAGGGTAATGTAACCGGTAGTGTTCCAGTAGATCGTGGTTCTGTTTGGATGACCAGTTCTTCTCGAATTCTCCTTTTGGAGGAGGAAAGAGGTAGTACGGCGTGGCATGGTCAATGAGCTCCATCTTCTCCACCCGATGCTCATCAAGAGGTCTCTCGGGATCGAGTGTGTATACTTCCAAATCCTTGACGTTTTTGCTTCCCACGTGCTCGTCTCTGGCTTGATCTATAGGTTGGCTCGGCGGAAGCTCTATTGAGGATATCTCCTCGATTTCTTCGTGCTCCCCTTCGGCTTCAACTTCAAGATGGATTGGCTCTTTGTCTTCATCAATCGCCACCCGCCAAGGATTCTTCATCAGATGCTTCTAGCTCGCAATAGTCATCGGTGAGATTGTCATGTTCATCTTCATACAGCTCTTGAGCATCTTCTTCCATTAGTGGATTTGGTTGCTCGAGCTCGATATCCACTACGTTACGAGCTTGCAGCTTCGAAATGAGATCATCCAAGGCGGATTCTACTCTTGCCGTCTGTTGTCGATTTTGATGAACATGTGAGTTTATCTCTTTGTGAGCTTGTAGCTCTGTAGAGATATTCTCCAAGAAGGATTCTATTCTCGTCTCTGTTGTCGATGCTGATGAGCTAGTATATACATCTCTTGGTTATCCTCAATATACAGTGCTTCATCGACATACCACTCTTGGTACTGGTCATCCCACCTGTAATCCTGCATAATTAAAACTCAAAAACACTACCCAGGTAAATCATGAAAATATGGAGGAAAATTAAATGGTAAGGCGGAAAGGTAGAAGAATAATTTGCCAACTCTTCTTTCAAACAATTAGAAGAGTCCCCGGCAACGGCGCCAATTTGATAAGCTGCAGTTTTAGCGGTATCAAATACTACCAAGCTGTGAAGCTAGGGTAGATCGTATTCCACAGGTTTCTACTAATTGACTACTCAAAGAAGCTGACAATTTATTCAAGTTAAAACACGTTGTGCGTGGTGTGAGTTCCACGACTTCTAATCTAATGAACAAAGGAAAATAAAAGACAGAAAAGTAAAAGGTTGACTAACGAGAAGATAGACGGACTTAGATTTCGAATTCCCCTTAGATCACCAGAGCATTGGCAATCAACAGATCAGCGGTTTTCAATTCTAATCCAATCGGTTTCTATACACCACCATAACTCCTTACCCTTAGGTTTAAGACCGGCGAACGTTCGCTCTATCCGTTCTAACTACCAAGATTAACTAGCCGCCCGGGTACGGTCGCCTCTCGCAATGACTTAATTAACTGGTGCAATTACTAATGATTAATGAGTTACTCTTGCAGTGGATTAACCCTAATCGGTTCCTACGAAAGGCACGCTCCAATTATAAGGTTAATTGTTCAATTCGATGTTCTAAAGTAAGGCGAGCGTTCACTTCTATCCTTAGCTTAACCAGAATCTAATCTAGGTGATCAATCCAGACAAGAAACATGAACAATGAAGAACAAATCAAACATGAAAAAGAACTGATTGAATTTCGAATCTAATCACCGCCGATCCGTGACCGCTTTAAAGCCCTAGGTCACTTAGGGTTCATCTAGTCTAAGCTCTAACGAGTTCAGTTACTCATATCAGATACAAGAGAATCGAAAGCAATCAAGGAATACATCTCAGGTAGGAAGAACAGAGAAGAACTATAAAACCTAATTTGACGAATCTGTGAAGCTTCAATCTCCTGGATCTTCGACTTTAAGCTCCGAGTTCTCAGAGGTGGAAGGATGGCGTCACGATCTCTCCACGGATCTTCGAACTCTCTAAACTCTATCTATCGACTCTAGAGTCGGCTGACTCTCAAAAGTCTGATTTGTGAAAATATGAATAATGATTGTTCTCCTACCTTTGGGCCGCCGGTTTAAGTATTTATACTTAAACCCTAAGTCGCCGGATTTGTTCTATTGTTTTCGCCGAAAATAAGGGATTATTTTCGCCGAAAATTCCTTTGTAAATTGCTGCTTCCGTCGGCTGATTTCTTCATAACTTTTCGGTGAAAACATTATAGTATTTTCGCCGAAAACTTCAGTGCAATTCAGCTCATTCCGTCTGTGGGTTTTCTGAAGGTATTTTCGCCGAAAACTGTGTAGTATTTTCGGCGAAAATATTGTGCTGGGTAGTTGGATCTTCGGTTCTGACTCTGGTTCGATTCCGATTCACTCCTTGAGGTCTTGAACACATCCATGGCTACGTAAATGATGGCAAAAATCTGTGCTATCACAAAAACACTAGAAAACCATCAAATTGACCCAAAAGGGCCAAAGTAACCAAATCGGTAGGAAATATAGTAGTTGAGTGAATATTCGCTATTTTACTCCTAAAATGATGTGATCCTGGCCACCCTCGGGCCAACCCCGAGCCGAGAGCCTGAACAAGGCCTCAGGACAAATGCTACGAGCCCTGGACCGACCACCGCCCCTGATGACCCTCTGGAGACCTTCCAGAAGATGTGGCCGAAGCATAATGAAGAAAGCCTGGCCAGAAGAAGCTGGCACCCGAAGATAGACCCCGGTACGAGCCCCGGACCGGGCCAAATGCCAGAACTAAGCTCCAGGATCGAAGCCTCGATCCCTGTACCAGCACCAGCCCTTGAAGACCCCATGAGAGCATTCCTGAAGACCTGGCCGAAGCATAAAGCAGAAGGCTTGGCCAGGATTGAAGAAGGCCCAGCACGGAGCCAGCCCCGGGCGCCGGATCGAGCGCCGGGCACCACAGAAGCGTGCTTTTGGCCCAGCCAACAAATGGCTCGAGCCTTTTGGAAGATTCCAGTTGCTATGGATAGCTTGAAGTCCCAGGAGAACTCTCCAAAAAACGGAGCTGAATTTGGAGAAGAACTGAAGGAGATAGAGCTCGGCCAAGTCCTAGCAAAGCATGGGCGGAGCGTCAAGGAGTGGAGCCCGGATGCTGATCCGAGGCTGCACACGATAGGAGCTATAATCAGGCCACCTCCTGAGCCTGATCCCAACCTTGGAGAAGAGCCAAGAGGTCAGCCCATGACCGAGCAGCCACGGGCCAAAGCTGGACTAATACTAAGCAAAGCTGGATTTCTAGACAGATTCGTAGCCCGACAAAGAGTAACGAATATGGGCTACTTGGAGACAGAATTTGGGCTGATGTCCAACATGAAAGTTGTAGCCCATGGAGTCTACTAGTGATCTGCAAAAGATCAGAATTTGAAGAATTTTTTTAGTATTTATTTGGCTAATATTTCCAGAACCCGTTTAGCTGTTTTTAGGATTTTCCAGCCTCCTTTTTAGGAGTTCTTGTTTAGGTAGGATTCTCTTCCCTTATAGGGTTGGAGTCCGAATTATCCCTTCTTTTAGTCTAGGTTAGGATTAGTTAAAGTCCTCTTTAGGTTTTCTAATTAGGACTCTTTTTATTTCTTTATTTTATTATTATTTAGGAAGTAGTGTTTAGGGAGGAGAGCTTGTTCCCTCACCTATATATAGAGGCCGCCGGCCACCCTTGTAACACAACCTTTGAATTGAATAAACACTTGAAACTTCGATTTTTCTCTTAGCATGAATTTGCTAATCTCTTCTTGACTTTCATGGAATTGACTTTCGTTTAGATCGACTTATCATCAAGAGCATCCATCTCTTGGCGTGGCGTCTTCGACTGGACACTTCTGGTTCCTGGCTGTTATATAGCCGACGGGTCAAAGTACTTTTCCGCCCCGGTTCTTGACGTTTCTACCTCGTTGCACGGTCTCAACTTGCGGTGGTTAGGGTCGTCTGCCCATGGTTGCAGCGGTTCACATCAGTTGGTATCAGAGCACGGTTCAAACACACGGACCACAATCTATCCCAGTCTTCAGGTTTGAAACCCTGGATTCATATCCTTTACTTTTTGTTCTTAGAAAACTGTTTAGAAAATCTTCATCTATTTTCTTTCTGTTCGAGTTCCTTGTAAGGCAAGAAAAGATTGGTGGCCGACCAAGTCATCAAAAGAAAATTTCAAAAGAGTCAGAAAACAGAAAAATCAAGCAAGGCCACCCTTGCCAAGTTCTTTATTTTCGTTATAATAGTGTGTTTAAGAAGAGGGGATAGATTAGCTTCTGTTGCTTGTGTTAAACCGAGCCACGACCCTACTTTTAGCCACTAGTTGTTGCATCGAGTCCTAGAAAAAAGAGCATTAGAAAATTATATTAGAAAAGGTATTGGTGTTCGTTTGTTCCACTAACCATGGCAGGAGTAGATCTATGTCTGTTGAAGCTTCAGTGCCTGATAGCACGCTTACAACTAGACAACATAGAATATTCGTTCAAGAGGTTAGTTGAAGACAGGAGAGCCAGCGCCTGCCCAGCGCCTGCCCAGCACCAGCCGTGCGCCAGCACCAGCGCCCGAGCAGCGCCCAGCGCACGAGCGGAGCCCAGCGCCCGAGCGGAGCCCAGCACCCGACCGGCGCCCAGCACCCGACCGGCGCCCAGCACCCGACCGGAGTCCAGCGCCCGACCGGAGCCCAACGCCCGACCGGCACCTAGCGCCCGAGCAGCGCCCAGCGCCCGAGTGCCCAGCACCAGCGCCCCCGCGCCCAGCCCCGACCCCAGCCCCGGCACCAGCCCTGGCCCCAGCCCCGGTACCAGCCCTGGCCCCAGCCCTGACACCAGTCCTGGCACCAGCCCTGGCCTCAGCCCCAACACCAGCCCCGGCCCCAGCCCCGGCACCGGCCCTGGTCCCAACCCCGGCACCAGCCCTGGCCCCAGCCCCGGCACCAACCCCGACACCAGCCCTGGTCCCAGCCCCGGCACCAGCCCTGGTCCCAGCCCCAGCACCAGCCTTGGCCCCAGCCCCAGCACCAGCCCCGGCCCTAGCCCCGACACCAGCCCTGGCCCCAACCCCACTCGCCCGGCCCCAGCCTGGCACTAGTCTCAGCCCCAGCCCAGGTTCAGCAACCGGCCCCAGCCCCAGCGCCCGACCAGCCCCCGGCTCCCGACCAGTCCCCGAAGCCCGAGCAGCCCCGGCGCCGCCTGACCTCGACGCCACCCTGACCGAACCCGACCCAACGCCGCCTGACCCCGACCCAACGCCGCCTGACCCCGGCCGACGCCGCCTGACCCCGGCCCGACGCCACCTGATCCGGCCCGACGCCGCCTGACCCGGCGCCGCACTGTCCACCCCAGCCAGACGCCGCCCTACCTCGGCGCCACCCTGTCCACCCCGGGTCCGACACCACCCGACCCCGACGCGGCACTGGCCTACCCCGAAGCACCCGTACCAGCCCCGTTGCGGCCCAAACCCCTGAAGAGCGTCCATGAACAACCAGGTCAAGTCTTATACTCCCCTGTGATTATTTTCATTATTTTTAATGGATTATCAGGCAAGGATTCGAGGACGAATCCTCTTCAAGAAGAGGGGGATGATGTGATCCTGGCCACCCTCGGGCCAACCCCGAGCCGAGAGCCTGAACAAGGCCTTAGGACAAATGCTACGAGCCCTGGACCGACCACAGCCCCTGATGACCCTCTGGAGACCTTCCAGAAGATGTGGCCGAAGCATAATGAAGAAAGCCTAGCCAGAAGAAGCTGGCACCCGAAGATAGACCCCGGTACGAGCCCCAGACCGGGCCAAATACCAGAACTAAGCTCCAGGATCGAAGCCTCGATCCCTGTACCAGCACCAGCCCTTGAAGACCCCATGAGAGCATTCCTGAAGACCTGGCCGAAGCATAAATGATGTGAACCGCTGCAACCGTGGGCAGACGACCCTAACCACCGCAAGTTGAGACCGTCCAACGAGGTAGAAACCTTCGGGAACCGGGGGCGGAAAAGTACTTTGACCCGTCGGCTATATAACAGCCAGGAACCAGAAGTGTCCAGTCGAAGACGCCACGCCAAGAGATGGATGCTCTTGATGATAAGTCAACCTTAAGCAATGCTCCTCACATTAACTTGAAGGGAAAAGAACATAAGTTCTGAAATATATTTATTCAAAAGGGGTTCTGACTACAAGAGGTGGCCGGCGGCCTCCTTATATAGGTGAGGGAACAAGCTCTCCTCCCTAAACCCTACTTCCTAAATAATAATAAAATAAAGAAATAAAAAGAGTCCTAATTAGAAAACCTAAAGAGGACTTTAACTAATCCTAATCTAGACTAAAAAGAGGGAAAATTCGGACTTCAACCCTATAAGGGAAGAGAATCCTACCTAAACAAGAGCTCTTAAAAAGGAGGCTGGAAAATCCTAAAAAAAACAGCTAAACGGGTTCTGGAGATATTAGCCAAATAAATACTAAACAAATTCATAAAATCCTGATCTTTTGCAGATCACTAGTGGACTCCATGGGCTACAACTTTCATGTTGGACATCAGCCCAAATTCTGTCTCCAAGTAGCCCATATTCGTCACTCTTTGTCGGGATACGAATCTGTCCAGAAATCCAGCTTTGCTTAGTATTAGTCCAGCTTTGGCCCGTGGCTGCTCGGTCATGGGCTGACCTCTTGGCTCTTCTCCAAGATAGGATTCTCCTTGATCCTCTCCTCTTGGATCAGGCTCAGGTTGTGGCCTGATTACAGCTCCTTGTTTGGCCTTCCTCGGATCAGCATCCGAGTCTTCCTCTTTGGTGCTCCCACCAAGCTTCACTAGGTCTTGGCCTAGCTCTATCTCTTTCAGTACTGCTCCAAATTGAGCACCGTTTGTTGGAGCTGATTCATGGGCCTTCAAAGTAGCCAAGGATTTTAGAAGAACCCTAATTCGGCCGTGGTTGGGCTGCTCGGGCCAGTTGGGCCATGGTGGCGGTCGCGGGCCGGGTGCTCCGGGCTGGTCTGGGGCCGGGCTTCTTTAGGGTTCTTGGAGGTCAGGCTAGGGGCAAACTGAGGCTCGTCTTCAGTGCTAGGGCTTGTGTCCTTGGCCAACAGCATGGCCCGGAGTAGTATCCCATTTCTTGGAGTCTTTCTACCCCGGACAAGTGACCTTGGTAGGGCGTAGGAGTATCGGATGGTACTAGGGTCGCCAGGCTGGGTCATATCATTCCCCTCTTCTTGCCTTGGATTTGTCCCCAAATCCATCTCGGGTCCTTTCCTAGTACTCATCACTCTATTCCGGACTTCAGCAATTTTGTTGGCCACGGTCGGGAAAGATTCAGCGACATCTTCAGACCTGGGAGTATCACTTGAGGCAGTGATGGACCAAGGCTCATGTCCTTTAGGGCTTTCTTCATCTGTGTCCATAGCTCCTTTTTTCCTGCAAAACTAGCAACCACAATGTTAAGACTTGGTAAGGTAGCCGGTGAAAGTTCCTTACTCATTTCCACATCCGGATCCGGATCCGGATCTTCTTCGCTCGGGGCCGCCCTCAAAACTTGTCGGGAGGTGACCTCCCATGGAATCTTGGGTGCACAGGGAACCGTCGGTGAAGCGCCGGGTCGGGCACTGGGGTGCCAGAGGCGTCGGAGGTTGGCCAGGGCACGTCGGGGCTTTGGGTGGCGGCGTCGGGTAGTGGGAGGTTGGCGGCGTCAGGCAATGACGCGTTGGGCTGGCTGGGGCCATCGGGCGGCAGTCAGTCGGCGGCGTCGGACATCATCGCGCCGCGGCAGTTGGGGCCGGGTAGGACCGCGACAGAGCATCGGGCAGGGACGCGCCGGACGCGTCGGATGGTGATCCGTCGGGGGCCACGTCGGGTGGTGATGCGTCGGGCCGTTGGAAGATGGCGACGGTGGCCAGTGGGGAGCCGGCGACGGCGGCGGGCAGTGGGGAGGCGGCGGCGATCCGGGGTTGGGCTGGGCGACGACGGGGTCATGGGGCACGTCGGGTGCTGTGGGCGGAACTGGTGCTGGGACTGGGGCCGGGGCCGGGGCTGGTGCCGGGGCTGGGCGCGGGGCCGTCGGTGCTGGGCGCTGGGGCGCCGGAGCTGGGCACTCGGGCGCTGGGGGCTGGGGCACCGGTGCTGGGCGCTGGGGCGCCTGTGCTGGGTGCTGGGCGCTGGGGCCTGGGGCAGTGCGGAGGCTGGGGCCAAGCGCTGGGGCACTAGGACCTGGGGCAGCGCCGAGGCTGGGGCCGAGCGCTGGGGCGCTGGGGCCTGGGGCAGCGCCGAGGCTGAGGTCGAGCGCTGGGGCGCTAGGGCCTGGGGCAGCGCCGAGGCTGGGGCCGAGTGCTTGGCCGAGTGCTGGGGCACTGGGGCTTGGGGAAGTGCCGAGGCCGGGGCCGAGCGCTGGGGGCTAGGGTCTGGGGTAGCGCCGAGGTTGAGACCGAGCGCTGGGGCGTTATGGCCTGGGGCAGCGCCGGGGCTGAGGCCGAGCGCTGGGGCGCTAGGGCCTGGGGCAGCGCCGAGGCTGGGGCCGAGCGCTGGGGCGCTAGGGCCTGGGGCAGCACCAAGGCTGGGCGCTGGGGCGCCGGGGCCGGACGCCGGGTCGTACGGGCTTCTCTTGCCATCATGGTAGCTTGTATCTGTCGTAGGACTTGGGAAGCTTCTTCCATTGCCGCTTCTATCTTGGCTAATCTCTCGTCTGCCATGGTTAGTACTAGCAAACGAAAGCAATTTTCTATCCCCTCTTCTTAGAAATAAACGTACAACGAAAGGAAATAACGTGGCAAGGTGACCTTGCTTTCTTTTCTTTTTTTCATAATTCGAAACTAAAACAAGAATTGAAATAGAAGGGAATTTTCAAATCAATTTTCTAAGAAAGCAGTAAAGGATATGAATCCAGGTGAACCTGGAGACTGGGATAGATTGTGGTCCGTGTGTTTGAACCGTGCTCTGATACCAACTGATGTGATTCGCTGCAACCGTGGGCAGACGACCCTAACCACCGCAAGTTGAGACCGTGCAATGAGGTAGAAACCTTCGGGAACCGGGGGCGGAAAAGTACTTTGACCCGTCGGCTATATAACAGCCAGGAACCAGAAGTGTCCAGTCGAAGCCGCCACGCCAAGAGATGGATGCTCTTGATGATAAGTCAACCTTAAGCAATGCTCCTCACATTAACTTGAAGGGAAAAGAACATAAGTTCTGAAATATATTTAATCAAAAGGGGTTCTGACTACAAGAGGTGGCCGGCGGCCTCCTTATATAGGTGAGGGAACAAGCTCTCCTCCCTAAACCCTACTTCCTAAATAATAATAAAATAAAGAAATAAAAAGAGTCCTAATTAGAAAACCTAAAGAGGACTTTATCTAATCCTAATCTAGACTAAAAAGAGGGAAATACGGACTCCAACCCTATAAGGGAAGAGAATCCTACCTAAACAAGAGCTCCTAAAAAGGAGGCTGGAAAATCCTAAAAAAAACAGCTAAACGGGTTCTGGAGATATTAGCCAAATAAATACTAAACAAATTCGTAAAATCCTGATCTTTTGCAGATCACTATTGGACTCCATGGGCTACAACTTTCATGTTGGACATCAGCCCAAATTCTGTCTCCAAGTAGCCCATATTCGTCACTCTTTGTCGGGCTACGAATCTATCCAGAAATCCAGCTTTGCTTAGTATTAGTCCAGCTTTGGCCCGTGGCTGCTCGGTCATGGGCTGACCTCTTGGCTCTTCTCCAAGATAGGATTCTCCTTGATCCTCTCCTCTTGGATCAGGCTCAGGTGGTGGCCTGATTACAGCTCCTTGTTTGGCCTTCCTCGGATCAGCATCCGAGTCTTCCTCTTTGGTGCTCCCACCAAGCTTCACTAGGTCTTGGCCTAGCTCTATCTCTTTCAGTACTGCTCCAAATTGAGCACCGTTTGTTGGAGCTGATTCATGGGCCTTCAAAGTAGCCAAGGATTTTAGAAGAACCCTAATTCGGCCGTGGTTGGTGATGGACCCCCGGTGCCCTGGACCCGGCCAGATCTGCCCTTGACACGGAGCCAAGTTAAAGCCTTCAAGACACGGGTCACCGCTTACATAGGAGATTGGAGCCGAGCCAAGCATGAGGAACTAGATAAGAGGTTCATCAGGGAAGGATGCACGGTGCTGACCCTTGATGGCCGACAAAAGATCAATAATAGAGGCAAAAGCCCGACGGACCCTGCCCCGGCCCCGGCGGATACGGCCAACCAGGTCCTGCCTCGGCTAACCCTACTCCACACTCAGAATCTGGCGAACAAGTTGAAGCCAAAAGACTCAGGAGGTCAAAAGACTTGGGAGGAACCTCACTTGTCCGAGGAAATGTCCAGCAGAAGGCCAGAACAGCCCGGCATCACCAAAACCCTAGCACCGGATCCGGAGCAGTTGATGCCGAGCCGGTCACCAGCACCGAAGGACGCCACCCGACCACCCGGTCACCCGGAACCCGCGGTAATTACAGAAATGCCACCGCGCGGGTTCCGGGCACTCTTCCTAGTCGCGTCTCCAGCCCACGCCCAGAGGTTTTCCTAATCCCACCCGGACAAGGACACCCGGTGTGCCCTAATCCACCCGGATTAGGGTTTTGCTCAATTTTGCCGGTTTTAGAGTTTTAATCTCGGACAACTATATTTATTTTAATATTTTCTTCGGCCTATCTTTTAGGATTATTTTAGTCTTTCCTTGTTGGAGTTGGAACCGGTTTTTGCCACGCTTGGGCTATAAATAAAGGCTTCGGCCACCAATGTAAGACAGATTATATTGATTATTGAAATTTCAGAACTAAGTTCTTTTCCCTTCAAGTCTTTGCTCGTTGTTGCTTAGCTTAAGGTTTGGTTTATCATCAAAGGCTATCATCCTTTGTTTGTGGCACCAATTCGACCGAATACCTTGGGGTTCCTAAGTCTATACTTAGTGGATTTCAAGTGTTCTCCGCGGTTTCATTAGTTAGGTTCTCGTGGGGCTGATAATATAGTTTTGGGTGTTGAGTTGATCCCTTCCTGGAGAAGGTGGTTCGCATCAGCTGGTATCAGAGCACGGTTCAACTCTTGGACCAACAATCTATCCCAGTTTTCAGGTTCTTCTACTTGAATTCATATCTTTTAGCTTTCGTTGTTTTCAGTTTCAGAAAACCCTAAAAAAAATCGTGCATTGTGATTGTTCTATTCTTCTACCTTTCTTTAAGTTTTTGTTGTGAGAAAAAGCTTTGGCCGATCAAAGAAAAGAAAAAGAAAAGAAAAGAAAAGAAAAATCAAAGGTCTAGAAAAATTGACCTAGCTAAAAAGCAAGGCCACGTTCACAATCAAGGTAGTAGATTAAGTTCAAGAAGAGGGGTTTTTCATAAGTTTAGCTACTAGCTTTCGTACTAGTAGCTTTCTTAGTAGAACACCCAAATTTGTTTGTCTTGTCATCCCACGACCTAGCATCAAGATTCTGGCCCCTAGAAATCCGAAAAAACCCTAGGTATAAGGTCTTGTTTTGTGTCATTGGTAGACTTAGACTTCAAAGCTTCGAAGAAACTTGCAACTACTTGAATTGGAATTGTCTTTGTTGTGGAATTTTCAAAGAAAACCCTAATTTGAGTGACTTTAAATTTTCATACACGAGTGGTAAGAAAAAGAGTGTGTGAGGTTTCTTTAGAGTGATTTTGTGAGGTCCATTGTTCTGTACTAATCATGGCAGATGAGAGGTTAACTGCCATGGAGGCACGATTGACTACCATGGCTGAAAACATGGCCCGTTTCACCGAGCAGTTTGGAGATCAGAATGGAGATGGCCCCCGACGACCAAGGAGGAATGTGCAAGAGATTGATGATGATGTGAGCAGCTTGAAGCTCAATGTACCTAAATTTACTGGCAAGACAGGCCCCGACGAGTACATTGATTGGGAGAGGAGCATGGAGGATTTCTTTGAGTGCCATAACTATTCCGAGAGGAAAAAGGTAACCCTAACCACAATTGAGTTTACTGACTATGCTGCCTTGTGGTGGGCTCAACTCAGGAATCAGATCAGGAGAGAAGAAGAGGACCCCGTCCTTAGTTGGATGAGTCTCAAAAGAAAGATGAGAAGAAAGTTTGTACCGAGCAGCTACAACCGAGACTTGCATACCAAGCTTCGATTTTTGAAGCAAGGGAACATGTCGGTTGAGGAGTACAACAAGGAGATGGAGATTCTGGTTGCACGGCTTGACTTGGATGAAGATGAAGATGCCAAGATAGCACGATTCACCGGAGGATTGTAGAAGGAGATTCTACACCAAGTCAACATCCTCAACTTTGTTGACTATAATGACTTGATAACCGTGGCTACTAGGGTTGAGAAGGAGCTAAAGAATGGTTTTGGGAGAAGGGCTACCCCTCCCCACCGATCAGTGCCCCGGTGAGAGGAGATAGAAGTGCCGGACACACCCCATACAGGCCAAACCCTAACCGGAGTTCTGGATCGAGGCCAAACCCTAATCAGGGATCGGCATCACGGGTAAACCCTAACCTCGGTTCAAAAATCCCTATTACTAACGCTCGGCCAAGTGCTATTGTGTGTTTTAAGTGTCAAGGTAGGGGTCACATGGCAAGGGACTGCCCTAACACCCGAGCTATGGTGCTTAGAGAAGGAGAAGTTGTTACGGACGATGAGGAGGAGTCCAATAATGAAGAATTGGAGGAAGAATCTAGTGAAGGAGAAGAAGTTAGTGTGGAAGGCCTGGAAAAATTTTCAGCTTTCCACAGCCGAGTGATCCCCACGGTCACCCCGGCCCAGCACCCAGCACTGCCCCAGCACAGTGCCCAGTACTGCCCCGGCCCAGCACCGGCCCTGCCCCGGCCTAGCATCACGACTGCCCCGGACATCCTGTCCGCGCCGAATGATGTCAATCGGCCCACCCCGGGTCTTTTCAACCTTCCCTCGGCCAATTTTGGCCTGAAGACAGAAGGAGGACTCTTTGATGACCTGAAGCAGAGCGCCGGCCCCGACGGCCACCCGGCGGCCCCGACGGCCACCCGGCGGCCCTGACGGCCAAAGAACCAACGACCACCCGTACCCGAATTCAATTTTAGCCGTCTCCCGATGGATCCTGAGTGCACAGCCTAAAGAAGATGGATGGGAACAGAGGGACAATCTATTTCATACAAGGTGTGTGATTCTAAATAAACTTTGCACTTTGGTTATTGATGGTGGGAGTTGTACCAATGCAGTGAGCTTGGAACTTGTCAAGGGCTTGGGAATTCCTACCCACACACACCCTAAACCCTACCGACTGCATTGGTTGAGTAATAGTGGGGACTTGAAGGTCAGCAAGCAAGCACACGTCCCTTTGAGCATTGGGAGATACAAAGATGTGGTGCTTTGTGACGTAGTGCCCATGGAGGATGCCCATGTCTTACTTGGAAGACCTTGGCAGTTTGATCGGTACTCACAACATGATGGGAGGACAAACAAGTACCAACTCATACATGGAGACACTACTTTTGAATTGAAGCCCTTATCACCTACGGAGATACTCAAGGACCAACTAGAGAGAAAGGTGAGCCGAGAGAAAAAAGAGAGAGAGCTCAAGAAACGAGAGATGAGGGAAGAAAAGAGTGAGCCCTCAAAAGAAAAAGATACAAAAACAGAAGATAAGACAAAAACAGAATCTCATGATCCTAAGGATCAAAGAGCTCAAAAGAGTAAGGTCGAGAGGAGAGAAAACCTGTTAGCTAAACCTAGTGAGATCAAACAAACCCTAGTCTCTAGGAAATCCCTCGTGGTCATTCTATACAAAGAATGTTTGATTTCTAACCCTAACACTTCTCTTCCTAGTGCTATGACTTCAGTTTTGCAGGATTTCAAAGATGTTTTCCCCAAAGATATCCCTAGTGGATTACCCCCAATCCGAGGCATTGAACATCAAATTGATCTTGTACCGGGAGCATCACTTCCTAACAAGGCTGCCTATCGGACAAATCCGGAGGAGACCAAGGAAATCCAGCAACAAGTAGAAGAATTGATGGACAAGGGTTATGTGAGAGAAAGCATGAGCCCATGTGCCGTGCCGGTCATCCTTGTGCCAAAGAAGGAAGGAACTTGGAGGATGTGTGTCGACTGCCGAGCCATCAATAACATCACAGTTAAGTACCGACACCCCATCCCTAGGTTGGATGATATGCTTGATGAACTGCATGGAGCCACAATCTTTTCTAAGATAGATTTAAGATCAGGCTATCACCAAATCCGAATGAAGGAAGGTGATGAATGGAAAACTGCCTTTAAAACTAAACTAGGTTTGTATGAATGGATGGTTATGCCTTTTGGTTTGACTAATGCACCTAGTACCTTCATGAGATTAATGAATCAAGTCCTTAGGCCTTTCATAGGGAAATTTGTAGTAGTCTATTTCGATGACATTCTAATCTACTCAAAAACCCTAGAAGAACACCTAGGCCACTTGAAATCTGTCCTAGAAACCCTAAGACAAGAACAACTATATGCAAATATGGAAAAGTGCATCTTTTGCACCGATCACCTTGTGTTTCTTGGCTTTGTTGTTAGCTCTACAGGAATTAGGGGATGAGGACAAGATCGAAGCAATCAAGTCATGGCCAACCCCAAAGAACATCACTGATGTCCGAAGCTTCCATGGGCTTGCAAGCTTCTATAGAAGATTTGTGAGGACTTTAGCACCATAACTGCCCCTCTTACGGCTGTTATTAAGAAGAATGTCCCCTTCCATTGGGGAGCACCTCAAGAGGCAGCCTTTGAAGCACTCAAGAAGAAACTCACCGAAGCCCCCTTGCTTAAGCTACCCGATTTCTCAAAACCTTTTGAAATCGAGTGTGATGCTTCAAGAAGGGAGACCTATTGCCTACTTCAGTGAAAAATTGAGTGGTTCCACCCTCAATTACCCCACCTACGACCAAGAACTGTATGCCCTGGTCCGAGCCTTGAAGACTTGGGAACATTACTTGTGGCCCAAGGAGTTCATAATCCGAACCGATCATGAGTCCCCTTAAATACTTAAAGGCTCAACATAAATTGAACAAAAGGCATGCAAGGTGGGTGGAGTTCATTGAGTCCTTCCCTTACATCATCCACTACAAACAAGGTAAGGAGAATGTGGTAGCCGATGCCCTTTCTCGAAGGTATGCCCTAATCACTGCCCTGAGTTCCAAATTCATTGGTTTTGAGCATATCAAGGATTTATATGTGACTGACCCCGACTTTAAAGATATCTTTGAGTCATGCCAACATGTAGGGTTTGAGGATTATTATAGGCAGAATGGATACCTGTTCAAGGGAGCTAGGCTATGCTACCCGAGCCATTCAAGCAGAACCCTAGTCATAAGAGAAGCTCATGGAGGAGGTCTCATGGGTCACTTTGGAGTTGCCAAGACCGTAGCTTGCCTTAAAGAACACTTCTACTGGCCTATGATGAGGAAAGAAGTAGAGAAGATCATCAACCAATGTGCCAAATGCCAACGAGCTAAGTCACACCTTCAACCCTTTGGTTTATACACCCCTTTGCCTATCCCCGAACACCCTTGGGTAGACATATCTATGGATTTTGTTCTAGGATTACCTAAGTCTAGGAAGGGCAAAGATTCAATTTTTGTGGTTGTAGATAGGTTTTCAAAAATGGCTCATTTCAGTGCATGCCATAAAGTTGATGATGCATCCCACATAGCTGACTTATTCTTTGGAGAAATAGTTAGACTCCATGGCATTCCTAAGACCATTGTTTCTGATCGAGACTCAAAATTCCTAAGCTACTTTTGGAAAACCTTGTGGGCTAAACTAGGAACTAAGCTTATGTTTTCCACAACCTGCCACCCTCAAACAGATGGCCAAACAGAGGTTGTCAACCGGTCTCTATCCCAAATGCTTAGAGCCATCATTAAGTCCAACCTTAGGACTTGGGAGGACTGTCTACCCCATGTTGAGTTTGCCTACAACCGATCTGTCCACTCAGCCACTCAATACTCTCCTTTTGAATTGGTTTATGGTTTTAACCCCCTAACCCCATTGGATTTATCACCATTGCCTATACACGAGTTTTTGGATGCAGATGTGATGCGAACCGCCTTCTCCAGGAAGGGATCGACTCAACACCCAAAACTATATTATCAGCCCCACGAGAACCTAACTAATGAAACCGCGGAGAACACTTGAATTCCACTAAGTATAGACTTAGGAACCCCAAGGTATTCGGTCGAATTGGTGCCACAAACAAAGGATGATAGCCTTTGATGATAAACCAAACCTTAAGCTAAGCAACAACGAGCAAAGACTTGAAGGGAAAGAACTTAGTTCTGAAATTTCAATAATCAATATAATCTGTCTTACGTTGGTGGCCGAAGCCTTTATTTATAGCCCAAGCGTGGCAAAAACCGGTTCCAACTCCAAGGAAAGACTAAAATAATCCTAAAAGATAGGTTGAAGAAAATATTAAAATAAATATAGTTGTCCGAGATTAAAACTCTAAAACCGGCAAAATTGAGCAAAACCCTAATCCGGGCGGATTAGGGCACACCGGGTGTCCTTGTCCGGGTGGGATTAGGAAAACCTCCGGGCGTGGGCTGGACTTCGGACGCGGCTAGGAAGAGTGCCCGGAACCCGCGCGGTGGCATTTCTGTAATTACCGCGGGTTCCGGGTGACCGGGTGGTCGGGTGGCGTCCTTCGGTGCTGGTGACCGGCTCGGCATCAACTGCTCCGGATCCGGTGCTAGGGTTTTGGTGATGCCGGGCTGTTCTAGCCTTCTGCTGGACATTTCCTCGGACAAGTGAGGTTCCTCCCTAGTCTTTTGACCTCCTGAGTCTTCTGGCTTCAACTTGTCCGCCAGATTTTGAGTGTGGAGTAGGGTTAGCCGAGGCAGGACCTGGTTGGCCGTATCCGCCGGGGCCGGGGCAGGGTCCTTCGGAAGCCAACCTGTCTTGGCCACATATTCTCGAATCTTCTTGTCTTCTGTACACCAGAACTCTCTCCAGATGGCTTTTGACGTGTGTTTGACTTGAGGGATCATGGAAGAGAGGTTGGGGAAAGACTGGGACTCAGTGCTCGGTCTATGATGCGAACCGCCTCCTCTAGGAAGGGATCGACTCAACACCCAAAACTATATTATCAGCCCCACGAGAACCTAACTAATGAAACCGCGGAGAACACTTGAAATCCACTAAGTATAGACTTAGGAACCCCAAGGTATTCGGTCGAATTCGGTGCCACAAACAAAGGATGAATGCCTTTGATGATAAACCGGTCTAGACGACGATCAATTCCATGATGGTCGAACAGAGAATTGCATAATAATGCAAGAAGAAAACCGAAGTTTTGAGTGTTTATTTCTTTCAAAGTTGATCTTTACAATGAGGCTAGACACCTCTATTTATAGGTGAGGAAGGGAGAACAGACTCTCCTTTTCCTCCTACAAAATAGCTAATAAAACTAATAAAGAATACAAAAATAAGGACTGAAACTCGTAGCCTTGTTCACCAAGGAAGAGAGTCATTCCTAAACAAAAACACTAAAAGGGAAAAAGCTGGAAATTCCTAAAAAACAGCTAAACGGGTTCTGGAAGATTCAGCTAAATAAATAGCAAATAAATTCCGAAAATTAAGCCCTTTGGCAGATCACTATTAGACTTCATGGGCTTCAACTTTCATGTTGGACATCAGTCCAAATTCTGCCTCCAAGTAGCCCATATTTGTCAATCCTTGTCAGACTAGGAATCTGTCCAAAGCCGGGAAATCCTAGCTTGATTAGGATTCCGTGTTCGGATGTATTTTGGCATCTTCTCTTCATTTCCCGTGTTCACCATGGTTAAGCATCCTTCCTTGGATCAGGCTCAGGTGGTGGCCTGATCACAGCTCCTATCATGTGCAGCCTCGGATCAGCATCCGGGCTCCTCTCCTTGATGCTCCACCCATGCTTCACCCTTACTTCATCCAACTGTATCTCCTTCAACTCTCCTCCAAATTGAGCTCCGTTTGTTGGAGAGTGTTCCTGGGGATTCAAGCTATCCAGTACAGTTGGAATTTCCCAAAAGGCACGGGCCAATTGTTGGCTGGGCCAAAAGTGCTTCTCTGTGGCATCCGGGCACGGGCTCGGCTCGGGCGTCGGGCTTAGCTCTCGGCCTTCTTCAATTCTGTCCAGGCCTTTTGAGTTCTGCTTCGAGCAGCTCTTCAGTAATGTCCACATGAGGCTTTCAAGGGTGGTGAATGGTCCAGGGCTCGTGACAATAGGTCTTGAGCTCCATTTGAGCACCTGGGCTCGTCCGGGGCTCGTTCCGGGGTCAATCTTCGGGCACCATGCTTTTCTGGCCAGGCACTCTTGGGTCCTTTGTTTCCTGTGCTCCAAGAATGTCTTTGGAGGATCCCAGGAGTGGTCAGTACCTTCAGGGCTCGTGGGAATCAGGTCAGGGCCTAGTGGTGGCCCTCGACTCGGGGCTGGACTTGGCCCTAGGCTTGGTTGGGTGGCCCGGATCACGTCAGTCTAGGGCTTAGGTTCTCGGCCAGTAACATGGCCTGGAACTCCCTTCCATCTCGGGGTGCCTTCCTTCCCGTTGGGGCAGACCTGAGCTTGTTCTTGAGTTCATTTCTAGGCCTGAGAGCTCGTAAGTAGCCAGTCCTTAGTTCTAGGCGCTTTTTGTATGGGTCTGGAGTTCTGCCTTCTACGGGGTACCTTGGTGGGGTGTAAGTATACCTTTGTTGCCCGGGGCGGTGGAGCCGGGTCATATCATCCCCCTCTTCTTGACTGGGATTTGTCCCCAAATCCACCTCGGCATCCTTCCTAGAACCCATCACTCTTTTCCAAACTTCAACAATCCTGTGGGCTACGGCCGAAAAAGATTCAGCATCATCAGTAGTCCTAGGGGTGTCATTCGAGTCGGTACTGGACAATGTCTCGGACTTTTCAGTGTCTTCTCCCTCAGTCTCCATTTCTTCTACTTCATAAATGCCATTAATAGTAATGTTAAGGCTCGGGGAGCTGCTGGGCGAGGGTTCTTCACTCATCTCCTCATCCGAGTCTGCTTCTGGATCTTCTTGGCTCGGGGCAGCTTTTAAAATCCGCCGGGAGATGACTTCCCATTGAATCTCGGGACGGGTGGCCATTGGTTCTTTGGCCGTCGGGGCCGGCGGGTGGCCGTCTTGGCTGGCGCTCTGCTTCAGGTCATCAAAGAGTCCTCCTTCTGTCTTCAGGCCAAAATTGGCCGAGTGAAGGTTCAAAAGACCCGGGGTGGGCCGATTGACATCATTCGGCGCGGACAGGATGTCCGGGGCAGTCGTGATGCTAGCGGCAGGCCGGTGGGCGGCAGTACTGGGCACTGTGCTGGGTGCTGGGCCGGGGCAGTGCTGAATGCTGGGCCAGGGCAGTGCTGGGCGCTGGGCCGGGGCAGTGCTGTTCAGCATCAGCCGGGGTGACCGTGGGGATCACTCGGCTGTGGAAAGCTGAAAATTTTTCCAGGCCTTCCACACTAACTTCTTCTCCTTCACTAGATTCTTCCTCCAATTCTTCATTATTGGACTCCTCCTCATCGTCCGTAACAACTTCTCCTTCACTAAGCACCATAGCTCGGGTGTTAGGGCAGTCCCTTGCCATGTGACCCCTACCTTGACACTTAAAACACACAATAGCACTTGGCCGAGCGTTAGTAGTAGGGATTTTTGAACCGGGGTTAGGGTTTACCCGTGATGCCGATCCCTGATTAGGGTTTGGCCTCGATCCAGAACTCCGGTTAGGGTTTGGCCTGTATGGGGTGTGTCCGGCACTTCTGTCTCCTCTCACCGGGGCACTGATCGGTGGCGGAGGGGTAGCCCTTCTCCCAAAACCATTCTTTAGCTCCTTCTCAACCCTAGTAGCCACGGTTATCAAGTCATTATAGTCAACAAAGTTGAGGATGTTGACTTGGTGTAGAATCTCCTTCTGCAATCCTCCGGTGAATCGTGCTATCTTGGCATCTTCATCTTCATCCAAGTCAAGCCGTGCAACCAGAATCTCCATCTCCTTGTTGTACTCCTCAACCGACATGTTCCCTTGCTTCAAAAATCGAAGCTTGGTATGCAAGTCTCGGTTGTAGCTGCTCGGTACAAACTTTCTTCTCATCTTTCTTTTGAGACTCATCCAACTAAGGACGGGGTCCTCTTCTTCTCTCCTGATCTGTTCCTGAGTTGAGCCCACCACAAGGCAGCATAGTCAGTAAACTCAATTGTGGTTAGGGTTACCTTTTTCCTCTCGGAATAGTTATGGCACTCAAAGAAATCCTCCATGCTCCTCTCCCAATCAATGTACTCGTCGGGGCCTGTCTTGCCAGTAAATTTAGGTACATTGAGCTTCAAGCTGCTCACATCATCATCAATGTCTTGCACATTCCTCCTTGGTCGTCGGGGGCCATCTCCATTCTGATCTCCAAACTGCTTTGGTGAAACGGGCCATGTTTTCAGCCATGGCAGTCAATCATGCCTCCATAGCAGTTAGCCTCTCATCTGCCATGATTAGTACAGATCAAAGAACCTCACAAAATCACTTTAAAGAAACCTCACACACTCTTTTTCTTACCACTCGTGTATGAAAATTTAAAGTCACTCAAATTAGGGTTTTCTTTGAAAACAAAGACAATTCCAATTCAAGTAGTTGCAAGTTTCTTCGAAGCTTTGAAGTCTAAGTCTACCAATGACACAAAACAAGACCTTATACCTAGGGTTTTTCGGATTTCTAGGGGCCAGAATCTTGATGCTAGGTCGTGGGATGACAAGACAAACAAATTTGGGTGTTCTACTAAGAAAGCTAGTAGTACGAAAGCTAGTAGCTAAACTTATGAAAAACCCCTCTTCTTGAACTTAATCTACTACCTTGATTGTGAACGTGGCCTTGCTTTTTAGCTAGGTCAATTTTTCTAGACCTTTGATTTTTCTTTTCTTTTCTTTTCTTTTTCTTTTCTTTGATCGGCCAAAGCTTTTTCTCACAACAAAAACTTAAAGAAAGGTAGAAGAATAGAACAATCACAATGCACGATTTTTTTTAGGGTTTTCTGAAACTGAAAACAACGAAAGCTAAAAGATATGAATTCAAGTAGAAGAACCTGAAAACTGGGATAGATTGTTGGTCCAAGAGTTGAACCGTGCTCTGATACCAGCTGATGCGAACCGCCTTCTCCAGGAAGGGATCGACTCAACACCCAAAACTATATTATCAGCCCCACGAGAACCTAACTAATGAAACCGCGGAGAACACTTGAAATCCACTAAGTATAGACTTAGGAACCCCAAGGTATTCGGTCGAATTGGTGCCACAAACAAAGGATGATAGCCTTTGATGATAAACCAAACCTTAAGCTAAGCAACAACGAGCAAAGACTTGAAGGGAAAAGAACTTAGTTCTGAAATTTCAATAATCAATATAATCTGTCTTACATTGGTGGCCGAAGCCTTTATTTATAGCCCAAGCGTGGCAAAAACCGGTTCCAACTCCAACAAGGAAAGACTAAAATAATCCTAAAAGATAGGCCGAAGAAAATATTAAAATAAATATAGTTGTCCGAGATTAAAACTCTAAAACCGGTAAAATTGAGCAAAACCCTAATCCGGGCGGATTAGGGCACACCGAGTGTCCTTGTCTAGGTGGGATTAGGAAAACCTCCGGCGTGGGCTGGACTCCGGACGCGGCTAGGAAGAGTGCCCGGAACCCGCGCGGTGGCATTTTTGTATTACCGCGGGTTCCGGGTGACCGAGTGGCCGGGTGGCGTCCTTCGGTGCTGGTGACCGGCTCGGCATCAACTGCTCCGGATCCGGTGCTAGGGTTTTGGTGATGCGGGCTGTTCTGGCCTTCTGCTGGACATTTCCTTGGACAAGTGAGGTTCCTCCCAAGTCTTTTTGTATGGGCCTGGAGTTCTGCCTTCTACGGGGTACCTTGGTGGGGTGTAAGTATACCTTTGTGGCCCGGGGCGGTGGAGCCGGGTCATATCAAGATGGACACACCAAGGCTGAGTATGTTCGAAAGCTTCATGAGAAAGCCAAAGCCAACATTGATAAAGAGGACAGCTCAATACCTAAGGAATGCAAACCGTGGAAGAAAGGAGAAAATCTTCCAACCCGGCGACCAAATGTGGATCCACTTCAGAAAGGATAGATTCCCTGAGCAAATGAGATCTAAGTTGCTGCCAAGAGGAGACAGACCTTACACTGTCCTTGAAAGAATAAACAATAATGCTTATGTTTTAGATTTGCCTAACACCTATGGTGTAAGTGCTACTTTCAATGTTGCTGACTTAACTCCTTTCTATGATGATGATTTTGTAGAAACAGATTCGAGGACGAATCCTCCTCAAGAAGAGGGGAATGATGGACCCCTGGTGCCCTGGACCCGGCCAGATCTGCCCTTGACACGGAGCCAAGTTAAAGCCTTCAAGACACGGGTCACCGCTTACATAGGAGATTGGAGCCGAGCCAAGCACGAGGAACTAGACCAGAGGTTCATCAGGGAAGGATGCACGGTGCTGACCCTTGATGGCCGACAGAAGATCAATAATGGAGGCAATAGCCCGACGGACCCTGCCCCGGCCCCGGCGGATACGGCCAACCAGGTCCTGCCTCGGCTAACCCTAATCCACACTCAGAATCTGGCGGACAAGTTGAAGCCAGAAGACTCAGTAGGTCAAAAGACTTGGGAGGAACCTCACTTGTCCGAGGAAATGTCCAGCAGAAGGCCAGAACAGCCCGGCATCACCAAAACCCTAGCACCGGATCCGGAGCAGTTGATGCCGAGCCGGTCACCAGCACCGAAGGACGCCACCCGACCACCCGGTCACCCGGAACCCGCGGTAATTACAGAAATGCCACCGTGCGGGTTCCGGGCACTCTTCCTAGCCGCGTCCGGAGTCCAGCCCACGCCCGGAGGTTTTCCTAATCCCACCCGGACAAGGACACCCGGTGTGCCCTAATCTGCCCGGATTAGGGTTTCGCTCAATTTTGCCGGTTTTAGAGTTTTAATCTCGGACAACTATATTTATTTTAATATTTTCTTCGGCCTATCTTTTAGGATTATTTTAGTCTTTCCTTGTTGGAGTTGGAACCGGTTTTTGCCACGCTTGGGCTATAAATAAAGGCTTCGGCCACCAATGTAAGACAGATTATATTGATTATTGAAATTTCAGAACTAAGTTCTTTTCCTTCAAGTCTTTGCTCGTTGTTGCTTAGCTTAAGGTTTGGTTTATCATCAAAGGCTATCATCCTTTGTTTGTGGCACCAATTCGACCGAATACCTTGGGGTTCCTAAGTCTATACTTAGTGGATTTCAAGTGTTCTCCGCGGTTTCATTAGTTAGGTTCTCGTGGGGCTGATAATATAGTTTTGGGTGTTGAGTCGATCCCTTCCTGGAGAAGGCGGTTCGCATCAGTTGGGCTACTCGGGCCAGTTGGGCCATGGTGGCGGTCGCGGGCCGGGTGCTCCGGGCTGGTCTGGGGGCCGGGCTTCTTTAGGGTTCTTGGAGGTCAGGCTAGGGGCAGACTGAGGCTCGTCTTCAGTGCTAGGGCTTGTGTCCTTGGCCAACAGCATGGCCCGGAGTAGTATCCCATTTCTTGGAGTCTTTCTACCCCGGACAAGTGACCTTGGTAGGGCGTAGGAGTATCGGATGGTACTAGGGTCGCCAGGCTGGGTCATATCAATAAAGCAGAAGGCTTGGCCAGAATTGAAGAAGGCCCAGCACGGAGCCAGCCCCGGGCGCCGGACCGAGCGCCGGGCACCACAGAAGCGTGCTTTTGGCCCAGCCAACAAATGGCTCGAGCCTTTTGGAAGATTCCAGTTGCTATGGATAGCTTGAAGTCCCAGGAGAACTCTCCAACAAACGGAGCTGAATTTGGAGAAGAACTGAAGGAGATAGAGCTCGGCCAAGTCCTAGCAAAGCATGGGCGGAGCATCAAGGAGTGGAGCCCGGATGCTGATCCGAGGCTGCACACGATAGGAGCTGTAATCAGGCCACCTCCTGAGCCTGATCCCAACCTTGGAGAAGAGCCAAGAGGTCAGCCCATGACCGAGCAGCCACGGGCCAAAGCTGGACTAATACTAAGCAAAGCTGGATTTCTGGACAGATTCGTAGCCCGACAAAGAGTGACGAATATGGGCTACTTGGAGACAGAATTTGGGCTGATGTCCAACATGAAAGTTGTAGCCCATGGAGTCTACTAGTGATCTGCAAAAGATCAGAATTTGACGAATTTTTTTAGTATTTATTTGGCTAATATTTCCAGAACCCGTTTAGCTGTTTTTAGGATTTTCCAGCCTCCTTTTTAGGAGTTCTTGTTTAGGTAGGATTCTCTTCCCTTATAGGGTTGGAGTCCGAATTATCCCTTCTTTTAGTCTAGGTTAGGATTAGTTAAAAATCCTCTTTAGGTTTTCTAATTAGGACTCTTTTTATTTCTTTATTTTATTATTATTTAGGAAGTAGTGTTTAGGGAGGAGAGCTTGTTCCCTCACCTATATATAGAGGCCGCCGGCCACCCTTGTAACACAACCTTTGAATTGAATAAACACTTGAAACTTCGGTTTTTCTCTTAGCATGGATTTGCTAATCTCTTCTCGACTTTCATGGAATTGACTGTCGTTTAGATCGACTTATCATCAAGAGCATCCATCTCTTGGCGTGGCGTCTTCGACTGGACACTTCTGGTTCCCGGCTGTTATATAGCCGACGGGTCAAAGTACTTTTCCGCCCCGATTCCCGACGTTTCTACCTCGTTGCACGGTCTCAACTTGCAGTGGTTAGGGTCGTCTGCCCACGGTTGCAGCGGTTCACATCATAAAACCACGTTTCAAGCAAGGAAACGTCGCTTAAATGAGGCTGATAATCACGTCAAATCGAGTGTCATCAATGGCACCGAGGGGGTACTCTCTGTGGAGATAAGCATCACATGGCTCAATTCTCAGAGCCAAAGCGAAGAAGAAAATGAAGAGTTGAAATGACCACAACCACCAGACCCAGAATGATCACCTATTCCTACACACCACCCGGGTCACCAGCACAGGGCTGAAGCCTAATCCCGTACAAGAAGCGCTTAGGGCCGATGCATTTTTCTAGCCATGTCTTTGGGAGGTTTCTCAAGTCTAGGTACGTCACTTTGTTCAAGTACAAACCTCCCCCAACCCCAGGACAACTGGGAGGCAAGTTAATGCCACAACAGGCACTAATGCTGATGCCGAACCGAGACACGAGCCCCGGGCTGAACTAAGCACCGAGCCACTGCCCCAAGCCAACTCCTATGAGCCCCAGGGCCAAGTCCCTGCCCAGAGACACCCTTGAGGCATTCATTCCTAAAGGAAAGCCAAAGACAGAAGACTGAAGGCTTGACTAGATCAGACAAAGGCCCAAAGCCAAGCCAGGCACTAGGCCGACACCTGGGCACCACACAGAGGCGACTTGAGCAGAGCCAACAATCCGCCCGTGCTTTCCAGGATTTTCTGATGCCCAAGGACTCCTTATGCTACCAGGACAAACCTACAATAAGCCTTGTTGGATTCGGAGAAGGAATGAAGGATGGCCCGAATGATCCGGCACGCACACACGACAAGTGATGAGCCCTCGGTGCCCTGGACCCGACCAGACCTGCCCTTGACCCAGAGCCAAGTCAAAGCCTTCAAGACACGGGTCACAACCTTCATAGGTGATTGGAGTCGAGCCAAGCATGAGGAGCTGGACCAGAGGTTTATCAGAGAAGGATGCACGTTGCTGACCCTTGATGGCCGACAGAAATCCAACCAGGAGGACAAATGCTCGAAGAACACTGCCCCGGCCCCGGAGGATGCGGCCAACCAACCCCTGTACAGGATAACTCTTCTCAACACTCACATTTTGGCGGACAAGTTGATTCCAGGAGACTCAGGAGGCCAAAAGACTTGGGGAAAACCTTTCTTGTCCGAGGAAATATCAATCAGAAGGCCAGAATGCCCCGGCATCACCGAAACCCTAGTACCGGGCCCATGCCCACTGATGCCGACGCAGCTACCCCGCCCAAAGGACATCACATAGCCTCCCGGTCACCCGGAGACAGCGATATTTACGAAAATGCCATCGCACGCCTCCGGGCCACATTTCCAAGCCGCGGAAGGATCCCTGCCCGCGCCCGGAGCCTTTTCCCAATCCTACCCAGGCACGGATAGCTGGTTTGCCCTAATCCGCCCGGATTAGGGTTTTTCTGAATTTTAGCCGGTTTAGGAGTTTCACCTTCGGATAACTTCTTTATTTTTAATAGTTTCCTCTGCCTATTTTTTTGGTATTGTTTTATTATTCCTTTTTAGAGTTGGAACCGGCCTTGGCCACCCTTTTGTACTATAAATACTGGCCTCGGCCACGTTTGAAAGACAGATTATGCACTTAAGAAAATTTCAGAACATTGTTCTTTTCCTTCAAGTCTTTGCTCGTTGTTGCTTAGCTTAAGGTTTTGGTTTATCATCAAGGGCAATCATCCTTTGTTTGTGGCAACAACTCGACTGAATACTTGGGGTTCCTAGGTCAATACCTAGTGGATTTCAAGGTTCTCCGCCGGTTTCATAAGTTAGGTTCTCGTGGGCTGATAAATAGTTTTGGGTGTTGAGTCGATCCCTTCCTTGAGAAGGCGGTTCGCATCAGCTGGTATCAGAGCACTGGTTCAACTCTTGGACCACCAGCCAGTTTCCAGGTTCTTTGCTTGGATTCATATCTTTAGTTTTGTTGTTTCAAAGTTCAGAAAAAACCCTAGAATCATGTCTTTGTGTTTGTTTCTAATCTTCTACCATTCTTTTAGTTTCGTTGTGAGAAAAAGTTGTGGCCGTTCAAAAGAAAATACAAAAAGAATCAAAGAAAAGAAAGAAAAGAATCGAGGTCTAGAAAAATAGAAAAATTGACCTAGCCAAAAAAGCAAGGCCACGTTCACAATCAAGGTAGTAGGTTAAGTTTAAGAAGAGGGGTTTTTCATAAGTTTAGCTAGTAGCTTTCTTAGTTAGAACACCCAAATTTGTTGTCCTGTCAACCCACGGCCTAGCATCAAGAGTACTTGCCCTAGAAATCCAAAACCCTAGGTATAAGGTCTTGTTTTGTGTCATTGGTAGACTTAGACTTCATAGCTTCGAAGAAACTTGCAACTACTTGAATTGAAATTGCCTTTGTCTTGGAATTTTCAAAGAAAACCCTAATTTGAGTGACTTGAAATTTTATACATGAGTGGTAAGAAAAAGAGTGGGTGAGGTTTCAATTAGAGTGATTTTGGGAGGTCCTTTGTTCGTGTACTAATCATGGCAGATGAGAGACTTGCTGCTTTGGAGGCACACATTGCTGCCATGGCTCAGAACATCACCCGACTCACTGAACAGCTTGGAGCACCTAATGGAGATGGTGCCCAACGGCCAAGAGGAATATACAAGAGATCGATGATGATGCGAGCAGTTTGAAGCTCAATGTACCCAAATTTGCTGGCAAGGAAAATCCTGATGAGTACATTGATTGGGAGAGGAGCATGGAGGATTTCTTTGATTGCCATAATTATTCGGAAAGGAAAAAGGTAACCCTAGCCACAATCGAATTTACTGACTATGCTGCTTTGTGTTGGGCTCAACTCAGGAATCAAATCAGGAGAGAAGAAGAGGACCCCGTCCTTAGTTGGAGGAGTCTTAAGAGAAAGATGAGGAGAAAATTTGTACCCAGCAGCTACAATAGAGACTTGCATACCAAGCTTCAACTTTTGAAGCAAGGAAACATGTCGGTTGAGGAGTATAATAAGGAGATGTGATGAACCCCCGGTGCCCTGGACCCGACCAGACCTGCCCTTTACTCGGAGCCAAGTCAAAACCTTCAAGATAAGGGTCACCGCCTATATAGGAGATTGGAGTCGAGCCAAGCATGAAGAACTGGATCAGAGGTTCATCAGAGAAGGATGCACCGTGCTGACCCTTGATGACCGACAGAAATCCCATAAGGAAGACAAATGCCCGAAGGACACTGCCCGGGCCCCGGCGGATACGGCCAACCAGCCCCTACAGCGGACAACCATGCTCATCACTCAGAACCTGGCGGACAAGTTGATGCCAGAAGAATCAGGAGGTCAAAAGCCTGGAGGAAAACCTCACTTGTCCGAGGAAATGCTGCCCAGCAAGCCAGAACCGCCCGGCATCACCAAAACCCTAGTATCGGGTCCGGAGCACTTGATGTCGAGCCGGTCACCAGCGCCGAAGGACACCACCCGGCCACCCGGTCACCCGGAACCCGCGGTAATTACAGAAATGCCACCGCACGGGTTCCGGGCACTTTTCCTAGCCGCGTCCGGAGTCCAGCCCGCGTCCGGCGGTTTTCCTAGTCCCACCCGGACAAGGACACCGGCGTGCCCTAATCCGCCCGGATTAGGGTTTTTCCTAAATTCTGCCGGTTTAGGAATTTTTATCTCGGACAAGTTAGTTATTTTTAAATATTTTCCTCGACCTACATTTTAGGAATATTTTAGTTTTTCCTCTTTAGAGTTGGAGACGGCTTAGGCCACCCTTGAGCTATAAATAGAGGCCTCGACCATCATTGTAAGACACGTTGAATGATAATTGAAATTTCAGAACATTGTTCTTTTTCCTTCAAGTCTTTGCTCGTTGTTGCTTAGTTTAAGGTTTGGTTTATCATCAAAGGTTATCACCCTTTGTTTGTGGCACCAATTCGACTGAATACTTTGGGGTTCCTAAGTCTATACTTAGTGGATTTCAAGTGTTCTCCGCGGTTTCAAAGGTTAGGATTCGTGGAGCTGGTAGTATAGTTTTGGGTGTTGAGTCGATCCCTTCCTAGAGGAGGCGGTTCGCATCAGCTGGTATCAGAGCACGGTTCAACTCTTGGACCAACAATCTATCCCAATTTTCAGGTTCTTCTACTTGAATTCATATCTTTTAGCTTTCGTTGTTTTCAGATTCAGAAAAACCCTAAAAAAAACCCTAATAAAAAAAAAATCGTGCATTGTGTTTGTTCAATTCTTCTACCTATCTTTAAGTTTTGTTGTGAGAAAAAGCTGTGGCCAATCAAAGAAAAGAAAAAAAAAAGAAAAGAAGAGAAAACTCAAGGGTCTAGAAAAATTGACCTAGCTAAAAAGCAAGGCCACGTTCACAATCAAGGTAGTAGAATAAGTTCAAGAAGAGGGGTTTTTCATAAGTTTAGCTACTAGCTTTCGCACTACTAGCTTTCTTGGTAGAACACCCAAATTTGTTAGTCTTGTCATTCCACGACCTAGCTCAAGATTCTGGCCCCTAGAAATCCGAAACCCTAGGTATAAGGTCTTGTTAGTGTCATTGGTAGACTTAGACTGCATAGCTTCAAAGAAACTTGCAACTACTTGAATTGAGATTGTCTTTGTTTTGAAAATTTCAAAGAAAACCCTAATTTGAGTGACTTGAAAAATTCATACACGAGTGGTAAGAAAAAGAGCGTGTGAGGTTCATTAGAGAGATTTTGGGAGGTTCTTTGTTCGTGACTAATCATGGCAGATGAGAGGTTCAATGCTTTTGATGCCCGATTGACCGCCATGGCTGAAAACATGGCCCGAATCGCCGAGCAGTTTGGAGCCGCGAATGGAGATGGCCCCCGGCGGCCAAGAAGGAATGAGCAGGAGGAAGATGATGATGTGAGCAGCTTGAAGCTCAATGTGCCTAAATTTACTGGCAAAACCAACCCCGACGACTACATTGATTGGGAGAGGAGCATGGAGGATTTCTTTGAGTGCCATAACTATTCCGAGAGGAAAAAGGTAACCCTAGCCACAATTGAGTTTACTGACTATGCTGCCTTGTGGTGGGCTCAACTCAGGAATCAGATCAGGAAAGAGGAAGAGGACCCCGTCCTTAGTTGGAGGAGTCTCAAAAGAAAGATGAGGAGAAAGTTTGTACCAAGCAGCTACAACCGAGACTTGCACACCAAGCTTCGATCTTTGAAGCAAGGGAGCATGACGGTTGAGGAATACAACAAGGAGATGGAGATCCTGGTTGCACGGCTTGACCTGAGTGAGGATGAAGATGCCAAGATAGCACGTTTTAACCGGAGGATTGCAAAAGGAGATTCTACACCAAGTCAACATTCTCAATTTTGCTGACTATGATGACTTGATAAACGTGGCTATTAGGGTTGAGAAGGAACTGAAGAACGGCCTTGGAAGAAGGACTACCCAGCCGCCACCGATCAGTGCCCCGGTGAGAGGAGACCGAAGCACCGGACACACCCCATACCGGCCAAACCCTAACCGGAGCGCCGGATCGAGACCAAACCCTAATCAAGGGTCGGCATCAAGGGTAAACCCTAATCTCGGTTCAAAAATCCCTACTACTAATGCTCGGCCCAGTGCCATTGTGTGTTTTAAATGTCAAGGTAGGGGTCACATGGCAAGGGACTGCCCTAACACCCGAACCATGGTACTTAGAGAGGGAGAAGTTGTGACGGACGACGAGGAGGAACCAATTATTGAAGAATTGGAGGGAGAGTCCAGTGAAGGAGAAGAAGTTGATATAGAAGGTTTAGAAAAATTTTCAGCCTTCAACAGTCGAGTGATCACCCCAGCACTGCCCCAGCACAGTGCCCAGCACTGCCCCAGCACTGCCCCAGCACAGCCCCAGTACTGCCCCAGCACTGCCCCAGCACAGCGCCCAGCACTGCCACGGCCCAGCGCCCAGCACTGCCCCGGCCCTGCACCCCGCGCTGCCCCGGCACAGCACCCAGTACTGCCCGACCTAGCACCGGCCCTGCCCCGGCCTAGCATCACGACTGCCTCGGACATCCTGTCCGCGCCGGAAGATGTCAATCGCCCACTCCGGGTCTTTTGAACATTCCCTCGGCCAATTTTGGCTTGAAGACAGAAGGAGGACTCACCAACGTCCTGAAACAGAGCGCCGACCCTGACGGCCACCCGGCGTCCCCGACGGTCATAAATCCGACGGCCACCCGCCCCCGGATTCAATTTTCAGCAGTCTCCCGGCGGATCCTTAGTGCACAACCTAAAGAAGATGGATGGGAACAAAGGGACAACCTGTTCCATACCAGGTGTGTGATTCTCAATAAGGTTTGCAATTTGGTTATTGACGGTGGAAGTTGTACAAATGCAGTGAGTTGGGAACTTGTCAAGGGTTTGGGAATTACTACTCACTTACACCCTAAGCCCTATCGACTGCATTGGCTAAGCAATACGGGAGAGTTGAAGGTCAATAAACAAGCACACATTCCTTTAAGCGTTGGGAGATACAAGGACGTGGTGCTCTGTGATGTAGTTCCCATGGAAGCTGCCCATGTCTTACTTGGAAGACCGTGGCAATTTGACAGATATTCACAACATGATGGGAGGACCAACAAGTATCAACTTCTACATGGAGACACCACATTCAAGCTGAAGCCACTATCACCTACCGAGATACTCAAGGATCAAATAGAGAGAAAGGTGAGTCGAGAGAAAAAAGAGAGGGAGCTCAAGAAAAGAGAGATGAGAGAAGAAAAGAGTGAACCCTCAAAAGAAAAAGGTGCAAAAACAGAATCAAGCTCAAAAACAGAATTTCATGATCCTAAGGATCAAAGAGCTCAAAAGAGAGAGGGTGAGCGGAGAGAAAACCTGTTAGCTAAACCTAGTGAGATCAAACAAACCCTAGTATCTAGGAAATCCCTCGTGGTCATTCTTTACAAAGAATGTTTGATCTCTAACCCTAACACTTCTCTCCCTAGTGTTGTGTCTTCACTTTTGCAGGATTTCAAAGATGTTTTTCCCAAAGACATCCCTAGTGGATTACCCCCAATCCGAGGCATTGAGCATCAAATCGACCTTGTACCGGGGGCATCACTCCCTAACAAAGCTGCCTATCGGACCAATCCAGAGGAAACAAAAGAAATCCAACAACAAATTGAAGACTTGATGGACAAGGGATATGTGAGGGAGAGCATGAGCCCATGTGCTGTTCCTGTCATCCTTGTGCCTAAAAAGGAAGGAACTTGGAGGATGTGTGTCGACTGCCGAGCCATTAATAACATCACAGTTAAGTACCGACACCCCATCCCTAGGTTAGATGATATGCTTGATGAATTGCATGGATCAACAATCTTTTCTAAAATAGATTTGAGATCAGGCTATCACCAAATCCGAATGAAGGAAGGTGATGAATGGAAAACTGCCTTTCAAACTAAACTAGGATTGTATGAATGGATGGTTATGCCCTTTGGATTGACTAATGCACCTAGTACTTTCATGAGGTTAATGAATCAAGTCCTTAGGCCTTTCATAGGAAAATTTGTAGTAGTTTATTTCGATGACATCCTAATCTACTCAAAAACCCTAGAAGATCACCTAGGTCACTTGAAATCTGTCCTCGAAACCCTAAGGCAAGAACAACTATATGCAAATATGGAGAAGTGCACTTTTTGCACCGATCATCTTGTGTTTCTTGGTTTTGTTGTTAGCTCTACAGGAATTAGAGTTGATGAGGACAAGATCGAAGCAATCAAGTCGTGGCCAACCCCAAAGAACATCACTGATGTCCGAAGTTTCCATGGACTTGCAAGCTTTTATAGAAGATTTGTGAGGGACTTTAGCACCATAGCTGCCCCTCTCACGGCTGTCATTAAAAAGAATGTTCCTTTCCATTGGGGAGCACCTCAAGAGGCAGCCTTCGAAAACCTCAAGAAGAAACTCACCGAAGCCCCCTTACTTAAGCTACCCGATTTCTCAAAACCTTTTGAAATCGAGTGTGATGCTTCGGGAGTAGGAATTGGAGCCGTGTTGATGCAAGAAGGAAGACCTATCGCCTATTTCAGTGAAAAATTGAGTGGTGCCACCCTCAATTACCCCACCTACGACCAAGAATTGTATGCCCTAGTCCGAGCCTTGAAGACTTGGCAACATTATTTGTGGCCCAAGGAGTTCATAATCCGCACCGATCATGAATCTCTCAAATACTTGAAGGCTCAACACAAATTGAACAAAAGACATGCAAGGTGGGTGGAGTTCATTGAATCTTTTCCTTACATCATCCACTACAAGCAAGGTAAGGAGAATGTGGTAGCCGATGCCCTTTCCCGGAGGTATGCTCTAATCACTACTTTAGGTTCTAAGTTTCTTGGTTTTGAGCATATCAAGGATTTGTATGTGACTGACCCCGACTTTAAAGATATCTTCGAGTCTTGCACACATGTAGGGTTTGAGGATTACTATAGGCAAAATGGGTACCTGTTCAAAGGACCTAAGCTATGCTACCCGAGCCATTCAAGCCGAACCCTAGTCATAAGAGAAGCACATGGAGGAGGTCTCATGGGTCACTTTTGAGTTGCCAAAACCCTAGCTTGCCTTAAAGAGCACTTTTACTGGCCTAGGATGCGGAAAGAAGTAGAGAAGATCATCAACCAATGTGCCAAATGCCAACGAGCTAAGTCACACCTTCAACCCTTTGGTTTATATACCCCTTTGCCTATCCCCGAACACCCTTGGGTAGACCTATCTATGGATTTTGTTCTAGGATTACCTAAATCTAGGAAAGGCAAAGATTCCATTTTTGTGGTTGTAGATAGGTTTTCAAAAATGGCTCATTTCATTGCATGCCATAAGGTTGACGATGCATCCCACATAGCTGACTTATTCTTTGGTGAGATAGTTAGACTCCACGGCATTCCTAAGACCATAGTTTCTGACCGAGACTCAAAATTCCTAAGCTACTTTTGGAAAACTTTGTGGGCTAAACTAGGAACCAAACTTATGTTTTCCACAACCTGCCACCCTCAAACAGATGGCCAAACAGAGGTTGTCAACCGGTCTCTATCCCAAATGCTTAGAGCCATCATTAAGTCCAACCTTGGGACTTGGGAGGACTGTTTACCCCATGTAGAGTTTGCCTACAACCGATCGGTCCACTCAGCCACCCAATACTCCCCTTTGAATTGGTCTATGGTTTTAACCCTCTAACTCCATTGGATTTATCACCCTTGCCTATACATGAGTTTTTGGATGCAGATGGACGCACCAAGGCTGAGTATGTTCGGAAGCTTCATGAGAAAGCCAAAGCCAACATTGAAAGGAGAACAGCTCAATACCTAAGGAATGCAAACCGAGGGAAAAAGGAGAAAATCTTCCAACCTGGCGACCAAGTGTGGATTCACTTCAGAAAGGAGAGGTTTCCTGAACAAAGAAGATCTAAGTTGCTGCCAAGAGGAGACGGACCCTATACTGTCCTTGAGAGGATAAACAACAATGCTTATGTTTTAGATTTGCCTAACACCTATGGTGTAAGTGCTACTTTCAATGTTGCTGACTTAACTCCTTTCTATGAAGATGATTTTGTAGAAACAGATTCGAGGACGAATCCTCCTCAAGAAGAGGGGAATGATGAACCCCCGGTGCCCTGGACCCGACCAGACCTGCCCTTTACTCGGAGCCAAGTCAAAACCTTCAAGACAAGGGTCACCGATATATAGGAGATTGGAGTCGAGCCAAGCATGAAGAACTGGATCAGAGGTTCATCAGAGAAGGATGCACCGTGCTGACCCTTGATGACCGACAGAAATCCCATAAGGAAGACAAATGCCCGAAGGACACTGCCCGGGCCCCGGCGGATACGGCCAACCAGCCCCTACAGCGGACAACCATGCTCATCACTCAGAACCTGGCGGACAAGTTGATGCCAGAAGAATCAGGAGGTCAAAAGCCTGGAGGAAAACCTCACTTGTCCGAGGAAATGCTGCCCAGCAAGCCAGAACCACCCGGCATCACCAAAACCCTAGTATCGGGTCCGGAGCACTTGATGTCGAGCCGGTCACCAGCGCCGAAGGACACCACCCGGCCACCCGGTCACCCGGAACCCACGGTAATTACAGAAATGCCACCGCACGGGTTCCGGGCACTTTTCCTAGCCGCGTCCGGAGTCCAGCCCGCGTCCGGCGGTTTTCCTAGTCCCACCGGACAAGGACACCCGGCGTGCCCTAATCCGCCCGGATTAGGGTTTTTCCTAAATTCTGCCGGTTTAGGAATTTTTATCTCGGACAAGTTAGTTATTTTTAAATATTTTCCTCGACCTACATTTTAGGAATATTTTAGTTTTTCCTCTTTAGAGTTGGAGACGGCTTAGGCCACCCTTGAGCTATAAATAGAGGCCTCGGCCATCATTGTAAGACACGTTGAATGATAATTGAAATTTCAGAACATTGTTCTTTTTCCTTCAAGTCTTTGCTCGTTGTTGCTTAGCTTAAGGTTTGGTTTATCATCAAAGGTTATCACCCTTTGTTTGTGGCACCAATTCGACTGAATACTTTGGGGTTCCTAAGTCTATACTTAGTGGATTTCAAGTGTTCTCCGCGGTTTCAAAGGTTAGGATTCGTGGAGCTGGTAGTATAGTTTTGGGTGTTGAGTCGATCCCTTCCTAGAGGAGGCGGTTCGCATCAGCTGGTATCAGAGCACGGTTCAACTCTTGGACCAACAATCTATCCCAGTTTTCAGGTTCTTCTACTTGAATTCATATCTTTTAGCTTTCGTTGTTTTCAGATTCAGAAAAACCCTAAAAAAAACCCTAATAAAAAAAAAATTGTGCATTGTGTTTGTTCAATTCTTCTACCTATCTTTAAGTTTTGTTGTGAGAAAAAGCTGTGGCCAATCAAAGAAAAGAAAAAAAAAAGAAAAGAAGAGAAAAATCAAGGGTCTAGAAAAATTGACCTAGCTAAAAAGCAAGGCCACGTTCACAATCAAGGTAGTAGAATAAGTTCAAGAAGAGGGGTTTTTCATAAGTTTAGCTACTAGCTTTCGCACTACTAGCTTTCTTGGTAGAACACCCAAATTTGTTAGTCTTGTCATTCCACGACCTAGCTCAAGATTCTGGCCCCTAGAAATCCGAAACCCTAGGTATAAGGTCTTGTTAGTGTCATTGGTAGACTTAGACTGCATAGCTTCGAAGAAACTTGCAACTACTTGAATTGAGATTGTCTTTGTTTTGAAAATTTCAAAGAAAACCCTAATTTGAGTGACTTGAAAAATTCATACACGAGTGGTAAGAAAAAGAGCGTGTGAGGTTCATTAGAGAGATTTTGGGAGGTTCTTTGTTCGTGACTAATCATGGCAGATGAGAGGTTCAATGCTTTTGATGCCCGATTGACCGCCATGGCTGAAAACATGGCCCGAATCGCCGAGCAGTTTGGAGCCGCGAATGGAGATGGCCCCCGGCGGCCAAGAAGGAATGAGCAGGAGGAAGATGATGATGTGAGCAGCTTGAAGCTCAATGTGCCTAAATTTACTGGCAAAACCAACCCCGACGACTACATTGATTGGGAGAGGAGCATGGAGGATTTCTTTGAGTGCCATAACTATTCCGAGAGGAAAAAGGTAACCCTAGCCACAATTGAGTTTACTGACTATGCTGCCTTGTGGTGGGCTCAACTCAGGAATCAGATCAGGAAAGAGGAAGAGGACCCCGTCCTTAGTTGGAGGAGTCTCAAAAGAAAGATGAGGAGAAAGTTTGTACCAAGCAGCTACAACCGAGACTTGCACACCAAGCTTCGATCTTTGAAGCAAGGGAGCATGACGGTTGAGGAATACAACAAGGAGATGGAGATCCTGGTTGCACGGCTTGACCTGAGTGAGGATGAAGATGCCAAGATAGCACGTTTTACCGGAGGATTGCAAAAGGAGATTTTACACCAAGTCAACATTCTCAATTTTGCTGACTATGACGACTTGATAAACGTGGCTATTAGGGTTGAGAAGGAACTGAAGAACGGCCTTGGAAGAAGGACTACCCCGCCGCCACCGATCAGTGCCCTGGTGAGAGGAGACCGAAGCACCGGACACACCCCATACCGGCCAAACCCTAACCGGAGCGCCGGATCGAGACCAAACCCTAATCAAGGGTCGGCATCAAGGGTAAACCCTAATCTCGGTTCAAAAATCCCTACTACTAATGCTCGGCCCAGTGCCATTGTGTGTTTTAAATGTCAAGGTAGGGGTCACATGGCAAGGGACTGCCCTAACACCCGAACCATGGTACTTAGAGAGGGAGAAGTTGTGACGGACGACGAGGAGGAACCAATTATTGAAGAATTGGAGGGAGAGTCCAGTGAAGGAGAAGAAGTTGATATAGAAGGTTTAGAAAAATTTTCAGCCTTCAACAGTCGAGTGATCACCCCAGCACTGCCCCAGCACAGTGCCCAGCACTGCCCCAGCACAGCCCCAGTACTGCCCCAGCACTGCCCGCACAGCGCCCAGCATGCCCGCCCAGCGCCCAGCACTGCCCCGGCCCTGCACCCCGCGCTGCCCCGGCACAGCACCCAGTACTGCCCGACCTAGCACCGGCCCTGCCCCGGCCTAGCATCACGACTGCCTCGGACATCCTGTCCGCGCCGGAAGATGTCAATCGCCCACTCCGGGTCTTTTGAACATTCCCTCGGCCAATTTTGGCTTGAAGACAGAAGGAGGACTCACCAACGTCCTGAAACAGAGCGCCGACCCTGACGGCCACCCGGCGTCCCCGACGGTCATAAATCCGACGGCCACCCGCCCCGGATTCAATTTTCAGCAGTCTCCCGGCGGATCCTTAGTGCACAACCTAAAGAAGATGGATGGGAACAAAGGGACAACCTGTTCCATACCAGGTGTGTGATTCTCAATAAGGTTTGCAATTTGGTTATTGACGGTGGAAGTTGTACAAATGCAGTGAGTTGGGAACTTGTCAAGGGTTTGGGAATTACTACTCACTTACACCCTAAGCCCTATCGACTGCATTGGCTAAGCAATACGGGAGAGTTGAAGGTCAATAAACAAGCACACATTCCTTTAAGCGTTGGGAGATACAAGGACGTGGTGCTCTGTGATGTAGTTCCCATGGAAGCTGCCCATGTCTTACTTGGAAGACCGTGGCAATTTGACAGATATTCACAACATGATGGGAGGACCAACAAGTATCAACTTCTACATGGAGACACCACATTCAAGCTGAAGCCACTATCACCTACCGAGATACTCAAGGATCAAATAGAGAGAAAGGTGAGTCGAGAGAAAAAAGAGAGGGAGCTCAAGAAAAGAGAGATGAGAGAAGAAAAGAGTGAACCCTCAAAAGAAAAAGGTGCAAAAACAGAATCAAGCTCAAAAACAGAATTTCATGATCCTAAGGATCAAAGAGCTCAAAAGAGAGAGGGTGAGCGGAGAGAAAACCTGTTAGCTAAACCTAGTGAGATCAAACAAACCCTAGTATCTAGGAAATCCCTCGTGGTCATTCTTTACAAAGAATGTTTGATCTCTAACCCTAACACTTCTCTCCCTAGTGTTGTGTCTTCACTTTTGCAGGATTTCAAAGATGTTTTTCCCAAAGACATCCCTAGTGGATTACCCCCAATCCGAGGCATTGAGCATCAAATCGACCTTGTACCGGGGGCATCACTCCCTAACAAAGCTGCCTATCGGACCAATCCAGAGGAAACAAAAGAAATCCAACAACAAATTGAAGACTTGATGGACAAGGGATATGTGAGGGAGAGCATGAGCCCATGTGCTGTTCCTGTCATCCTTGTGCCTAAAAAGGAAGGAACTTGGAGGATGTGTGTCGACTGCCGAGCCATTAATAACATCACAGTTAAGTACCGACACCCCATCCCTAGGTTAGATGATATGCTTGATGAATTGCATGGATCAACAATCTTTTCTAAAATAGATTTGAGATCAGGCTATCACCAAATCCGAATGAAGGAAGGTGATGAATGGAAAACTGCCTTTAAAACTAAACTAGGATTGTATGAATGGATGGTTATGCCCTTTGGATTGACTAATGCACCTAGTACTTTCATGAGGTTAATGAATCAAGTCCTTAGGCCTTTCATAGGAAAATTTGTAGTAGTTTATTTCGATACATCCTAATCTACTCAAAAACCCTAGAAGATCACCTAGGTCACTTGAAATCTGTCCTCGAAACCCTAAGGCAAGAACAACTATATGCAAATATGGAGAAGTGCACTTTTTGCACCGATCATCTTGTGTTTCTTGGTTTTGTTGTTAGCTCTACAGGAATTAGAGTTGATGAGGACAAGATCGAAGCAATCAAGTCGTGGCCAACCCCAAAGAACATCACTGATGTCCGAAGTTTCCATGGACTTGCAAGCTTTTATAGAAGATTTGTGAGGGACTTAGCACCATAGCTGCCCCTCTCACGGCTGTCATTAAAAAGAATGTTCCTTTCCATTGGGGAGCACCTCAAGAGGCAGCCTTCGAAAACCTCAAGAAGAAACTCACCGAAGCCCCCTTACTTAAGCTACCCGATTTCTCAAAACCTTTTGAAATCGAGTGTGATGCTTCGGGAGTAGGAATTGGAGCCGTGTTGATGCAAGAAGGAAGACCTATCGCCTATTTCAGTGAAAAATTGAGTGGTGCCACCCTCAATTACCCCACCTACGACCAAGAATTGTATGCCCTAGTCCGAGCCTTGAAGACTTGGCAACATTATTTGTGGCCCAAGGAGTTCATAATCCGCACCGATCATGAATCTCTCAAATACTTGAAGGCTCAACACAAATTGAACAAAAGACATGCAAGGTGGGTGGAGTTCATTGAATCTTTTCCTTACATCATCCACTACAAGCAAGGTAAGGAGAATGTGGTAGCCGATGCCCTTTCCCGGAGGTATGCTCTAATCACTACTTTAGGTTCTAAGTTTCTTGGTTTTGAGCATATCAAGGATTTGTATGTGACTGACCCCGACTTTAAAGATATCTTCGAGTCTTGCACACATGTAGGGTTTGAGGATTACTATAGGCAAAATGGGTACCTGTTCAAAGGACCTAAGCTATGCTACCCGAGCCATTCAAGCCGAACCCTAGTCATAAGAGAAGCACATGGAGGAGGTCTCATGGGTCACTTTGGAGTTGCCAAAACCCTAGCTTGCCTTAAAGAGCACTTTTACTGGCCTAGGATGCGGAAAGAAGTAGAGAAGATCATCAACCAATGTGCCAAATGCCAACGAGCTAAGTCACACCTTCAACCCTTTGGTTTATATACCCCTTTGCCTATCCCCGAACACCCTTGGGTAGACCTATCTATGGATTTTGTTCTAGGATTACCTAAATCTAGGAAAGGCAAAGATTCCATTTTTGTGGTTGTAGATAGGTTTTCAAAAATGGCTCATTTCATTGCATGCCATAAGGTTGACGATGCATCCCACATAGCTGACTTATTCTTTGGTGAGATAGTTAGACTCCACGGCATTCCTAAGACCATAGTTTCTGACCGAGACTCAAAATTCCTAAGCTACTTTTGGAAAACTTTGTGGGCTAAACTAGGAACCAAACTTATGTTTTCCACAACCTGCCACCCTCAAACAGATGGCCAAACAGAGGTTGTCAACCGGTCTCTATCCCAAATGCTTAGAGCCATCATTAAGTCCAACCTTGGGATTGGGAGGACTGTTTACCCCATGTAGAGTTTGCCTACAACCGATCGGTCCACTCAGCCACCCAATACTCCCCCTTTGAATTGGTCTATGGTTTTAACCCTCTAACTCCATTGGATTTATCACCCTTGCCTATACATGAGTTTTTGGATGCAGATGGACGCACCAAGGCTGAGTATGTTCGGAAGCTTCATGAGAAAGCCAAAGCCAACATTGAAAGGAGAACAGCTCAATACCTAAGGAATGCAAACCGAGGGAGAAAGGAGAAAATCTTCCAACCTGGCGACCAAGTGTGGATTCACTTCAGAAAGGAGAGGTTTCCTGAACAAAGAAGATCTAAGTTGCTGCCAAGAGGAGACGGACCCTATACTGTCCTTGAGAGGATAAACAACAATGCTTATGTTTTAGATTTGCCTAACACCTATGGTGCAAGTGCTACTTTCAATGTTGCTGACTTAACTCCTTTCTATGAAGATGATTTTGTAGAAACAGATTCGAGGACGAATCCTCCTCAAGAAGAGGGGAATGATGAACCCCCGGTGCCCTGGACCCGACCAGACCTGCCCTTTACTCGGAGCCAAGTCAAAACCTTCAAGACAAGGGTCACCGCCTATATAGGAGATTGGAGTCGAGCCAAGCATGAAGAACTGGATCAGAGGTTCATCAGAGAAGGATGCACTGTGCTGACCCTTGATGACCGACAGAAATCCCATAAGGAAGACAAATGCCCGAAGGACACTGCCCGGGCCCCGGCGGATACGGCCAACCAGCCCCTACAGCGGACAACCATGCTCATCACTCAGAACCTGGCGGACAAGTTGATGCCAGAAGAATCAGGAGGTCAAAAGCCTGGAGGAAAACCTCACTTGTCCGAGGAAATGCTGCCCAGCAAGCCAGAACCGCCCGGCATCACCAAAACCCTAGTATCGGGTCCGGAGCACTTGATGTCGAGCCGGTCACCAGCGCCGAAGGACACCACCCGGCCACCCGGTCACCCGGAACCCACGGTAATTACAGAAATGCCACCGCACGGGTTCCGGGCACTTTTCCTAGCCGCGTCCGGAGTCCAGCCCGCGTCCGGCGGTTTTCCTAGTCCCACCCGAACAAGGACACCCGGCGTGCCCTAATCCGCCCGGATTAGGGTTTTTCCTAAATTCTGTCGGTTTAGGAATTTTTATCTCGGACAAGTTAGTTATTTTTAAATATTTTCCTCGACCTACATTTTAGGAATATTTTAGTTTTTCCTCTTTAGAGTTGGAGACGGCTTAGGCCACCCTTGAGCTATAAATAGAGGCCTCGGCCATCATTGTAAGGACACGTTGAATGATAATTGAAATTTCAGAACATTGTTCTTTTTCCTTCAAGTCTTTGCTCGTTGTTGCTTAGCTTAAGGTTTGGTTTATCATCAAAGGTTATCACCCTTTGTTTGTGGCACCAATTCGACTGAATACTTTGGGGTTCCTAAGTCTATACTTAGTGGATTTCAAGTGTTCTCCGCGGTTTCAAAGGTTAGGATTCGTGGAGCTGGTAGTATAGTTTTGGGTGTTGAGTCGATCCCTTCCTAGAGGAGGCGGTTCGCATCAAGATGGGATCCTGGTCACAAGACTTGATCTAAGTGAGGATGAAGATGCCAGAATAGCAAGGTTCACTAGAGGATTACACAAAGAAATCCTACACCAAGTCAATATCCTTAACTTTGTCGATTATGAGGACTTGGTAACCGTGGCTAATAGGGTTGAGAAGGAGCTGAAGAATGGTCTTGGAAGAAGGACTACTACCCGCCACCAATCAGCGCCCCTGTGAGAGGAGATTGGAGTGCAGGAAACACCCCTTGGAGGGTGGAAGTTGTAAAATGCAGTGAGCTTGGATCTTGTTAAGGGCTTGGGAATTACTACTCACTCACACCCTAAGCCCTACCGACTGCATTGGCTAAGCAATAGGGGAGATACCAGGACGTAGTGCATTGTGATGTAGTTCCCATGGAGGCTGCCCATGTTCTACTTGGAAGGCCTTGACAGTTTGATCGATACTCACAACATGATGGGAGGGCAAACAAGTATCAACTCACACATGGAGACACTACATTCAAGTTGAAGCCACTATCACCTACTGAAATACTCAAAGATCAAATAGAGAGAAAGGTGAGCCGAGAGAAAAAAGAGAGAGAGCTCAAGAAACGAGAGATGAGAGAAGAAAAGAGTGAGCCCTCAAAGGAAAAAGGTACAAAAACATAATTAAGAACAAAAATAGAATTGCATGATTCTAAGGATCAAAGACCTCAAAAGAGTGAGGTTGAGAGGAGAGAAAACCTGTTAGCTAAACCTAGGGAGGTCAAACAAACCCTAGTATCTAGGAAATCCCTCGTGGTCATTCTTTACAAAGAATGTTTGATCTCTAACCCTAACACTTCTCTTCCTAGTGCTGTGTCTTCACTTTTGCAGGATTTTGGAGATGTATTCCCCAAAGACATCCCTAGTGGATTGCCCCCGATCCGAGGCATTGAGCATCAAATTGATCTTGTACCGGGAGCATCACTTCCTAACAAGGCTGCCTATCGGACCAATCCGGATGAAACCAAAGAAATCCAGCAACAAGTCGAAGATTTAATGGACAAGGGTTATGTGAGGGAGAGCATGAGTCCATGTGCTGTTCCAATTCCGAATGAAGGAAGGTGATGAATGGAAAACTGCCTTTAAAACTAAACTAGGATTGTATGAATGGATGGTTATGCCCTTTGGATTGACTAATGCACCTAGTACTTTCATGAGGTTAATGAATCAAGTCCTTAGGCCTTTCATAGGAAAATTTGTAGTAGTTTATTTCGATGACATCCTAATCTACTCAAAAACCCTAGAAGATCACCTAGGTCACTTGAAATCTGTCCTCGAAACCCTAAGGCAAGAACAACTATATGCAAATATGGAGAAGTGCACTTTTTGCACCGATCATCTTGTGTTTCTTGGTTTTGTTGTTAGCTCTACAGGAATTAGAGTTGATGAGGACAAGATCGAAGCAATCAAGTCGTGGCCAACCCCAAAGAACATCACTGATGTCCGAAGTTTCCATGGACTTGCAAGCTTTTATAGAAGATTTGTGAGGGACTTTAGCACCATAGCTGCCCCTCTCACGGCTGTCATTAAAAAGAACGTTCCCTTCCATTGGGGAGCACCTCAAGAAGCAGCCTTTGAAGCCCTCAAGAAGAAACTCACTGAAGCTCCATTGCTCAAACTGCCCAATTTTTCAAAACCTTTTGAAATCGAGTGTGATGCTTCGGGAGTAGGAATTGGAGCTATGCTAATGCAAGAAGGAAGACCTATTGCCTATTTAAGTGAGAAATTGAGTGGTGCAACCCTCAATAATCCCACCTACGACAAGGAATTGTATGCCCTAGTCCGAGCCTTAAAGACTTGGCAACATTACTTGTGGCCCAAAGAGTTCATAATCAACACTGATCATGAGTCCCTCAAGTATTTGAAGGCTCAACACAAGTTCAACAAAATTCATGCAAGGTGGGTGGAGTTCATTAAGTCTTTCTCTTACATCATCCACTACAAACAAGGTAAGGAGAATGTGGTAGCCGATGCCCTTTCTCGAAGGTATGCCCTAATCACTGCCTTAAGTTCTAAATTCATTGGTTTTGAGCATATCAAGCACTTATATGTGACTGACCCCGACTTTAAAGACATCTTTGAGTCTTGCACACATGTAGGGTTTGAGGATTACTATAGGCAGAATGGGTACTTGTTCAAAGGAGCCAAGCTATGCTACCCTAGCCATTCAAGCCGAACCCTAGTCATAAGAGAAGCTCATGGAGGAGGTCTCATGGGGCACTTTGGAGTTGCCAAAACCGTAGCTTGCCTTAAGGAACACTTCTACTAGCCTAGGATGAGAAAAGAAGTTGAGAAGATCATCAACCAATGTCCCAAGTGCCAACGAGCTAAGTCACACCTTCAACCTTTTGGTTTATACACCCCTTTGCCTATTCCTGAACACCCTTGGGTAGATTTGTCTATGGATTTTGTTCTAGGATTACCTAAATCTAGAAGAGGCAAAGATTCAATTTTTGTGGTTGTAGATAGGTTTTCAAAAATGGCTCATTTCATTGCATGTCATAAGGTTGATGATGCCTCACACATAGCTGACTTATTCTTTGGCAAAATAGTTAGGCTTCATGGCATCCCTAAGACTATAGTTTCTGACCGAGATTCAAAGTTCCTAAGCTACTTTTGGAAGACCTTGTGGGCTAAACTAGGATCCAAGCTTATGTTCTCTACAACCTGCCACCCTCAAACAGATGGCCAAACAGAGGTTGTCAATCGGTCCCTATCCCAAATGCTTAGAGCTATCATTAAGTCCAACCTTAGGACTTGGGAGGACTGTCTACCCCATGTAGAGTTTGCTTACAACCGATCCACTCGGCCACTCAATACTCACCTTTTGAATTGGTTTATGGTTTTAACCCCCTAACCCCATTGGATTTATCACCATTGCCTATACATGGGTTTCTAGATGCAGATGGACACACCAAGGCTGAGTATGTTCGAAAGCTTCATGAGAAGGCCAAAGCCAACATCGAAAGGAGGAAAGCTCAATACCTAAGGAATGCAAACCGCGGGAGAAAGGAGAAAATTTTCCAACCTGGTGACCAAGTGTTGGTTCACTTCAGGAAGGACAGGTTTCCTGAGCAAAGGAGATCTAAGTTGCTACCAAGAGGAGATGGGCCTTACACCGTTCTTGAGAGGATAAATAATAATGCTTACATTTTAGATTTACCTAATACCTATGGTGTGAGTGCTACTTTCAATGTTGCTGACTTAACTCCTTTCTATGATGACGATTTTGTAGAGACAGATTCGAGGATGAATCCTCCTCAAGAAGAGGGGAATGATGAGCCCCCGGTGCCCTGGACCCGACTAGACCTGCCCTTGACCCGGAGCCAAGTCAAAGCCTTCAAGACACGGGTCACAGCCTTCATTGGTGATTGAATTAGAGCCAAGCATGAGGAGCTGGACCAGAGGTTTATCAGAGAAGGATGCACGATGCTGACCTTTGATGGCTAACAGAAATCCAACCAGGAGGACAAATGCCCGAAGAACACTGCCCCGGCCCCGGAGGATGCGGCCAACCAACCCCTGTACAGGACAACTCTGCTGAGCACTCACATTTTGGCGGACAAGTTGATTCCAGGAGACTCAGGAGGCCAAAAGACTTGGGGAAAACCTTTCTTGTCTGAGGAAATATCAATCAGAAGGCCAGAATGCCCCGACATCACCGAAACCCTAGTACCGGGCCCGTGCCCACTGATGCCGACGCAGCTACCCCGCCCGAAGGACATCACCTGGCCTCCCAGTCACCCGGAGCCAGCGGTATTTACAGAAATGCCACCGCGCGCCTCCGGGCCACATTTCCAAGCCGCGGAAGGATTCATGCCCGCGCCCGGAGCCTTTTCCCAATCCTACCCGGACACGGACAGCGGTTTGCCCTAATCCGCCCGGAATTAGGGTTTTTCTGAATTTTAGCCGGTTTAGGAGTTTCACCTTGGGACAACTTCTTTGTTTTTAATAGTTTCCTCGGCCTATTTTTTGGTATTGTTTTATTATTCCTTTTTAGAGTTGGAACCGGCCTTGGCCACCCTTTTGTACTATAAATACTGGCCTCGACCACGTTTGAAAGACAGATTATACACTTAAGAAAATTTCAAAACATTGTTCTTTTTCCTTCAAGTCTTTGCTCGTTGTTGCTTAGCTTATGGTCTTGGTTTATCATCAAGGGCAATCATCCTTTGTTTGTGGCACCAACTCGACTGAATACTTGGGGTTCCTAGGTCAATACCTAGTGGATTTCAAGGTTCTCCGCCGGTTTCATAAGTTAGGTTCTCGTGGGGATGATAAATAGTTTTGGGTGTTGAGTCGATCCCTTCCTGGAGAAGGCGGTTCGTATCAACAAGCGTGCCCAGGAAATCGGACCGTGGTCCGGATTCCGCTCCGGACCAGGAAAGCTTGATGCCACACGCCAAAAGACCGTGTTTCCAAGTCCTATTAGGACTAGGAAACAATGAGATGCATAATCCGAGTCAGAATAAGGATTTTCACACGCCATCCGTCTCCGAGCCGGATTAGGATTTCATCCGGATTAGGGTTTCGTCGAATTTGTCGGATTAGCCGGTTTAGTGTTTATCTTCCTATTTAGTCTTTTAAGTGTTTTATTCAAACTTCCTTTCTAGTTTCCGATTGTTTATGAATATTTTAAGCTTTTTAGAGGTAGAATAAGAGTAGGATTCGGAGAGCTTGTTCCCAAATCCCTCACTAGAAATAAAGGCCTTTCCTCATCGATGTAAGGTAGACTTTGAATAATTATAATCACATAACACAAGTTCGTTTTCCCATCAAGTTTTTGCTCGTTGTTGCTTATTTTAAGGTATCGGTTTATCATCTAGGGTATTCACCCCTTGGTGTGGCCCCTTCGGCTGGACACTTAGGGTTCCTAGCTCTTTATAGCTAGTGGGTCCAAGTACTTTCCACCTAGGTTTTCATAAGTTCGACTTGTTGCTAGGGTAATTAGCTTGCAGTGGTTAGGGTCTCGGTGCACTATTGTCGTGGTTCACATCAGCTGGTATCAGAGCACGGTTCAACACTAGGACTGACTCTATATCTTTATCTTTAATTTTTTTTCATAAAATCTTCAAAAACCCCTAAATAGCTTCATTGTGTTTACTGATCTTGTTTGTTCTTCTTTTCAGTTTCATTTTAAGGTAGAAAAAGCTGGTGGCCATAAAATCCATCAAGGAAAGAAAATACAAAAAGAGGTTTGAAAAACAGAAAAATAAACCCAACCAAAGCAAGGCCACCTTGCCAAAGTTCCATTCATTATAGGTTTTTCTTAAGAAGAGGGGTATAAGTTTTTAGCTTTCGTTGCTTACATTTTTCACCGAACCAAACCCTATTTTTGGTTCACTATCTTGTTGTTTGCTTCATCAACAAATCTTAGAAATGAAGGTACTTGCTGTATAGAGAAATAATCCTAGGTTTCAAGTTTTTTGTGCCATACGATTTGATAAAACTATACTTCGCAGCTTTAAAGAAACTTGCAACTGCTTGAGCTGAATTTGAATGTGTTCTGATTTCCTTTTGAGTGCCACTTTAAATTCCAAACACAAGAGGTAAAATCAGAGTGAGTGAGGTTCATTATAGTGATTTTGTGAGATATTTGTTCTACTACTAACCATGACAGACGAGAGAATCGCCAATGTGGAGACCGCCGTGAATACTATGGCTCAAACCCTAGCCAACGTACAAGCTACACTGTCCAGGATGGAAAGAGGACCAGAAGACCTTGTAGCCAAAGGAGTCGGAGCAAATGGAGGGCCAAAAGGATAATTCACGAGATTGATGATGATGTGAGCAGCCTCAAGCTCACGGTGCCAAAATTTCACTACAAGAAAACAGCTTTTTTGTCACAATTTTTTTGCCCCATTAGTCACGGTAAAAGCCGTGACTAAAAAAATTAGTCACAGTTTTAAAATCTGCGACTATTTTGATCAAAATTTATCACGATTTTCCTATAAACCGTGACTAATCTTTGTCACGGTTTACTTAAGATTAGTGATCAAAGTGTAATTTCAAGACTTTCTAGTGACCCAAACTGTCATTTCCTCGATTATAAAACCAGACCCTCAACTTTTTATGTTATGCAAACTGATCCACAAACTTATAAAGTTAACAAAATGTCCCAATCAAACTCCTTCCTCTATACAAATCAGTCACTCCATGTTTTAGGGTTTCCAAAAAGTCACTTTATTTATAGTTGAACTTCTTAAAGTTAATGGGTTGCTGAGAATCAACATTTACAGAAGAACAGAGCCATATGAATATATGATATAACAAACCATAGCCAAATGAAAAGAAACTTCAATGGAAGAATAAAAAAAACCAGAAGCAAAAAAAAATAGTAGTTTGTTTTGTTTACATCAGAAAAAAGAAACAATACACCCACAGACGTAATAAAATCCATCCAGATCCTCCATCGGCCCAAACTATGACCATTCTCTGCCGGTGAGGAAAAACCATTCTTTCACCGTCGGTCGGGCTGATATCTGGAATGCGGTGACAGAGCGGATTGGTTGACTAATTCTGACGGAGGAGGGGAAACTCGAGCCGACTCTGGTCGTGCTGCCGGAGCGAGACGATCTTCATTTTCACGATGAACCACATGAGAAGATGGAACCGGATCTACTGAGGAGCGGCCAGATGGAGATGACGACGGCGGAGGGATATGGTGAAGGCAGTGGCGGGGCTGCTAGAGGTTATGAAACATAGAGCGGGCGGTGAAAGGGGGAAGAGGTTGGGGGAAGTGGAGGAGGAGGAAGAACAATAGAAGAGAGCTTTGGTGGAGGAGAGGAAGGGAGATGAGGTACGGGATAAGAGGAAGAGAAATTGGAGGTGGAGAGATAAGAGGAAGGGGAAGAGATAAGAGGGAGAAGATAAGATGTCATTGGGAAGAGAGAGATTTTGTTGGAGGTGGGTCAAAGTGGGATTATTATTGGTAATCCGTGTCAGTTAATTTTGTCACGGTTTTGGTTTAAACTGTGATAACTCAGTCACGATTTTGGGTTGAATCCTGACAAATTAGTCACGATTTTGTACAGTGACAACTCATTCACAATTTTGAGTTGAACGTGACAAATTAGTCACGGTTTAAACAAAACCGTGACTAACAAACCATGACAAATCAACAATTTTCTTGTAGTGTTTGCTGGAAAGGCCCATGCCGACAAGTACATTGATTGGGAGAGAAGCATGGAGGACTTCCTTGATTTCACGACTATTCTAAGAGAAAGAAGGTAACTGTTACAACCATTAAGTTTACAGATTATTCTGCTCTTTGTTGGAGTCAACTCAGGAGGCAGATTAAATGTGATGAGGAGGATCCAATTGAAACATGGAGAGATCTCAAGAGGAGAATGAGAAGAAGGTTTGTACCGGCTGCCTACACACGTGACTTGCACATCGAACTTCAATCTTTGAGGCAAGGAACCATGTCCGTTGATGAGTACAACAAGGAGATAGAGATACTTGTGACCAAACTTGACTTGAAGGAAGATGAAGAAGCGAGAGTAGCCCAGTTCACTAGCAGATTACAAAGAGATATAATCCACCAAGTGAACATAATCAACTATGTTGATTATTATGATCTAATAGCTCTTGCCATCCATGTAGAAAGAGAGATGAAGAATGGCTTTAGGAAGAGAACCACAGCCACACCACCTACTACCAGTCCTTGGAGAGGAAATTCAAGTGTTGGCAACACTCCTTGGAAGCCAGGCCCAAACCGGAGCACCGGGCCCCGATCAGGCCCGAACACACTAGACACGACACCACGGGTAACACCTACTCCCAACACACTCCTAATATTCAAAATGCTAACCCACGTCCCAGTGGAATTGTGTGCTTTAAATGTCAAGGAAGAGGACACATCTCAAGAGACTGCCCAAACCAAAGGACCATGGTGCTTAGAGAAGGAGAGGTGTTGGCGGATGATGAGGGTGAGGTAATCGTGGAGGATACGGAGACCGATTCTGATGATGGAGAAGAAGTGCCACAAGCTGGGCTAGAAAAGTTCTCAAGAATGTTTTTACGTGCCCTAAGCCCAGAGCCAGAAGCTGGCTCGGCCACTTGGACCAAGCCAGACTGTGTGCCCAGCCCTGGAGCTGGAACCGTGCCCAGCATCATGCCTATAATCATGCTCAGCAATGTGCCTAGCATCATGCTTTGCACCGTGCCCATCATTGTGCCCATCACCGTGCCAGTACTTCACCAAGTGCCAAATTCCTGCCCAGTCCCGGAGGCGGAGAACTGCTTAGCACCGGCACACTCCATGACTCCGGATCACTACCAAACCCAGGAATATAATGGGAAGTCATGTCCCACCACATTTTAAAGGCTTCCCCGACAGAAGAAGAATAGTACACAGCCTTAGAAGAGGGAGAGGGCACGGATCCAGAAGAACAAGGATAAAATGACTCCGGAGGCGAGGAGACATTCTCACACATGTCCGCCCCAAGCCTAGAATATGATGCCAGCTCGGACACCCCGTCCGATGTGGCCAACATAGACACCAATAGCCTAAGCACTGAAGGACTGGAGCCTTGGTCCTATACCAAGTCTGAGCATAGCCCTAGCCAGAAGCACCGCGCCGACTCCCCACTAGATATTACTAAACATGTAATGGGTATATGGAGGAGACTGCTAGGTGCTCAAAGAAGAAAAAATAAGGATTAGCGGTCGAATCCTAGGCAAGAAGAGGGGGATGAAATGACAATGGCCACCAGACCCGGAGCGATCACCTATTCCTACAAACCACCCGTATCACCAGCACGGGGCCGAAGCCTAGGCCGGTACAAGAAGCGCTTAGGGCTGAGGCATTTTTGTAGCCATGCCTTTGGGAGGTTTCTCAAGCCTAAGTACGTCACTTTGTTTAAGTACAAACCTCCCTCAGCCCTAGGCCAACTTGAGGCCAGGTTGATGCCACACCTAGGCACTGATGGTGATGCCGGACTGAGACACGAGCCCTAGGTCGATCCTAGCACCGAGCCACGACCCCAGTCCAAATCTTGTGAGCCCTATGGCCAAGTCCCTACAAAGAGACACCCTTGAGGCCTTCTTAGAGGCAAGCCAAAGACAGAAGACTGAAGGCTTGGCCAGATCAGCCAAAGGCCCAAAGCCAAGCCAGGCACAGACACGGGCCGACACCAAGGCACCACACAGAGGCGACTAGAGCCGAGCCAACAATCTGCCCGTGCTTTCTAGGATTTTTTTATGCCCAAAGACTCCCTATGCTACCAGGACAAACCTCCAACAAGCCTTGTTGGATTCGGAGAAGGAATGAAGGATTGCCCGAATGATCTGACATGCACACATGCTCCAAGCGTGCCCAGGAAATCGGACCATGGTTCGGATTCCGCTCCGGACCAGGAAAACTTAATGCCACGCACTGAAGGACCATGTTTCCAAGTTCTATTAGGACTAGGAAACACGTAGATGCATAATCAAAGTCATAATCCAGATTTTCACACCCCATCCATCTCTGAGTTGGATTAGGATTTCATCCGGATTAGGGTTTTGCCGGATTTGTCGGATTAGCCGGTTTAGTATTTATCTTCCTAGTTAGTCCTTTTAAGTGTTTTATTCAGACTTCATTTCTAGTTTCTGATTGTTTAGGAATATTTTAAGGTTTTTAGAGGAAGAATAAGAGTAGGATTTGGAGAGCTTGTTCCCGAATTCCTCACTATAAATTAAGGCCTTTGGCCATCAATGTATGGTAGACTTTGAATAATTATAATCACAGAACACAAGTTCTTTTTCCCTTCAAGCTTTTGCTCGTTGTTGCTTAGCTTATTGTATTATTTTATCATCTAAGGTATTCACCCCTTGGTGTGGCCCCTTCGACTGGACACTTAGGGTTCCTAGCTCTTTATGGCTAGCGGGTCCAAGTACTTTCCACCTAGGTTTTCATAGGTTCGACTTGTTGCTAGGGTAATGATGCGAACCGCCTTCTCCAGGAAGGGATCGACTCAACACCCAAAACTATATTATCAGCCCCACGAGAACCTAACCTTTGAAACCGGCGGAGAACCTTGAAATCCACTAAGTAATGACTTAGGAACCCCAAGTGTTCGGTCGAGTTGGGCCCACAAACAAAGGATGATAGCCTTTGATGATAAACCAAAACCTTAAGCTAAGCAACAACGAGCAAATACTTGAAGGAAAAAGAACAAAGTTCTGAAATTTTCATTAATCATTCAACGTGTCTTACAATCGTGGCCGAGGCCTCTATTTATAGCACAAAGGGTGGCCAAGGCCGGTTCCAACTCTAAAAAGGAAAAATTAAAATAATCCTAAAAGATAGGTCAAAGAAACTATTAAAATAAACGAAGTTGTCCGAAGGTTAAACTCCTAAACCGGGTAAAATTCAGCAAAACCCTAATCCGGGCGGATTAGGGCAAATCCAGCTTTCCTTGTCCTGGTGGGATTGGGAAACACTCCGGGCGCGGGCAGGAATCCGGACGCGGGCAGGGATCCTTCCGCGGCTAGGAAAGGGATTCCAGGAGCGCGCAGTGGCATTTCCGTAAATACCGCTGGCTCCGGGTGACCGGGTGGCCAGGTGATGTCCTTCGGCTGTGGTGATCGGCTCGGCATCACTCGCTCCGGACCCGGTACTAGGGTTTTAGTGATGCCAGGGTATTCTGGCCTTCTGGTTGGCATTTCCTCGGACAAGCGAGGTTTTCCCCAATTATTTTGACCTCCAGAGTCTTCTGGCATTGGTGAACGTGTCGTTGTGATGCGTTCAACCAAATAACTACTAATACTAAGAAAAAGCGTATAGCAGATCGTATTCGACTCGAGGTTTCTTCTAATCGACTACTTTGAAGAAGCTGGCAAATTACTCAAGGAAAACACGTTGTGCGTGGTGTGAGTTCCACGACTTCTAAACTAATAAGCAAAGGAAAACAAAAGACAGACAGATTAAAAGATTGACTAACGGGAAGATAGACGAACTTAGATTTCGAATCCCCCTTAGATCACCAGAGCAACGGCAATCACAAGATCAGCGGTTTTCAATTCTAATTCAATCGATTTCTATACACCACCATAACTCCTTACCCTTAGGTTTAAGACCGGCGAACGTTCACTCTATCCGTTCTAACTACCAAGATTAACTAGCCGCCGGGTACGGTCGCCTCTCGCAACGACTTAATTAATTGGTGCAATTACTAATGATTTATGAATTACTCTTGCAGTGAATTAACCCTAACCGGTTCCTACGAAAGGCACACTCCAATTATAAGGTTAATTGTTCAATTCGATGTTCTAAAGTAAGGCGAGCGTTCGCTTCTATCCTTAGCTTAACAAGAATCTAATCTAGGGGATCAATCCAGACAAGAAACATGAACAATGAAGAACGAATCAAACATGCAAAGAGAAACTGATTGAACTTCGAATCTAATTACCACCGATCCGTGACCGCTTTAAAGCCCTGGGTCACTTAGGGTTCATCTAATCTAAGCTCTACAAGTTCAGTTACTCATATCGGAAACAAGAGAATCAAAGGCAACAATGAAGATCATCATACAGAGGAAGAACAGATAAGAACTGAAAAACCTAATTCTGACGACTCCCACGAAGCTTCAATCTCCTGGATCTTCAACTTTAAGCTCCGAGTTCTTCGAGGCGGAAGGATGGCGTCACGATCTCTCCACGGATCTTCGAATTCTCTAAACTCTATCTATCGACCCTAGAGTCGGCTGACTCTCAAAAGTCTGATTTGAGAAAATAAGAATAATGAATTGTTGTGTCTCTGTAAATTATTATTCTCCTTGGCTGCCGACTCCTGCTTTAAATAGGGTTGATTAGGGTTTTCTGATTCTGTACTTAACCCTAGTTGGGCCGGGCTGATCTGATGTTTTTGCCGAAACCATAGGAGTAGTTTCGGCGAAACTGGCTTGAGTTCAGGGGGTCCGCCGGCTGTTCATTATTTTCGGTTCGAAGAGTTGAATGGTTTCGCCGAAAATACCTTCTGTTGGCGCCATTGATTTTCCCTTGCATTTTCGCCAAAAACTCTGGGCTCTTTTCGCCGAAACCATCCTTCTCTTGGCATCGGTTGATTTACTCTGTTGGTTTCGCCGAAGATGTGGGCTTGGTTTCGCCGAATGTGTAAGTGTGAATGGGCAGATTTTCGGTTTGACTTTGATTGGCTCCTTTGATCGATTCCGGTTCAGTTCCTCGATGTTCCTATGCCTTAGACACGTCCATGGCTACTTTATTTGACGGCAAAAACCTGTGTTTACGCAAAAACACTAGAAAACCATCAAATAGACCCGAAAAGGGCCAAGGTAACACAAATGGCACGAGATAGGGCAATTGATTGAATATTCGTTATTCTACCCTAAAAACCATGTCTTAAGCAAAGAAATGTCGCTTAAATGAGGCTGATAATCACGTCAAATCGAGTGTCATCAAATACCCCACACTTAAGCTTTTGCTTGTCCTCAAGCAAACTGAACTAGAACACACTCAAAATCACAAATGACACGAGATTAAACTGAGATACAATTCTAACAATTTGGTTTAGACTGTTCCACGTAGAAAGAGTGACCTACACATGCAAGAACATCAACGAAACAAGTTTTCGATCTCACTAATTTTTGCACACTTCAAGTAGTGGTTTTAACAAAGCTCGTTTCTTGGTAAAACAATTAATCATAATTAACCGACTACGATAACACCAATTCTAATAAAAAATACTTTAAGCTCTAGCCATGATGTGGATGCGGAGGTAGGAAAAGTGACGTGGCTATCGACTCGACTTCATCCGTTTCTAGATCTGTGCGTTACATGTTCTAGCTAGGACCGATTTAAACAACAATTTATTTCAAGTTTCAACTTCTTCGTTCAATTTATTTACTACATACTAGTGCTCGATACCAAACACTTCACTTAGGTGTTGGACCTGCCTAGCTCATAGTATTTGTGCCTTTGCTAGTGCTCAACCCGATCACTTCACTTAGGTGTCGGGCTTGCCTAGCTTTATTTTCAGCACTTTAAAGAACTTAGCATTGATTTGCACAACTTTATTACTTGATTTAACAATTTAGCCACTTGATCCTAGCTAGTTATAACTTTTTACACGAGATTTCGAATTGAATTTCCGTCTAATCTCTAGCCACAATCACAGGTGAACAAATAGGAAGTGAAAAACATGGGAGAAGCTAGCATCTATCATCTTAGATCGGTGTTATCGAGCTTCGTTATTAACAAACCAATCAATTCAATTAATTCAAGTTTCAGCTACTGAAGTGATTTATGATCTGTTCTGACCTAGACTCATTTAATATCAGTTCCAACACGTTAGTTACAGGTTCTAAGTGGAACAGTCTAGACGTCATTGTTCAAAATTAAAGTCAATTTAACATCACAAGTCAAGAATTGAGCAATTCTATGCAAGAGAAATTTCAAATTTGGACCACAGAATCATAGATAGCAAGCAAGATCATGCATAATCCTAGACTCCCACCCCACACTTAAACGGTTCTGTGTCCTCACAGAATTAATCTAAAGTAGAGAGATACGAAGAACCTGGATGGTGATGGTCGGTGTAGGGGATGAACACGGAGCGTCCGGAGCAGAGCGGAGTAGCTACTCAAGATCCTACAAAACAAAAACAACAAAAAAGATCAAAAGGATACCGGGACAAGTGTCCCAGATCCACACAGAATAAAAGTCGAACAAAGAAGGTTAAGGGGAATTTTGAAAATATTTTGACTCTCTTTTTTTTCTTCAAATTCACGGCACGACACTCCTAGAGCAATCTAGATCATCCAAGCTCAATTAGTTCAGAAAAAATCACACCGAAACAGCAGACACGCAAAACGAGGTAGACCGGTATTAAACTCGTCGAAATTCAACAATCAATATGTCAAAAGATTCGAAATGGAAAACCCAACAACTAACCTTTTAGACATGACTCAAGAAAATGGACGGAAAGCGACGAAGTTGGCTAAAAACGTGAAAAACTTGTTTCGGGCATAACAGGAGCTACATAGCTCCGATTTGGACGATCAAGTATGCGTTAGAATCGGACCGAAAAAATCTAACTGATTTTCAAAATAACACAAGTTTTCGGCGAAAACTTTAGGAGTTTTCGCCGAAAACATCATCGGAAAACACACAAAAATAGAGGGATGCTCCTGTTTGCAGTTTTCGGATAGAAATTTATTATTTTTTTTCACCGAAAATACTTTTTTTTTTTCAAAACCCAACCGAAACGAATCAAAACGAAAGGAAATTAAACTGACACTTTGGCTCCCCCGAACCTGACTCGAACGACGAAAAAAACTTACTCAAAAATTCAAAAACGGACTCCAGCCGTGGGTTGCCTCCCACGAAGCGCTCTCTTTTAACGTCCTTGAGCCGGACGATACCTGTTAGGGACCCCAACTCAGAAGTTCCTTGAAGTCAATCGTCTTCTTCAAGGATAGCGGTTGAGTGCCATGTAGCACTCCAGAAGGGTGATGTAACCGGTAGTGTTCCAGTAGATCGCGGTTCTGGTTGGATGACCAGTTCTTCTTGAATTCTCCTACTTGAGGAGGAAAGAGGTAGTACGGCGCGGCATGTTCAATGAGCTCCATCTTCTCCACCTGATGCTCATCAAGAGGTCTCTCAGGATCGAGTGTGTATACTTCCAAATCCTTGACGTCTTCGATTCCCACGTGCTCGTCTCTGGCTTGATCTATAGGTTGACTTGGCGGAAACTCAATTGAGGATATCTCCTCGATTTCTTCGTGCTCCTCTTCAGCTTCAACTTCAAGATGGATAGGCTCTATGTCTTCATCAACCACCACCGCCAAGGATTCTTCTAGCTCATAATAGTCATGGATAGGATCATCATCTTCTTCTTCGAACAGCTCTTGAGCGTCTTCTGTCATTAACTGCTTTGGTTGCTCGAGCTTGATGTTCGTCGCGAGATGAGCTTGTAGCATTGAAGAGATATTATCCAAGGCAGATTGGGTTCTCAACGAGCATTGTTGATGTTCATGAAGCATCTCTTGGTTATCTCTAGCGCCTCTTTGATGCTCTTGTTGGTGTATCTCTTGGTAGCCTTGTAGCATTGAAGAGATCTTATCAAAGAGGGAGTCAAATCTCGTCGTCTGTTGTTGTTGTTGATGTAGCATTTCTCGATAATGATCGGGATATGGTGCTTCATTGATGTACCGCTCTCGGTACCGGTCATCCCACCTGTTACCCTGCATAATCAAAACTAAGAAGCACTACCCAGGTAAATCATGAAAATATGGAGGAAAATTAAATGGTAAGGCGGAAAGGTAGACGAATAATTTGCCAACTCTTCTTTCAAACAATTAGAAGAGTCCCCGGCAACGGCGCCAATTTGGTGAACGTGTCGTTGTGATGCGTTCAACCAAATAACTACTAATGCTAAGAAAAAATGTATAGCAGATCGTATTCGACTCGAGGTTTCTTCTAATCGACTACTTTGAAGAAGCTGGCAAATTACTCAAGGAAAACACGTTGTGCGTGGTGTGAGTTCCACGACTTCTAAACTAATAAGCAAAGGAAAACAAAAGACAGACAGATTAAAAGATTGACTAACGGGAAGATAGACGAACTTAGATTTCGAATCCCCCTTAGATCACCAGAGCAACGGCAATCACAAGATCAGCGGTTTTCAATTCTAATTCAATCGATTTCTATACACCACCATAACTCTTTACCCTTAGGTTTAAGACCGGCGAACGTTCGCTCTATCCGTTCTAACTACCAAGATTAACTAGCCGCCCGGGTACGGTCGCCTCTCGCAACGACTTAATTAATTGGTGCAATTACTAATGATTTATGAATTACTCTTGCAGTGAATTAACCCTAACCGGTTCCTACGAAAGGCACACTCCAATTATAAGGTTAATTGTTCAATTCGATGTTCTAAAGTAAGGCGAGCTTTCGCTTCTATCCTTAGCTTAACAAGAATCTAATCTAGGGGATCAATCCAGACAAGAAACATGAACAATGAAGAACGAATCAAACATGCAAAGAGAAACTGATTGAACTTCGAATCTAATTACCGCCGATCCGTGACCGCTTTAAAGCCCTGGGTCACTTAGGGTTCATCTAATCTAAGCTCTACAAGTTCAGTTACTCATATCGGAAACAAGAGAATCAAAGGCAACAATGAAGATCATCATACAGAGGAAGAACGATAAGAACTGAAAAACCTAATTCTGACGACTCCCACGAAGCTTCAATCTCCTGGATCTTCAACTTTAAGCTCCGAGTTCTCCGAGGCAGAAGGATGGCGTCACGATCTCTCCACGGATCTTCGAATTCTCTAAACTCTATCTATCGACCCTAGAGTCGGCTGACTCTCAAAGTCTGATTTGAGAAAATAAGAATAATGAATTGTTGTGTCTCTGTAAATTATTATTCTCCTTGGCTGCCGACTCCTGCTTTAAATAGGGTTGATTAGGGTTTTCTGATTCTGTACTTAACCCTAGTTGGGCCGGGCTGATCTGATGTTTTCGCTGAAACCATAGGAGTAGTTTCGGCGAAACTGGCTTGAGTTCAGGGGGTCCACCGGCTGTTCATTATTTTCGTTTCGCCAAAAATTACCTATTGATTTCGGCGAAAATAATAGTACAAATTGACTGACGCCAAGTGAAGGAGATTTTCGGCGAAATCGATCAAGTGTTCGAACCGAAAATAAAAGGCAGAGAGATCACTTCCATTTACAAGAATATTTTCGGCGAAAATATCCCTATATTTTCGGCGAAAATAATAGAGGAATCCGGATCTGATAGGGTTAAGTATAAATACTTAACCCGGCGGCCCAAAGAAGGGATACAATCATAATTCGCAAAATATAACTTTTCGAATCAGAATCCTCTCAAGTTTTGGAGCGAAGAGATAAAGTTCGAAGAGCCGAAGAGAGATCGTGACGCCATCCCTTCCATCTCGGAGAATCGGAGCTAGGAGTGTCATCTACCGAAGATCGAAGTCTGTCAGAGTCGTCTAAATTAGGTTTTTCAGATTCTTTTCTGTTCTTCCTCTGGATGATGAACTCTTTCTTTGTCTTTGTTGCTTTTGTAATAATCATGAGTAGCTAAACTCGTTAGAGCTTAGACTAGATGAACCCTAAGTGACCCAGGGCTTTAAAGCGGTCACGGATCGGCGGTGATTAGATTCGAAATTCAATCAGTTCTTTTTCATGTTTGATTCGTTCTTCATTGTTCATGTTTCTTGTCTGGATTGATCACCTAGATTAGATTCTGGTTAAGCTAAGGATAGAAGTGAAAGCTCGCCTTACTTTAGAACATCGAATTGAACAATTAACCTTATAATTGGAGTGTGCCTTTAGTAGGAACCGGTTAGGGTTAATTCACTGCAAGAGTAACTCATTAATCATTAGTAATTACACCAGTTAATTAAGTTGTTGCGAGAGGCGACCGTACCCGGGCGGCTAGTTAATCTTGGTAGTTAGAACGGATAGAGCGAACGTTCGCCGGTATTAAACCTAAGGGTAAGGAGTTATGGTGGTGTCTTAGTAATTGATTGAATGAGAATCGAAACCCGCTGATCTGTTGATTGCCAATGCTCTGGGAACGAAGGGGGATTCAAAGTCTAAATTCGTCTGTCATCCTTGTGTTCAAACCCTAAATTCTCAATCTGCTCTAGTTTAATTTTTAATTTCTCCGCATTTCGTAGATTTAGAAGTCGTGGAACTCACACCACGCACAGATTGCTTGCATTTGAGTATTTTGCCAGTTTTAAAGTAGTCAATCTTAGAAGACCCCTGGAATACAATATGCTTAGCTCTAGTTAGCTGGGTAGTATTTGATCAACCACTTCTGCGACGTTCATCAGCGGTCATCCCCTTTTGTGAAGGAATTTTCGGCGAAAATTCCTTACTATTTTCGCCAAAAATATCAGTTAAAATCTGGCAGATTAGGGTTAAGTATAAATACTTAAACCAGTGGCCCAGAACAGATATACCTCATAATATCAATCATACTTTCCAGACCTAGGAGTTCGAGAGAGAGTTTAGAGAGTTCAAAGAATCATGGAGAGATCGTGACGCCATCCCTTCACCTCGGAGACTCGGAGCTTGGATTGAAGATTACCGGAGATTGAAGATTACCGGATTCGTCAAATTAGGTTTTACAGTTCTTCTCTGTTCTTCCTACCTGAGATGTATTCCTTGTTTGTTTTTGATTCTCTTGTTCCTAATATGAGTAGCTAAACTCGTAGAGCTTAGATTAGATGTACCCTAAGTGACCCAGGGCTTTAAAGCGGTCACGGATCGACGGTAATTAGATTCGAAGTTCAATCAGTTTCTCTTTGCATGGTTGTTTTGTTCTTGATTGTTGTACTGCGTTTCTTGTCTATTGGACGCCTAGATTAGTTTCGTTGTTCTTGTGTTTCTTTTCTAGTTGATCGCCTAGATTAGGTTTTTGCAAGCTAGGGTTAGTCGCCAGACATCTCCCTACTTTGGCGCATAAACTTGTCTTTCATGATCACCTAGTTTAGATTCTTGTTAAGCTGAGGATAGAAGCGAACGCTCGCCTCTCTTTAAAACATCAATTCAACCAGTTAACCTTATAATTGGAGTGTGCCTTTCGTATGAACCAGATAGGGTTAATCCGCTTCAAGAGTAACTCATAAATCATTAGTAATTGCACCAGTTAAGTTAAGTTGTTGCGAGAGGCGATCGTACCCGGGCGACTAATTAATCTTGGTAGTTAGAACGGATAGAGCCTACGTTCGTCGGTCTTAAACCTAAGGGTCAGGAGTTATGGTGGTGTATAGAAATTGATTGAACGAGAATTGAAATCCGCTGATCTGTTGATTGCTGTTGCCTTGGTGATCTAAGGGGGATTCGAAATCTAAGCTTGTCTGTCGTCTGTCTGAACCATCCAATCATTTTGTCTTTCAATTTCATTTTAATTTTCTTACATCTTAGTCTAGAAGTCGTGGAACTCACACCACGCACGAAGTGTTTAAACCTGAATAAATTGCCAGCTTCTTTGAGTAGTCGATTAGAAGAAACCCTGTGGAATACGATCTGCTTAGCTTTCCAGCTTGGTAGTATTTGATCACTATTCTGCAGAGCATCAGATCCTCTGAAGGACGCTTCTCCGGAAGAACTGTTCGGGCCTTGTAAACATTCTGGTCATCTTCCCAAAGAACGAACCAAGATAATTCACGCAAATGGGAACAAGTTCACACTTGCCGGAGGATTTCCAAAGCTGTATTCCATGAACTCCGATTCGGGCCTAAGAGAAATCCTGAATTGGGATGTATCTTGATCGCCGTCCATGTATCATTCGGCTCAAGGACGTTAAGCAAGAGCGCTTCGTGGGAGGCAACCCACGGCTGGAGTCAGTTTTCAATTTGTGTCGAATTCGTTGTTTCAGAGTCAGTTCGGGGGAGCCAAAAGTGTAAGTTTGCTTGATTTCTTATTTTTTCGCTTGTAGTATATTTGTCATCGTTTCAATCGCAAGTTGTTTGAGGTTTTTCCGATTTTTTTTCGATTTAATTGTGATTTTCTGAAGTTTGCCGGAATTACGAAAATATTTTCAATCCTGCAGGGTAAAGTTTTCGGCGAAAATCCTCTGAATTTTTGGCGAAAACTTGTTTTCAAAACCCCTGTGTTCTCTGGCCGATTTTAGTTAAACCTTTCGGCGAAAATTCTATGAGTTTTTCGGCAAAAACTTGTTTTGAAAACCGGCAGACATTTTAACTGAACTTTTCGGCGAAAACCTGCACTTCTTTTCGCCGAAAAATTTTGTTAAAAAAAAAAAAGAGAGTCAAAATATTTTCAAAATTCCCCTAAACCTTCTTTGTTCGACTTTTATTCTGTGTGGATCCGGGACCCTTGTCCCGGTATCCTTTTGATCTTTTTGTTGTTTTTGTTTTGTAGGAACTCGAGTAGCTACTCCGCTCTGCTCTGGGCTATCCGTGCTCATCCCCTACACCGACCATCTCATTCCAGGTTCTTCGTATATCTCTACTCTAGTTTAGTCCTGTGAGGACATAGAACGATTTGAGTGTGGGGTAGGATGCTAGAGAACCTTGCATGAACTTGATTGCCCTGAATTGTGTGTTGTGTGTTTCTCGGTGCCTTTCTAGTTTCTCTAGCATTAGAATTGCTCGGTTCTTGATTTTTGATGTTAAGTTGTTGTTCAATCTGTCATAATGATGCTTAGACTGCTTAACCTAGAACCTGAAAACCAACGTGTATATTTTGATGCTAAATTGCCTGGTCAGAACAGATTTTTGAAAATCACACTTGTAGTTTGTAGCCTTGATTGCATGAAAATGACCGAATCCGACTAGCAAACCAAATGTGAGCTTTTGATCCATTGCACGTAACTTGCAATTTCAATTTTTTTTGACTGGTTTTCTGTTTGCTTGAATGAGTTAGAATTTGCATGAGACCTACTCAAGACCACAAGATGACACGAGTTCTAGAATGATAGGGGCACCTAGATTCAGCTACTAAGCCAGATAGCCTACCCAACGTTAAATCCATTAGGTTTAAACCCTTGAGCTTGGCCTGTTCTTTCGGTTCGATATACATTACAACCATTCCCCATTCTTTCATTCCCCGTTGATCCCCTGTGGTTGTAGTTCTAGATTGACCTACCGGAAGTCGGTTTGTGGTAACCTGCCTATAGCCATTAAACAGGTGGTCTTAGCTATTATGTCCAAACGTGTAAACCACTCTAGCAACTAAAAGAAAGAATCGGCACAAAAGGAAAAAAATAAAATAAAGAAGAAAAGAAGTAAGTTTCGAAAAAAAAGAGAAAGAAGAAAAATCAGAAAAGCAAAAAAGGTTTTAAGTTCAATAAACGTTCTTCTCTCTACATATGGAAGAACGAAGTCAAAAGAAAAGTCTGAAAAGTTGAAAAAAAATGTGTTAAAAGAAAATACGTGCTAGGTTGCTTGAGGGTATCATAGGACGAGCGTTCACTATTCCACCCGTGTCTGGTTAGACGGTAGTAAGCAACAGATTAGATTCGAGGGAAGTTAGTCGAAAGCTACACCGCACCAAAGCCATCATCATACATTCCCATCATCCATCTCATTATAAACCCTTGTAGTGTAGAATTCATTACAATTCTAGCAGGGAAGTCCTTCTTGACTAGTTACTCGTGTTGTCACAGTGGTTGAGATGTGGTCGAAATGCAAACTTATGACAGAATTCAGTAGCAGAAAATGATTGAGAGCATAAACACGTCCTTAACACAGAGAGTGAGAGTTCCCATTGTACTATATTTTCCATGTGTGGAGTCTGGTCGGTCAGGTCAAAGTCGTGCATAATTGGTTGCGATTAGTTGTCGTGTGCAGTTTATTAGTGAGACCAGGTTGTTTGGCTGATCAGTCTGCATGTTAGGTTTCTTGTTCTAGGAATTATCTGTCTAATAATTCATTGTGTTTGATTGAACTCCAATTTAATCGATCTTATCATTTGTGAACATGAGCGTTTCTATTCAGTTTGCTTGAGGACAAGCAAAAGCTTAAGTGTGGGGTATTTTGATGACACTCGATTTGACGTGATTATCAGCCTCATTTAAGCGACATTTCCTTGCTTAAGACATGGTTTTTAGGGTAGAATAACGAATATTCAATCAATTGCTCTATCTCGTGCCATTTGTGTTAATTTAGCCCGTTTCGGGTCTATTTGATGGTTTTCTAGTGTTTCTATGTTAGCACAGGTTTTTGCCGTCAAATAAGTAGCCAAGGACGTGTCTAAGGCATTGGAACCTCGAGCAATCGCACCGGAATCGATCCAAGGAGTCAATCAAACCGAACCAAATCCTGCTCCCATTTACAAAGGAATTTTCGGCGAAATCCCCTGGAATTTTCGGCGAAAATTCATGAAGAAATCGGCAGTGCATCCAAGAAGAAGTTTTCGCCGAGAACCAATGGTCCGAAAAACACAGGAGAAAAGCAGCCGACATTCAGTCATTTTACAAAGAGATTTTTGCCGAAAATCTATTCACATTTTTGGCGAAAATATTAGTTAAAAACCGACGGTATTAGGGTTAAGTATAAATACTTAACCGGCAGCCCAAATAAGGATATACCTAATAATTTCAATCATAATTTCCAGACCTAGAAGTCGAGAGAGAGAGTTTAGAGAGTTCAAAGAATCGTGGAGAGATCGTGACGCCATCCCTTTACCTCGGAGACTCAGAGTTTGGATTGAAGATTACCGAAGATTGAAGCTTCACGGATTCGTCAAATTAGGTTTTACAGTTCTTCTCTGTTCTTCCTACCTGAAATGTATTCCTTGTTTGTTTTCGATTCTCTTGTTTCTGATATGAGTAGCTAACCTCGTAGAGCTTAGATTAGATGAACCCTAAGTGACCCAGGGCTTTAAAGCGGTCACGGATCGGCGGTGATTAGATTCAAAGTTCAATCAGTTTCTCTTTGCATGGTTGTTTTGTTCTTGATTGTTGTACTGCGTTTCTTGTCTAGTTGACGCCTAGATTAGTTTCGTTGTTCTTGTGTTTCTTTTCTGGTTGATCGCCTAGATTAGGTTTTTGCAAGCTAGGGTTAGTCGCCAGACATCTTCCTGCTTTGGCGCATAAACTTGTCTTCCTTGATCACCTAGTTTAGATTCTTGTTAAGCTGAGGATAGAAGCGAACGTTCACCTCTCTTTAGAACATCAATTCAACCAGTTAACCTATTCATTGGAGTATGCCTTTCGTAGGAACCAGTTAGGGTTAATCCGCTTCAAGAGTAACTCATAAATCATTAGTAATTGCACCAGTTAAGTTAAGTCGTTGCGAGAGGCGACCGTACCCGGGCGACTAATTAATCTTGGTAGTTAGAACGGATAGAGCGAACGTTCGCCGGTCTTAAACCTAAGGGTCAGGAGTTATAGTGGTGTATAGAAATTGATTGAACGAGAATTGAAATCCACTGATCTGTTGATTGCTGTTGCTTTGGTAATCTAAGGGGGATTCAAAATCTAAGCTTGTCTGTAATCTTTGTTTAACCAATCAATCATTCTGTCTTTTAATTTCATTTTAATTGTCCTGCATCTTAGTCTATAAGTCGTGGAACTCACACCACGCACAACGTGTTTAAACCTGAATAAATTGCCAACATATTTGAGTAGTCGATTAGAAGAAACCTTGTGGAATACGATCTGCTTAGCTTCTAGCTGGGTAGTATTTGATCACTGTTCTGCAGCTCATCATCTGTTGAAACTGAGATTGCGTAACTTCATCCATCTTAACCGAACTAGCGTGGATTCGAGTCTGAACAACTGCCTTAGTCTATCTTTGAAACCCCAATTTGCTTTACTTGTTTGTTTGATTTAAATTGATTTCTTAGATTAATTCATTCATAAACCAAATCTCAAACCATCCCAAAACCTCGATCAGCTTTGACACACATTTCTGAGTAATTGAGAAAGAAAGACCCTTGGGAAAAAACAATATCGCTAGAGCGATCTAGTGAGTAAAACTAGTGTGCGTTAATTTGCGCACCACCAAGCATGAAATGACACAACTGACACTCATGTTTATTGAGCTTTATTTTAACAGAAAGAAACAACATCAACAGACACGAGACAGCTGCTTCCAAAAGTTAGAATCCATATCACTTCTCATAATCTGAGCAGTTTTCCAGAGCATTCTTTTTGTCAACCAGTTCCATGAGTTTCATCTTTGTCTTGTTTACAATCTCAGAGTTTCCCAGATCCAGTTCCTCTATATTTTCAAAGTCCTAATCACCTCTCTGGCGTAGTACCTTGAGAAGTCTAGTTATCTTGTGTTGAAGGGAGGCTTCTTTGAGGTCTTTCTCAACAAACTCCCAACTTCCATAGTTGCCAAATGTGTGGATGAGTAACTCAAGCTTGTGTCCTACTTCACCAGCTTCACAACAATATTCTAGTGGTTCCCTCCCCCCTTTTGTAATGTCAAGCAGACACTAAGTTAGAGCTTTTCAGCAGCTGATTTTGCGAAGAATGGATTGAGGGCTCAAAGTATGAATTTGAGAACTCCTGAGTTGCCGAGAGATGTTGATTCCAAGGAAATCCAGCATGCGAGTGATGAGACTAGCAAAAGGCAAATCACCGGAGTAACGAGTGGAGGCAGCAGACTACATAGCTCGGATGATAAGATGAGGTAAACTTATCAGATGCTCTGAAATACAAGCATTATATAGAATCCATATGTCTAAAGGGAGTAACTCTTCTCTGGCATAGGTTTTGGGTAAGAACTGTCGAGTTAGCATGAAATTGAGGACACGAAGATGGTCAGGAAGACAGACTATGTTCGGGTGGATCAGGTTGTCAATAAGAAACACCGCAATGGATTGAAGTGCAGAAATATGATTGAACCCATGTTCAATCAGATCATAGTTATCTACTAGGAGTAGACCATACATGTCCATCGATATCATAAAATCAAGGAACTCAAGAGAGATAATGAATTCAATACCATTCACCACAGTCTAGAGACGAGGTGGAGATGTATGAATCGCATGAAGCTTGGTGTAAAGTGTCAAATTGGCTTATGGAAGAAGGACTAGGGATAGGCTGGTAAGGCATTCATCCATCCAATGTTGGGGATGGATAGTTGGAATTGGATATTATACTTGTTGAACCCTTTGTAGCAAAATACATATGAAGGAATGATGTCTTTTATGCGGAAATGATTCATGAAATGGTGATGAGCTTCCGTAGAGGAGTGAAGAGTGCCAACATAATGAGCAAAGTTGAGAAATGCAACCATGATTGAGAGAGAGATGAAGAGTAGAAGAGTAAAGGGAATGATATGACGTTGGAGGAAAGTGTGAGTGAAGAGGGGAGAAAGGGCATATTACAAAGAAAAAAATTAGTGAAAAAGGTTACTGAATCACAACAGAGGAATACGATGAATAAGAAAGGGAAGAAAGATAGCAGGGGAAATAAATTGGGAAGGGATTGATTACAAAATATTAGAGTAATCAATCGTCCCTAATTATCACTAAGAATGTAATTGAAATGATCTTCCTTTAATGGCTTTGTAAAGATATCCACAAGCTGTTCATCAGTACAAACAAATTGGATATCAATTACCTTATTCTGAACTAAATTTTGGAGAACACGAAATTTTATTTCGATATGCTTAGTCTGAGAGTGTTGGACTGGATTTTTTTGACTTGTTTATCACGCTTGTGTTGTCACAAAGAAGAGGAATGGATGAGAGTAGAACTCCATAATCTTCTAGTTGTGATTTATGCCAGTGTAATTGCGTACAGGAACTGCCTGCAAATATATACTCTGCTTTGGCTATAGAAACTGCAATAGCTGTTTGCTTTTTGCTTGACCATGAAATGAGTGAGCAACCAAGAAGCTAACAGCCACCAAAAGTACTTTTTTCGGTCGATCAAACTTCCAATGAAGTCTTCATCACTATATCCTACAAGGGAGGGATCAGACGTAGCTGGATACCGAAGTCCTAGGGTTTTTGTGCTCTTTAGATAACGAAAATTCCGTTTGACTGCAGAAAGATGTGATTATTTTGGATTTGCTTGGAATCTGGCACATAGACAGACACTATAGAGGATGTTTGGCCTGCTGGAAGTGAGATAAAGCAATGACACAATCATTCCTTGGAATTTGGTGTTGTCAATTTCTATTCCTGATTGCTCTGAATCAACTTTAGTGGTTGTAGCCATAGAAGTCGAAGCAGGTTTCATATTGGTGAAACCAAATTTGTCCAGAAGTGACCCAATGTATTTTGATTGATGAATAAATATTCTTTGACGACATTGGTGGACTTGGAGGCCAAGAAAGAACTACATTTCCCCCATCATACTCATTTCAAAATATTTTGTCATAGCATAGCAGAAATCAGAGCACATGGGTTTGTCTTTCATTGGGAAAGGTATACTCAGTCCCTCCAGCGTTTGGAAATCTGGTGTTCCTTTCGCAAATAAAGTTTGAACATTTTTGCAGCGTTTAGTCCGCTCTTTGGAGGTGAGTTTGTCTTTCGCTGGGAAAGGTATACTCGGTACCTCCGGCGTTTGGAGATCTGTTATTCCTTTCACAGAGAAAGTTGAACAAATTTACATCATTTAGTATGCTCTTTGGAGGTGAGTTTGTCTTTCGCTGGTAAAGGTCTACTCAGTCCCTTCGGTGTTTGGAGATCTCTGGAGGCTTGTCTTTGGAGTTCGGACGTAACCCTGGAGATCTTTTTTTTTAAGTAACTTCCAAAACCGATGTTTTATTATAGCTTTAGCGTGTTCGGGAATCGCTTTATTACAATCTGAAAAAAAAAACTAAAAGAAAGAAATGTGATATCTTCTTGGGCTCTTGCCCCTACTATTCTCTTTGCGTCACTCCATATTTTATTAGATGCATGGCATTCCAAGTTTTAGAGTTGAGTTCTCCTACTGTTCTTTCCAACTTGAATGTGTTGGGGCCAGTGACTTCCCTCACTCTATAGGGTCCTTCCTTGGCCCCTAGCTTTCCCTCATGGGCGATCGGTCGAAAGATATTTCAGATTACTAAGTCGCCTTCAGCTATGTGGTGTGGGCTGAGGTGTGCATTCACTCTTCTTGCCAACTGCTCTTTCTCAGTGACTAGTCGGATCTGAGCTCTTTCCCTTTTTTTCTTCCATCATATTGAGGTTGTGCTCGAGGGATAGCTGATGTGAACGATGACAGCCGTGTGTCGAGACCCTAACCACCGCAAGCTGATTACCTGATATGAACCAGCCCAGCTGCCCCAGCACACGCCGGTACACCTACACCCCACCAGGGTCACCCGTAGGAGGCCAAACCCTAGGACCATATAAGAAGCGCATAGAGCTGAGGGACGGCCCCCTACAAGCTCTCAAACCAAGGTATGAGATGAAGTATAGGCTGAGGCCTCCCCAAGCAGTAAGAAAGGCTCCACGAGATGGAAAGATATTCCAGGGCATGCTGCTGGCCGAGGATATAAGCCCTAGCCCGGGAACAGAGTCTCAGCCCTTCCCTAACCTCACCTCCATGATCCCACAAGTCAAGCACACTCCAGAAGCCATCTGGAGACAGTTCTGGAGTACAGAAAATAAAAGGATTCAAGAATACGTGGCCAAGACGGGATGGTCACCTAAGAGCACTGCCCCGGCCCGGGAGGATGCGGACATCCAACTACAGCCCCGAACAACCTTGCTCAGCACTCAAAACCTGGCGGACAAGTTGATGCCAGAAGACTCAGGAGGTCAAAATACTTGGGGAAAACCTTGCTTGTCCGAGGAAATGCCAACCAGAAGGCCATAATACCCCGACATCACTAAAACCCTAGTACTGGGTCCGGAGCGAGTGATGTCGAGCCGGTCACCACAGCCGAAGGACATCACCTGGCCACCCGGTCACCCGGAGCTAGCGGTATTTACGGAAATGCCACCGCGCGCTCCTGGAATCCCTTTCCTAGCCGCTGAAGGATCCCTGCCCGCGTTCGGATTCCTGCCCGCGCCCAGAGTGTTTCCCAATCCCACCCGGACAAGGAAAGCCGGATTTGCCCTAATCCGCCCGGATTAGGGTTTTGTTGAATTTTACCCGGTTTAGGAGTTTCACCTTCGGACAACTTCGTTTATTTTAATAGTTTCTTCGGCCTATCTTTTAGGATTATTTTAATTTTTCCATTTTTGAGTTGGAATCGGCCTTGGCCACCCTTTGTGCTATAAATAGAGGCCTCGGCCACGATTACATTGAATGATTAATGAAAATTTCAGAACTTTGTTCTTTTTCCTTCAAGTCTTTGCTCGTTGTTGCTTAGCTTAAGGTTTTGGTTTATCATCAAAGGCTATTATCCTTTGTTTGTGGCACCAACTCGACCGAACACTTGGGGTTCCTAAGTCGTTACTTAGTGGATTTCAAGGTTCTCCGCCGGTTTCAAAGGTTAGGTTCTCGTGGGGCTGATAATATAGTTTTGGGTGTTGAGTCGATTCCTTCCTGGAGAAGGCGGTTCGCATCAGCTGGTATCAGAGCACGGTTCAACTCTTGGACCACCAACCAGTTTCCAGGTTCTTGCTTGGATTCATATCTTTAAGTTTTCGTTGCTTTCAATTTCAGAAAAAAACCCTAAAATAGCTTCAATTGTGTTTCTTCTAGTCTTCTACCTTTCTTTAAGTTTTCATTGTGAGAAAAAGTTGTGGCCATCGAAGAAAATAGAAAAGAATCAAAGAAAAGAAAAATCAAAGGTCTAGAAAAAAAAATTGAACTAGCTAAAAAGCAAGGCCACGTTCACAATCAAGGTAGTAGGTTAAGTTCAAGAAGAGGGGTTTTTCATAAGTTTAGCTAATAGCTTTCTTAGTAGAACACCCAAACTTGTTGTCTTGTCATCCCACGTTCTAGCATCACAAGTTCTTGCCCTAGAAATCCGAAACCCTAGGTATAAAGTCTTGTTTTGTGTCATTGGTAGACTTAGACTTCATAGCTTCGAAGAAACTTGCAACTACTTGAATTGAAATTGCCTTTGTTTTGGAATTTTCAAAGAAAACCCTAATTTTGAGTGATTTGAAAATTTTATACACGAGTGGTAAGAGAAAGAGTGTGTGAGGTTTCATTAGAGAGATTTGGGAGGTCCTTTGTTCGTGTACTAATCATGACAGATGAAAGGCTTGCTGCTTTGGAGGCACACATAGCTACCCTAGCTCAAAATATGAACCGATTCACCGAGCAGTTTGGAGCCCCTAATGGAGATGGTCCCCAACGGCCAAGGAGGAATTTGCAAGAGGTCAACGATGATGCGAGCAGCTTGAAGCTCAATGTACCCAAATTTGCTGGCAAAGCAAATCCTGACGAGTACATTGATTGGGAGAGGAGCATGGTGGACTTCTTTGAATGCCATAATTATTCTGAAAGGAAAAAGGTAACCCTAGCCACAATTGAGTTTACTGACTATGCTGCTTTGTGGTGGGCTCAGCTCAGGAATCAGATCAGGCGAGAAGAAGAGGACCCCGTCCTTAGTTGGAGGAGTCTTAAGAGAAAGATGAGGAGGAAGTTTGTGCCAAGTAGCTACAACCGAGACTTGCATACCAAGCTTCAACTTTTGAAGCAAGGGAACATGTCGGTTGGAGAGTACAATAAGGAGATGGAGATCCTGGTCACAAGGCTTGACCTAAGTGAAGATGAAGATGCCAAAATAGCAAGGTTTACTGGAGGATTACAAAGAGAAATCCTACATCAAGTCAACATCCTCAACTTTGTTGATTATGATGACTTGGTAACCACGACTATTAGGGTTGAAAAGGAGTTAAAGAATGGTCTTGGAAGAAGGGTTACTACCCCGCCACTAATCAGCGCCCCTGTGAGAGGAGACAGGAGTGCAGGAAACACCCCTTAGAGGCCAAACACTAGCAGGAATTCTGGATCGAGGCCAAACCCTAACCAAGGGTCGGCATCACGGGTAACACCTAGCCCCGGCTCAAAAATTCCTACTACTAATGCCCGGCCCAGTGCCATTGTGTCTTTTAAATGTCAATGCAGGGGTCACATGGCAAGGGACTGCCCTAACACCCGAACCATGGTGCTTAGAGAAGGAGAGGTTGTCACGGATGATGAAGAGGAGCCAATAGTGGAAGAAATAGAGGCGGAGTCCAGTGATGGAGAAGAACTCAAATGGAAGGTCTGGAGAAATTTTCAGCCTTCAACAGCCGAGTGATCACCCCGGATGCACCGGATGATGTCGAGTAGGTCACACCGGCCAACCCGGCACGGGAGTCTGCCCCGGACATCATGTCCGAGCCGGATGATGTCGATCGGCCCACCCCGAGTCTTTTGAACTTTCCTTGGCCATTTTTGGCCTAAAGATAGAAGACGCCCTCATCGACGTCATAGAGCAGAACAACGGCCCCGACGGCCACCAAGCTACCCCGACGCCCAGCCTCAGCGCCACCCGAGCAGGCCCAACCAACCCCGGCAACCCCGGTGCTACCCCACTAGGCCCCGACGCCCCATCACTCGGCCCCAACCCCTGTGCACCCAAGATTCAATGGGAGATCATCTCCCGACGGATTTTAAAGGCCGCCCCGAGCGAAGAAGAACCGGATGCTGACCCAATACAGCCAGAAAAAATCGATTCAACACAACCACCCCCTCCTTTCTGCAATCCTTGGCCAGATCTAACAAAAAAAAAAACACCTAAATCAGAAGGAGGAGGAAAAGAACATCTATACAAAAACCTATGGTAATCAAACCCAATATTGTAATTCAAGCCCAGAAATAGCAGAGCACATATTCAACATTGGCGTTTCCTCCTCCTCCACCTCAGCCGCCGCCGGAGTTCAAAAGAAAAGGTCAAACCCAAACCAAGAAGAAGAAAAGGTCAAACCCAAACCAGAAACAAAGCAATGATGCTCAGATTGTTCAAAGGGGGGAAGAAAATCTTCTCCTCTTCTTCTTATGTGGCCACCAACAGTCGGACGAATGGGTTGAATTTGGTTACTGCACTTGGGTCTTCTAGGTATCCATTGAGTGACTCGATTCTCTTCGACTGAGATGAATCGATGTGGGACATAGACGCTAGGAGGATGCTAGACGTTTGAGTGACCGGTGCGCGGACGTTTGGGTAACTGTTGACGCTAGGTATTGAGGGTGGATTGGGAGGGCCGGCAGCGGTTTAGAGGAGAGGGGATTCGAAGATGGGGGTTCAGAGGAAGATGAAGAAAGAGATATTGATTTTTATTTAATTCAGATTTAGTCTTTAAGTTAATTCTTATTTTATAATTAATTTGCTAATGTGGCACATACTTGACCGGTCAAACGGGTGCCAAATCAACTTGGTTTGCTCGGTCACTAACGGTGTTAAATATTTTAACAGTCAATTTGGTCAACTGGACATAATTGTCAGAATAATTATAGGTTTGGTCTAATTTGTGTCATTAAAATAGAAGTGGCTAGAATTGACATAAACGTCAAAGGTTTGGCCAGATTTGTGTATTAGGCCATTAATTAAGTTAGAAGTTATTACTAAAAAGTGTCTAAAATATAATTATTACTTCCTCGAATTACCACTTAGGAGCCGACATTCTCTTTTTTCTTTTTATCTAGACTTTTCAAAGTTGGGAAATGGTCTTCTTATTCTTATTATGTTGTTGACTTAAATGTTTCGATAGTAGTTCATAAAATCTTACGATTTTACGATTAAAAACTACGATTCCGATTTCACCCATGTTTTCGATTTCACGTGGAATCACAATTTTAACTACATTGCCTGCCACTAAGGAAAGCCTGCGACTGACCTTATGACATTATAACAGAATAGAAAAAAAAAATTATAAAAAAATTGAATATTAAAAAGAAATTGCACCTCAATCCCTATAACAGAAAATAAAAATTCTATAAAAGTGAGAGGTTGCATTTGAATAGTGAGTTGTTTTAATAGCTCCGAGTTTTTTGCATGTCAAAATCGAAAAATGAAAAAAAATTGAAATCTTTTTTCCACTTTAAAAAATCATGATAGTTTTCAAAACTGGTTTCCAAATCAATAAAAACAAAGTGATACTAAACATGATTTATTTTAATTTTTGAAATCACAATAATTGAAAGTGAAAGCAAAGTGATACTAAACAGGCCCTTAACAAATTGCAAGCAACAGTTTTACTTTGTGCAAGTGATCAATAATTGTTTTATAGATATAAAAATAGTTATTCTACAATGCTTTTAGAATATGGAATTTTTGTCGTAGTTTGTTGTAAACACTGTGCATTAAATACTACTCGGTGATTGTATGAATATTATGTATTATATTGTTGGCTTTTAGTTTCGTTTAGAATTGACTTTTTTATTATTTAGTTGACTTTAATATTACGAAATTTGAACCCCTTAGTCAATTTTCTGGCTCCTCCATCGGAAGAAGTGACCACCTCTTATCCTTAAACAACATGAGAAGATGGAGTCCTTATTAAGAAAGAATTTTTCACACCCCATCCATCTTAAAACATGGATTAGGGTTTTTATCCGTCGGCCTAGGTTTTTGCCAATTTTGTATGATTTCCTATTCTAAGACAATTTAGTGTTTTAGTTTTATTTTTTGGTTAATATTTCCGAAAAGTATAAACTTTGCTAATATATAATGAAAAAGCTCCAAGTTTAAAAAATCTCAAATCTATCCCGTACTTAACGTCATTAGTCCTTGTTTGTAAAATTTTAAACATTTTGAACCAAGTGGCTAGCGGAATTAACTTTAAAGTTTTTTGTCTTCTAGAAATAGTAACCCAGGTTTGCCCACATTGCATTTTGGACCCTAAAGAAATACATCCATTTCAAATCCTCCCATACATAGCTTCTCCGATCATCTCTTCTCTCAACCTCCACACCACCGCCGCCGCCATGTCAACTCCGCCACAAATCAGAGATTTCTAATCCGTGTATGAGACACCGCATATGGCCTCTCTTCGTCTCCAATGAGACACTCCGGATAAATATTTAATCCAGCATCGTCCTCCACGCTGCTCCTACTCCTCAGCCAGGTGAAGATTACGAGGAGGAGATCTTTCGATGGTGAGAAGATCCAGTCGCGACGGCGGCGGAGCTTGAGTGCGTGGAGAAGGCGTGGAGCGTGGATGCAGATCGGAGAAGAGCCCAAAACGTAATCGAACAGCCGCCATCGACCCGCCGAGATCTATCGATTCAGATCTGAAAACACGTTGTGGTGAGTTTGTTCGCACCTCCTCCTCCTCTCGTTCCCGGCGTCGACTACAGAACTACTACGACGGCCCAAGCGATGGGTTTGTTCATACCTCCACCTCCGGTTCCCGGCGATGACTGTGAAAGCACGGCGGCCAGCGTGATGAAGAAGATGAGCTAATCCCGCTAAAGTTAATCAGTTTTTAATAATTGTACAAATTACAATTTAATCACTGGTTTTTAAAAGTTAATTCAGTTTTTAATAATTGTACAAAGACGACAAATTGTGGAACATACACTAGTCAGAAATCTCTGATTTGTGGCTGAGTTGACATGGCGGCAGCGACGGTGTAGAGGTTGAGAGAAGAGATGATCGGAGAAGCTAAGTATGGGAGGATTTGAAATGGATGGATTTGTTTAGGGTCCAAAATGCAATGTGGGCAAACATGGGTTACTATTTCTAGAAGACAAAAATTTTAAAAGTTAATTCCGTTAGCCAGTTGGTTCAAAATGTTTAAAATTTTACAAACAAGGACTAACGGCGTTAAGTACCGGATAGATTTGGGATTTTTTAAACTTGAAGCTTTTCATTATATATTGGCAAAGTTAAGGCTTTTTGGAAATATTAACCCTTTATTTTTCTTCCTACTTAGACTATTTATGAATAGTTTGAGTTATTTTAGGAGTTATTTTACTATTTTAGGAATTAGAGTCATAGGAGGAATCAGAGACCTTGTTCCCGATCCTCACCTACAAATAAGGTCTATGACCATCATTGTAAGGCAGACCCCCTTGAATTAAATTAAAGAAATTTCAGAACTTATGTTCTTGTTCCTTCAAGCTTTTGTGAGTTGTTGCATTGCTTAAGGTTGGTTTATCATCTTAGGTAACTCCCCTTTGTGTGGCACCTTCAACTGGGCACTTAGGGTTCCTAACTCATTTATAGCTAGCGGGTCCAAGTACTTATCCACCTCAGTTTTCTAAGGTTAGACTCGTCGTCTCTTTTAATTAGCTCATTGGTATAGGTTCGCCGCCCACGTTGCTTCAAGTAGATAGCTTTCGTTGCTTTCACACTTCAAAAATTTTGAATCGACCCTAATTCTACCAAATTGCCAATTCCTTTGAGCGACGAGTCATAGCAAGGATAGTATTTGTGACTAGAGATAATCATAGGTTTTCAAGTCTTGATTGTGATTTACGATTTGATAAACTAGAACTTTATAGCTTTGAAGAAACTTGCAATTCTTTGAACTTGAGCATGAACATTAGTTTGTTAGTTTTAGTTCATATTGTTAGTTGAGAGATTTTCTTGGAAGGCCTTTGTTCTGCTAATCATGGCATACGAGATGATAACGGCTATGGAAGCTCAGATGGCAGCCCTCACTCGAACCCTCACCAACTTCACGGAGTAACAACTAAGAGGAGCTGGAGTTCTTGACGATGATAGGACACTACAAGAAAAAAGGATATTAGTCACGATTTTAACCCCCATCAGTCACGGTTTTAACTGTGACTAAATAAATTAGTCACGGTTCTAGAAACCGTGACTCTTTTGACCCTATTTTGTCACCATTTACTAATGAGCCGTGACTAAGAATTTGGTCACGGTTTGTGTAGAAACCGTGAAAAAGATGAGTCACGATTTGTGTAGAAACCGTGACTAATCCTTGCCACGGTTTCGGAGTAAACCGTGACAAAAATTGAGGATCAAAGTGTAATATACAGATTTTCAATGACCCAATTTGTCAGTTTCTTAAATTATAGAACCATACCCTCTACTTTTTTCGTTATGCAAACTGATCCTTAAACTTAGAAAGTTGTCAAAATGTCCCAGTTAAACTCTTTCCGTTATACAAATCAGTCACTCCAATTTTAATTGTCAAGTTATAATAATGAATGACCAAATTAGTAATAATTCAAATTTGTAATCTCCCAATTTGATGCTTCATTTTTTTGTGTTGTAAAATACAGAAACTTAATCAAAATCATTCGTAATAGAAATCTAAAGCAATCCAACAAAATAATCCGTAATCAAAATAATTAATGAGTTAAGCTCCGCCTTCACTGCCACCATGCTCCACTAGCGTGACTGAAAGGATGCTCTGGCGACGGAGGAGGAATTGGATCCCCGATGAAGGAAGGAAACGTCGGATGGGGAGAGGAATAGAGCTGATGTTGCAGCAGTTGGTCTTGGTAGAGGCGGTGGACTTAGGCGGCGAATAAGGAAAGAAGTAGAAAGGTCGTCAGTTTCAGATCTGGATTCCGGCGGTTTCAGATCTGGCCTTGGAGGATCCTCCTCGCCGCCCTAATCGTCGCCCCAAACTAGCCATTCTTCAACTAGCATCTCTCCCTAGTTCGATCTTCCCTATATTGCCACAAATCCCGCCACTGCCGCTTTCGGTGGTGAGAACCCAGAGGTTTTTGGCTGGGGTGGATGATGAACGCTGCAGTAGAGCAGGTTTAGCAAATAACTACCAAGCTGTGAAGCTAGGGTAGATCGTATTCCACGGGTCTTCTAATGATCGATTACTCAAATAAGCTGGCAAATTACTCAGGTTAAACACTTCGTGCGGGGTGTGAGTTCCACGACTTCTAATTCTAAGAAATGCACGAAAATTAAAAATTGAAACTGAAAACAGATTGGAAATTAGGGTTGAAAACAAAGATGACAGACGAACTTAAACTTCGAATCCCCCTTCGTTCACCAAAGCATAAGCAATCAACAGATCAGCGGATTTCAATTCTCATTCAATCAATTTCTAAGACACCACTATAACTCCTGACCCTTAGGTTTAACATCGGCGAACGTTCACTCTATCCGTTCTAGCTACCAAGATTAATTTGCCGCCCGGGTACGGTCGCCTCTCGCAATGACTTAACTTAACTGGTGGAATTACTAACGATTTATGAGTTACTCTTGCAGTGGATTAACCCTAATTGGTTCCTACGAAAGACACACTCCAATGATTAGGTTAATTGTTCAATTTGATGTTTTAAAGTAAGGCGAGCGTTCGCTTCTATCCTTAGCTTAACAAGAATCTAATCTAGGTGATCAATCCAGACAAGAAACATCAACGATGAAGAACAAATCAGACATGAAAGAGAAACTGATTGAACTTTGAATCTAATCACACCGCTTTAGTCTAAGCTCTAAGAGTTTAGCTACTCATGTTTTTCACAAAAGAATCAAAGACAAAGATAGAGTTCATCATATAGAGGAAGAACAGAAAAGGATCTGAAAAACCTAATTGAGACGACTCCGGCAGAACTTCGATCTTCCGGTAAACTGCAATCCTAGCTCCGAGTCTTCGAGATGGAAGGGATGGCGTCACGATCTCTTTCCGGCTCTTCGGACTCTAACTCTGCTCCAGAACTTGAGAGAATTCTGAAGTAATCGGTATTAGTTGGAAATTATGATTCTGAAAAGTATATCTTGATTTGGGCCGCCGGTTAAGTATTTATACTTAACCCTAATACCACCGGTTTTGAACTGATATTTTCGCCGAAAATGTGAAGAGATTTTCGGCGAAAATCTCTTTGTTAAATGACTAAACGTCGGCTGCTTTTCTCTTATGTTTTTCGGACCATTGGTTCTCGGCGAAAACTTAGTGTTTTCGCCGAAAACTTCCTTGAATGAGCTTCAGTCGATTTGTTCATATATTTTCGCCGAAAACCTTAGGTGTTTTTCATTGAAAATGTCAGTGTAAAATGGGGCAGACTTTGGTTCGACTTGATTGTCGCCTTGGATCGATTCCGGTGTGATTCCTCGAGGTTCCAATGCCTTAGACACGTCTTTGGCTACTTATTTGACGGCAAAAACCTGTGCTAACATAGAAACACTAGAAAACCATCAAATAGACCCGAAACGGGCCAAAGTAACACAAATGGCACGAGATAGAGCAATTGATTGAATATTCGTTATTCTACCCTAAAAACCATGTCTTAAGCAAGGAAATGTCGCTTAAATGAGGCTGATAATCACGTCAAATCGAGTGTCATCAAAATACCCCACACTTAAGCTTTTGCTTATCCTCAAGCAAATTGAATAGAAACACTCATGTTTACAAATGATAAGATCGATTAAATTGGAGCTCGATCAAACACAATGAATTATTAGACAGATAGTTCCTAGAACAAGAAACCTAACATGCATACAGATCAGCCAAACAACCTGGTCTCACTAATAAACTGCACACGACAAGTAATCGTAACCAATTATGCACGAATTTGACCTGACCGACCAGACTCCTCACACAGTGAAAATATAGTACAATGGGAACTCTCATTCTCTGTGTTTAAGGATGTGTTTATGCTCTTAATCATTTTCTGTTACTGAATTCTGTCATAAGTTTGCATTTCGACCACATCTCCACCACTGTGACAACACGAGTAACCAGTCAAGAAGGACTTCTCTGCTAGGACTGTAACGAATTCTACACTACAAGGGTTTATAATGAAATGGATGATGGGAATGTATGATGATGGCTTTGGTGCGGTGTAGCTTTTCGACTAACTTCCCTCGAATCTAGCTTATGGCTTCCTACCGTCTAACCAGACACGGGTGGAATAATGAACGCTCGTCCTATGATACCCTCAAGCAACGTAGCACTTTATTATTTTTCTTACACAATTTTTTTTCTTTTTAACTTCTCTTTTGACTTCATTCTTCCATTTGTAGGGAGAAAAACGTTTTATTGAACTAACAACTTGAAACTTTTCTGAATTTCCGTTTTTTCAAATTTTTCTTATTTTTTCTTTGTGTCGATTCTTTCTTTTAGTTGCTAGAGGGGTTTACACGTTTGGACATAATAGCTAAGACCACCTGTTTAATGGCTATAGGCAGGTTACCACAAACCGACTTCCGGTAGGTCAATCTAGAACTACAACCACAGGGGATCAACGGGGAATGAAAGAATGGGAAATGGCTGTAATGTATTATCGAACCGAAAGAACAGGCCAAGCTCAAGGGTTTAAACCTAATGGATTTAACGTTTGGTAGGCTATCTGGCTTAGTAGCTGAATCTAGGTGCCCCTATCATTCTAGAACTCGTGTTATCGTGTGGTCTCGAGTAGGTCTCATGCAAATTCTAACTCATTCAAGCAAACAGAAAATCACTCAAAAAGAATTGAAATTGCAAGTTACATGCAATGGATCAAAAGCTCACAGTTGGTTTGCTAGTCGGATTCGGTCATTTTCATGCAATCAAGGCTACAAACTACAAGTGTGATTTTAAAAATTCTGTTCTGACCAGGCAATTTAGCATCAAAGTAAACACGTTGGTTCTCAAGTTCTAGGTTAAGCAGTTTAAGCATCATTATGAAAGTTTGAACAGCAACTTAACATCAAAAATCAAGAACTGAGCCATTTTAATGCTAGAGAGACTGGAAAGGAATCATGAGGCACACAAAAATACAATCAAGGGCAATCAAGTTCATGCAAGGTTCTCTAGCATCCTACCCCACACTTAAATTGGACTGTGTCCTCACAGGACTAAAATTAGAGTTCAGAGTGAAGTAGAAGAACCTGGACCAGATGGTTGGCGTAGGGGATGGGCACGGATCCTCGGAGCAGAGGCAATCTGCCAAAGCGAAGCAAAGGGAATCTCCCAACTGCCTACAAAACAAAAACAAATGAAAGATAAAAAGGAAACCGGGACAAGTGTCCCGGATCCACACAAAAAAAAGTTGGATCAAAATCCGAAAAGAAGAAATAAAAAGAAAGGACCAGAAAAGGAATACAACCCATCACTGCTGGTCAGGTGGACCAGGAGGTGGGAAGTGGAGGAAGTCCCGAGCTGACGTTGCCACTCCAACTGTGTCTCATACCGCTCGTTGGAGCGGTGCATATGTTGCTGCATAATAGTCCACTTGCCTCTTGAGTGGCGTTGTCGGTGATGCGCCACTCTTGGAGACGCTCATACAGCTCTCCAACATCCGCGGGGTGCGGTCGGTGCTGCTGGTGAGGAGCCTGGTATGGATCTGGAATGGGCGGTGACGACTGGTGTGCATACCCTGCCTGATGATGTGGCGAGGGCATAGGATCAAGAAATTCTGGCTCGTACTGAGGCTGAGGCTCCTCAGAATCATCTTCTTCCTCCGACTCATCCTCATCTTGGAGAGGAGGATCTGCTGCTACCTGGGGGCTGAGGTCCAGCTCGAGGTTGTATTCGACCGCCAAATCGCCTCCAATGGTGCGTACTCTGCGGCGTGGGATGTTCAGGCCATATTCTTGGCTGAGGCCGAAGGAGATGATGAGTCGGCCTACAAAGTTGCCTCCCAGGAGTGAGCGAGGTGGCTTCGACCTCTGAGTCTTCTCGCGGAGTAGTCGGGCAAGCACCCATCCGGGATGAAGAGGATAGCTCTCCCGGATGGCGCGATGAAGAAGAAGCTCCTCTCGGCTGATATGGTGGCGGTCCTTCTCTGGAGCATACAAAAGAGAACGACGCCAAACCATGTGAATGAATTTATAGAGAGGGTGAGAGAGAGACTTAACTGAATTATGCTTCGTAAGACGATCGTCGGGCACTCCAGTCATGTGGCTCCAGAGTGCATGGTACTCCTCTCCGTCGTCATCGTCGTTCTCCCAGCCGAGCAGATGACCCTCATAGTGCTCGTGGGGAATCCCGAGACGAGCTGCAAACTCATCATATGTGAGTTTCCTGTGCACCCCGCCCAGATAGAAGGTGACGACCTCCTTGTGCTGCCTCCTCTTGTGATCGTCCAGATCGAACGTCGCCCAAAACTCTTGAAGGGCGACGTCTGGAAAGTCGGCGGCAAGCGTGGTCAGCTCCAGCAAGCCAGCATGCGTCAGTGCATCGAGCACGTTCCGGTGCCAGTCCTCATCGTGATCGAAGAGCGACTCCATGGAAAGGGGGCGAACAACAGCTCCAGGGATATTCTCGAGACGCTGGTAGCACTCGAAGTAGTACGGGGGTAGGTGAGCAACGGTGTGGTGGTACCCAACACGGCCAGGGAATGTTGGTGGAGGGCCCTGGATGGCAGGTGTGACGGGAGCGGTAACTCGGGAGCTGGAGACGGTGTCAAGTCTTTACTTGGTCCTGCGCTCATGAGTTACGTTCCTAAGCAAGAAAATAAACCAGATTAGTCAAACTAAAACCCTACCCCACACTTAGGAGAAAAACTCAATTTCACAAAGAAATGAGGAAAACCGAGTGGGGAAAACGAAGCAGATTAACCGGTAATCACAAACAATTAAAATACATGCTTAGGAACCGCCAGAATGGAATTATCACAATCAGTGTTCAGAAGTCAAACCGACATTCAAAAAGTCAACATGATAGAACATTGAACCCTAATCATGGCAATATTAGCACAAAGCGGAAAATGACGGTATAATATGATCTCAGATGGCAAACACAATAATATGAACGTGAATGAGCACATAAGGCAGCCAAAGGATCATAGATAAGTCAAAGTCAAACGACATTTCACAGAAGTCAATACCGCAAAGAATAGGTCTTATGCATAGCAACACATGATCAAACGATATTAAAATTAAGTGCAATACTCCCTAATCATGCTAGATCAGTCCAAAGAGTTCAGCTAACCTAGTTTACACGAAATCAGTCGGCACGCAAATCGAGGTAAACCAAAAAGTCAACCAAAAGTCAACCCCGACGAAATTCAGCATTCAACATGTCAAAAGATTCGTAATGAAAAGTTCTACAACTTACCTTGAAGCCATGGGTGCTGAAAACGAATGGAGAAAGAGAAATTGGAGAAAAACCAAAAAATTTAGGTTTTGGCTGAACGGGAGCTCTAGAGCTCCGATTAGACTGTTCTAGGGCTCGAGTTGATCGGAAATGGAAGGGGAGACGTGAGGCGGCGGCGACGACGGCGGCAACGGCGGCGGCGATGGAAGAAAGGCGGCGGCGGTTTGAGTTTTTAACAAAGGGGAGGTTTTGAAGATTTTCGAAAATAAGAAGTGAGGAGAGAGAAGAAGAAATGACCGAATTTTAAAATGAATAATTTGTTGATTTTCACTTAGGTTTTCGGTGAAAATATGTGCAAGTTTTCGCCGAAAACCCAAGGCAAAAAGGTCTGGCGATTTTCAAATACATTTTCGCCGAAAACTCAAGGAGTTTTCGGCGAAAAGTTGAGTTAAAAACGTCTGGAAAACATAGTGGGATTTCAAAGGGAGTTTTCGCTGAAAATATGGTACATTTTCACCGAAAATTTTGACCTGTACGATTGAAAATATTTTGGCAATCCCGGCAAACTTCAGAAAATCATAGTTAAATCCACAAAAATCGGAAAAACCTCAAACAAGTTACGATTGACACTACGACACACAGACTACACACGAAAAATAAGAAAACAAACAAACTGACACTTTTGGCTCCCCCAAACCGACTCTAGAACACTAAGGTTGACACAAATGAAAAACTGACTCCAACCGTGGGTTGCCTCCCACGAAGCCCTCTAGATTAACGTCCTTGAGCTGGACGATACCTAGACGGTATTAGGAGACATCCCAACTCAGGTTCTCCTTAATGCTAGCATCGGAGTTCATGAAGTAGAGCTTCGGGGTATCTCCGTGAAGCATAAATTTCTTCCCGTTAGCGTGTAAGAGCTTGGTACGTCCGTCGGGAAGGTGCTCAGTGATCTTGAACAGACCAAATAGCTCTGTCGAGGGATCATCCTCTACAAGGAAGACGGTTGAAGGGATGAGAATGATCGGCTTCGTCTTCTCTTTATCCTCCGGCTTTGTATCACCAGGATCGGTGATCGTAGGTATTTCCTTAGGAGATGCTTTCGGCTTGTCCTTCAATACTTGTTCCGGCGCCGGTATCTCGGAACGAATTGGCGGTGCAGCTGGCTCAGATGAAGGTGGCGGCACAACTGGTCTCCAGACCATTTGAGTCTTCGTCTTCTTGTTCTTCCCCCGGGGCCTGCTAGGTTTCTTGCTTGGCGGTGAAGAAGAGGCTTTCAGTTCCTTCTTCTTTGGCAGTTTCTGAACAGCAGATTTTGGCTTCTACTTCATAACCTGTTCAACATCTGCAACAACAATTGATCTAGGAACACTACAAGAGACATCAGTAACGGAGTTGACCGGAGTCAACTCCACAGTTTCAACAGCTAGACAATGAGATTCTTCATTCTTAGGAGCATATTTCATACCATCCTTAAGACAGAATGTTATCGTTTCCCTACCAACCCTCAAAGTCAAAGAACCATTCGGAACGTTAATTTGCATTCCGGATGCTGCCATGAAAGGTCGACCTATAAGAATGGTAGAATCCTCTTCACTAGTATCAATGATCACACAGTCAGCTAGGAAAGTGAAAGGACCACATTTAGTAACAACGTCTTTGATTTCTCCCCTAGGGGTTTTCAATGATCTATCAGCGAAGACAAGTTGCATGCTAGTCGGTTCAAGTTCTCCTAGATTTAGCTTCTCATATAAACTCATAGGCATAACATTAACAGACGCGCCTAGATCAACTAAACAACGTTCTATCTCAATATCTTTAATGACTAGAGGTAGAGTGAAAGAACCAGGGTTAGAGCACTTAGCTGGATATGGCGAGGCAGGCTTCTTGCTACAGAAAGAAGGATATCCTTCTTTGTTTCCCATCATGCCAGTCTCGATCCTTGCATTCGGCAGCATTGCTCTTGGAAAAGGAGGCTTCACGTGGTACGGAGCAAGAGGAGGGTCATCCTCCTTAGGCGCCACTTTTTGTGCTTCCTTCTTCTTCAGAATTTCAGTGATCCTACGTAAAACAGAAGAAGCGTCAGCAGATATAGCTTGTAAACTTTTCAACAGATACCATCTTAGCTTGCTCCTTTCTTGGATTCGGCTCTGTCTGGCTTGGAAGTTGGCCAAATGGTCGACCAGATGCTAACATGCTCGAGATGTGGTTCACAGCTTGCTCAATTCTTTGACCGGATGCGATCTGTTCTTGATTGAGAAGAGCTTGAGCTTTGAACTGACTGTCATGATCATCAAGTCTGGTAATGATCTGACTAAGCTTCTTGTCCAGGTCACTGACGTTGTTGAAGACCCGAGCAAACATTTCAGCTAATGCCTCTGCTCGAATCGTGATAGAGGGACAGTTGTAGAGAAGTTTCTTGGAATCGATTCAAGTATCGTACAAGCATTTTTTCTTTCTGGAGAATTTGCTTTGTCCTTGATGGCTGTTGTCTGGCAAGAAGCATTCAGAAGTCTGACAGAATCCCAATTGTGTAATATTCATGGTGATTGCCAATAAGCCACCTCTTTGCAGTGCGCCTTCGAGAGAAGGAACAGGCTCCTCAGCAAAGAAGATCTTCTTGCGCAGATTTCTCGTTCATTGAGGCTGTCAGAGATCAAGATCCGCAGTGTGTACAACTATTTCTGATAGGTGGCTGTTTCAAATTGAGATCCCTCAGAGGGATGCATAGTCGCAAGAATGGAAATCTTGATCTCATGTCAGGTTCTCTTAAAGGCGCATGAGATCGAACGTATCCGCCCGTTGTGTCAGATGCTCTCCTTCATTTTGCAAGTATAGTCAGAATGGATCCTTGATGTTGTAGGTGTACTTCATCCTGGCACGCAATAGAGATCGAAGTGATCGCGTGCTTGTTTTATAAGCTGATTCGTGCATTGGATCTTGGTGGTGTGGTGGGTACATCATCCATGTGATAAGTTGACTCGTGTATCGGTTTGATGAGATGAGTCCGAGATGGAGGTGGGGATTGGTTCCGCTTCTCCTTGGAATCTATGATTGTCGAGGTGGAGCAGAACTGTCTGGTCTCTCTATGCTCTTAGCCTTGTCGGTTTGAGAGTGAGTCCAAGGGCGGCGATGCATACACCTGTGAGCAACCTACAAACAACAGAAATAAACAAAACCAGTGTACAATCGAAGGGGATGGAAAGATGAAAGATGGAAAATAGAAGAATAAAATGCCAGTTCTTCTTTCGAACAATCAAAAGAAGTCCCCGGCAATGGCGCCAATTTGATGAAGGGTGCAGTAGAGCATGTTTAGAAAATAACTACCAAGCTGTGAAGCTAGGGTAGATCGTATTCCACGGGTCTTCTAATGATCGATTACTCAAATAAGCGGCAAATTACTCAGGTTAAACACTTCGTGCGGGGTGTGAGTTCCACGACTTCTAATTCTAAGAAATGCACGGAAATTAAAAATTGAAACTGAAAACAGATTAGAAATTAGGATTGAAAACAGAGATGACAGACGAACTTACACTTTGAATCCCCCTTCGTTCACCAGAGCATAGGCAATCAATAGATCAGCGGATTTCAATTCTCATTCAATCAATTTCTAAGACACCACCATAACTCCTGACCCTTAGGTTTAAGACCGGTGAACGTTCGCTCTATCCGTTATAGCTACCAAGATAAATTAGCCGCCCGGGTACGGTCGCCTCTCGCAACGACTTAACTTAACTGGTGGAATTACTAACGATTTATGAGTTACTCTTGTAGTGGATTAACCCTAATTGGTTCCTACGAAAGGCACACTCCAATGATTAGGTTAATTGTTCAATTTGATGTTTTAAAGTAAGGCGAGTGTTCGCTTCTATCCTTAGCTTAACAAGAATCTAATCTAGGTGATCAATCCAGACAAGAAACATGAACGATGAAGAACAAATCAGACATGAAAGAGAAACTTATTGAACTTTGAATCTAATCACCGCCGATCCGTGACCGCTTTAAAGCCCTGGGTCACTTAGGGTTCATCTAGTCTAAGCTCTAAGAGTTTAGCTACTCATGTTTTTCACAAAAGAATCAAAGACAAAGATAGAGTTCTTCATACAGAGGAAGAACAGAAAAGGATCTGAAAAACCTAATTGAGACGACTCCAGCAGAACTTCGATCTTCCGGTAAACTGCAATCCTAGCTCCGAGTCTTCGAGATGGAAGGGATGGCGTCACGATCTCTTTCCGGCTCTTCGGACTCTAACTCTGCTCCAGAACTTGAGAAAATTCTGAAGTAATCGGTATTAGTTGGAAATTTTGATTCTGAAAAGTAATCTTGATTTGGGCCGCCGGTTAAGTATTTATACTTAACCCTAATACCGCCGGTTTTTAACTGATATTTTAGCCAAAAATGTGAAGAGATTTTCGGCGAAAATCTCTTTGTAAAATGTCTGAACGTCGGCTGCTTTTCTCCTATGTTTTTCGGACCATTGGTTCTCGGCAAAAACTTAGTGTTTTCGCCGAAAACTTCCTTGAGTGAGCTTCAGTCTATTTGTTCATATATTTTGCTGAAAACCTTAGGTGTTTTTCGCCGAAAATGTCAGTGTAAAATGGGGCAGACTTTGGTTCGACTTGATTGACTCCTTGGATCGATTCCGGTGTGATTCCTCGAGGTTCCAATGCCTTAGACACGTCCTTGGCTACTTATTTGACGGCAAAAACCTGTGCTAACATAGAAACACTAGAAAACCATCAAATAGACCCGAAACGGGCCAAAGTAACACAAATGGCACGAGATAGAGCAATTGATTTAATCTTCGTTATTCTACCCTAAAAACCATGTCTTAAGCAAGGAAATGTCGCTTAAATGAGGCTGATAATCACGTCAAATCGAGTGTCATCAGTGGGTGGATGGTTTGGTTGTACAGATGGGTCGAGGAGAGAGTCGGAGCAGGGGGTTATTTTGGTTGGGGGTTGGGTGGAGTAAGGAGAGGAGGGAGAAGTCGAACAGCGGAGGTGGAGTGTGCATGGTCGGAGTTGAGGGGAGTAGTCGGAGAGGAGGTGAGAGTTGAGAGTTTAGGGATTTAGAAGAAAGTGACTGTGTTAGTAGAATGAAGAAAGAGAATAAGAGAAGACGTAGAAGAAAGGAAGCACAGGCCAAGCCATGGATTGGCAACGTGTCAGACCCTTAACTATAATTAGTCACGGTTTTTATGAAACCGTGACTAATTCGTCACGGTTCATATTAATCGTGACAAATTAGTCACGGTTTACATATAAACCGTGACTAACTTCTCACGGTTTCAAAAAATAGTCACCAATCAGTCACGGTTTCAAAAACTATTACTAAAAATCCGTGACCAAACCTATATTTTCTTGTAGTGGTAGGCGAAGGATAAACCAGGAGTCTGATGATGATGTGAGCATCCTGAAGCTGACCATGCCAAATTTTGCTGGCAAGGCCAATGCCGATGACTACATCGATTGGGAGAGGAGCATGGAGGATTTCTTGGACTGCCATAACTATTCCAAAAGGAAGAAGGTAACCATTTCTACACTTGAGTTTACTGACTATGCTTCCTTATGGTGGAGTAACTCAGAACGCAGGTTCAGAGAGATGAGGCAGATCCCACTGAGACATGGAGGGATCTCAAGAGGAAGATGAGAAAGAGGTTTGTATCGGCAGCCTACACCCGTGACTTGCACACCAAGCTCCAATTCTTGAAGCAAGGGAGCGTGTCCAAAGAAAAGTACAAAAGGGAGATTGGTGCGCAAATTAATGCACACTAGTTTTACTCAATGGATTTCTCCAAAGAGATCGTTTTTCCCTAGGGTCTTCCTTTCTCTATTACTCAGAAATGTGAATTAAAGCTAATCGAGGTTTCGTTTTGGGTTTAAATTGGTTTAAGAATGAACTAAGTAAACTAAGAATGCAAATTGAACAAGCAAACAAGTGATGCAGATTGGAGATTTGAATATAGACTAAGGCGTTTGTCCATACTCGAATCCGCTCTAGCTCGATTAAGACGGATGATGCAATGCAATTTCAGTTTATCAGACTTGATGACTGATGCGCAAATTAATGCACACTAGTTTTACTCACTAGATCGCTCTAGCGAGATCGTTACTTCCCAAGGGTCTTTCTGTTTCTATTACTCAACTAATGTGGAATAAGCTATTCGGGTTTAAACGTTTGGTTTGGAAATGGTGGTGAATGAACTAAAAATATAGAAATGCAAATTAAACCAATCAAGCAGGCAAACAAGATGGAGCTTCAAGAATTGACTAAGGCGCTTGTCCAGACTCGAATCCGCTCTAGCTCGACTAAGACGGATGATGCAATGCAACTAAGGTTTTAACAGACTCAATTCCTCGACGCTTCCTTTGGCAATCTCTACTCCATGGTCAGGACGCAGAGAAACTATCCTAGCAAACCTATGAGTTCCTATGGTCAAGATAACTCATAAATCTCCAAGAATGCACGAAGAACAATGAAACGCCGCACAGAAATGCAAAGAGATTAATTTCACCGGCCCTATGGTCAAGACACCGGGTAATCTTAATGACCTTCTAAACCCTAGAATGACTCACGTCCATGGTCAGAACCGCAAGACAAAGATGAAGCAAATTCTACGATATGGTCAATCTGCGAATTCAAGAGCTTCAAATTAGGGTTTTAGAAAAATCTAAATTAAGTCTGAATAAACCTCAATTAACATAAACGGGTTAGAAACCCGACATCATCCATACAAAGTTTTGCTAGAACTTCATCTAATCTGAACAAACTAAGAGTTTAGCTCGACATCATCGCAGAAGCAATCACAGAAACAAAGAAGAAGAAAACTGGAGAAGAAGACATCTTACTCCGAGTAAACCTAATCCTGTCGAATCCTAGAAACTCCTGAGCTAATCCTCGCTTCTCCTCGCTTAATCGTCACTTCAAAGCTTCAAAATCCTCCTCCGAGAGTGTCTGGTTCGTCGAAATCAGAATGAAGAATGAAGTCTCTCTGTCTCTCCCTTGAAAACCCTGTTTTACTCTCCGAAATCCGTCCTGGGAAAAAGTGCGCCCGACGGCACTTAAAAAGTGCGCCGGCGCACTTTTCCATGAAAATGGCGCACTTTTTGTGGCCGATGGAAAATTTACAGGACGCCAAAAATAAAGTGCGCCTGGCAGCACCAGAAAAGTGCGCCGGCGCACTTTTCATGGATTTAGGCGCACTTTTGCCCCTGGAAATGACCTTCAGCTCTTTTGATGATTCCCGCTCCGTTTGAACTCCAAATTGATCCCCGTTTGAAGTGCCGAGCTCGTAGAAAAGTCATCCACAACGTGGTAACCTGAAATCTCAACAAAAACAACTCGAAACAACATCAAATTGCCCAAAAGAGGGCCAACGGGAGATAAAACATATTTTTCATAAAAGTCATTCAAGTTCATCACAATTCAGAGTCAAATAAGGGGAATGTCGTTCAAATGTGGCGAGATAAACGCGGTAAATCTAACGTCATCAATGACTCGACACTTCCTTGGGAATCTCTACTCCATGGTCAGGACGCAGAGAAACTATCCTATCAAACCTACAAGTTCCTATGGTCAAGATAACTCGCAAATCGTCAAGAATGCACGAAAAATAGTGAAATTCCACAAAGATATGCAAAGAGATTAGTTTCACCGGCCCTATGGTCAAGACACTGGCAACCCTAACGACCTCCTAAACTCTAGAATGATCTACTTCCATGGTCAGAACCGCAAATCAAAGATGAAGCAAAACCCTATGATATGGTCAATCAACGGATTCTTAGAGCTTCAAATTAGGGTTTAAGAGAAAACTCATCACATGCCTGAATAAACCTCAATTAACATTAACGGGTTAGAAACCCGACATCATCCATACAAAATCTCACTAGAGTTTCATCTAATCTGAACAAACTAGAAGAGTTTAGCTCGACATCATCACAGAAGCAATCACAGAAACAATGGAGAAGAAAACCGGAGAAGAAGACATCTTACTCCGAGAAAACCTAATCCTGATGAATCCTAGAAACTCCTGAGTTAATCCTCGCTTCTCCTCGCTTAATCGTCACTTCAAAGCTTCAAAATCCTCCTCCGAGAGTGTCTGGTTCGTCGAAATCAGAATGAAGTCTGAAAGTGAAGTCTCCATAAAACCTAATCTGTCTCTCCTTTCAAAATAGACCAAAATCCGCAGGTGTTTAAAAGTGCGCCCAAAAAATGCACTTGGGCCGCACTTTTGAACCGCACTTTTATACATGATTTTCAGCTTTGAATTTCTTCATTCCAACTCGTCCCAAAGTGCTCCGATGCGATCCGAAGTGCCCCCAAAGCGATCCAAACCTCGTGCAACTCGTCTTAGACTCTCCTTTGACATCTGTAGCCTGTAACTCACATGAAAGTACTACAAAAGACATCAAATAGACCCAAACGGGTCAAAGGCACTAAAACATAGTGTTTGACACAAAAATGAGAATCTACCTCGAATTATGCATAGAAGTGTGTAAAATGGATGAAATATCGCTTAGGAATGGAGAGATGAACGCGGTAAATCTAATGTCATCAAATCACCCCACACTTAAACTTTTGTTTGTCCTCAAACAAGAACTCTAACATAACAATGCACCAACCTGAATGAGCAAACCGAAAATCTCTTGGTTCCTAGAATGATGTATATGGTGCTTCTATCAAACAAGAGGATTACCCGACTGACCACACAATTAAAACCAAACCTTTGCCGGAGTAAAAGAGGAACATGACTTTATCGAGCTAGTGAACAACCTGACTTGGTAAAGGCAAGACAATACTTACTTTCGCTACACTTACTCTAGACTGCAACCCGACTCTTGCTAGATAAGGGAACAAGAATTAAAAACTAAAAGCAAAATTTGTTTTTTTTTCTCTTTTTTTTTTCTTTTCAAGTGGCCGGTACAGTTGAGAATCACATCAGGTATGAAGCAGCCGGAAACCTTTGGACTTCCGCGTTATCCTAAACCCTGACCACGATTGGGAGTAGGTTGAGAAGAAGAATGCCACATTGAAACTTCCCTTTGGGACTAAGCAATGGGCGGGCACGTATGCCAGCTCGTAAATCGACTCCAACTTCAATACCAAACCACACATTTTGATCAGATTTCTCTGATTACGTTTATTGACATTAATTTAAAGCACATATTTAAACCCTTATCTAGACTCGATCATGGTATTAGAACTAGAGAATTCGAGCAAAAGATTAGACCAAGTCTTGCACAACACCAAGTCACATGTTCACTAATCCAATAAGGACAGGTTCCTAGACTACTACAAACAAGAAGAACGGGAGATGGTCAAAATACGAGTTCTCACACACACATTTGGTCAAGAAAAAGCACCACATCAATCTGACCATATGGAAGAAGGCAAGCAGTTCAGGAAGATATTAAGCAATGCGAAGAGATACTCGCAAAAGAGAATGGGAAGCAGTGAAAGAGTGACAAAACAAAGCACAATCACCACTCATCTAATGACAAAACTCGGTACATATCATGCAAATCACCCACCCCACACTTAAACAGGACAGTGTCCGCACTGGACCAAAATGGGAGAAAAGTGATACGGAATACCTGGAAGTGGAAGTGGCCTAAGAGAAGGGCAACAGAGACAACCTACAAAATACTCACACACAAAACCAAAAGAAAGGATAAAAAGGAACACCGAACAAGTATCCGAGATCCACACATAAAAAATGTGGTTGTACATCTAAGGCAGCCCCTCAGAAGACACCGAAAAGAAAGAAAGAAAAAGACTCCAAGGGTGAGATACATGTTACCTCAATGTCTGTCGTCAGGCGGTGGCAATGGTAGTCATTCGTCCCTGCGCGTCTGTTGGTCATTGTCGCAAAAGCTCGAAGAAAATCGACGAAACACCCAAAATTTAAGAAGACGTCAAAAAATGCGCCAGATTGTTCAAAAGTGCGCCCGACCGCACTTTTAGCCGCATTTTTATACCAAAATTACAGAATGTTCAATTTTCGGCTGGCCAAAAGTGCGCCCCAAAAATGCATGCACTTTTAGGTGCATTTATTTACCAGCGAATTTTTTTCCTTTCGAAAATTAACCTTCTAATGACAGGACGGACACCCGGAACACCCTAAACTCGACTCAAGACACTACAATCATGCAAGAACTGACTCAATAAAATAAAAAACTGACTCCACGACTCTACCACAGACTCGACTCGATAAATTAAAAGACTCCAGCCTCGGGTTGCCTCCCGAGAAGCGCTCTCGTTTAACGTCTTTGAGCTAGACGATACCTGGTCTAACGTGCGGCATCCCAGCTCATAACTTCTTTCAGACTAGCATCCGTGTCCTGAAAGAATACCTTCATCGCTCCACTCTGAAGCACAAATTTCTTCCCGTTAGCATGGAACAGCTCCAATGAACCGTCGCCACGCAATCCAGCTACCTCAAAGGGTCCAAATAGCTCCACTTTGTCTAGGACCACATCTGGGGGTTTGGTAGGAGCACTTTCATGGGGCGGCGCCTTAGCTTTCTTAGGAGGCTTGTTCTTCTTCTTAACTCCACTTGTATCTTGGATAGATACCATCGCCGCTACCTGATCCTGCAAAGATGAAGATGAATCAGGAGAATCCATATCGGTAAACACCGTATATACTGAAGCATTCTCAAATACTAACGACATGGATTTCTTAGCAAAAGAGTGCACATTAGGATCAGGTGGAGAAATTTCAAATATAATAACTTTTTCCTTATCCCGAAAGGTCAACCTTCCAGCCTTTGCATCTATGAGTGCACCAGAAGTGGCTAGGAAGGGTCATCCCAGTATAAGGGGAATATTAACACTCCCCACTCAATCAATAACCACAAAATCAGTCATGAAGTAGCTATCATGCACCCTAACTACAACATTTTCAGCAATTCCCCTAGGATGTCTAACAGTTTGATCAGCTAAGTTGATATTCATGGTGGTAGGGGTTAACTTAGGCAGTCCTAGACGCACAAACAACGAGTAAGGCATAACACTAATGCTGGCCCCTAAATCTGCAAGAGCTTTATCAATCAAATAAGTGCCAATAGAACAAGGGAAAGAAAAACTCCCTGGATCAGGTCGCTTTGGCGCCACGTGGCTCTGTTTCGGAGCAGACTTGCCAGCTTCATGGAGGGTAATTGAGGCCATCTCCTCTATCTCGTCTGCTCTCGTCTTTTGAGAGGAGTTCTTTGGAAGAGGATTGACAGCTTTGTCTTTCTTCTTGTCAGGAATCACGCTTCTCAGCTCCTCCACCACAGCAGCAGCTTCTGCATTTTTCAGCTTTTCTTCTTGGAGAGAATTTCTTTATATGCCTAGCATAATCCGGGTTTGCAAGAAGTTCTTCCAATAAAGCTACTCCATCTTCTGGTTATTAATTGTCACCAGAGTCTTCCCCAAGTTCTCCTTGTTTAGCACAGTGTCTGTTCAAGGCTGCAGGATAAGGTGCTTTTGGTCGGTAAGGATCGACTGGTGGAGTAGCTTCTTTTCTTGCTGCTCCTTCTGACACAACTGCTCCATTGGCTTCTCCAATTCCTCCGTGCCATCCTGAAGAGAAACTGCTCCACAGAATTCTTCCTTAGTTTTGCCTCCTCCGGCATTGTTAGATGAGGAGGAGGGAGTTGTGCTAGGAAGAAGACCAACTACCTTCTCTTGCAAAAAGTTGGTTATTGCCGTCACCCGATCGTCTAGCTTCTTGACAGAGGCCTCGGTGAGTGAAATGTCCTTCTTATTGGATTGAGTCTCAGCAAGAATCTTGTCCAACATGATATCAGAGTAGGACTTAGGCGCAGAAGAGCTCGAACCACTGTTATTGTTCTGATTTTGGTTCTGGTTCTGATTGTTATTCCAGCCTCCTCTGTTCTGCCATTGGGAACTCTGATTCTGATTCCCATTATTCCTCTGATAACCCCCTTGGTTCTGGTTATTTGTTCTAGTTCCCTCTGTTCTGCCATTGGAAGTTCTGATTCTGATATCCTCCCTGGTTCTGGTTATTCCCTTGGTTTGGGCCACCAACATAAGCAATCTCCTCTTGTTGTTGGTCTTGGTTACTCTCAAACTTCCAAGTACAGCCCTCTGCTGAATGACCTGCACCACCACAATTCGAACGAGGAGTGGATACAGCTGATACATTCTCTGTCCGAGTAAGAACCTTGAACCCTGGCGGTGGAGCTGTAGGAACACCCGGTGAAGGAGCTATCTTAGCCCTTTCCAGCTCATGCTTTAATCTCTGCACTTCCATCTCCAATTTCGAGTTATCCAACTCCAACTGACTTTGAACAAGGTCTACTGGTGCAGGAACTGTGGGAATAGGGTATTGGGCATCAGCATAAAATCTCCTTTGCCCCAGACTCCTGTCGTCCACCTTAAAGGGATTAGCTTGCATTAGAGACTTGATCCTCATGGCAAAGGCCTTGCAAGCAGCCAAAGCCGCGGCTGCGGTCATATCATCCAAGTCTGTATTCAGCTGTAAAGAGAAATCCTTCCTCTTCTCATAATCCAAGCCTCGGAGGAATATAGAGAACTTGTTATAGTCATCCCATCCATGGTGAGGACAAGCTCGGAGAAGCCCTTGAAATCTTTGCCAAGCCTCATAGAAGTTCTCCTTCGGACCACTTGTGAAACCTGTTATCTGTGCCCTGAGTGCATCGGTTCTGGAAGGGGAGAAGAACTCTTCTAGGAATGCTTTAGCCAGACCATCCCACGTAGTGAAGTGATTCGCAGGATGATCATACAACCACAGTTCTGCTTGACCCTTCAGAGTGAAAGGAAAAAGCTGAAGCTTGACTGCATTATGATCCGTTTCATTGTTAGAGACTGTATGAGCCAGCCTCAAGAAGTTCCTCACATGAGCATTCGGGTCCTCATTAACACCTCCAGAGAAAGTGTTCCCATTTGCTTGAATCATGTTGATCAAGTGAGATGGGATGTGCAGATTCGAGTTCCCGTGTTGGGAATCTGAATGCACGAAGCTGTCCCATCTATGGTCGGACGATCATAATCCTTCAATGTCCTCTCCGCCATAATTTCTATCTCAGGAGGAACAGGAGGATCTGTGGGAGGGTCTGTAGTAGCAATGGTGGGTGAAGATGTAGATGAGGATGCAAAAAGGGTCTTCCTTGCCTTAGGTGTCTTTGCAGGAGGAGGTACAGGAGTAGTGCTGAACTGAGTGTAGAAAATTCTGCCCTTGTCAGCTATGCCCTTACTCTGTCTTCTTTCTTCCGTACCTGCAATCTTGCCTGAAACACCAAAAACAAGAAATGCCAAGTAGTATAAAAATGTGGGAGATAAGAAATGATAAAAGAATGAATGAAAAGCTTAAAACGCACACTGCCTTTCCTAGAAAAAGAAAAGTTCCCCGGCAACGGCGCCAAAAACTTGGTGCGCAAATTAATGCACACTAGTTTTACTCAATGGATTTCTCCAAAGAGATCGTTTTTTTCCTAGGGTCTTCCTTTCTCTATTACTCAGAAATGTGAATTAAAGCTAATCGAGGTTTCGTTTTGGGTTTAAATTGGTTTAAGAATGAACTAAGTAAACTAAGAATGCAAATTGAACAAGCAAACAAGTGAAGCAGATTGGAGATTTGAATATAGACTAAGGCGTTTGTCCTATACTCGAATCCGCTCTAGCTCGATTAAGAAGGATGATGCAATGCAATTTCAGTTTATCAGACTTGATGACTCGACACTTCCTTGGGTAATCTCTACTCCATGGTCAGGACGCAGAGAAATATCCTATCAAACCTACAAGTTCTTATGGTCAAGATAACTCGCAAATCGTCAAGAATGCACAAAAAACAGTGAAATGTCACAAAGATATGCAAAGAGATTAGTTTCACCGGCCCTATGGTCAAGACACCGGCAACCCTAACGACCTCCTAAACTCTAGAATGATCTACGTCCATGGTCAGAACCGCAAATCAAAGATGAAGCAAAACCCTATGATATGGTCAATCAACGGATTCTTAGAGCTTCAAATTAGGGTTTAAGAGAAAACTCATCACATGCCTGAATAAACCTCAATTAACATTAACGGGTTAGAAACCCGACATCATCCATACAAAATCTCACTAGAGTTTCATCTAATCTGAACAAACTAGAAGAGTTTTGCTCGACATCATCACATAAGCAATCACAGAAACAATGGAGAAGAAAACCAGAGAAGAAGACATCTTACTCCGAGAAAACCTAATCCTGATGAATCCTAGAAACTCCTGAGTTAATCCTCGCTTCTCCTCGCTTAATCGTCACTTCAAAGCTTCAAAATCTTCCTCCGAGAGTGTCTGGTTCGTCGAAATCAGAATGAAGTCTGAAAGTGAAGTCTCCATAAAACCTAATCTGTCTCTCCTCTCAAAATAGACCAAAATCTGCAGGTGTTTAAAAGTGCGCCCAAAAAATGCACTTGGGCCGCACTTTTGAACCGCACTTTTATACATGATTTTTAGCTTTGAATTTCTTCATTCCAACGCGTCCCAAAGTGCTCTGATGCGATCCGAAGTGCCCCCAAAGCGATCCAAACCTCGTGCAACTCGTCTTAGACTCTCCTTTGACATCTGTAGCCTGTAACTCACATGAAAGTACTACAAAACGACATCAAATAGACCCGAAATGGGTCAAAGGCACTAAAACATAGTGTTTGGCACAAAAATGAGAATCTACCTCGAATTATGCATAGAAGTGTGTAAAATGGATGAAATATCGCTTAGGAATGGAGAGATGAACGCGGTAAATCTAATGTCATCAGAGATCAAAATCTTGGTGACCAAGCTTGACTTAAAGGAGGATGAAGAAGCTAGAGTGGCCAGGTTCATAAGCGGCTTGCAAAAAGACATAATGCACCAAGTTAACATTATCAACTATGTTGATTATGAAGACTTACTGGCCTTAGCCATCCGTGTTGAGAAAGAACTGAAGAGTGGTTTCGGGAGGCGACCCGAGACCACACTAGCCAACCCTTGGAGAGGGAATGCCAATGCTAGCAACGCCCCTTGGAAGCTGAATGCTGAGAAGAGCGCCGCCCAACCAAACCCTAATTCTAAAGGGCCGACACCACGGGTACACCCTAGCACTACACCTATTGTTCCAAATTCTAATCCACGCCCTAGTGGCATCATGTGTTTCAAGTGTCAAGGAAGAGGCCACGTAGCAAGGACTACCCAAACCAATGAACCATGGTGATCAGAGAGGAGAGGTGATCACCGATGATGAAGAAGAGGCGGTTGAAGAAGGGGAGTACATGGGATCAGAAGCTGGAGAAAAAGTCCCTTTGGAGGGCTTAGAGAAATTCTCAGCATGTACATCCGAGCCCCGATCCCAGAAAATGAGTCCATCGAGGACATCTCATCTAAAGTAGATAGCCTGGACACGGATACCGATTTGGACACCTTGTCCGAGACAGATGTCGTGCCCTACAAGGCGGCCATCAAAGAAGAAGGTGTTGAACATGGAGATCCCTTGGAGAAGAGTGTGGGTGCACTAGGAGCAGTTGCCCAGGGCGACGTGACTGTGCCCCAGTACGAGCCCCAGCACCAGCCCCAACCCGTTCCCCAGCACCAGCCCTAGAGCTTGCCTCAGCACCAGCCCCAACGCGTGCCCCAGCACCAGCCCTTGCACCAGCTCCAGGTCACACAGGAGCCCGAGCCAAGAGCACCCGTATGAGCACAGGTACAGCCCAGAGCACCAAAGAGCACAGACGTCAGCACCGGCACGATCTACTACATGCACCACGAGTCTAAGACATCGACGGACCGCGCCCCACTACTCTCAGCCATTCTACTGAGTAATCCAGGTATCCAGTCGGAGAGAGATATAGATTCCAGGATGAATCCTCTACAAGAAGGGGGGAATGAAGTAATCACGATCTCCATGACTGGCGCCCCCACCCCCCCCCCCCCCCCCCGCGCGCGGGCACCACCCCCCAACTTGCCCATGTTGGCTTGGGGTGGCGGGACTTGTGAAGAAATCTAGAGAGATTTCCCCTTGCTGGAAGCAAAAAATGACAAGATAGGAGCCCCATCATCAAGTCCTGATGCTGATGCCGATCCGTCCCCAACACTGATGTCGGGCCGAGACCGAACCAGCCCAGGGCCGATGCTCATGCCGAGGGAGCACTGATGCCGGCGTCCACCCAAGAGCTCAACATAATGGAAGTGTCAGACCCTCAAGATGCCCCTGGGTTGATGCTAACTCCTAGCCATGCCCCATATAGCGAGCACAGGGCCGAGACAGCCAAAGGCCCGGAGCCGACACTCGCCCAGGCGTAAGGTCGAACCTGGAACCCGTATGAGAAGCGCTTAGGGCCGATGTATTTTTCTAGCCGTGCTTTTCAAGAATACTTTGGCTTTAAGGATTACCTAATGTTCAACCACAAACCTCCATCAGTCCCAGTCCAAGTTGGAGAAGGATTCCAGGAGGTCACCCAAGACATCCGACAGTGCCTAGCACCGTGCCCAAGAACCCGGTTGCTCCCAGTAATCCGTCCGTGATCAGGATTCTTTTCCAGGTCAGGAAAATCCATGCCACGGAGTGCCAATCGTGTCTCCAAGTCCTTTTAGGAGTATGAAACAAGGAGATGATGGAGTCCTTATTAAGGAAGAATTTTTCACACCTCATCCATCTTAAAACACAGACTAGGGTATTTATCCGCCGGCCTAGGTTTTTGCCGATTTTGTAGGATTTCCTATTCTAAGACTATTTAGTGTTTTAGTTTTATTTTTCTTCATATTTAGGAATAGTTTGAGTTATTTTACTATTTTAGGAATTGGAGTCATAGGATAAATCGGAGACCTTGTTTATGATCCTCACCTATAAATAAGGCCTACGGCCATCATTGTAAGGTAGACCCCCTTGAATTAAATTAAAGAAATTTCAGAACTTATGTTCTTATTTCTTCAAGCTTTTGCGAGTTGTTGCTTTGCTTAAGGCTGGTTTATCATCTTGGGTAACTCCCCTTGGTGTGGCACTTTCAATTGGACACTTAGGGTTCCTAACTCGTTTATAGCTAGCGGGTCCAAGTACTTATCCACACCTTGTTTTCTAAGGTTAGACTCGTCGTCTCTTTTAATTAGCTTATTGGTATAGGATCACCGCCCACGTCTCTTTCAATTAGCTTATTGGTATACGGTTGCGGATCAGTTCATATCAAACAATATAAGTCGAATTGTTATGATTGAACTTCAATTTAACTAGTCTTGTCATATGTGAATTTGAGTGTGTTTCTGAACTTGATTTGCTTGAGGACAAACAAATGTCTAAGTGTGGGGTGATTTGATGCACATAATTATTAACGTATTTATTCCCTCGTTAGATGACATTTTTGTAATGATTTTATCTCATTTGGGTGATTTTAAGTGAATTTATTCCCTTTCGGCCTTAAGGCCGTTTTACATCGTTTTGCACGTTTTTATGGATTTCAGGTAATAACCAACGTTGGGGGAATCAAACCAGGAGTGGAGCATTCAATGACATGGGATTTTAGGCCCCTTGGAGTGATCCAGGTTGAGGGAAGAAGGCCTAACCACAAGGGAGGGACCGGTTTTGAAGAAAACTCAAAATGCTGAATTTTGGAGCTTACACTCCGTGTAAGCCAATACACTGTTTAGCTTACACACCGTGTAAGCTGCCCAGATGGGAAAATTTTGCTTTTTTCAACAAGGAAAAGGTTTTAGATGGTATAAATAGACTTTTTGAGGGATTATTCATGGAACATTTAATTTTTAGAGATTAGTCACGACTTGAAGAGGATTTAGGTCATATTTTGGCATCCGGAAGACGCTCGGAACTTAGGATTTGAAGATTTTCAAGATCAAAGTTGCATGGAATTGTTGAAATTAGGTTTTACAGTTTCACTATGTTCTTCCTTTCTGAGATGAAATTCTTTGGTAGTTTCTTATTCTTGTTTATTAGAGATGAATAGCTAAAACTCTTCCAGCTTAGATTAGATTAACCCTAAGTGACCTGGGGCTTTAAAGCAATCACGGATCGGCGGTAATTAGATCTTAATTCAGATTGTTTTTATTTATAATTGATTTGTTCTTCGTTTTATGTCTCTTTTCTAACTTGATCGCCTAGATTAGATTCTTGTTAAAATAAGGATAGTTGGTGAACGACCACCTTGTTTTAGAACCTCAAATCAATTAATTAACCTATTCAATAGAATCATGCCTCTTGTAGGAACCGTTTAGTGTCAATCCTTTTCAAGAATAGCTCACTAAAATCAATCAGGTGCACCAATCAATTATCCGTTGCAGAAGCGAATGCACAGACGGATAATCGATCTTGGTAGCTAGTTCGATAGAGCGAACGATCATGGAATTAGACCTAAGGGTAAGGGCTATGGCGGTGATTAAGAACTGAATGAATTAGGATTGAAAATTCGTCGATTTTGTGATCGCCAATGCCTTGGTAATCTTAGGGAGATTCGAGTCTATGCTATCGTCTCTTTAATTGAACAAAACCCAATCAATCAATTTGCTTCTTAATTTCAATTTCATTTTCCTTGCATAATAGTTTAGAAGTCGTGGAACTCACACCACGCAACTTGATTTAAATCTGATACTTGTCAATTCCTTTGAGTAAACGAAAAGTAGAAACCCGTGGAATACGATCTATCCTACTCTTGTAGGTTAGTTATTTGACCACTATTTTTACAGCTATCATCCTCCTAGTGTCCTTCTCCGAATCTAACTTGGCTTAGTGGAGGTTCGTCCTTAAGACCTAGGGAATCCTTGTGACTGAATGATGACACTCGATTTGACGTGAATTTCAGCCTCATTTACGCAACATTTCCTTGCTTAAGACATGATTTTTAGGGTAGAATAGCGAATATTCACTCAACTGCTCTATCTCGTGCCATTTGTGTTACTTTGGCCCGTTTCGGGTCAATTTGATGGTTTTCTAGTGTTTTCATGATAGCACAGGTTTTTGCTGTCAAATAAAGTAGCCAAGGACGTGTTTAAGGCATTGGAACCTCGAGAAACCGCACCAGAACCAATCAAAGAAGTCAATCAAGTCAACAGAAATCCTGCCCCATTTTACACTACAGTTTTCGGTGAAAACTCCTCAGGTTTTCGGCAAAAAGTACAGAAGAAATCGGCAGAGCTTGCAAGAGGAAGTTTTCGGCGAGAAGTCAAAGTTTTTGCCTAAAATCTAAGTCCGAAAATCACAGGAGAATCAGCCGACGGAAGCAGCATTTTACAAAGAAGTTTTTGGCGAAAAAATCCTAAAGTTTTCGCCAAAAAATCCAGGCAAATCCGACAGACTTAGGGTTAAGTATAAATACTTAACTGGCGGCCCAAAATCAAATAGACCTCATAACATTCAATTGAGAGGATTATTCCAACAACTATTCACAAATCAGACTTTTGAGAGTCAGCCGACTCTAGGGTCGATTTAGAGAGTTTGAAGATCCGTGGAGAGATCGTGACACCATCCTTCCACCTCGGAGAGCTCAAAGCTTAAAGTTGAAGATCCAGGAGATCAAAGCTTCGCCGGAGTCGTCAGACTTAGGTTTTTCAGTTCTTATCTGTTCTTCCTCTGTATGATGATTTCCTTTGTTGCCTTTGATTCTTCTGTTATCGTTATGAGTAGCTGAACTTGTAGAGCTTAGATTAGATGAACCCTAAGTGACCCAGCGCTTTAAAGCGGTCACGAATTGGCGGTAATTAGATTTGAAGTTCAATCAGTTTCTCTTTGCATGGTTGTTTTGTTCTTCATTGTTTATGTTTCTCTTCTGGTTGGTCGCCTAGATTAGGTTTATGCAAGCTAGGGTTAGTCGCTAGACAGCTTCCCTGCTTTGGCGCATAAACTTGTCTTCATTGATCACCTAGTTTAGATTCTTGTTAATCTGAGGATAGAAGCGAACGCTCGCCTCTCTTTAAAACATCAATTCAATGAATTAACCTATTCATTGGAGTGTGTCTTTCGTAGGAACCAGTTAGGGTTAATCCATTGCAAGAGTAACTCATAAATCATTAGTAATTCCACCAGTTAGTTTAGTCGTCGCGAGAGGCGACCATACCCGGGCGACTAATTAATCTTAGTAGCTAGATCGGATAGAGCGAACGTTCGCCAGTCTTAAACCTAAGGGTCAGGAGTTATGGTGGTGTATTGAAACCGATTGAATTAGAATTGAAAACCGATGGTCTTGTGATTGCCGTTGCCTTGGTGATCTAAGGGGGATTCGAAATCTAAGCTCGTCTATCTTCTCGTTAGTCAACCTTTTAATCTTTCTGTCTTTTATTTTTCTGCTTTATTAGATTAGAAGTCGTGGAACTCACACCACGCACAACCTATTTAAACCTGAGTAATTTGCCAACATATTTGAGTAGACAAGAAGAAGAGACCTCGAGTAGAATACGATCTAGTCTACCTTGGTAGATTAGTTATTTGATACGTCCTACAACGTTCATTAAATTGGCGCCGTTGTCGGGGACTCTTCTAATTGTTTGAAAGAAGAGTTGGCAAATTATTCTTCTACCTTTTCGCCTTACAATTTATTTTTCCTCCATATTTCCATGATTTACCTGGGTAGTGCTTCTTAGTTTTGATTATGCAGGATAACAGGTGGGATGACCAGTACCAAGAGTGGTACATCAATGAAGCACCATATCTTGAAGATTATCGAGAAATGCTACATCAACAACAACAACAGATAGCGAGATTAAGATCTCTTCAATGCTACAAGGTTACCAAAAGATACACCAACAAGAGCATCAAAGGGGTGCTAGAGATAACCAAGAGATCCTTCTACAAGCTCATAAACATCAACAATGCTCGTCGAGAACCCAATCTGCCTTGGATAATATCTCTTCAATGCTACAAGCTCATCTCGCGACGGACATCAAGCTCGAGCAACCAAAGCAGTTAATGACAGAAGACGCTCATGAGATGTTCGAAGAAGAAGATGAGCCCGTCCATGACTATTATGAGCTAGAAGCATCTGATGAAGAATCCTTGGCGGTGGTGGTTGATGAAGACATGGAGCCAATCCATCCTGATGTTGAAGCCGAAGAGGAGCACGTAGAGATTGAGGAGATACCCTCACCTACACTTCCGCCGAGTCAACCTGTTGATCAAGCCAGAGACGAGCACGTGGAAAGAAACAAGGTCATGGATTTAGAAGTTTACATACTCGATCTAGAGAGACCTCTGGATGATCATCAGGTAGAGAAGATGGAGCTCATTGACCATGCCGCGCCGTACTACCTCTTTCCTCCTCCAGTAGGAGAATTCGAGAAGAATTGGTCATCCAACCAGAACCACGATCTACTAGAGCACTACCGGCCGCATCACCCTTCTGGAGTGCTACATGGCACTCAACCCCTGGCCTTGAAGAAGACAATTGACTTCAAGGAACTCCTAAGTTGGGGTCCCTAACAGGTACCGTCCGGCTCAAGGACGTTAAAAGAGAGCGCTTCGTGGGAGGAAACCCACGGCTGGAGTCCGTTTTTTGAATTATTGAGTCAGTCTTTTTCATCGTTCGAGTCGATTTTCGGGGAGCCAAAGTGTCAGTTTTCTTTTATTTTTGTCTGTTTTATTTTTGTGTGTCAGGTCAGAGTTTTCGCCGAAAACACTGTAAAGTTTTCAGCGAAAACTTTAGTTTGTTCGAGTCTATTTTACAATGGGTTTTCAATGTAGTTTTCGCCGAAAACTTCACCAGTTTTCGGCAAAAACTTTAGTTGGGTCAAAAATTTTCGAAATCCTTTTGAAAAAGAAAAAAAAAGAGTCAAAATATTTTCAAAATTCTCCTAACCTTCTTCGTTTCGACTTTTATTCTGTGTGGATCCGGGACACTTGTCCCGGTATCCTTTTGATCTTTTGTTTATTTTTGTTTTGTAGGAACTTGAGTAGCCACTCCGCTCTGCTCCGGACGCTCCGTGATCATCCACTACACCGACCATCACCTTTCAGGTTCTTCGTATCTCTCAATCCTAGTTTAGTCCTGTGAGGACATATAACCGTTTAAGTGTGGGGTAGGAGTCTAGGATTATGCATGATCTTGCTTGATTTTCTGTGATTCTGTGGTTCATTTTTGAAATATCTCTAGCATAGAATTGCTCAATTCTTGACTTGTGATGTTAAATTGACTTCAATTTTGAACGATGACGTCTAGACTGTTCCACTTAGAACTTGTAACCAACGTGTTGGCACTGATATCAAATGAGTCTAGGTCAGAACAGATCATAAATCACTCTTGTAGTTGAAACTTGAATCAATTAAACTGATTGACTTGTTAATAACAAAGCTCGATAACACCGTTCTAAGATGATAAATGCTAGCTTCTTCCATGTTTTTCACTCCATATTTGATCACCTGTGATTGTGGCTTGAGATTAGACGAAAATCCAATTCGAATTCTTGTGTAAAAAGTTATAACTAGCTAGGATCAAATGGCTAAATTGTTAAATCAAGTAATAAAGTTGTGCAAATCAATGCTAAGTTCTTTGAAGTGCTGAAAATAAAGCTAGGCAAGCCCGACACCTAAGTGAAGTGTTCCGGTTGAGCACTAGCATAGACACAAATACTGTGAGCTAGGCAGGTCCAACACCTAAGTGAAGTGTTTGGTATCGAGCACTAGTATGCAGTAAATCAAAGGAAGAAGCTAAAACTTGAAAGAAATTGTTATTTAAATCGGTCCTAGCTAGAACATGTAACGAACAGAACTAGAAGCGGATGAAGTCGATTCGATAGCCACGTCATTTTTCCTACCTCCACATCCACATCATGGTTAGAGTTTAAAGACTTTTTGATTAGAATTGGTGTTATCATAGTCGGCTAATTATAATTAATTGTTTTGCCAAGAAACGAGTTTTGTTAAAACTACTACTTGAAGTGTGCAGAAATTAGTGAGATCGAAAACTTGTTTGGTTGATGTTCTTGCATGTGTAGGTCACTCTTTCTACATGGAACAGTCTAAACCAAATCGTTAGAATTGAATCTCAGTTTAATCTCGTGTCATTTGTGAATTTGAGTGTGTTCTAGTTTAGTTTGCTTGAGGACAAGCAAAAGCTTAAGTGTGGGGTAATTCGATGACACTTGATTTGACATGATTTTCAGCCTCATTTAAGCAACATTTCTTTGCTTAAGACATGGTTTTTAGGGTAGAATAGCGAATATTCACTCAACTGCTCTATCTCGTGCCATTTGTGTTACTTTGGCCCATTTCGGGTCAATTTGATGGTTTTCTAGTGTTTTCATGATAGCACAGGTTTTTACCGTCAAATAAAGTAGCCAATGACGTGTCTAAGGCATTGAAATCTCGAGAAACCGCATCGGAACCAATCCAAGAAGTCAATCAAGTCAACAGAAATCTTGCCCGGTTTTACACTACAGTTTTTGACGAAAACTCCTCAGGTTTTCGGTGAAAAGTACAGAAGAAATCGGCAGAGCTTGCAAGAGGAAGTTTTCGGCGAGAAGTCAAAGTTTTCGCCGAAAACTCTAAGTCCAAAAATCACAGGAGAATCAGCCGACGGAAGCAGCATTTTACAAAGAAGTTTTCGGCGAAAACTCCTTAAGTTTTCGCCAAAAAATCCAAGCAAATCCGGCAGACTTAGGGTTAAGTATAAATACTTAACTGGCGGCACAAAATCAAATAGACCTCATAACATTCAATTGAGAGGATTATTCCAACAACTATTCACAAATCAGACTTTTGAGAGTCAGCCAACTCTAGGATCGATAGATAGAGTTTAGAGAGTTCGAAGATCCGTGGAGAGATCGTAACGCCATCCTTCCACCTCGGAGAGCTCGAAGCTTAAAGTTGAAGATCCAGGAGATCGAAGCTTCGCCGGAGTCGTCAGAATTAGGTTTTTCAGTTCTTATCTGTTCTACCTCTGTATGATGATTTCCTTTGTTGCCTTTGATTCTTCTGTTATCGTTATGAGTAGCTGAACTTGTAGAGCTTAGATTAGATGAACCCTAAGTGACCCAGAGCTTTAAAGCGGTCACGGATTGGCGGTAATTAGATTCAAAGTTCAATCAGTTTCTCTTTGCATGGTTGTTTTGTTCTTTATTGTTTATGTTTCTCTTCTGGTTGGTTCTTCATTGTTTATGTTTCTCTTCTGGTTGGTCGCCTAGATTAGGTTTATGCAAGCTAAGGTTAGTCGCCAGACAGCTTCCCTGCTTTGGCGCATAAACTTGTCTTCCTTGATCACCTAGTTTAGATTCTTGTTAAGCTGAGGATAGAAGCGAATGCTCGCCTCTCTTTAAAACATCAATTCAACCAATTAACCTATTCATTAGAGTGTGCCTTTCGTAGGAACCAGTTAGGGTTAATCCATTGCAAGAGTAACTCATAAATCGTTAGTAATTCCACCAGTTAGTTTAGTCGTCGCGAGAGGCGACCGTACCCGGGCGACTAATTAATCTTGGTAGCTAGATCGGATAGAGCGAACGTTCGCCAGACTTAAACCTAAGGGTCAGGAGTTATGGTGGTGTATAGAAACCGATTGAATTAGAATTGAAAACCGCTGGTCTTGTGATTGTCGTTGCCTTGGTGATCTAAGGGGGATTCGAAATCTAAGCTCGTCTATCTTCTCGTTAGTCAACCTTTTAATCTTTCTGTCTTTTATTTTCCTGCTTTATTAGATTAGAAGTCGTGGAACTCACACCATGCACAACCTGTTTAAACCTGAGTAATTTGCCAACATATTTGAGTAGACAAGAAGAAGAGACCTCGAGTAGAATACGATCTAGTCTACCTTGGTAGATTAGTTATTTGATACGTCCTACAACGTTCATCACTGAAGGATTCCTGAAATACACGGTTGGAATTTTGGCTCGGCCCAAGTCACGTCTAATACGGGCTCCGGCATTGGCCCTGCGCCTGTGTTGGCCTCGACTCTGGGCCCTTGGTTGGCTCGACCCGGTGCTCGATCGTCGGGGACTGGCTGGGAGTCAGCATCATCCTAGGGGTGTATTCTGGCTCCGGCACTTCAGATCTCCTCAACTCTTGGTGTGGCACCGGCATCAGCGCTTGGCTCGGCGTTGGCATCAGCCCGGTGTCGGTACTGTCTCAGCCCGACATCCGTGTTGGGGGCCGGATCGGCATCAACATCAGAACTTGATGTTGTGGCTCTAAGCCTTTCATCTCCAGGAGGGTTGGGCCTTCTATCAAGAACCTCTCTCTACTTCCTTGGCGCCCTGGCTTGCTCCTATCATTCTAGTGAGGGTAGGGATTTTGTGCCCATAGGGTCATGGCGGCGGTGGCCTTCGTGAGCTGGGTCACTTCACTAAGATCCACACTTCCTGTGGGGATTTCTACTGAAAACAAAGTCGAGCAGAAATGTAACATCCATCAAAATCAGCCCGGATAAACCCATGGTTGAACCGGTAATGAGCATTACTCGAAGCTATCTTTAAACGGAAAAGACAAAACTCCAAGAAAAGAAAGTGAAACAAATCTTCTTAAAAGTTCAAAACCAGAAGAAGGCCTTAAATAAGTGAAATCCAAAATCCAAAACAACCTATAAAACCAAAATCGAACAACCGTTAAAACATAAATCCAAAATTTGATCCTCAAAAGATCACAAAATCCCCAACCAAAAATGTCAACTGAAATATAAAACCAAAATAAACGTCAACTCCAATGTAGATCATCAATCTTCACCTCAAAGCTCCAACCAGCAACTGCTCTGAACTTGACTGAAACTCCTAAACCTCGAATCTACTCAACCTAACCACGCGAACCTGAAAGAGGAAGAGGGGGGAATTATTTTCCTAATGAAATTGAGTGAACCCATTGGGTTTAACTATGCGTCGAACCTATCCAAAAGAAGCGATTCCAAACTCCTCATGTAACACTAACATTGGAATCAGACTCAGCCTTTACCAGTTTTAATTCCCTAAAACAGTCTAGGAGATCACATAAGTGCAGTTCTTAGTTTAACATTCTCAATCCACAATAATATATATATATATAGCAAGGCATCGTCATACATACAGTTCAACATCAGAAACATCATGCATGCAGTTCAACATCAGAAACACCTTACATGCAGTTCAACCTTAGAAACATCATGCATACAGTTCAACATCAGAAACATCATACATACAGTTCAACATCACATCACAAGTCATCTAGCATTCACCATCAAAACGCACACCCACACTCACACACATTCACATACACCACACTTCTTATTTCAATTACTAAGTGAATTAATAGGCATCCTTAAGCCATCTAGGTCATCACCCAAGTGCAGTTCTCCAAACTAACAATTCACAATTCCTAACATCATCATATATGATTATCAATCATTCAACATCAACCCCACAGCTCAACACAACCACACAATACAGTTCACATGTCAATCCCACAGTTTACAACATATCACAAGACATCTCACAAGCACGTCCAATACACACATCATACACAAATCACACACACATCTCATTAATTTTGCTAAGTGAGTTCATTAGGCGCCATTAGAGTTTATCCATACACCACCCCTGTCGGCCAGACGCACCCACTCTTCCAGCTGAGTCCAAGACGCATCCTTTCTTCCAGAAGGATCCAAGGCCCAAACTTACATCGACACATCAACAACAACAAATAGATCATGCCACTCTTCCAGGAGGCGTGACCACACCTCACTCTTCTAGGAGAGGTGACAATTTGGGGGCAATGCAGGCTCCAACCAATTTCAAACATTTTATTTAGTCATAAACACATCAATCAACTAATCTGGCCATCAATTCATCTATCAATCCATCTCACAATTTCCTCCTCAAAACCATTCAATTCGAATCATCAAGTCCATCAACAATTTCATCATTAACTCCATCATTAATTCAATTCCAAACCACATTTCATAAATCACAACCAAATCAATTACACACACAACAACAATGCAATTTCATTCAACCAATTCCAAGTCCCAATTCCACTACCCGATTCCATATACCAATTCTATTACCCAATTCCATGTACCAATTCTATTACCCAATTCCATGTACCAATTCTATTACGCAATTCCATGTACCAATTCTATTACTCAATTCCATGTACAATTCTAGTACCCAATTCCATGTACCAATTCTATTACCCAATTCCAAGACATTAAGCTAAACCACAAATCTCATTATCAACCGTCATCACACATAGCATCAATTACACTCAAATCAATCACAACATCAATTCATCATAACATCAATTTCACTCAACACAATCACACAACATCATTTCATCCAATTCATGTAACCACGCATTTTCCACTTCATTCAATTACACCTACAATTCACACTTCAAAACCATAACAAGGGTAAACGGCTAGCTCACCGGCCATCCCCACCTGCCAGTACAGGGATAGCCATGTCGTGAGTCTTAGGGCTACCCTCCTATTCATCCTTCAAAGGACGACCCCACATTGGCAGGGCCATCCTCCTACAACCACAACTGACATCATTTCATAATCACATCAAGAGTAATTGCAAGCTTGCCGGCTACCCCCACCTGGAAGTACAGGGATAGCCATGTCTCAAGTCTAGGGTTACCCTCCTGTTCATCATAAATAGGGAGACCCCACATTGGCAGGACCACCCTTCTGCAACTACAATCGTCACAAACAAGTATACATATTTATAATTAACCAGATCATAAACCCGTCTCTTCTATCACTCATTACTAGATCCAAACCGTTTATCATCATCATTAATTAATCACCCCAATCCCAATACATAACAATCAACATTCAATCAGCAACCAAATCATCAAAACACAACATCCATCAAACGACAATCATCACAAATCAATTACAGAGTAGTTAACAGCTTTTACTCTCATTCGATTTCATGCAATACCTATATTCATCTAGGTCAAAATTTCAACTCCTCACATCGACCATCACTACCTATCGTACGCTAAACCCTCACCTGACAAGAAGACGAGGCTTTAAACAACTTTTAGAAACCCGAACAGCGAAGCTCTACAGCTCCAAAAACGTAGCTTCTTCCTTCTGCCACTGATAGCGCCTAACTCCGAAATATCAAGAACCAAGATATGTGATCTCTTCCTATCGCCGCCAAGAACGCGTAGCAAGAAACGGATCACCAATCGGACCTCTGTAGCACCCGAAATCAAGGTTTGAAGTTTGGGGGTTTTTGGTTCGTCAAAGGGGTTTTCGAGAGTAAAGAGAGAGAGAGAAGTTGAGGATTTCCGTCAAAAAACTATCTTTTATAGTCAGGTCGTGATACACAGTGATGTGACTTTATTTAGTGCATTTTCAGCTTATGATTGACCTATGAAATGCCCGTGTTTGATCGTGAAATGCCATGATTTATATCCTGTTATTGAAATTTTGTGCAAAGTGTCCATTTGTTGTCCGGTTGCCACTTTGGAGCTAAATTAGTGGTCTGTTGGATGTTTTTCTGTGCATTTTCAGAAGATGGCATCGAAGTACGGATAACAAGGAGCACGTATGATCAAACGGGAGGTCAATCGGAGGTAGGACGGAGGAGATATGACCGTTGCAAGTTTGGGATTTCAGCACGAGTTCCTGGAGGAGTTTTCGGCGAGAACTATCAAGTTCTCACCGAAAACATTCATCCATTTGCAAACAGGAGGATGCCGAATAGCTGGAGCTGGGTTGTTGAAGAAGTTTTCGGCGAAAACTTTCAGAGTTTTCGCCGAAAACATGTGAAGGAACTTGAAGATGGCTCAGTGGTTTTCAAAGGAATTTTCGTCGAAAACTTAATAAGTTTTCGCCGAAAACTCCAGGCTTTTCCAGCAGCCTATTTAAAGCAGATTTTGGGAGAAAGAAAGGGGGGAATTCATTATTTTCAGAAAACACACCTTCATCAAAACCCTTTTCTCTCAACTTTTCAATTACTTTCTTCTCATCTCCACTCCACAATCCTAGAGCAAGGTGCAACTCAAAGTAGAGGAGCTTGGATTGAAGTCCACAACCTTGGAAGAGGAGCTTGCAAGAGGAGGATTGCCATGGTGTTCTTGGTGATCATCTCTCTTTCTTTTTCCTTCATTTCCTTGGCCATGTGTGGCTGATTTCTTAGGTTTCCTTGGATTGATAGATAGTTGTGCTATGGTAGAGGTTGATTGTGTAAACATGCTATGATTGATCTTGGATGTAAGAACATGATCTCTAGACTTGTTGTTAATTCCATTGATTGCCATTTTTGCTTGGTTTGGTCTATTCTTTGTGATGTAATGCATGAGAGTGCTTAGATTACATGGATTGTAGGTCTAGGGATTGAAGAGAGCATGTTATAAGAGATTAGATCTTCTCAATTCAACCATAGTTGCATGATTTCTCTCTTGTGCATTTTATCGAACACTTGGTGTGCATTAGGTTTTTCATTCAATTGAACTTTGATTAGTCTTTTGATGATTCTCTTAGTGTTAGGACATTGACATGAGAGTGTGGTGTCTAGCCTAGTGGTCATAGAGTCATAGGAGAGGGTTTTGTAGCTTGGCATTTCATCAAACACCTTTAATGCATCCTTAGTCACTTAGCTTGAGAGCGAGAGCCTAGGTTGAGTGGTGCTAGGATAGGAACTTAGTGCTACGAGAGTGCATTGAGTCTATAGAAGGGATTTGCGTGGTCATTCGATTGCAACTCGATCATGTTTGGATTGTTTGTGCATTTGTTCCTCTTGAGCATGATGAAGCTATCTTTCCAAGTGAGCCTCCTTTATCTTTGTTTTGCGCCGCTTTACTTTCTTGCTTTAGTTTTGTTTATGTTTTTGATTTCGTTGCTTTTAAACCAAACTCCTTTTAAATGAATAGACCGTCCATGAACCGTGTGAGTAGTGGCAATTGAGAGAGCCCTCGTGGAAATAAGACCTTGAATGTTGTGAGTTGAAATTCACACGTCAAGTTTTTGGCGCCGTTGCCGGGGACTTTCTCAATCCTACGAAAGCTTTTATTAGTGGACCGTTCTATTCACTTCCTTCCGTTTTAGTTTTGTTTCTTTGTTATTTGTTTTTGTGGTTTTGTTATCCCGCATTGTTGTACTACTTAGTTGTGTTTGTTGTGCTTGTTTGTAGGTACCTTATAGTAGTGCATGAGTCGATTCACTCATCTCCAAGCACCACTTCGAGGCCTCGAGCAAGTTATTGATTCACCTACACTTTCTCCACCTCATCTAGTTCATGGGAGCAAGGTTTCAAGTAAGATGAACTCGTGGCATGGAAATCAAGGTTATGGTTCCTATCAAGGTTGGAATCCATCTCCTAACCCATATTATGATCATCATGCTTCAGACAACTACTACCAAGGAACTTGTGAGGGAGATAGCCAATGGTGGGGTCAAGAACAACAAGTTTCAACACCCATGTGGAATGAGCAATGTCCCTATCCATCTCCACCCTACCATCAAATCTTGCCGGAGTATTATCAAGAGGATTTCACAAGTCATGAACAACATTCTCCACCGCCTTCCATGCTAGAGGAGCTCTTTAAGATGGTTAAAGAAAGCGAGCGTCCTCAAGAGGAGTTCACAAGCTATGAGCAACCCTCTCAACCTCCTTCTATGCTAGAGGAGCTCTTGAAAATGGTGAAGGAAAGTGAGCGTCCTCGAGAGGAGTTCGTAAGCTATGAGGAACCTCCTCCTCCTCTTCCCACGCTTGAGGAAGCTTTGAAGATTGCGGAAGACAATGCGAACCAACTTAATCGCTTAGCACAAAGCATGGTGCACATCAATGGGATGCTTGAAAATGAACGTCAACCCCATAAGGTGGAGCAACACTCTCCCCCTCCATCCATGCTAGAGGAGATCTCGAAGATTGCGAACGACAACGCGGCTCGGCTCAATCGCTTAGCCCAAAGTATGAATCTCATCACGGAAGCTCTAGAGTATGAGAATCAGCCCAAGAAGGTGGAGCAAGTTTATGATGATGAAGATGACACTTGTGAATCCGAAGAGCTTGACACGGAAGAAGATTTGGTAGTGGAGGCGATTGAAGAACATGGTCTTCCGAGAACGCACCGAGTAACGATGATGATTGGATAGAAGAATCAAGGAGACTTGGATGATGGCACTTTAGAGGAGGTGAGACATGTTGTGAAGATTCTTCAAGAAGAGGTGGTACCGAGAGTGGAGCACGAAAGTGAACAACACCACCCTATTGTGGTGCCACCAAATATTGTGAGCGCTCTTCAATCTTCTTGCTTGGTCATGAAGTATTTGTGCCAAGAGCCCAAGGACGCATGCAACTCTACTCCTCATACGGTGGTCATGGAAGTGGAGCCACCTCTCCTTGACCCGGAAGACTCTTCGAGTGGCATCACCAACTTGGAGACGATGGAGCTCAAGGATGGGCCCCCACTTTACTATCTTCCTCAAGTTCCAAATTTCAAAGGTAGCAAGCCACCCTAAGGTATCAAGTGTTATACAAGCATCATTGTTCATTGGCTAGTCTACCCTTTGCTTCTATCGCTACTTGGAGCTCAATCTTCATCATAAAAGAGGCTACTTGACCTCAAAGAGGTACTAAGTTGGACACCCTAACGCAGGTATCATCGAGCTTAAGACGGTAACTAAGCGCTTCTTGGGAGGCACCCCATGTTATCTTCAATTTTTCGCTTTTAATTGTTCTTTGAGGTTTTTGTGTTGTTTTAGTTTTTTAATAAGGTTTAGCAAGCAATTGGGATAACTCTTCACCAATGATCGTCATTGAACTCTTTCACCACTATTACCTCCTATGCTCCTCTCTACCAACGCGGTAACTTCATTCCACCTTACCCTCTCTCTCTTGATCATTGAGGACAATGCTCATGTTAGTCGTAGGGGGACTTTGAGGTTGGTGTGATTATTTGTGGTATAAATGCAATGCTATGCTTTGATGATTTGCATGATCTTGAGTGAATGTCAAATTCCTCTATCGTAGAATCATTCAATTCTTGACTTTTGGTGTTTAATTGACTTCAATCTTTCATAATGACGTTTAGACTGTTCCACTTAGAACCTATAACCAGCTTGTTAGCACTAAGATCAAATGAGTCTAGGCCAGAACAGAGATTTTATCACTCTTGTATGTTGGTTGATTGGTATGATACATGTTTTTGTACCGCTCAATAACACCGGTCTAAGATGATGAAGGCAATTAGAATTTCACCACATTCAGCCAAAAATCCTACCCGAATCAGTTTCCTATAGGATAACCCGTTGAGCCTTGGCCTGTTTATTGGTTGACACACATTTTCAGCCCTCATCCATGTTTTCATCACCTTTTTTATCCCTCGTGATTGTGGCTTGAGATTAGACGGAATCCAAATCAAAATTTTGTGTGGAAGTTGTAAGGGGCTAAGGATCAAGTGGCTAATATGTGAAGAAATTATTCAAAAGAAGATGCTCAAAAGAAAGAGGCCAAGTTGCTTTAGTTCTTGAAGTGCCGTAAGAAAAGCTGGGCAGGCTCGACACCTAAGTGAAGTGTCGGGTTGAGAACTATCAAAGGCAAAGGCTGTGAGCTAGGCAGGTCCAACACCTAAGTGAAGTGTTGGATCGAGCACTAGTATGCAGTAGAGAAAAAATGAAGAAGAAAAAAAAGAAGGAGTTCTTAAAAGTGGCCCTTGTTGTAGTGATCCTAGCTTGAGCGTGTGAAGTGCAGATCTAGAGGCGGACGAAGTCGAGTCGATAGCCACATCACGATCACTCACCACTTTCCAAATTTCCCTACCCCCATCTAATCTGTTTCATATCCCGAGTTCAAGTCCTTTTGATTAGAGTTGGTGTTGTTGGGGTCGGTAAGAACTGTGTCCTAGTTAGCTACTACTTGAAGTGTGCAGAAAATAGTGAGGTCTAGACTTGTTTGGTTGACGTTCTTGCATGTCTAGGTTAAGTTTGTTCGTGGAACAGTTTAAGCCAAATTGTTTTTGCTTGAATCTCAATGGGACCGATCTTGTCATTTGTGAACTTGGATGTTTTCTAGTTCATTTGCTTGAGGACAAGCAAAGCTTAGTCGTAGGGGAATTTCATGTGACTTTATTTAGTGCATTTTCAGCTTATGATTGACCTATGAAATGCCCGTGTTTGATCGTGAAATGCCATGATTTATATGCTGTTATTGAAATTTTGTGCAAAGTGTCCATTTGTTGTCCGGTTGCCACTTTGGAGCCAAATTAGTGGTCTGTTGGATGTTTTTCTGTGCATTTTCGGGAGATATCATCGAAGTACGAATAACAAGGAGCACGTAGGATCAAACGGGAGGTCAATCGGAGGTAGGACGGAGGAGATATGACCGTTGCAAGTTTGGGATTTCAGCACGAGTTCCTGAAGGAGTTTTCGGCGAGAACTATCAAGTTCTCGCCGAAAACATTCATCCAATTGCAAACAGGAGGATGCCGAATAGCTGGAGCTGGGTTTTTGAAGAATTTTTCGGTGAAAACTTTCAGAGTTTTCGCCAAAAACATGTGAAGGAACTTGAAGACGGCTCAGAGGTTTTCAAAGGAATTTTTGGCAAAAACTTAATAAGTTTTCGCCGAAAACTCCAGGCTTTTCCAGCAGCCTATTTAAAGCAGATTTTGGGAGAAGGAAAGGGGGGAATTCATTATTTTCAGAAAACACACCTTCGTCAAAACCCTTTTCTCTCAACTTTTCAATTACTTTCTTCTCATCTCCACTCCACAACCCTAGAGCAAGGTGCAACTCAAAGTAGAGGAGCTTGGATTGAAGTCCACAACCTTGGAAGAGGAGCTTGCAAGAAGAGGATTGCCATGGTGTTCTTGGTGATCATCTCTCTTTCTTTTTCCTTCATTTCCTTGGCCATGTGTGGCTGATTTCTTAGGTTTCCTTGGATTGATAGATAGTTGTGCTATGATAGAGGTTGATTGTGTAAACATGCTATGATTGATCTTGGATGTAAGAAGATGATCTCTAGAATTGTTGTAAATTCCATTGATTGCCATGTTTGCTTGATTTGGTCTATTCTTTATGATGTAATGCATGAGAGTGCTTAGATTACATGGATTGTAGGTCTAGGGATTGAAGAGAGCATGTTCTAAGAGATTAGATCTTCTCAATTCAACCATAGTTGCATGATTTCTCTCTTGTGCATTTTATCGAACACTTGGTGCGCATTAGGTTTTGCATTCAATTGAACTTTGATTAGTCTTTTGATGATTCTCTTAGTGTTAGGACATTGACATGAGATTGTGGTGTCTAGCCTAGTGGTCATAGAGTCATAAGAGAGGGTTTTGTAGCTTGGCATTTCATCAAATACCTTTAATGCATCCTTAGTCACTTAGCTTGAGAGCGAGAGCCTAGGTTGAGTGGTGCTAGGATAGGAACTTAGTGCTACGAGAGTGCATTGATTCTATAGAAGGGATTTGCGTGGTCATTCGATTGCAACCTCGATCATGTTTGGCTTGTTTGTGCATTTGTTCCTCTTGAGCAAGATGAAGCTATCTTTCCAAGTGAACCCCTTTATCTTTGTTTTGCACTGCTTTACTTTCTTGCTTTAGTTTTGTTTATGTTTTTTATTTCGTTGCTTTTAAACCAAACTCCTTTTAAATGAATAGACCGTCCATGAACCGTGTGAGTAGTGTTAATTGAGAGAGCCCTCGTGGAAACACGACCTTGAATGTTGTGAGTTGAAATTCACACGTCACACGGCATGATTGATAAGCGTATGCTGATACACGGCGTGTATTGCTGATACACGGTCGTGTATCATAGTCTGCCAACCTTGAAGAATTTTCGCGTACTCGCTTGTAACTACAACCCGACTCAATTATGAACGTCCCGAACTTCGATGGCGGCTCAAGAACATTGTTTCCAATGTCTCAACCATCCAAAATCGAGTTCCAAATCGTTCGGTTGGGCGGAGATGTTACAAGAAATCAACTACAACCTGGCCCTTTTCGGCCTCAGTTACCACGAATGTACCATCCTGGCGTTCTGGACTGTCTATTCATTTCCGCTTTTGCCCCGCCTTAACTAATCGGTGGAAAGATTTCGTACTTTTATCACCTAAAAACAACCAATTTGTACGTTGTTTTTGTTTCTAATATTTTTCTTCCTACGCTCTTGCTCGTGCTCTATCACTTTCTAGACGGTGCACTTCAGCCCAGTCCACCCGTGGTTGAGTTAGAGCCGAGCGCAAGGCGTTATTTAAATCTCGCAACCAGCGACTCGAGTTCGAAGTACCTGCTTGTGACCAATCAAAAAGAGTGTACCGTATATGTTTCAATTTATACATGGGCTAATATACTTTTTTGCCCCTCTACTATGTAAAGTTAACAAAAATACCCCTTTACTATTTTATAACTGATTTAACACCCTCTACTCTGAAGAGTTTAACAAAATATGCCCCTCTGTTTATTTTTTCATCTTTTTTTATTATAATATGTTGATTATACGTGTTATGTCATATTATTTGTCCCCCACATCGCTAATTGGGATGACTACAATATGAAAATATTTAAATTAAAAAGAACACCATGAACACATCCGTACAAAATGGTGATTATAATGCTTTTTTTTCTTTTCTTTTTAGGCCAAAAACAAATTTGTAGCCAAACCTTTCCAGAAAATGTCAAACATAGCCAAAACTATTTATGTCACACTGTTTAGACCAATTTTTTATGACAAATTTAGCCAACATCCGTTAAAATTTTAACACCGTTAGTGACTATACAAACGGAGCTAACGTGGCATCCACTTGACCGGTCAACTAGATGCCTAGTCAGATACCATGTCATTACTTAAATTTTAAAATAAATTAATTAATTTAGAAACAAAAAAAAAGAACAAACTAAAATTTGAAAATGAAAAAGATAATTTTAATTTTAATTATTCTTCTTCCTCCGTCATCTGCCTCCACCATCTCTCTACCACCGCCGTTTGCTCCACCCACCACCAACCTCCGAACCCACCCAAATCTTTTTTTTTAATAATATTTAATTTATAAATAATTACGTGGCAAAAAATTATACACATCAGCTGACACATCATTTTAGGGGTTAAATTTCTGTTAACTTATACGAAAAAGTTAACGGAAAACTAAACATTGCCATTTTTGGGATTACGAATAGTTTTGGCTATGTTTGACATTTCCCTCAAAGGTTTGGCTACAAATTTGTTGGCCTTCTTTTTAATTAAGATACTTCCAAATTGTGGTCATCCCAATTAGCGATGTGGGGGATAGGGGTGGAAATTGGGAGCCCATTCCCAATTTCCAAAATCCCAATTTCCAAAATCCCAATTCCCAATTCCCAAATTAGGAATCCCATTCCCAATCCCGAATTTAATTTGGGAATTTTTATTCGGGAACGGAAATTCTAATTTGGGAATCGGGATCCCAAATTTTTGAATTCTTTTTTTTTATATTGTAATTGTTTATTTATTATATAAAAACGTGATAGTTAATTTTAAAGTTATATGACTGCTATGTAACCCAAAACCAAAGTTACACCAACGTTATTTGATCTAGTAACTATTACATCATTGATTCCTGAACCAAAAATTCATTCCAAATTCTTACAACATCAGTACAACTATTTTTAACCAAATTCTTGCCATTGGGTCTGAAGGGTCCATTTTCAGAGAAAGCACCAACTCCTAGAGAAGAACAGCCTAGCCCTGCATTTCCCCCGCAACAAAATAGAGAGAGCACAGCCATCACCAAAAATTCATTCCAATAGCACCAGGTGGAAATGAAAAAGCCACAAGAACACTAACCTCCATTGAGCCAAAGGACTAAGGGCTTGGAAGCTGGAAATCTCATCAGGATGAGGAGGAGAAGAAGAAATAGACTCTACCATCACCATGAAAATGCAGAACTGAAACAACAGACAACACAAGAGCAGTTGCATCAGTGACATTGCCAATGAGACATTTCAAATCTCATTGATGTCATCTGGCATCTCATTGATGTCAACAACAAGCATGCAATTGAATGAGTTACATCCTGCAAAGAACAACTAATAACATTGTTCAAGAAACTCCACTTCTAGGATTAATGGAACTCTAACATCAGAATCAAATCGATGAAAGCAACCAGCATATAGATTTGCAATAGATTTTTCATAGCTGTAGAAAAGAATAACACTAGGCAGTAGGCAACAATTATGAACTTGGTCGAGATACAGAAACCCATGAAGGTACTCTACTGTTTCATATCTTGCATTCTTTCTATTTCTGTGCATTGATAAATTTGTATCAACAGAAGCAAAAACAATGGACAGATTTTGCTGAAATTACTGATTCGCCTTGGGAAAGTAAGTAAATTATTTTGATTCCAGTTTCAGTTCTAATCATGTTGGGCAGCTGGAAGATGAAAGTGGGATGCCTCAAGTATTTAGGGATATATGCTTTAATCTAAAAGGTAATCAACTAAAAATGGAGTAATTAATGTATGTATTAATTGATATGCAAGTCATGTATAGTAGATTGCAAGTCATGTACTGCCTGCTAAATTGATGAACAAATGTATATACAAAGCTGAGGAAATAGATAAATCGACTAGGATCGACTGAGGAAACATGATGCGAAATCACTGAATCACAACCAAGCCCTACTGCTTCCAGAATACGCAAAAGCAGTGCAGCATCTAAAGAAACATGGTGCGAAATCACTTAACTTGCACACTGTCTAACTACCAACTACCTACTACTAGTACCTATGGATGGTTATTAGAGGAAGTCATATGGGTTAAAATTTAACTACAGAGGAAGGAACTAGCAACATTAGCTTGCATAATGAAAAAGAACCAATCAGTTAGAGAAGACTAAGTCAATTAACATGTAAAGAGACACCAATTCACTTAGAAATACTGCTTGTTGATTCACTTGGGAACTATATTAAACGTTTACACATTTAAAGAAGGATAAATTTTGTTTCCCACACAAGTAACTGTATATTAACATCAAGGGCTACGAGGGTCAGTAATGAAATCACTCAGTTAGCTAAATATTAAGGAACAAAACACTACGATCCATATTCAACATCAAAATAAGGGGTGTTTAGAAGATGGAGAACTTCTTATGTCGTCCTACTCTTCCACTTAGCAATGCATTCCACAAATGGGATACTCTCAGCAACTCAATACCAGTGTAGTATGAATATCAGTATAGTATAGAAGATGGGGTGTAACTGTATCAACCACTTAATATTTAGGAGGATATCTGACTTAGTCTGGCAATAATATGGAAACCCTATGACAGACACATGACTTAAGTGATCCTAAAGCATCTACACTATAAAATACTCGCAGACATTAGGATGAAATGAATTAACAAAGGCCGTTAGCAGGAACTAACCTGGTAAGAAGAAGAAAAACAGAAAGAAACAAATCAGTCATAGCAGTAAAGATGAAGGAGTACAAAGGCGTTAGCTCATGAACCTTTGACATATTTGAACTGAGTTTCTGAGTTTCCACACTACCAAAGATTCAGGTCGAATCGAATCACTTACTTGGAATGAAGATGGAGAAGGTTTAGAAAATCATATTAGGGATAAGAAAATGAAGGGAGGGAGACGGAGGCTTACCGTAGGGCGGCCCGACAAGCTTGAGCAACGGCGGACTGGCGAGCTTGAGCAGCGGCGGACCGGCGAGCTTGAGCAGCGGCGGACTGGCGAGCTTGAGCACTGGAGTTTAGTTCGAGACTTTGAATAGCGAAGAGTCGCCGAGTCGGTCGGCAAGAGTCAGAGTTTGAGGAAGACGAGTAAACCTATTTTGGGCTTTCCCATTCCCAAACTCAATTTCCCATTCCCATATTATAAGCCCAAACCCAATTTTACATTTTAATTTTGGTATATGGGCTCCCAATTCCCAAAATAATTTAGGAATTTAAATTTGAGAATGGGAATTCCCAAATCCCATACCCAAACTTCCACCCCTAGTGGGGGACAAATAATATGACGTAACACGTATAATCAACATATTATAAGAAAAAAAAGACGAAAAAATAAACAGAGGGGCATATTTGTTAAACTCTTTGATGACACTCGATTTGACGTGATTATCAGCCTCATTTAAGCGACATTTCCTTTCTTGAAACATGGTTTTAGGGGTAAAATAGCGAATATTCACTCAACTACCCTATTTCCTATCGATTTGGTTACATTGGCCCTTTTTGGGTCTATTTGATGGTTTTCAAGTGTTTTTGTGATAGCACAGGTTTTTGCCATCATTTACGTAGCCACGGACGTGTTCAAGACCTCAAGGATCGAACCAGAAATCAAACCGGAGTCAGAACCGAAGATCCAACTGCCCAGCACAATGTTTTCGCCGAAAATACTACATAGTTTTGGCGAAAATACTTTCAGAAACTCACAGGCGAAGTCAGCCGTTTTACACTACAGTTTTCGGCGAGAAACTCCTCAGGTTTTCGGCGAAAAGTACAGAAGAAATCGGCAGAGCTTACAAAGAGAAGTTTTCGGCGAAAACTCAAAGTTCTCGCCGAAAACTCTAAGTCCGAAAATCACAAGAGAATCAGCCGACGGAAGCAGCATTTTACAAAGAAGTTTTCGGCGAAAACTCCTTAAGTTTTAGCCGAAAAATCCTTCACAAATCCGGTGACTTAGGGTTTAAGTATAAATACTTCAACCGGCGGCCCAAAGGGGTAATCAATCATTATTCATTATTCCAACAACTATTCACAAATCAGACTTTTTAGAGTCAGCCGACTCTAGGGTCGATAGGTAGAGTTTAGAGAGTTCGAAGAATCGTGGAGAGATCGTGATGCCATCCTTCCACCTCGGAGAGCTCGGAGCTTAAAGTTGAAGATCCAGGAGATTGAAGCTTCGCCGGAGTCGTCAGAATTAGTTTTTCAGTTCTTATTTGTTCTTCCTCTGTATGATGATCTTCTTTGTTGCCTTTGATTCTTCTGTTATCATTATGAGTAGCTAAACTTGTAGAGCTTGGATTAGATGAACCCTAAGTGACCCAGGGCTTTAAAGCGGTCACGGATTGGCGGTAATTAGATTCGTAGTTCAATCAGTTTCTCTTTGCATGGTTGTTTTGTTCTTCACTGTTTATGTTTCTTCTCTGGTTGATCGCCTAGATTAGGATTTTGAAAGTTAGGGTTAGTCGCCAGATGTTGTCGCTAGACGTAGTTGTTATACAGTTCCCTGCTTTGGCGCTTAAACTTGTCTTCCCTGATCACCTAGTTTAGATTCTTGTTAAGCTGAGGATAGAAGCGAACGCTCACCTCTCTTTAAAACACCAATTCAACCAATTAACCTATTCATTGGAGTGTGCCTTTCGTAGGAACCAGTTAGGGTTAATCCATTGCAAGAGTAACTCATTAATCATTAGTAATTGCACCAGTTATTTAGTCGTTGCGAGAGGCGACCGTACCCGGGCGACTAATTAATCTTGGTAGCTAGATCGGATAGAGCGAACGTTCGCCAGCCTTAAACCTAAGTGTCAGGAGTTATGGTGGTGTATAGAAACCGATTGAATTAGAAATGAAAACCGTTGATCTGTTGATTGTCAATGCTCTGGTGAACTAAGGGGGATTCGAAATCTAAACTCGTCTATCTTCTCGTTAGTCAACCTTTTAATCTTTCTGTCTTTTATTTTCCTTGTTTATTAGATTAGAAGTCGTGGAACTCACACCACGCACAACTTGTTTAAATCGGGTAATTTGCCAACATATTTGAGTAGACAAGAAGAAGAAACCTTGTGGAATACGATCTGCTTAGCTTTTTAGCTTTGTAGTATTTGATACGCCCTACAACGTTCATCAAATTGGTGCCGTTGCCGGGGACTCTTCTAATTGTTTGAAAGAAGAGTTGGCAAATTATTCTTCTACCTTTCCGCCTTACCATTTAATTTTCCTCCATATTTCCATGATTTACCTGGGTAGTGCTTCTTAGTTTTGATTATGCAGGATAACAGGTGGGATGACCGGTAACAAGAGTGGTACATCAATGAAGCACCATATCTCGAAGATTATCGAGAAATGCTACATCAACAACAACAACAAACGGCGAGATTTGACTCCCTCTTTGATAATATCTTTTCAATGCTACAAGGTCACCAAGAGATACACCAACAAGAGCATCGAAGAGGCGCTAGAGATAACCAAGAGATGCTTCATGAACATCAACAATGCTCGTCGAGAACCCAATCTGCCTTAAATAATATCTCTTCAATGCTACAAGCTCATCTAGCGACGGACATCAAGCTCGAGCAACCAAAGCAGTTAATGACAGAAGACGCTCAGGAGATGTTCGAAGAAGAAGATGAGCCTGTCCATGACTATTATGAGCTAGAAGCATCTGATGAAGAATCCTTGGCGGTGGTGGTTGATAAAGACATAGAGCCGATCCATCCTGAAGTTGAACCCGAAGAGGAGCACATAGAGATTGAGGAGATACCCTCACCTACACTTCTGCCAAGTCAACCTGTAGATCAAGCCAGAGACGAGCACGTGGAAAGCAAGTCATGGATTTAGAAGTTTACATACTCGATCCCGAGAGACCTCTGGATGATCATCAGGTGGAGAAGATGGAGCTCATTGATCATGCTACCCCGTACTACCTCTTTCCTCCTCGGTTGGAGAATTCGAGAAGAACTGGTCATCCAAACAGAACCGTGATCTACTGGAGCACTACCGGCAGCATCACCCTTCTAGAGTGCTACATGGCACTCAACCGCTGGCCTTGAAGAAGACGAATGACTTCAAGGAACTCCTAAGTTGGGGTCCCTAACAGGTACCGTCCGGCTCAAAGACGTTAAAAGAGAGCGCTTCGTGGGAGGCAACCCACGGCTGGAGTCCGTTTTTGAATTTTTTTAGTCAGTCTTTTCGTCGTTCGAATCAGGTTCGGGGAACCAAAGTGTCAGTTTAATTTCCTTTCGTTTTCATTTATTTTTGGTTGGGTTTTGAAAAAAAAAAGATTTTTAAAACAGGTTTTCGGCGAGAATTAAAATTTATCGCCGAAAACATTTCACAAATTTCAACAGTGAACGTCTTTTTTATTTTTTCCAATTTTCGAAGAATTTTTCGCCGAAAACTTGTGTATGTTTTGAAAATCAGTTCCCTTTTTTCGGTCTGATTCCAACGCATACTTGATCGTCCAAATCGGAGCTCTGTAGCTCCGGTTATCCCCGAAACAAGTTTTTCACCTTTTTGGCCAACTTCGTCGCTTTCCGTCCATTTTCTTGAGTCGTGTCTAAAAGGTTAGCTGTTGGGTTTTCAATTTCGAATCTTTTGACATGCTGATTGTTGAATTTCGATGAGTTTAAAATTTGGTCTACCTCGTTTTGTGTGCCTGCTGTTTCGGTGTGATTTTTTCTGAACTGATTGAGTTTAGTTGATCTAGATTGCTCGAGGAGTGTCGTGCCGTGAATTTGAAAAATAAAAAAAAGAGTCAAAATATTTTCAAAATTCCCCTAACCTTCTTCGTTTCGACTTTTATTCTGTGTGGATCCGGGACACTTGTTCCGGTATCCTTTTGATCTTTTCTTGTTTTTGTTTTTGTAGGAACTTGAGTAGCCACTCCGCTCCGGGCTATCCGTGTTCATCCCCTACACCGACCATCTTGTCACAGGTTCTTCGTATCTCTCTACTCTAGTTTAGTCCTGTGAGGACACAGAGCCGTTTAAGTGTGGGGTAGGAGTCTAGGATTATGCATGATCTTGCTTGATTTTCTGTGATTCTGTGGTTCATTTTTGAAATTTCTCTAGCATAGAATTGCTCAATTCTTGACTTGTGATGTTAAATTGACTTCAATTTTGAACAATGACGTCTAGACTGTTCCACTTAGAACCTGTAACCAACGTGCTGGCACTGAAATCAAATGAGTCTAGGTCAGAACATATCATAAATCACATCGGTAGTTGAAACTTGAATTATCTGAATTAATTGACTTGTTAATAACAAAGCTCGATAACACCGTTCTAAGATGATAAATGCTAGCTTCTCCCATGTTTTTCACTCCATACTTGTTCACCTGTGATTGTGGCTTGAGATTAGACGGAAATCCAATTCGAAATCTTATGTAAAATGTTATAACTAGCTAGGATCATGTGGCTAAATTGTTAAATCAAGTAATTGAGCTGTGCAAATTAATGTTAAGTTCTTTAAAGTGCTGAAAATAAAGCTAGGCAAGCCCGACACCTAAGTGAAGTGTTCGGGTTGAGCACTAGTAAAGGCACAAATACTGTGAGCTAGGCAGGTCCAACACCTAAGTGAAGTGTTTGCACTACAAGAAACAGAAGATTTAACAGCAGAAGGTTAACAGCGGCTGGATTTTGGCCGCTGTTAAATTGAGAAAGTCGGGGTAATTTAACAGCGGCCACGCGGATCGCTAATAACAGCCCTCAGATCTAAACTAAAGAAACACAAATCATTAAATCTCAACCGTCGAAACCCTCCTCCGTCTCTTTGTCCCTTTCTTCTCCGATTTCTTCTCCGATTTATCAACTCTCTCCGATTTCTTCTCCGATCAGCAGCGTCTTCCTCCATCTGCTATCAAACCCCAAAAACCAGCAGCCACTATCACTCCCGTCCGCGCTCAAGCTGCCGGACCTCCCAAACCTCAGCCGTCTCCTGAAGCTCAACCTCATCTCCGTCCTCCACGAGCTCCTCCGGCGAGACCTCTGCCACAACGCTCTCAGCATCTTCTCCGTTCTGCGCTCTGAGTTCCCAGACCAGAAGGCTGACTTGAACCTCTACGCCGACCCCATCTTCACACTGCCCAAGAACAGAATGATTGACGAGATCGACAACCTCCTGAGAGAGCTGGACGCGGCGCGGAGGAAGGTAAGGTCGACTGTTGACTCGTCGAGCCTCATCGACTAGCCTCCCGAATCCTCATCGTCCGTCGTCGAAACAAAACCTAATGAATGACCTCGCCGACGAAACAAAACATAATCAATTTTGGTTGCCGGAGTTCCGACTACTACCGTCGGAGCTCCGGCTATTACTTTTGTCACGGCAATATTTTAACAGCGGGCAACATATTTTAACAACGGCACGAGGCCGCTGTTAAAAAAATAGATTTAACCGCGGCCACTTTTTGCCGCTGTTAAATTACATTAACATTGGTCAATTTAACAGCGGCACGTGGCCGCTGTTAAAATGATTTAACAGCGGCCGCTGCCGCTGTTAAATTGCATTTCTGCCGCTGTTAAATAATCCGTTTCTTGTAGTGTTGGTATCGAGCACTAGTACGCAGTAAATAAATTAAATGGAAGAAGTTGAAACTTGAATAAATTGTTGTTTAAATCGGTCCTAGCTAGAACATGTAACGTAAAGATCTAGAAACGGATGAAGTCGAGTCGATAGCCACGACACTTTTCCTACCTCCGCGTCCACATCATGGCTAGAGCTTAAAGTCTTTTTTTTATTAGAATTGGTGTTATCGTAGTCGGTTAATTATAATTAATTATTTTCCCAAGAAACGTGCTTTGTTAAAACTACTACTTGAAGTGTGCAGAGATTTGTGAGATCGAAAAATTGTTTGGTTGATGTTCTTGCATGTGTAGGTCACTCTTTCTACGTGGAACAGTCTAAACCAAATCGTTAGAATTGAATCTCAGTTTAATCTCGTGTCATTTGTGAATTTGAGTGTGTTCTAGTTCAGTTTGCTTGAGGACAAGCTTGAGGACAAGCAAAAGCTTAAGTGTGGGGTATTTTGATAACACTCGATTTGACGTGATTATCAGCCTCATTTAAGCGACATTTCCTTGCTTGAAACATTGTTTTAGGGGTAAAATAGCGAATATTCACTCAACTACCTTATTTCCTACCGATTTGGTTACTTTGGCCCTTTTTGGGTCTATTTGATGCTTTTCTAGTGTTTTTGTGATAGCACAGGTTTTTGCCATCATTTATGTAGTCACGGACGTGTTCAAGACCTCAAGGATCGAACCAGAAATCAAATCGGAGTCAGAACCGAAGATCCAACTGCCCAGCACAATGTTTTCGCCGAAAATACTACACAGTTTTCGGCTAAAATACCTTCAGAAACTCACAGGCGAAGTCAGCCATTTTACACTACAGTTTTCGGCGAGAAACTCCTCAAGTTTTCGGCGAAAAGTACAGAAGCAATCGGCAGAGCTTACAAAGAGAAGTTTTCGGCGAAAACTCAAAGTTCTCGCCGAAAACTCTAAGTCCGAAAATCACAGGAGAATCAGCCGACGGAAGCAGCATTTTACGAAGAAGTTTTCGGCGAAAACTCCTTAAGTTTTCGCCGAAAACTCCTTCACAAATCCAGCGACTTTGGGTTTAAGTATAAATACTTAAACCGGCGGCCCAAAGGGGGGAATCAATCATTATTCATTATTCCAACAACTATTCACAAATCAGACTTTTTAGAGTCAGCCGACTCTAGGGTCGAGAGATAGAGTTTAGAGAGTTCGAAGAATCGTGGAGAGATCGTGACGCCATCCTTCCACCTCGGAGAGCTCGGAGCTTAAAGTTGAAGATCCAGGAGATTGAAGCTCGTCAGAATTAGGTTTTTCAGTTCTTATCTGTTCTTCCTCTGTATGATGATCTTCTTTGTTGCCTTTGATTCTTCTGTTATCATTATGAGTAGCTAAACTTGTAGAGCTTGGATTAGATGAACCCTAAGTGACCCAGGGCTTTAAAGCGGTCACGATTGGCGGTAATTAGATTCGTAGTTCAATCAGTTTCTCTTTGCATGGTTGTTTTGTTCTTCACTGTTTATGTTTCTTCTCTGTTGATCGCCTAGATTAGGATTTTGAAAGTTAGGGTTAGTCGCCAGATGTTGTCGCTAGACGTAGTCGCTGGACAGTTCCCTGCTTTGGCGCTTAAACTTGTCTTCCTTGATCACCTAGTTTAGATTCTTGTTAAGCTGAGGATAGAAGCGAACGCTCGCCTCTCTTTAAAACATCAATTCAACCAATTAACCTATTCATTGGAGTGTGCCTTTCGTAGGAACCAGTTAGGGTTAATCCATTGCAAGAGTAACTCATTAATCATTAGTAATTGCACCAGTTAGTTTAGTCGTTGCGAGAGGCGACCGTACCCGGGCGACTAATTAATCTTGGTAGCTAGATTGGATAGAGCGAACGTTCGCCAGTCTTAAACCTAAGGGTCAGGAGTTATGGTGGTGTATAGAAACCGATTAAATTAGAATTGAAAACCGATGATCTGTTGATTGCCAATGCTCTGGTGAACTAAGGGGGATTCTAAATCTAAGCTCGTCTATCTTCTCGTTAGTCAACCTTTTAATCTTTCTGTCTTTTATTTTCCTTGTTTATTAGATTAGAAGTCGTGGAACTCACACCACGCACAACTTGTTTAAATCGGGTAATTTGCCAACATATTTGAGTAGACAAGAAGAAGAAACCCTGTGGAATACGATCTGCTTAGCTCTTAGTTTGGTAGTTATTTGATCACTGTTCTGCAGCTCATCACACTTCAAAGTAGAGGGTGTTAAATCGATTAGGAAATAGTAAAAGGGCATGTTTATTAACTTTGTGTAGTATAGGGGCAAAAAGGTGTATTAACCCTTTATACATTAAGCGGAATTGAGCGTTGCCATGCACCACAAATGTAGGCAAAAAATGTTGTACAAGCAAATCCACTTCTGGATTCTCCACCAACGACAATCAAAGCGAAATAGCTTTTTAAACCGGATAGGAGGAACCTCCAGGTTTAGCAGAATTGGGGCGTGATCAAATTCTATGGGGAGAAGATGTGTTACTTTAGACTCAGGCCACTGAGCTAACCAATCACTGTTGAATAAGTATCTATCCAGACGCTCATCAATGATGTTATTAGATTGACGCCTATTCGGCCAAGTGTATGGATCCCATGGAACCCTATGTCTAGAAGTTCTAAATCATCTATGAAATTACGTAAGAATTCCATACGAGGGATGGAAGCAGGCCTAAAATTCCAAGCCCTCTTTTTCATTGGAGTATGCAATACAGTTAAAGTCGCCAAATATCACAATAAGGCCTAAAATTCCCCTTAGAAGGTCAGTGATATGGGCAAGTTGCATATCACGGGAGTTGTAATCAGTGGACAAATGAACACCCACCAAATAGGCAAAACGATCTTCTTCAAACTCCCAACAAACGCAAATTACATAATGAAAAGTAAAAGTTACCACACATTGGAAAGTGAAATCCCAAGCAAGAGTTAAACCACCTTCACTGATGATACCACTCTCATAGTGAAAACTAGTTAAGCCAAGTCTAGAAAATTCAGTGGATCATCGGTAGCTCTTATCATCTCAAACTTCAGCGAATCATCGGTAGAAGGCTGACACAGTTAAATCCCGGAGAACTCTCATATAATTTTGTCGAGACCAGTAAATTTGACATGGGAGACTGTAAAGCTGAGATTTTTAGATTTAAAGATAAAGTCGTATCCTACCCTACTCGCAATTTATTATATAATAACAGTAAAATCCAAACACATAAACAAAAAGGAGATGAGAGTGAGAATGAACACAAAAGACAACAAGGAAAAACGTAACAACCAAAAATGAAAAAAGAAAATAAAACTAGCCGTTGCCGTAAATTCAAAATATCCAGTACTAAATGCACTCACAACTCTAAACAGATAGAGCTTTTCATTTCCGAAGAGATTCCAAATTCAGAAACTCCATTCCAAACTCTCAAGTCGTCAATATCTCGCTCCTGCGCTCCTCTCATCTCTTTCTGGATCTGATTTGTTTGTTCATCATTCCCGATCTCTCTCTTAAGTGAGTTCTTCGCTAATCGCTATTTAGTTTATTTACTACCATTTCCTTCTGTTTCTCCTTTTTCTATCAGCTTAAAGCAATATATATGGAAAGCAATTGAGGTCTGTTTATTAAGTTTCCTTGTATGACTGGATCCGATTATCTGCGTGCCACTGCTTAAAATTCGGAAATTCCTTACTATTTTCGATCACTGATCTAGCACTAACTATCACTGATCTGATTTCATCTTCAACAAGTGATAATACTACGAATTAATTTGACCATCGCGATACAATTACAACAAGTCGCGGCGAATGGATGCTGCGTGCAAATCATGATAGTTAGGGCTAGATCTTCGTTGTAATTTTTATAATTCCGAGTAAATCTAGGCGATGAAATTTCTAGGTTTCAGGAAGCAGATCTTCTGTTTCTAGATATTTTTAACTGCTTTGCTAATGCTCGTTCGTCGATGACTGTTTTGGCAGGTAGTTAAGTTCCAAGTCTAAAGGTAAGCAAGAATGACTGCGAAAACCCCAGGGACGCCAGCTTCAAAGATTGAAAACAGAACACCAGCATCAACTCCCGGAGGAGGGAGCAAGGGGAAAGACGAGAAGATTGTAGTTACGGTACGTTTGCGGCCTTTGAACAGAAGGGAGCAGCTATCTAAAGATCAAGTAGCATGGGAATGTGTGGATGACTACACCATTACTTACAAGCCGCCACCCCAGGAGCGCTCGGCTCAACCAGCCTCTTTCACTTTTGGTAACTACTAGACTGCAGGTCTATGCCGGAAGTTGTTCCTGTGTTTTTCTAATTTGGGAATTGAGACTCATAGTCATTTCCTTGCTTGTCCTTTCGTCTAGATAAAGTGTTTGGCCCGGCTTGTTTAACTGACTCGGTTTATGAGGATGGAGTAAAGAACATTGCTCTCTCCGCTCTTATGGGAATAAATGGTAACTGTTCTCTGGATTTTGTTGTTCATCTTCATGTGCTATGTCTCTTAAAGGTTCTTTTTAGTTAATTGGCTAATTGCAACTGGGTTGCAGCAACTATCTTCGCGTATGGGCAAACTAGCAGCGGGAAAACATACACGATGAGAGGAATAACTGAAAAAGCTGTTCAAGACATCTATAACCATATAAAAAACGTACGCATATTAGAATTCAGTTTCTGGTTGTGTTATTTTGTATTAGTGGATTTATATTCATAGCTCATTTCAATTCAGCATTATAACCAATGCGTGCTTACTTTTATTGCAGACTCCAGAGAGAGATTTTATAATCAGGATATCAGGACTTGAGATATATAATGAAAACGTCCGGGATTTATTGAATTCCGAATCTGGACGTGGCCTCAAGCTTCTTGATGATCCGGAGGTATGTGTGATGGTCCACGATGTATTTTCAGCTTGGTTATATGTCTAGATGGATTTGATTATAATATTTCTGGATCTCTCTTGATGGCTTACATCTGCAGAAAGGTACCGTGGTTGAGAAACTGGTGGAGGAAACTGCAAGCAATGACGCGCACTTAAGGCAGTTGATTAGTATATGTGAAGGTAATTTTATCAAGTTTGCCTCTTCTTCCATTCTCTGATTAATAATAAGCAGTCCAACTGAATTATTTTTGGATTAATGTAGCCCAAAGGCAGGTTGGTGAAACTGCACTAAATGATACTAGTTCACGATCTCATCAGATAATACGATTGGTAAGTGTTGTAGATTCTAAGGTCTGCATGCATGACCATGATAGATATTCTGTAGTGAAAGCTAACCAACCATCATTTTTGCTTGTATACAGACAATACAAAGTACTTTACATGAGAATTCAGATTGCGCGAGGTCTTTTGTTGCAAGCTTGGTAAATACTTGCAATATTCTTTTCTCTTTTGTCACTCCATTTTATTTTCCTGTCCAATGGCACTCTACTAAGTTACTTTCTGAACAGAATTTTGTTGATCTGGCTGGGAGTGAGAGGGCTTCACAGACACAAACCGATGGTGCTAGGCTAAGAGAAGGTTGCCATATCAATCTTAGCCTGATGACTCTGACTACAGTAATCAGAAAGCTCAGGTGAGTCCCTGTATTAATATTCTTATATGAAGCGTTGTTCATTTTGTATTATAAGACTAGTGAGCATCGCTTACATTGTATACAACCAGCTACATATTCTGGTTCGAACTCTTTCCTTCGGAACTATGATTTGGCACAACAGATGTAACTGAAGTTTTCTTCTTTAACGAGTCTACAGTGTTGGGAAAAGAAGTGGTCACATACCATACAGAGACTCCAAGCTTACACGCATACTGCAACATTCCCTTGGTGGAAATGCTCGAACTGCCATCATCTGTACTTTAAGCCCTGCATTGACACATGTTGAACAATCTCGAAATACTCTTTACTTTGCAACACGAGCTAAGGAAGTTACAAACAGTGCCAAAGTTAACATGGTATTGTTATACCATCCATTTGATTTCGTTCTGGGTTCGAATGAAAACAGCTATTAATTTTCTTAAGCTATCAGGTTGTTTCGGACAAGCAGCTAGTAAAGCATTTGCAGAAGGAAGTAGCGAGGCTGGAAGCGGAACGGCGCACTCCTGAACCTTCAACTGAAAAAGACTTGAAAATACAGCAGGTAAACTCCAATACATTTTTATTAATCCATAGTTGGTAGTGAAGTATAATTGTTCATCGAACTCAACTGTCTAAATATATGCAGCTGGAGATGGAAATTGAGGAATTGAGGCGCCAAAGAGATCTTGCGAAATATGAGGCGGATGAGTTACGCAGGAAACTCCAAGATGAGCAGGTCTGCTTCTGCTGTCTCATGCTAATGAATTTCTATTTTAGTTTATTTTAGTTTAGGCTACGTGAACAATCTGCTCATTTATGCTCAAATTTTTTGTGTAGGTGTCCATCGAAGTAGAATCACCTCGCCCTTCTGTGAAGAAGTGTCTTTCTTACTCAGCAGCATTACTGTCGAAACCTGAGAGCAAGGACTTAATTCGCAGTGAGAAGACAACAAAAGCAGCTCTAAGGCAGTCCATGAGATTATCATCAGCTGCACCTTTCACACTGATGCATGAAATTCGAAAACTCGAACACCTTCAAGATCAACTTGGGGAAGAAGCTAATCGGGCTCTCGAAGTATTGCAGAAGGAGGTTGCTTGCCATAGACTAGGCAATCAAGATGCCGCTGAGACAATCGCTAAGCTTCAAGCTGAAATAAGGGAAATGCGTTCAGCTCCGCAGCTACCAAGGGAAGTTGCAATTGGAAGTGGAGTACCTACTAACAAGAGTGTCAGTGCTAATTTGAAGGAAGAAATAACTAGACTTCATTCACAAGGAAGCAATATTGCAAATCTTGAAGAGCAACTAGAGAATGTCCAGAAGTCAATAGACAAGCTAATAATGTCTCTTCCAAGTAACAATTCAGAATTGAACTGTGAATCAGCATCTTCCAATCCTAGGAACCAGCACAGGAAGAAAAAAACGCTTCCTTTATGTTCAAGCAACGGTGCAAACATGCAGAACTTCATTAGATCTCCCTGTTCGCCTTTGTCATCATCAAGGCAAGTATTGGAGAATGAGACTGAAAATAGAGCACCTGGGAATGATGAAGTTGTGTCCAATGCAAACTTACAAGGGTCCGAGAAACAACAGACTCCAGTGAAGGGTGAGGAAGGTGGAGATGTGTCATCAAAGGAAGGGACACCTGGTTCTCGACGTTCAAGTTCAGTTAACATGAAGAAAATGCAGAAGATGTTCCAAAATGCAGCAGAGGAAAATGTGAGAAGCATCAGAACCTATGTGACAGAACTGAAGGAACGGGTGGCAAAACTCCAATATCAAAAGCAGCTGTTAGTTTGCCAGGTATAGAATTAAAATTTCAATTCTTTTTACTGCTTCCTACATTTGGTGCTGATTCAGCTGTGTTCGATTTCTAGGTACTAGAACTGGAAGCCAATGAAGCTGCTGGGTATAGCGTAGAGGAGGAGGAAACAGCAATCGGGCCGGTCGAACCACAGGTCCCATGGCATGTGACCTTCAAGGAGCAGAGGCAGCAGATCATAGAATTGTGGGATGTTTGCTTTGTACCAATCATCCACAGAACACAATTCTATCTTCTATTCAAAGGAGATCCAGCTGATGAGATATACATGGAGGTGGAACTCAGGAGACTAACCTGGCTGCAGCAGCATCTGGCTGAGGTTGGTGATGGAAGCCCTGGTCGTGGTGGAGGAGATGAGCCTACAGTTTCCCTTTCGTCAAGGTAATTTTTACATATTGAGAACATGAACGTGCGTAAGTAAAAATGCGTAGTCTTACAGTTTGGTTTGTGTGGTGATGTTGATATAGCCTGAGAGCCCTGAAACGTGAAAGGGAATTCCTAGCAAAGAGGCTAACTCGGTTGAGCATGGAGGAGAGAGAAGCAATGTTCATAAAGTGGAAAGTGCCTCTGGATGGGAAGCATAGAAGGTTGCAGTTCATAAGCAAACTGTGGACAGATCCTCATGACTCGAAGCACGTAGAGGAAAGTGCAGAGATCGTTGGTAGACTGGTTGGTTTGTATCAAGGAGGGATATTGTCAAAGGAGATGTTTGAGCTTAACTTTGCTCCACCAACAGATAAAAGAGCATGGTGGGAATGGAACCCAATTTCCAACCTACTCAACCTCTGATTCTGTCAACTACTAATTTTGGCAGCATTTCCCTCCCATGATCTGTAAATCATCCAATGAGTCTCTCTGGCATCATGTGTTGGAGTATCTATCTCCAACTGAACTGAACTGAAAACTAGTTTCCCATTTTTACTCTGATGGCACTGTAGCTAATGTGTATGGTGTCGTGATTTTCCCCATAAAGCTTCGTATTTACTGCAGCCTCTCTATTCTGAATCATTACTTCATTCCTCCTTATTCTTTACCAATATCTTCTACTAGCCATTTACATTTACATTTCCTGCCTTCACTGTAAATTTGTTTTTTTTTTTTGGTAGAAAGAAATAAGTAGAGAAATTACAGAGTACGCAGCACCAATTGAGGTTGGGATGATCTCACACGATCATAGGCAATCCAGTATGCCACTGCAAAGTTGCTACTATCGATATGCTGTAGACCAAAGGCCATTGAGTGGGCCGAGTTTGCTAGGTGATCAGCCAGAAAGTTGTTTTCCTTATAAATGAGGTCCATCTACAAATTCCAATCATGTTTTGTCAACTCCTGGAACTTCAAGATTGATGTTGCGTGCTGGTGATCTGCTCTGGGTTATGTAAATTTGTTAACTAACCTCTAATAATATTACGGTATTTAAATAGAACCTAATGCTACTTGAGGCGGCAAAAGATCCGGGTCCAACCAATTTTGGTTGAAACGTTCCAACCCAATCGACCAGAGAGGCATTTTCGTCCTTTCCAAAAAAATAATAGAAACTCTTTTCCATCCATCCCCGGACTCCGCCGCAACTCATTCCGCCGTTCGCCACACAAACCGACGGCCAGGGAGGCTCCTTCTCAGCCTTCGCGTCGAACCTTGTGCCGAGTGCGGTAGTGACGAAGTCGACGGGAAGGTATACGAATGGAACGAATCGACGATGACGGGCTACGATGGTTGAATCTATGGCGGCAGGAGCGGCGGATTGCTAGCGACGAAAAGGTAGACGAATGGAACGAATCGACGATGATGGTTTCTCCGTCGTCGATGGAGGCTGGGTTCGGAGGTGGGGGATCCGGATCCAGACATGGCAACACTCTGGACGACGACAACACCAAAATTCGTACACTCGTCTCCTTTCTCCTGCTAAGGTATTGCTTACTGCTTTTCCTCTGTTCATTAGCGATCGCAGCATGTATTCTTATAAGCAAAACAGAATCCTGGTGTAGCTTTAGCTAATTTGCTGTCTAGTTTCACCTTTCGTGGCATGTTCGGGCATTTTTGCACCTTTCGAAGTTCTCGAGGATGGCGAGGTATGACATGATTGGAATTGGGATAAACCTTAGGTAAGTTGCAGGGGAGAATTGCAGAGGTGAAGCTGAGAGTGTTATTAGGACTCTTACTGGATGGACCTGCAAATGCTGATGGTGTTAGATAGGTAGCTTTCGTAGCTTGCTAATGGCAATGCCTTAACTTCTGTCTAACTCCCATAGCTTGGATTGTATTATGAGAATTGAATGTTTTGCTTAGACAGGGAGATGAGATCTTGGCCGTAAATGGAGAGGAAGTGCAAGGGAAATCCGCATTTGAAGTGTCATCTTTGCTGCAAGGTCCCAACGAAACATTCGTGACGATTAAGGCTTCTTGATTAAAGCCATAGATGCAAACTTACTGTTCTTTCATTTCTTTCTCCTTCCGCATCTCATGGTGTCCTGATTGTAGGTGAAGCATGGGAAATGCGGACCAGTTCAATCCCTAGATGTTCAGAGACAAGTCGTTGCCAAGACTCTAGTGTTTTACCGGTTGTAAATTTTATTATGTATAAGATGTGATGAGATCTGTCATATATGTTTTTATTTCGAGTTATGGGAGTTATAGAAAAATGGAGTACAGAGACATGCCACTCTTTTGTATAGTATGAGGCTAAATCCACTTAGCCTTGAATTAGGATAATAATGTAAATTTGATAACTAGTTAACGTTAAATAGTTAAATTAGGTTAACTAGTTAACTAAATAAGAACAACATAACTAGTTAGATAACCACTGTTAATTAGCTATTTGATCATGATGTTAACTAGTTAACTAGTAGTTTTGTTTCTAAGGAATTTTGATTGGGTTGAATGCTGGCTCTGTTCTCACTTTTGGTAGTGCTGTAGTAGACGTTTTTTGTCGTTTCTTGTTGGGGCTTTTGCCGACTCATGACTCATGGTTTATAGTTAGTTTGATAAGTTAACTAGTTAACTTGGTTGGTTAACTAGTTAACAACTTGATAACTAGTTAACAAAATTAATTGTTATCAAGTAAAAATTTGTTAACGAGTTAACTCGATTAGTTAACTAGTTAACAACTTGATAAGTTAACTAGTTAACTCGGTTGGTTAACTAGTTAACAACTTGATACCTAATTAACTCGGTTGGTTAACTAGTTAACAAAATAACGGTTATCAATTAAATTTTTTTTAACTTGTTACTAATAAAATAACTAGTTAACATCAGAATAACATGTTAACTAATTTTGATAACTAGTTAACTAATGTTGATAACAAGTTATCACCAAAAAATCTCGTTAAAATTTTGGTTATATGATTATTCGTTAACTAGTTATCAGGTTAAAATTTGTTAACAAGTTATCAAACAAAAAACGTTGTTAACTAGTTATCAGGTAAAAACCATGTTAACTAGTTATCAGTTAAAAAAACACTGTTAACTAGTTACCTAAATCATGACGTTAACTAGTTATCAAACAAAAAACGATGTTAACTAGTTATCAAACAAAAAATGATGTTAACTAGTTATCAAACAAAAAACGATGTTAACTAGTTATCAAGTAAGAATCATTGTTACCTAATAAAAAATATTGTTAACTAGTTATCAGTTTAAAAACCATGTTGACTAGTTATCAATAAAAAATCATGTTACCTAGTTATCAAATAAAAAAACTTTGTTAACTAGTTATCAGGTTAAAATCTGGTAACAAGTTATCAAACAAAAAATGATGTTAACTAGTTATTAGTTAAAATCATGTTAACTAGTTATCAGTTAAAAAAACATTGTTAACTAGTTAGCAGAAAAAGGTGTTAACAAATATTTTTGAAAAAAAAAATTTGAAAGCAAAAAAAAAAATCGCCGGAGTTCGCTGGAAAAGTCGTAGGCGACGACGGCCGGTCACCGGTAACGTTGGCCGGTCGCCGGAGATTCACCGATTGATCACTAAATATTAACATATTTAATCTAAATATAAAAATTAAATTGTATGTGTAAAATCCTAAATACCCCTAACAATCTAGACCATTGGATTGGTCAAAGGGTCAAAGTGTGATTTAATGGCTGAGAAAAGGTTGGAAGGCTTCCAACCCTTGGAAAGGGTTGGAGCCTGATCTCAAGCCACTTGAGGCAGCCCCGTTAAACAATAATTAAATATATAAGGAATACATATTTTTGGCTAAACTTTTTTAGTTTTATTTTTTTTTTTCCGAGGCAACTCCGGAAGTGGATCAGCGTCCAAGAAATAGGGGGTTTGGAATGTTCCAAACCCTCTTCCAACCATTAGATCTAGTTTGACTCTTTGACCAATCTACTGGTTCAGATTTGTTAGGGGTATTTAGGACTTTACACAATTAATTTAATTATTATATTTAATTTAAGTATTTTATTATTAGATTTAATTTTAATCTTTTATTATTAGATTTTATTAATATTTGGTCGGGTGACCAGTGTCCGTCACCGGTGACCGGCTGCCGGCTCCGGCGACCGGCCGCCGACACCGGCGACTTTCCGGCGACCAGTGACTTTTCCGGCGACCGACCGTCAACTTTTCTGACGAGGCTCCGATGGCTTTTCTGACGAGGCTCTGATGGTTTTTCCGACGAGGCTCCGACGATTTTTCCGGCGAGGACAAGTTAACTAGTTAACCAAGATTCTTACTAATAACTTGTTAACATGATTTTTTTTATAGATAACAAGGTAACCTGAGTTTTTAGAGTTAACTAGTTAGTTAACATGTTTTCCGGTGACGTTCCGGAGACCAACCAAACTCCGGTGACTTTTCCGGCGAGGACAAGTTAACTAGTTAACCTAATTTTTACTAATAACTTGTTAACATGATTTTTTTATTGATAACTAGTTAACTTGGGTTTTTATAGTTATCTAGTTAGTTAATATGTTTTCCGGTAACCGACCAAACTTCGGTGTCTTTTCCGGCGAGGACAAGTTTACAGGATTTTTTTATTTATAACTAGTTAACTAGTTAACCCGAGTTTTTACAGTTAACTAGTTAACATGTTATTTTGTTGATAACTAGTTAACGAATTACCATGATTAGTTAATTGAATTGTTTGTTAACTAGTTATGTTGTTTTTAAGTAGTTAACTAGTTAACATCATGATTAGATAACGAGTTAACTAGTTAACCAAACGAGTTAACTAGTTATCTAATCGAGTTAACTAGTTATCTAATCGAGTTAAATAGTTACCAAGTTGTTAACTAGTTAACCAATTGAGTTAATTATTTATCAAGTTGTTAACTAGTTAACAAGATTTTTAGTTGATAACTAGTTATCAAAATTAGTTAACTAGTTAACTTATCGAGTTAACTAGTTAACTTATCGAGTTAACTAGTTAACATCATGATTTAGATAACGAGTTAACTAGTTAACCAGTCGAGTTAACTAGTTACTAAGTTGTTAATTAGTTATCTAATCGAGTTAACTAGTTAGCCAACCAAATTAATTAGTTATCTAATCGAGCTAACTAGTTAACCAATCGATTGGTTAACCATCATCACCATCATCAAAACCATAGATAGAACAAATAATTAACCATACTAGAGGAATACTAGCCAAAGGCATTCCTCTATCCAAAAGCGGAAGGCACAACCAAACAAAGTGCTACAGCCAAGAGGATGAGGCTGATGAAAACAGAGCAAAGTTGAAAACAGAGCAAAGTTGAAAACAGCCAATCATGATTCGCCCGATTCCCAAGCACCTTCTCCCTCTCCTCCGCCGCTTTGTCTCTAAACCTCCGCCCTTCCTTCACCGCCATCACTTTCCTCACCGTCTCCGCCAAATCTCCCCTCAAGAAAGCCTCATCCTCTTCCTCCCTGGGAACCTCAATCCCTACCTCCTTCTTCTCACACACTCTCGCGTTCACTCCCTGATCCGTCACGTGTAAAGTCAGCAATGATGAGGGGAACCCCAAAATGGAGCGATTCGATCACAGAGCTACTCCTGCGATGAGTCAGAAATCCTCTGATGGATTCATGGCCCAGGATCCTCAGCTACGACACCCAGGCAGAGCATATGAGTCCAGATCGGAACTCAAATGCGATGCCGACTTCTCACCAAGCGTATGAGTCCAGATCGTATCTGAGGGAAGGGTATCAGATGGTGCCGAATTTCTTGTACGCGATGCCGTTCATCGGATCTGGTGTTTTTGGAGGAGACGAGTTTTGGTGAGTCGGGGACTTGTTTTTGGGGTTGGGAAGGTGAAGAAGAGGATGGATGCGAGGTTGAAGAATTTAGAAATTAGGGTTAAGAGAGTGATTGAAGAGGAGAAGTGTTTGATTCCGATGGGTGGGAGGTTGTCGGTGATGTCGCAGATGGTGGTTGGGTACGGCGGCTGGGCTGCTGCTAATGGAAGTGAAAGGAAGGTAGGGAGACTGCTGAATGGAAATTAGGGTTTTATTTAATTCTTAATGAACTGACCATTTTGCCCCTCCTGGTTTGGTTTGGAACCTGTTCCAAACCAAAAGGTTTGGACGCAGATCCTTTGCCGGCAACTCCCGAGGAGGGGAGAAACTTTTTGGATAAACTTTTTTAGTTTCTATCAAATATAGTCTATTGTCAAAATATATATATCAAATATAGCCTATTTTCAAATTTGGTTCAGTTTTTCGTCCAATCTGTTAGTAGACTAACGGACGAATGCCTTATTGTGTAGGAATGATCTAGAATAATGGAAAAGTACAGCGTGTCAATTAAATCCCTGCTCTGTATATATTTATGATTAAGTGTTAATCAAAGCAAGAAGTTAGACAGCCAGATAAGCTTATTCCTCTATTTCTCATGGTATCAGAGCGGTGTGATTTCGCTTTCGTTTCTTAGCCTTTTCAAAACTCTTCTTTTTCTTGCTGCTCTCATTCCTATATAGAATTCATGGAAGACGGCAAGCACGTTGACACTAAGAACAGCGGAAAGGACAAAGCCACTGCCTTTCATACTCTTTCCCTCGACGCCCATTCTCCATACTACCATCCATCTGACCATCCGGGAAAAATTCCAACTAAGGTGATTGGTGCCGACATGACAGAGCTGCTAGGATTTGTCAATGGGACTTTGGCACAACCCGATGATGATGCCCCGGAGAAAGAGTACCGGTTGCGATGTGATGCGATGGTTCGAGGATGGCTCAAGACAGCGATGACGAAGGAGATTCGTAACAGTGTGCGTCATTCTACCACCGTTGCGGAAATTTGGGATGACTTGTGTGATCGGTTCAACAAGGCGAATGTACCACGCAACTAAGAATCGCGTCGCTCTCTCCTCGAATGTCGGCAAGGGAACCTTGGGGTTTCCGCTTATTATACAAAACTTCGGGCCATTTGGGATGAACTTGAAGCCACAAGTCTCAAGAAACGTTGCAGTTGTGTTACCTGCACATGTGGATTTCAACAAAGTCTTCAAAATAAAAAGGAATAAGAAAGACTCTCCATATTCCTAATGGGTCTCAATGATGAGTTTTCCACGGTCATTTCTGACATCCTCAGCTCTCAACCTCCACCGACTCTTGCTCAATCTTTTCACCTTGTCTTTGCCGATGAAAAGTAACGCAAAATTTCAGCCACCAACAAGCATGTACAAGAGGTTGATGCATTTCAGGTAGAAGCATCTCAGACCCTGCAACCCACCATTGAGTCACTTGCTCAATAGGTCTCTCGCTTAACTAGAGAGGAGGAGCGTCGAGTTGATCATGAACGTGATCGACCACGATGTCCTGTTTATCGACGCATCGGACACATCCGCGAGGAATGCTACGAAATTATTGGGTATCCTAACAGTTGGCATACTCGCAACAAAACTCAAAACCAGCGAAGGTCGACAAGCATAGAGCAATGACGAACCCCGCGTGCAGCCGATGTTGCCTCAACCTACAGCCTTTCCACAAAGTAATTGCACAGGTTGTTGGCGCTCCGTGGATCAACCTCGACCAAGGCCAACACCACTAGTGACAACATGAACGGTATTCTCTCCTTGTGGGCTGTTGATTCTGCATCAACAGACCACATTACTCATGATTCACTTTTGCTTACCAATGAAAAATTCGATATTGAGGCATCGGCCGTTCAAATTCTGAATGGAACTCGTATCTCAGTTCGTGGAGTTGGTGATGCTTCTCTTGGATCAAAACTAACACTTCACGGTGTCCTTGATATTCCGGATTTCAAGTGCAATCTTATTTATGTCAGTCGGCTTACAAAAGACCTTTATTGTGTTGTGATTTTCTTCTCGGATTCCTTCATTGTGCAGGACATCCGCACCGGGAGCTTGATTGTACAGGGCCAAATGTGTGAGGGTCTCTACTATTGGATATATAAAGGGGGTGTCAAAGGAAGGTAGCGCGTAAGCAACTAAACAAGGAAACTTGACAGAACTTTGGCATTAACGACTTGGACACACCTCAAGTGAAAAGCTCCATATTTTGTCAAAATCTGATAGGATTGCTCCTTGTAATACCGTCGAACATTGTGACGTTTGCATTCGAACTAAGCAAACAATGTCGATTTTTCCTCGTAGCACATTAAAAAGACTACTAGTTTCTTTGAATTACTCCATTGTGATATTTGGGATGATTACAAAGTGTTGTCATTTACTGGAGCACATTATTTTCTAACCATAGTTGATAATTACAATCGGGCGGTGTGGGTGTTCTTAATGCGACACAAATCTGAGGTCAAAAAATTATTGCCAGTTTTTTGCAAGATGGTGCAAACTCAATTCAACGCAACTGTGAAACGCATCCGCACCAACAATGGCATGGAATTTCAATCTCGTTCTATCCGTGACTATTATAGCCATTGCGTGGTTCTTCTAGAGACAACTTTTCCGGGCATTCCCCAACAAAACGATGTCGCAGAACGCAAACGTAGACATTTATTTGGAAGTTGCTCGGGCTCTTCGCTTCCAAGCCAGATTACCCCTGCATTTTTGGGGCGAATGCGTCTTGACCGCTGCCTATGTTAGGGCTGGAAGTTGGCCCGCCGGGTAGTGGGTACCCGCGAGTCCGGCCCGTTTCTTAATGGGTAGTGGGTACCCATTACACGGATGTGTTCGGGCTACGGGATGGTTTTGGAGACATATGGGTACCCACTACCCGAATGGGTAATACCTGTGGGTACTCGTTAAGCCCGTTTAGCCTGAAATATTAAATTTATTATTATTATTAAAAAACATCCTCAAATGCTAAATTAGTAAAATCCATTATCTTAATCACTTAAATCTAAAAAAACGTGTAAATTCATTATCCCAATGACCCAATCCCTAAAGGCTCTCTCTCCTCAATCTCTCTGAATCCATTCTTAATTTTCTTATTTCCTATCTCTTATTCTATTTCTCTTTACCTGAAATCCCTAATCCACTAATCGGCAATCGCAGTTGCTGCTCCATCACTTTGCCGAAAATAATCACAAAACACTTTGCTGAAAATCATCAACTAATCGGTCTTCAGTCGAATGTTGTTGTGGCTGTTGAATTGTTGCTGTCATAAAATGTTGTTGTTGTTGTTGTATTGTTGAATCTGGGATTTCTTAATCAGTTTGGTTAAGGGGGCAGTTTGTTAGATTGTTTGTTTGGACTTTGGTTATAGCTTATATCATTTCATTTTGGTTATAGCTTATACATCTGACAACCAAATTGGTTGTTTACTCACTACAAAAAAAGGTAGTTTAGCGTCGGTCAGACGCGCGTTATGGCGTCGATCACCGACCGACGCTAAATTTAATAGCGTCGATCGACAAAACCGATGCCAGATGTGGTGACGTTAATATTTAGCGTCGGTTTTCGGTCGACCGACGCTACGGCACAGACCGACTGACGCTAAATACGCGTTCACATCACAAAAAAAAGCTGCAGATGCAGCTGCTTCTTCTTCTTCCCTCCTTCTTCTTCCCTCCGTCTTGTTCAGATGCATCTGCTTCTTCTTCTAGCCTCCTTCTTCTCTTCTTCTACTCTTCTCTCTTCTCTGCCTCCTTCTTCTTTTTCTTTTTCTTATTCTTCTTCCCTCCTTCTTCTTCTTCTACAGATACATCAAAAATCCAGTGAGGAGGAAAGCAAAAACCCTAAATCCATAAATCGAAGTATAGATCTGACGAAGTACCTTAGGAAAAGGTGGAGCGGCGGCGGCGGCGGCTTTGAAGAGGTGGAGCGGCGGCGGCTTTGGAAGAGGTGGAGCGGCGGCGGCGGCGGCTTTGGAAGAGGTGGAGCGGCGGCGGCGGCGGTGGCTTTGGAAGAGGTGGAGCGGAGGGGGCGGCGGCGGCGACTTTGGAAGAGGTGGAGCGGCGGCGGCTGAAGAAGAAGAAGAAGAAGAGAGGTTTGGGTTTAGGAGATGAAGATGAAGAAGAAGAAGAGAGGTTTGGGAGTGGAAGATGAAGAAGGGAAAAGAGAAAGATAAGAGAGAAGAGAGGAGGCGACTGAATGGAGGTAGGCGTTCAGCTCATTAGGGTTAGTATTTAGCGTCGGTCGACCAAACGATCGACGCTAAAACGCGAGATTCTATTTAGCGTCGGTCGACCGGTCGACCGACGTTATCCTCTTTCGTTTCAACCGACGCCAAAACGCTCTTTTTTTGTAGTGACTTGTTTGGACTTTGGTGGGTGGGTGGCTGGTGCAAATCAGTTGGCAATAGGGGTGGCAAACGGGTGGGTCGGGGACGGGTTTGGTATATCCGATCCCCGCCCGTTTACTTGGCGGGTTTTACCCGTACCCACCTGGCCAAGCCAATTGGGTACAATTTCGAAACCGTCCCCACCCACTCTCGGGTGGGCGGGTTTGCCGGGTAATTCCCAGTCATCAATTTTAAGAACAAAACTCAAAAGGCTCAATCAAACCAAAAGTCGAAAACTGTAATTCTGAAACTCAAACAAACCAATAGCTCAATTTAATAACGTATGCATTAAACAAATAATAAATAAAGAAGGTTCTGCAAATAAAACTGTAATTCGATTCATGGACTATTGAATAAGGGCAAAGACTTTAAAAGTGCTGCACAAATGAAACCAATGAAACTAAAGAATATTTATATACCAATGAAACTATGCCGTTTTGACTAAATGGGTGCCCAGCGGGTGGGTACCGGGGATGGGTTGCCTATATCCGATGCCCACCCGCCACCCGTAATTAACGGGTTCCGGGTTTGCCCTGACCCGGAAAAAGCCCAATCCGGTCGGGTAAATTGAGCCCAACTCGGGTGGATTTTGGGCGGGTACCCATTATCTTGGGACAAACTGCCAAGCCTAGTTGGCAATTATTAATTTATTATCAATGGATTCAATGCTGAATTCATCAGGTGATTAATCAAGTGACGACAAAATTAAGTAATTAATCAAAGTGATTTTTGTTAGAAAACTACTAAAGTATATGGAACGAGGAAACAAGAGCAAGAGAACAAGAGAAAGAGAGTACAAGAGTAGAGCTTCTTATTCTTATTAGTGTGTCTCAAAGGTTACAAAATAGAGCTCTATTTATAGGCTCGAGAGATCATAACCTATACAACACTAAAATAACTACACATAAATATGGGATAAAATAATACAATGAATAGGAGGAGGAGGTTACACATATGGGAGGTTACAAAATGGGAGGTTACACAATGGGCATTCAAATGTATAATGAATACAAATATTCATAACACTCCCCCTTGACCATTGGTTACATCATATTTTCTAATACGCTCCCTAATATCGCCTCATTAAAAACCTTACCAAGAAAACCCAGTGGGAAAAAACATGGTTAAGGGAAAAAGAGTGCGATGCGTATTTGATGGGCCCGGCCCACCAGCGGCCTGAAGGCTCAAGCAGTGGCCCATACACAGAGATCGTCGCTGATGAGTTGGGCCTAGGCGATAGCCTGGGCAGATCAGACAAAGAAGCCCAAGGAGTAAAAGGAGGCCCAACGCGGCGGCCCTTAGGGTTCCAAGGCAAAGCGGACACGTGTCGACATCCTATGGAGGCTACAAACGAGTGGCCAGGATTCAACCTTGGCGACCAAGACAGAGGTACTATAAATACCCCGTACACCCCACAGGACCGGGGGACAACACTTTTACCCAGCGGACAAACGCTCTGCGGTACGTCACTCGCTCCCCCTTCCCATTCCTTCTCTAAGTCAAATCGCCTTACTCCCCTCTTTAGAACTAACTACCCCCCATTGCTACTTACGAGGTACATCACCCCTTGAAGACCAACGAACTTGGGCTTCCACTATTGGGCCAGGCGACGAGGCTGGAACAATTGGCGCGCCAGATAGAGGGAGATCAGTGGACTTTTCATCCAGACTCAAGGCGCATGGCTTCATCAGCGGTTCCCGCTTTGGCTGGCGAAGGTGGCGAAAGAGGCGATGGGATAACACCCGTCAAGCACATCAATCCAGGTTCCCGGGCGAATCCGGATCTCACCACAAACATGGAGCGCGAGTTCGAGGACGATTCCGAGTCTCACAACACAGTTCCTGCCGGGGACGCCTACGAGCTACTTGAGCAGCGATTTCGGTCCCTTAAGCAACAAAACGCCGAGCTCACCCAAATGCTGAAAACGGTGATCGCTCAACAAGCTCAAGTTCTTGGGGCCAACACTCAGGTCAGGCAGTCGCCGCAGGACTCTCATCTCGAGGTATTACAGCAATTCCTTCCTGGGACTCAAATCTCCCCCGCGCAGTTAGCAATGCGTCAGCCCCTGTCCAGGGTGATACTCGCCGAGACGCTACCCAAGGGGTTAGTTCCGCCTAACCTAGACAGGTATGTGGGGACAGGCAACCCAGACGAGCACCTGTAGGCTTTCCAGATCGCCATGCAAATGCAGCAGGCTGGCGATGCCGCATACTGCAGGGCTTTCCCGACGACACTTGGGGGACGAGCTAGGGAATGATACATGAATCTGGCAGAAGGCACCATAACCTCGTGGGAGGGTTTTTCCATGATCTTCTAACAGAAGTATGAGTGCAAGAAAACAAGGACGGTCCCGCTACAGGCGTTGGTGAGCTTAAGGTAAAAGCCGAACCAATCGCTGAGAGATTTCTTGACGATTGGACCGGGGTCGTCCAATCCATCCGGAGGGTAGATCATGAGATCGCTGTAGCAAGTTTATTCCAGTCAGTCCACAACGACAGATTGCGGGAGTCGCTGCTGCAGGTGGCCCCAAAATCGTTGTCCGACTTGGAAACCAGGGTACACAAAATTATTTTAATTGAGGAGCAGTTAGCAGAACCTATTCCCGAGGCGGCGAAGAGGGAAGAAAAGCCCGTTACAGGGAACAAGCAGGCCAGATGGCAGCCCCCCGAGAGACCGCCATGCAGGAGAAATCGCCCTGAAGAGCAAAGGGGATATCAAGAAGAAAGAACAGACTACACGCCTCTCTCAGAGTCGCGAAGAAAGATCCTGATGTATATGCAGCACAAAGGACATACCATAAACTGGCCTGTACCGATGTACACTCCGGCGGATCAGCGAAGTCGCCAAAAGTTCTGCGATTTCCATGATTCTCATGGACATACCACTGAAGACTGCACAGAGCTGAAGAATGAAATTGAAAGATGGATAAACGAAGGAAGACTAAGAGATTTCATTGTAAGCACTAAGCGAAAGAATAAGTCACAAGAGGAGGATCGCCGAGAGAAAGGAGAATCACAAGACAAGAAAGGTGACGTTTTCACCCAGCTGAAAGGGCCACAGGACGGCGAAGACAGCAAGAAGAAGTCGCGGCCTGAGGTGAATCACGTCTATCAAACTATCTTTGGAGGAGAAAGCTGCCCAACAAAGAAAGTTAAGAAGGAGGAAGTATAAGAATTAATGATGATTGATCGAGTCAGCCGCCCAGTCTTGGGCTTCTCGGAGGAAGATATGGCCCGGGTAGGAGGCCCGAGCTTAGAAGCAATGGTGATCCAAGTGATAACGCATAATAGCCGAGTGGAGCGAGTGATGGTCGATGAAGGGAGCTCTGCGGATATCATTTTTTGGGAGCTGTACAAAAATATGAACCTTCCTGCCAGCTTACTTAGGCAGACGAAGATAACCATCTCAGGGTTTTCGGGGCACACGGTTCCCATCAAGGGAATTGCAACAATGGAGATAACTATCGGAGACGGCGACTTGCAGGTGACGCGATCCATTGACTTCCATGTCATGGATTGCCAGTCTACGTACAATATGATCCTAGGGCGACCGGCGCTTGCCGCCTTCCAGGCGATCTCATCCCCAGTGCATCAAGTGCTAAAGTTTGTCACTGAAGAGGGCATAGGTTTCGCTTGGGGTATCCGAACATCGCAAGAAGATGCTACAGAGCGGCGACTAAAAGCACCTGCCTCACCATAAGCTTGGAGACGGAGAATGGAGGGGAAAGAGTAGTACCAGCAGAGTTGGATGTACCAATACCGCTTTTCGAGGAAGATGAAAGCAAGACAGTTCGAGTATCGTCCTACTTAGGCGACGAGGAGAAACAGAAATTGATCAAGTTGCTTCGAGAGTTTTCCCACCTGTTCGCGTGGTCTCCCAGCGACATGCCAGGAATCGCTCCAGACATCATCAAACACTCTCTAGCGATCGAACCTGGAAGTCGCCCAGTGCAACAAAAAAGATGGAACATTTGCAGAGAAAGACAGCAAGCAGTGGCGATAGAAGTAGAAAAACTTTTAAAGGCACGGTTTATCAAGGAAGTACAGTATCCCGAGTGGTTGGCTAATGTTGTTCTTGTGAAGAAATCGTCAGGGGCATGGCGAATGTGCATCGATTTCACCAGCCTAAATGATGACTGCCCTAAAGACCCGTATCCTTTGCCCAACATCGAGCAGCTGGTAGACGCGACAGCGAACAATGAGATGTTATCATTCCTGGATATGTTCTCAGGCTACCATCAAATACCCTTGAATGAGGAAGACCAAGAGAAGACAGCATTCATGACGCCAACAGCGAACTACTGCTATCGAGTGATGCCATTTGGACTCAAGAATGCTGGAGCAAGTTATCAAAGAATGATTGACACAATTTTTGCTAACCAACCTCCCAATTAAAAACGCGTTGAGATCTATGAGCGTAGCAGGGCGATTAGCTAAATGGGCAATCGAGTTAAGCGAATACGACATACGGTACCAGCCAAGAACAGCGATCAAAGCCTAGGTCCTAGCAGACTTTGTTGTGGAAGGTGCGGTACAAGAGGATGTGGAGGAAGGCGATGAGTGGACATTATTTACGGATGGCGCCTCGAGTAAAGGAGGATCTGGCGCTGGGATAGTTCTGAAGTCACCCGGGGGGATCCTCCATGAGGTAGCGCTTGCGATTTGCAACTAATAGACCAACAACGCAGCAGAATATGGGGCATTAGAAGCAGGTTTACGAATCGCCAAGAGTATGGGAGTTACCAACATCAAAGTTTACTCGGATTCGGCAATAGTGGTCAACCAAGTTAATGGAAGTTCTGAGGTAAAGGAAGAGTCGCTTCTTCCTTATTTTGATGAAGTGAAGCTACTCATAGCCGAATTTAAGAAAGTCCTCATATCACAAATCACTAGAGAGGAAAACTGCCATGCAGATGCACTCTCGAAATTGGCAACAGCCACAAACTTTGAGGAGGGGCGAATGGTCACGGTGGAAAAAGAAACAAAAATGCAGCAGTGCTTCCACATTATCAATGGGGTTGAGAAAAACGACTGCGAACACCCATTATCCAGTACTTGGATAATGACGCGATACCAAGCGATCCGCTAGAGGTGACTAAACTTCGGCGAAAAGCAGGAAGATTCACCATAATAGGAGGCGAATTATACAGAAAATCAGCCATGGGCCCGTACCGGTGCTTGGGAGAAGAGGATGCAGCTTGGGCTCTAGATGAGGTACATTCAGGTGTGTGTGGCACTCACTTGGGGACAAGAAGTCTAGAAAGGAACTTAATTTACCAAGGCTTCTATTGGCCCACGATGAGAAAGGAAGCGGGCGACTTGGTGAAAAAGTGCCACAAGTGCCAAGAATTTGCAAACTACCACAGGCTGCCAGCAATGGCGCTTCAAGCAAACATCAGCTCATGGCCATTCGCAAGATGGGGAATGGACATCCTAGGTCCATTTCCAGTAGCCTCAGGAAAGAGGAAGTTCCTCATCGTGGCGGTAGACTACTTTACCAAGTGGGTTGAGGCAGAGGCGGTTGCAAGCATCACCGCTAAGCAGATCCAAAACATTGCGTTCAAAAATATCGTCACTAGATTCGGAATACCGGAAAGTATCATCTACGACCATGGTACTCAATTTGACTCACAAGTCTTCAAGGAATTCTGTGACGACCTAAAGATCAATTTAAGATTCGCCTCGGTTGCTTATCCACAACTAATGGACAGGCGGAGGCGGCTAACAAACTTATCTTGCAAGGGTTAAAGAAAAGAGTAGAGGGATGTAAAGGCATATGGGTCGAAGAGCTTGACCACGTACTATGGGCTCACCGAACTGCATACAAAACAGCGACAGGTGAGACACCTTATACGTTGACATATAGAACCGAGGCGGTTCTCCCGGTAGAAATCTCAATCCCATCCATACGAATCCGGGAATATAGGGACGAGGTAAATGAACAAGAGTTAATGCTCAATGTGGACATGATTGAGGAAAGAAGAGAAAAGGCACAGATGCGACTGATCGCGGAAAAAGAGCAGCTTGCTAGGCGGTACAATTTGAAGCTCCGACCGCATCACATCACGCTCAATGATTTGGTGCTGCGAAAAATTTTCAGACCAGCGATAGGGGCAGCTAAGCTTAACCCCGACTGGGAAGGGCCGTATAGAGTGCGGAGAGTAGTAGGTGCTAATACCTTCAAGCTGGCAGAGTTGGACGGAGCGAAGATCCCCAAAACATGGAACTTCATGCATCTTAGGCGGTATTACGATTAAAAAGACCCTGTAAGCGGTGCTGATCCTAATGAAATGACCAAGTGTCAAAATATTTCGTCTCAGAAGCACTTAGCACATTCCAAATCATTATGTAAGACCTAAGGGCATTAAAAATCGCTATGTGAGACCTACGGGCATTAAAAGTCGACGTGGAAGACCTAAGGGCATCCAAATCATTATGTAAGACCTAAGGGCATTAAAAGAAGCTATGTAAGACCTACGGGCATTAAAAGTCACCGTGTAAGAGCTAAGGGCATCCAAGTCATTATGTAAGACCTAAGGGCATTAAAAATTGCTATGTACGACGTACAGGTATTAAAAGTCATCGTGTAAGACCTAAGGGCATCCAAATCATTATGTAAGACCTAAGGGCATTAAAAATCGCTATGTAAGACTTATGGGCATTAAAAGTTTCCGTGGAAGACCTAAGGGCAACCAAATCACTATGTAAGACCTAAGAGCATTAAAAATCGCCAAAAGCGAGAGCCTTAACCGTGAATGATAGATCATCCGAGAAGGTAAAAAAAAGGAAAGAAAAAGAGAAGCGCACGAGAAAACAATCGCTACAGATAGCAAGAAGTAGGAAAGCGGTAAAATATTCAGGGTATCACCGGAAATACAGTGTTTCAGTAAAAAAAAAAGAGAGAAAATGACAGACAACAACAGCAACTCCAGCGCATAACATTCTTAGGGGGCAACCCCTTTCTCCTTGTTAGCAGATCTGGCAAGCTGAGAGCTAGAGCCTGGTTCGCCGGAGGGTGGTGTCGGCTCAGAGGGTTGTGGCTGAACTTCTGAACCGTCAGGGTTCAAAGGAGGAAGGCCACGCTTTCGACGTTCAGTCACTATGAACTCCGCATCCTCAGCAAACACCTCCCGCTCCAACCGACCCGCGTCCCGGAAAGCAATCTCCTCGTCATTATCAACAAGGTCGGGCACTCCAGCGTTGTAGCGATTAAGCCCCTTTAGCACAGCGCGAACCATCTTGCGGCCAGGCCAGCTCTTGGATGGAAAAAGCTTGTAAAATTCATTCCGGCAGCTGCGCATAACCACGCGAATACTCTCACCAATAGTTTGGGTAAAGTACTCAACGGATTCAGTATACATCGCTTTTTGAGCAGCTAACTCGGAATCAGTCGCTGCCTGGGCCGCAAGAGAGTCATTTAACAGATCCTTCGCATTATCGGGCTCCGCAATAATCGCATCCACGCTAGCAGCCTTTTCCTGTGCCTCTTTCAAATCAGTTTCATGACGAGAGAGTTGTTCGCGGGAGGCTTCCAAGCTTTCCCTCAGGCGATCAGATTCCTCCTGCAGGCCCCTTTGGTGAGCTTCCAGGCGGGCAACTTGGGCGGTCCGGTCATCCAGATTCCCTTTCAGGTTGCAAAGAGCGATACTCGCCACATTGGCACGGCGCTACATAAAAAATATATGTACATAAAAATTAATAAGGCGAAAAAAAAAACTAAGGAGGGTCAGTGATGAATCATCACGATAAATGCCATAGAGAGGCAAAGAACAAAGGCCCATACCGTCTCTTCATTATGAAGGTGAGTAAGGCTCATACGAAGCGAGCGAAGATTTTCAACATCTTCCTTTAGCTTCGAATTCTCCTCTTGGAAATTCTTGCAGCCGAAAGACAAATCGCCAAGCTCAGCAAAAGCCTAGCAACAAAGGTTTATACATTCCCCAGTTAGACAACACCGCGATATTATGATTATTAAATATCAAAGGTAGTTGTGGGTTTACTCACCTGCAGCATTCAGATCGATGCCGCCCCATGGAGATCTGTTGTCTCCGAGCTCACCCCAGGATCGGTCACACCTTGGTAGACACCGCGAGAAAACTCCTCCGCTATGTCACTCGCCATCCTGGGCGATATGTGGGAAGTCATTGGATGGACGATAGCAAAGTACGGCAAACGGAAAGGCCCCTCGTCCTCCCGTCGCCCTGGAGGGGCAGGTTGGTCAAAAATAGTATTCGCCCGCTCAGACCACGAAGCACGGAGGGGGCGATCGGTAGCAATGGAGGGCGGTCGGGATTGATCTCGCGGCTGTTCTCTGGGGCGAGGGTCATAGTCAGGCGATGACTCTGACTCATCGACAGCAAGATCGGAGGCATACGGCGTAGAGACCGGCGCAGCGATGGGACTATCAACAGGAGCAGCAGTGGGGTCATGGTCGCCCTCGGTCGTCGGTTGAACGAGCTCTTGGGGAATTGAAGGATCCTCAGCTCGAGGGGAAGCATGACGGGAGTGGCGAACCAACAGCTCGCCTTCCTCTTCATCCAGGTCGACAGGGGACACTACAAGAAAACACAAATTTAGTCACGGTTATTTTGGCTCTTTAGTCACGGTTTTAACCGTGACTAAAAAAATTTGTCACGGTTTCCTAAACCGTGACTATAATGCACCATTTTTGTCATGGTTTGTAAAGAAACTGTGACAAAGGTATTAGTCACGGTTTTGTGGAAAACCGTGACTAACCTTTGTCACGGTTTCTTTAAAAACCGTGACAAAGTTTAGTCACGGTTTTACCCAAAACCGTGACTAATCTTTGTCACGGTTTCAATAGAAACCGTGACTAAAAATGGTCAATTTAATCACGGTTTCAGTAGAAATCGTGACTAAATTTTGTCACGGTTTCTATTGAAACCTGAAGTGACCAAGTTTCATGAAATTCAGTGACCCATTAGTTAATTTCATAAAAGAAAATGACATAAGATGACCAAACTTCAGCCTTTATTTCTAAAGAAGTGCCACCAATAAGATACCAATCCGCAGCGTCGATTCCCGCCCCGCTTCGATTCCCGTCGCAGGTCGCCGCCGCCTCCTCCCACAGCGTGACACCGATTCACAGCTCCCCCGCGCAGTTCCTCGACCGCGGCTCCACAGCTCCGCATCGTCAGACAGGCCAAATAATCTGCCGGAGAGGGAAGAGGAAGAGGAGGAAGAATAGGAAGAGGAGAAAGGAAGAGGAGGAAGAATGGTGATGGGGTTGTTTGGGGAGAGAAGGTTCAGGAGAATAGGAAGAAGATTAAGGATGAGAAGAGGAAGAAGCTTGAAGAAGAGAAGAGAAAGAGAAAACAAAGAAGCGGATTGGTCAAAAAAGAAAGAGAAAAGAAAGAAGTGGATTGCAGCTTGGCAATTTTGTCACGGTTCCTCAAAGAACCGTGACCAGTTTAGTCACTGTTCTTTAGAAAGTTCGAGGCGACATAAATCGTGTAAACAAAGGCGGTTTGATTCACAGTTTGAACTAAGGAAGGAAAAGCATAAAGAACAGGAAAAAGAACAGAAGCGACAAAGCGACAGGACACAAGCGATCAGAAACCCTCACCCAAGCGAAGCTCGGCTAAGGGCTTGGGGGCAATTGATGGGCCCTCCTACGGCGATCACAGAGCAAGCAATCCAGATTATGAGTAAGCCCCTACCCAAGCGAAGCTCAGCTAAGGGTTTGGGGGCAATTGATGGGCCCAGCCCGCCAGCGGCCTGAAGGCTCAAGCAGCGGCCCATACACAGCGATTGCCGCTGATGAGTTGGGCCTAGGCGATAGCCTGGGCAGATCAGACAAACAAGCCCAAGGAGTAAAAGGAGGCCCAAAGCGGCGGCGCAACGCGGCGGTCCCTAGGGTTCCAAGGCAAAGCGGACACGTGTAGACATCCTGTGAAGGCTACAAATGAGTGGACATGATTCAACCTTGGCGACCAAGACAGAGGTACTATAAATACCTCGTACACCCCACGGGACCGAGGGACAACACTTTTACCCAGCGGACAAACGCTCTGTGGTACGTCACTCGCTCCCCTTCCCATTCCTTCTCTAAGTCAAATCGCCTTACTCCCCTCTTTAGAACTAACTACCCCCCATTGCTACTTACGAGGCACATCACCTCTTGGAGACCAACGAACTTGGGCTTCCACTATTGGGCCAGGCGACAAGGCTGGAACAATATTGACTCCCCCTCATGATGATATCACTTGAGATCCTTCAGTCGTAGAACTCCAATTTTGTGGACAAGTTTTTGAAAGGTTGACGTAGGAAGAGCTTTGGTAAACATATCAGCCAAGTTATCACTTGAATGTATTTGTTGAACTATTATTTCACCATTCTTTTGAAGGTCGTGAGTGAAAAAGAATTTGGGTGATATGTGTTTCGTTCTATCTCCTTTGATGTATCCATCTTTCAGTTGTGTGATATATGCAACATTATCTTCATACAAGAGTGTAGGAACCATCTTTTCTAAAAACAATCCACACGATCTTTGAATATGTTGTATTATAGACCTCAACCAAACACATTCACGACTAGCCTCGTGTATTGCCAAAATTTATGCATGATTAGATGATGTGGCTGTAATCGTTTGCTTCACAGATCGCCAAGAAATTGCTGTATCGCCAAATGTGAACAAATAACCAGTTTGTGATCGGCCAATATGAGAATCAGACAAATATCTACCATTTGCATAACCCACTAAATCTACATTTGGTTCACTTGAATAAAATAATCTCATATTTTGTGTTCCTTGAAGATAACGAAGTATATGTTTGACACCATTCCAATGTCTTCGTGTTGGAGAAGAACTATATCTTGCTAATAAGTTAACAGCAAATGAAATATCAGGTCGTGTATGACTAGCAAGATACATTAGTGCACCGATTGCACTAAGATAGGGTACTTCAGGACCAAGTAGTTCCTCATTGCTTTCTCGTGGTCTAAATGGATCTTTATTTACATCTAGTGATCTTACAATCATTGGAGTACTCAATGGATGTGATTTGTCCATGTAAAAACGTTTCAACACTTTAGTAGTATATCCTTCTTGATGAACAAGAATTCCTTTGGGTGAATGCTCTACTTGCAGTCCAAGACAATATTTTGTTCTTCCCAAATCTTTTATCTCAAATTCCCTTTTCAAACAATTGACTGCTTTAGTAAGCTCTTCAGGAGTCCCAATAATATTTATATCATCAACATAAACAGAAATGATGATAAATTCAATTCTTGATCTTTTTAGAAAAACACATGGACATATAGGATCATTTGTATACCCTTCTTTGAGCAAATATTCACTGAGACGATTATACCACATTCTTCCAGATTGTTTTAATCCATATAAAGATTTATTCAATTTGATTGAATAATGTTCTCGAGAATTTGACTTACGTGCTTCAGGCAAATGAAATCCTTCAGGGAGTTTCATATAAATGTCATTATCAAGTCAGCCATATAAATAGGCTGTAACGACATCCATTAGACGCAAATCCAATCCTTCTCGAATTGCCAGACTAATTAAATAACGAAAAGTAGTTCCATCCACCACAGGAGAATATGTCTGATGACACTCGATTTGACATGATTATCAGCCTCATTTAAGCGACATTTCCTTGCTTAAGACATGGTTTTTAGGGTAGAATAACGAATATTCACTCATCTACTCTATCTCGTGCCATTTGTGTTACTTTGGCCCGTTTCAGGTCTATTTGATGGTTTTCTAGTGTTTTCATCTTAGCACAGGTTTTTTGTTGTCAAACATAGTAGCGAAGGACGTGTCTAAGGCGTTGGAACCTCGAGGAATCGCACCGAAATCGATCCAAGGAGTCAATCAAGTCAAACCAAATCCTGCTTCCATTTACAAAGAAGTTTTCGGCAAAAACTCATGAAGAAATCGGCAGAACTTTCAAGAAGAAGTTTTCGGCGAAAACACTAAGTTTTCGCCGTGAACCCAAGGTCCGAAAATCACAGGAGAATTCAGCCGAGCAGTCATCCCATTTACAAAGGAATTTTCGGCGAAAACTCCCTAGGTTTTCGGCGAAAATTCAAGGCAAAATCCGACGGTATTAGGGTTAAGTATAAATACTTAACTGGCGGCCCTAAATCAAATATAGCTCATAATATCAACTAATACCAAATACTTCAAGGATTCTCAAGAGTTCTGGAGTAGAGTTTAGAGTTCGAAGAGCCAGGAAGAGATCGTGACGCCATCCCTTTCATCTCGAAGACTCGGAGCTAGGATTGCAGATTACCGGAGATCGAAGTTATGTTGGAGTCGTCTTAATTAGGTTTTTCAGATCCTTTTCTGTTCTTCCTCTGTTCAAGATGAACTCTATCTTTGTCGTTGATTTTTTGTGAAAAACATGAGTAGCTAAACTCGTAGAGCTTAAACTAGATGAACCCTAAATGACCCAGGGCTTTAAAGCGGTCATGGATCGGCGGTGATTAGATTCAAAGTTCAATCAGTTTCTCTTTCATGTTTGATTTGTTCTTCATTGTTCATGTTTCTTGTCTGGATTGATCACCTAGATTAGATTCTTGTTAAGCTAAGGATAGAAGCGAACGCTCGCCTTACTTTAAAACATCAAATCGAACAATTAACCTAATCATTGGAGTGTGCCTTTCGTAAGAACCAGTTAGGGTTAATCCACTGCAAGAGTAACTCATAAATCATTAGTAATTGCACCAGTTAGTTAAGTCGTTGCGAGAGGCGATCGTACCCGGGCGGCTAATTGATCTGGTAGCTAGATCGGATAGAGCGAACGTTCGCCAGTCTTAAACCTAAGGGTAATGAGTTATGGTGGTGTCTTAGAATTGATTGAACGAGAATCGAAATCCGCTGATTTGTTGATTGCCAATGCTCTGGTGAACGAAGGGGGATTCAAAGTCTAAGCTTGTCTGTCATCTTTGTTTAATCAACCAATCTTTCAGTCTGTTTTCAGTTTCAATTTTTAATTTCCGTGCATTTCTTAGAATTAGAAGTCGTGGAACTCACACCACGCACAAAGTGTTAAACTTGAGCAATTTGCCTTTATATTTGAGTAATCAATCATTAGAAGACCCGTGGAATACGATCTGCTTAGCTTTCCAGCTTGGTAGTTATTTGATACCCGCTCTACGACGGTTAATCAATGTCTCTTCATAGTCAATACCAGGTCTTTGTGAAAATCCTTAGGCAACAAGACGTGCTTTGTATCTTGTGATTTCTCCATTTTCATTACGCTTTCTAACAAAAACCCATTTGTACCTTACGGGTTTGACACCTTTAGGTGTAAGGACTACTGGTCCAAAAACTTTTCGTTTTTCAAGAGAATGTAATTTTGCCCAGGTCTTTGTAATTTTGCCTCAATCGCGTCTTTCCATTTTGGTCAATCCTCTCTTTGTTTGCATGCATTCATGGATTTTGGCTTATGATCCTCATTCTCGTTTATTACATTCAGCGCTGCATTATAAGCAAATATTTCATCAACGTTGACTTCATTTCGGTTCCATTGCTTCCCATCAAAGACATAATTAATTGAGATCTCTTTATTTTCAGTATGTTCAGGTACTTGTTGCTCTTCCAGAGCTGATATATTTGTTATGCTTTTCTAGAGTTATCATATCCTCAATTTGACCATCTTTATTAATCACTCCTTTTCGTTTGCGAGGATTTTTATCTTTGGAACCAACGGGTCTACCACGTTTCACCACGTTTCATTCGTGCTTTAGACTCATTTTCATTTTCATGTTGTCCAATTGGGACATCAACTTTTGCTGGAGCGTTTATCGCTGGTACATGAGAATTGGTTACTCGATTTAGGTCAGTAAAAGCACCTGGCAGTTGATTTGCTAAGCTTTGCAAATGAATTATCTTTTGAACTTCCAGTTCACATTGTCTAGAGCGAGGATCAAAATGAGATATTGATAATTCATTCCAACTGATCTCTTTATCCAGCTTTTTATTTTCTCCCCCTAATGTTGGGAAAACTGATTCATCAAAATGACAATCAGCAAAACGAGCTGTGAATAAATCTCCTGTTAATGATTCTAAGTATTTTATGGTTGATGGAGACTCATAACCGACATAAATTCCCAACCTCCTTTGAGGACCCATCTTAATACGCTGTGGTGAAGCAATTGGGATGTAAACAGCACATCCAAATATTCTTAGATGGGATATGTTTGGTTCCTGACCAAAAACCGATTGCAAGAGAGAAAACTCATGATAACTCGTTGGCCTAATGCGAATTAGTGATGCAGCATGTAAAATAGCATGCCCCCAACATGAAGTTGAAAGATTTGTTTTCATTAGCAATGGTCTCGCTATCAATTGTAAACGTTTGATAAGTGATTCTGCTAGACCATTTTGTGTATGAACATGTGCTACAGGATGTTCAACATCTATTCTAATGGACATACAAAAGTCATTGAAAGTTTGAGAAGTAAATTCTCCAGCATTATTAAGGCGTATCTTCTTGATTGGGTAATCAGGAAAATGTGCTCGTAATCTAATTAATTGAGCAAGTAATCTTGCGAATGCCATATTGCGAGTAGATAATAAGGACACATGTGACCATTTTGTTGATGCATCAATCAAAACCATAAAATATCTAAATGGTCCACATGGTGGGTGTATTGGTCCACATATATCACCTTGAACGCGTTCAAAAAATGTGGGAGATTCATTTATCACTTTTGTTGGTGATGGTCTAATAATCAACTTTCTTTGAGAACATGACGTACAAACTAAATCTTTCGATTGTGGAATTTGATTGCTCATCACTGAATGTCCACGTGAATTTTCAAGTATCTTTCGCATCATTATAGATCCGGGATGGCATAACCGGTTGTGCCAAACAACAAATTTTTCATGATTCATAAACTTTGAGTTTATTGTTGCATGAGATTCAATTGTACTTATATATGTGTAGTACAAACCGAAAGAAATGGCTGGTAATCTCTCATGTATATTTTTATTGCCTGATATGATACTTGTGATGACCAAATATTCTTTATTTTCTTCCTCCATTGTCTCAATATGATATCCGTTCCGACGAATATCTTTATAACTCAATAAGTTTCTACAAGATTTTGTAGAATACAATGCATCTTCAATATGCATTTTTGTTCCTCCATGTAATAACACATTAGCTCTTCCTGAGCCTTCAATTAAATTAGTACTACCAGATATGGTACTAACATTGGCTTCTCGCATTACTAGATAGGTAAAATATTTCTTATCCTTGAGAATTGTATGAGCTGATGCACTATCAATAATACACATATCTCCATTATTGATGTTGTTGCCGATGAAATTGATACTCATTCTATAACAAGAAAATAATAATTAAAGTTAGAAAAATTTATTTAAAAAAAACTATCATAAAATTTACATGAAGAGAATAAATTATAAAATATTTCTTTATTAATACCAAAATAAAACTTTATTTAAGGAGATACTTGAAACCAACAAAACAGATAATATTAAAGTGCAAACATCAAGGCACCAAAATCAACAAAAAAAATTTCAGCATTATTTTTGAACATGTTCATCACTATTGAGATTATCAATTTTTCCCTCAGGGTTGACAAAGAAATCAGCAACATCCAAATGAGTAGTATCATAATTTCCATGGACAATAGCACCTTCTTGAAAAACCAAATTTGTTTCAATCTTCTTTCCTCTTCTTGACTCTTGGTATAGATCGACAAGGTGCTTGGTGTACGACAAATGCGAGTCCAATGATTTTCACCACATCTATTACACATATTTTGATGATGTTGATTGCTAGTCCCACCTTGGTCCTTAATCATTCTGCCTTCACTTTCGAAATTTGGACGGAAATATGAATTATTAAAATTGGTACCATTACCACGTCCACGACCAATATTGCGGTTATGGCCATTACTATGACCACGACCATAATTACGACCACGACCACGATATCTATCGCCATTTTGACCATATGTTGTTACGTTCACTTCTGGATATATGGAGCGGTGCCGGTTGGTCGGGATTGATGATTCTTCAGTAAGAGGTCGTTATTTTGCTCAGCAACCAAAAGGCAAGAGACCAATTGTGAATATTTGTTAAAGTCTTTTTCACGATATTGTTGTTGCAGAACCAAGTTAGATGCATGGAAAGTGGAGAATGTTTTTTCAAGCATCTCTTTATCCGTTATATTTTCTCCACATAGACGCAATTGGGAGACAATTTTAAATAGCGTCGAATTGTACTCGCTCACGGATTTGAAATCTTGTAGGCGCAAATGGACCCAATTATCTAGAGCTCTTGGGAGAATCACCATTTTTTGGTGGTCGTACCTTTCTTTCAAATTATTTCATAAGATAAGGGGATCTTTTATGGTGAGGTATTCATTTTTCAGCTCTTCATTGAGGTGATGGCGAATAAAGATCAAAGCTTTGGCTTTGTCTTGATCAGATGCTTCATTATTATCTTTGATCGTTTCTCCACAGAGCATTCGCTTGTAAATGAATTTCAGCATCCAACGCCCACGATAGATAACTGTTTCCAGTGACATCAAGGGCCACAAAGTCAAGTTTGGCAATGTTTGACATGCTATACCGATAAACAAATAAAATTAGATCATATAGTATGAAAATAATAATTAGCCATTTAGTAGAATAATAAAGTTGGATAATAAATAATAAATGACCGATTTTTTTAATTAATAATAATAATAAATGTAAAAGATAAAATGATAAATGTGATAAATCAATTAATTATCTACCAATTAATACAATTAGTGGTTACTCATGTTTTTATATATAACGTATAACAAAATTAATGAGTTGTTAAATGTAGTTGATTAAAAAAAATTATGAGATAAGCAACATAAACGTAACAAAATTAATGAAATGACTAACAAAAAAAATGTAACTGAGATTGGTCAAAAGGGATAAAAAAAAACTATTTATCATGTGAGAAGTGGAGTTTGACAACAAGATGGGGATATGGAGTGTTATTAAAAAAAATCGTGAACAATATATGTAAAATGGGATATTGAGATTTTCCAATATGAACATAATATAATAACTTGGTCATACAATAACTAGATTAATCATCGGCCCGTTGGCCGGTTGATATCCAATTAATTTTTTAACTTTTATGTGTTATTTCTAACTGCCGGTTTCAGTATAAATTTATTTATTGTGTTTAAATAGTTTACTATAAAAATATTTAATTGTTAAGATTACGTAGATCTAGTTAATTCGGTGTAAAATTTTAGTCCTCGTTAGAATGACAGTTCAAAAATCTTGAATGAAGGTTAGTATCAATTGTAACTTGTATGCATGTTTAGATGTGTATGATTGCATATTGTGTGTAAAGGTGAAGTGCATGCCTATATATACTCATAAAGGCACATCATACATGTCATTGATCGGTTTTATAAATCATGTGAATCTTAATAAAATCATATCATGTCTTTTCACGATTTTAAGAACTCATATGAACCCTAGTACAACATGATTCTCATACTCTTTTATTTGTTATTGGTCCCGATTCTCATATTTATTATCTTAATTTTTTTTTCTGAAATTTCATTTTAATGAACCGACGTTTCGAGAACTCATATAAACCTTAGTAGAACATGGTTTTCATAATTTTTTTATTATTGAGTTGAACTCTATTAAGAAATCATAATAATCAATATTTTTTTAGTACTAATAGAGACATAATGATAAAAAAACTATGAATTATGATGAATGAGATTATGAATTTTAACCCGGTTCTCATACCTTATAAATGAAATTATATCATGTTTTTATAAAGTTTTGAGAACTCATATGAACGTTAGTAGAACCCGATTCTCACACTTTTTTTATTTGTTATTAGTCTCGATTCTCATATTTATTGCAATGAAATTAAGATGATATATGAGTAATTCAAAGGAAAAATAGAAAGATTTGATTAAAGAATTTTTTTCATTTTTAATTTTCATTTTAATGAACCAACGGTTTTCGAGAACTCATATGAGCCTTAGTAGAACCCAGTTTTCGTATTGTTTTTTATTATTGAGTTAAAATATATTTAAGAAATCATAATAATCAATATTTTTACCGTATAACAGAGACCATAATCATAAAAAATTATGAATTATGATAAATGGGGTCATGAAGTTTAACATGGTACCTTATATGAAATTATATAATTATCTCATACATGGATTTTAATAGATCAAAAAATTTGTTAGTAAAAATTAGTTCTCAAATTTATATGAACCTTAGTATAACCCGATTCTCATACCTTATATGAAATTATATCATTCTCGCATACATGGATTTTAATAGATAAAAAATATCGTCAATATAAATCGGTTCTCAAATTTATATGAACCTTAGTAGAACCCGATTCTCATACCTTATATGAAATTATATCATTCTCTCATTCATGGATTTTAATAGAAAAAAAAAATATCGTCAATATAAATCAGTTCTCAAATTTATATGAACCTTAGTAGAACCCGATTCTCATACCTTATATGAAATTATATCATTCTCTCATACATGGATTTAATAGATAAAAAATATTGTTAATATAAATCAGTTCTCAAATTTATATGAACCTTAGTAGAACCCGGTTCTCATATCATTCTCTCGTATATGGACTTTAATATATCAAGAACATTGTTAGTGAAAATTGATTCTCAAATTTAGATGAACCTTAGTAGAACTCGGTTCTCACGTCTTACATGAAATTATATATATTTTTTATCTTAATAAAGAGTATGAATATTGAAATAAACATAGAATAATATGGATTTACATTTTTTCTCTTTAATATTTTCATTGGCTGAATCCCAAGAAAATGACCAGAATGAGAGGTTGGGAAAGAATTGAAATTGTGAGCAAGAATAGAGGGAACACGTCTGGTTGAAAGTCTCAAGAGTTGGAAGTCTGGTTGAAAGCAAATCCCCAATAAACACACCCATGATATGGATTAACCAACCAATCATATTTTTTTTCTTTTTTCTTTAAGTTTTTCATTCCTCTTTTTTACCCCACTCTCCTAAATTTTAGCTTTTAATAAAAAATAATTACTATTTAATTAATTTTTAATTCTTCATCAGATTAAATGAAAAAATTAAAATAATTAATTAATAGTTGAAGTATGTTTTTTATATTTTATATATGCAAACTTATTTTCATTAAAAATTTATTTATAAAATTTTTAATTAATACAGAAGTGGCTAGAAGTGAAAAAAAAAATGTTTTCATTGGCTGAATCCCTATAATTGTGGGGAAGAAAGGAAATTGGCTAAAACGCTGATGTGGCGAAAGAGAAAAAATATAAATCTCTAATATATATAATAGCATTTCACTATTTGCCATTTGCCACGTAGGCCCGCGAAAGGCATCCCGCAAATATCTCTACGCTTAATTTCCCTGTATTATTAAAATTCCAGTTCAAATTTATTGGGCTTAAAGCCCATATCACCAATTTCATTCCGCCGGAAACATATTTGCCCGCCGTCAATATTGGTGTTCATCCTCTAACAGTGAACGCCACTTCTGCTCCCCTTCGGCCATTCTTCATCATTGCTCTGCCGGCTTTATTGTTTTGCTCCCGACGACTTCAGTCTATTGGGTCCCCATAACCCTCTCCATCCATTATTCTCGAGCTCTGCTGCCCCAACTCAGTGCCGTCAACTTGATTCAGAAGTCAACTTCATTCAGAAAATTTCCAGCCGAATTGGCCGTTATTCATCCGAGCTTTGCTCTCTTAATTGCTCCATCTCGAGGTGAGATAACTATCACCTACTCCCAACTAATTTGTTCCAGCTTTAGGTTAGGTTACTGCAATTCTCATTATAAAGTAGGTCACTGCAATTTTCATAATAGATTTCGTACATGTTTGGCTGAGAAGCTTATCTAGAGAACATCTTTATTTTACTGGTTCGACCCGGATAGACCACTCAATTCACCTGGTGGTCCTTTACCCACAGACCGAACCAGTTTTGTGTCCGATTCCCTTATTCCTGGTCGAATTGGTCGAACCGCTCTGATTCTCATAACACTAATTGAAATCCATCTTTGAAATTGAAGGCACCTTTTTTATAGTAATTTTCTATACCGTATAAGATATAATAATAAGATGAAAGTATTCAATTTGGCCCATAATGTCACTTTTAACTAAATGGGTCTAGGCCCATAACACTTCATTCCCTTATTCCTCTGATATGCTCACAGCCCCAAATCGTCACTCACCTTTCTCATCCCTACCACACAAATTCTCATCCATTTCCATCCTAACACTGATCTTCCCATTTATTGCCCTTCATAGTTTTCTTGATTCCCATACTTGCAAGGAGTGTCAGCCGATTGAGCATGCAAAGCATCATCATTGGTAATACCTTCTTCGCTTCAATGAGAATTTCAATGTCCACCTTTCTTCGTCTCCTCCACGCTAAGCACTGCAAGCGCCCCCTGCTCGCCACAAATCCGCCTACAAAAAAAACCACGGATGCCGGCGGCCTTTTCAAAGAAAAACTCCAACGTCGATAGACCGATCATCGATTCTCAGCCCCTGTTCAGCTCCATCAGTGGGATACGTCCCCAGGCTTAGTGTCATTTAGGACGATGAAACGCTGAGCTCCCGCCCTGCTCCAGAAAGTTGTCGTATTCCCCTCGCACGAAGAAATTTGTTATCGTGGATAGAATCCCTTATCGAGTTATCGTTTCAGGTTAAAAGATGTATTTCAGATCTCTATCGAAATTCCAATGGCATGTTTGGTCAAAAGATCAGCTTATTATCCTTCTTGCTTGCTTCGTTTATCGATTTCTTTTCTGTTGAACTCGCAGGACAGAAAAGAGAGATTGGAGGAGGTGAAATTTTCTTCGGGATGGAGTTCGATGCTAGCGAGAGGAGTAAATTCGTCAAGGAGATTCTGCTACTCGGCTCCGACCTATCTAATAATCAGATTCTCGAGGTATTGAAAGGTTAAAACATTGTGGAGTTTTGAATTTTCTCCTCTGTTTACTTTGATTTCAGAATTGTGGCTATTAAATGAATTATGAAGTTGTCACGTTGGCTCTAACTAGACAAAGGCACACACTTAAAACATTTGTGGGATTCCAATTTCTAAGTAATTTTAATTACTCCCATTTTGTAAAATTAGTGGATACAGTGATGTCCCTGAAAAATAGGGCCACTATTAAAATAAAGTTTAGTTGTAAACTCCACTTTTACTATAACGTCCCATAACTACCATTCCAACAGCCCACTCCTCAGGTAACCTCCCACTACCATATGTGAAAGCTTATATATATTCACACACATTTGTTCTACGGAATACTCAGCTATCACACATCCGTTTGTTTTCTGTAATCTATGTTTCTTTCACCTACATACTTTATCCTTGATTTCCTACTGTATCTCTGCTTATACATTTAACTTAATCTTCTGTTTTTACAGGTACTTCATCATGAGCTTTCATTTGATTGATGAGTTAGCCCTACAGGCCAAGAAATGGCTCATCCAAGCTCGAGTTTCCAGATCATGGTTGACATACACCCCCAACAAACCCACACCACTTCGTCTCGATCTGATATTAATGGATAGAAAGGTCAGAAAAAATCATTTCATTCCCTATATTCCATAAGCCTATGCAAAAAACAAGTAAAATCTATATCACTGCATTCATTGTTTGCCTATTTTGTTCAATCTCCTTTTTGATTGCATACTCATTTTTTTTCCAGGGTAATGCCATATGGACGCACATTCCAAATTATTTGATTCATCAGTTCGAGAAGCAGCTCACGGAACAAAAGGTGTATGTCTTCAAGAATTTCAAAGTATCCATGGCACCAAAATCTTACAAGCCACTTCCCAACCAATTCATTATCCTGTTCACATCCAACACAACAGTAGAAGAGATTGGGGACATTCCCTGCATCCCAATGTATACATTTACCTTCATCAAAAAGGCTGAAATGGGTGGCAAGCTGAAACATATAATTAATCTGTCAGGTAACTCTTATCCAATTTTCATATACACTAACAACGAGGCAAAAAGTTACGTTTTTATGAATAATAACATTATCTCTCACAGATGCTATTGGTCATTTGGTTGAGCACACAAGAATTTCAACATTCAAATCTGGATTTCGGACTTCACTGAAGAAGGATTTACACATCATACTTCCTGGGTAACTAACCATCAGTTTCTATTACTAAATCAGGTCATATTTGAACTCTCAAAACACCATATTATGCTCACTGCAGGGGCTGTTCGGTTCGTGTTACTCTGTGGGCAAGAGCTGCTTCTCTAATGGATGACCTCCTTAAATCTGTCAGCAATAAGGGAGTTGTTTTGATCATTACATCCATTTATGTTTGTGGCAACAACGGTTAGTAAAGTTGTAATTTGTCTCAAGTGCTTTTTGGATTTTAGTATGAAGCCTAAATATTTATTTTTTCCGCAGTAGGAGATTTGTAATTCTCATCTTCAAGTGCCACAAATTTATATGTCAATCTTCACATACCAGAAGTATCGACTTTCGTGCTAGGGTAATTATTATTTACTTCACTTAACGAGCAAGAGCATTATAAAAAATACATCCTAATATTTTGGTACAATGTGTTATACGATTCAGTTCATATGCCTCTTTTGATATGAGAGTTAGTCAATTATAATATCATAAACATAACTACTACAATCTTAAACATTTACAGGGATTATGGGGCAGACTCTCCAATTGCACTTCCTCCCCCGGTTTTGCTAGACCAGATCAGCATCATTCGAAGCCCAACAGTCAGTATTCAAGAATTACATAACCTCATGTTAGATGATGCAAACAAGGTATGGATTCTATGCTAACTTCCTAGCCTTTATCTATGTTGTTGTGCTAATGTGGTTTTCATTTTTGTAGGACAAGTATTACACAATTCAATGCAAGGTGAAAGACATCAATGAAGGTTGGTGCTATATTGGCTGTTTAAACTGTCCAAGGAAAGTGAAAGTGGAAGAGGGTCAGGAAGAGTACTACTGTTGGAGCTGTGAGCAAACATTCAATAAAACATCTTTACGGTACTTATCTACTTTTCTTCATCTTTTGTTTGATTCAATTTCACACTTTATATTACCAGCAACATGTCCCAGTCTATAATAGCATCCTATTTAGCATTCATCTATTTGATAATAGTTAGTATCCAGTGTTTTCCCCACTGTTGCGACAAGAGTTGGTTAAAGACCTCCCAAGAGCTACCAGCACACCAATTACATACATCTAAATTAAAATCAACATCATATTAGCAAGGTGTATTAAGTGGCACCACTCAAATAATGCAGGAGACATAAAAGTACGTACCTTCACGTGTTAGAGACCCATTTTGTAGCATAACATTACCATGTGGCCTTTTGCATTCGTTTGGTTGTTGCTGGGTTTGTGGGTGCTATTACGAAGTGTTTCATCTATTTCTGTTCAGTTGTATTTGTTTTTTTCCAGGTTTACTTTTTCTATTTTAGTTGGCTTATTGATTGTTGTATATTCCAGATTTAGAGTGAAGCTCCAGGTTATTGATAGCACAGCAGAATCTGAGCTGATCATCTTCGACTATGAAGGCCACAGATTTTTTAACATTGATGCAGACAAGTTATATGCTGAAAGTGGAGAAACAAGGACCCCTCCCAACCATTTGATGCAGCTAATTGATCAACAAATGAAGTTTCAAATTAAATTGCCCTCCTACTTCTGCAATTCTGTCACAGAATATCCAGTTCACAGAATTTTAGAGGGAACTATTGAGGCTGTTACACCTCCTGCAGATTCACCTGTACAGGTTTCACATTCTCTTTACAGCAAACTCTCATGTTCTCAGTTTAGCTCATACTATATTGATGTACATGAAATTAACCTACTAATATTGTGTTCCAACATTGTCAGGAGCAAGGAGAATTGGTTAGAGGCAATTCCTCATCACAGTCTCTGAATAGCACAATTACTGCAACTGAAATTCCAGCCCAACTTCTACCTATTAATCTCAACCTCGAGAACTCAAATGCAAAGAAAACCTTGGGGAAGAGGAAGAAGACTAGCATCCAAGGGATTTCAACTTCGGATTCGGAAGACCAAGAGTGAAAACCAACAACTTTGCCTACAATGCATTCCTTCATCGTCAGCTTTTAAATTGTTACTTTAATGTTCTGTTGAACTTTCTGAACATTATGTTTTTCATTTCTTCAAAATATTTAATTTCCCAAGCTTTGAACGATAATTTAGTTTCACCTTTAATGATATGGTTGTTTTCTTCCTTAATACTTTTTCGACATTCTACTTTATTATTACTCAAACATATGATTGTTGTTTGATATAGTTATTAGTACACACACAATTATGAAAGATAATTCATATAATATACTTCACTGTTAATAACTTCAAATCAAGTGACTAAGGCGCAAACCCGACCAACGGGCGGGCATAAAGCTAGTTCATATTATAGAGTGTTGATATTGTCACTTTGAAAGTGTTGATATTGTCACTTTGAAAAGCAAATTGAAACGGTATATATGATAACAACATATGAAATATAAGATGTTTGGTAAAGAACACGTAACTAAGATAGGTAAGATATCCATACCTTTGGTTGGAGCAAAAACACCTCAAAAAATACTATCTTCGTGAATCTCTGATAAGGCAGAGCTTCGTGCTGATAACGTGTTAGAAAACTACTAAAGTATATGGAACAAGGAAACAAGAGCAAGAGAACAAGAGAAAGAGAGTAGAGGAGTAGAGCTTCTTATTCTTATTAGTGTGTCTCAAAGGTTACAAAGTAGAACTCTATTTATAGGCTCAAGAGATCATAACATATACAAGACTAAAATAACTACACATAAATATGGGATAAAATATAATGAATAGGAGGAGGAGGTTACACATATGGGAGGTTACACAATGGACATTCAAATGTATAATGAATACAAATATTCATAACAATTTTTAATTATATTTTTTTTTTTGTTAGTGGGTTTTAGTGGGTACCCCGGCCCGATCCCATTTTCATTAATGGGTACCCACTACCCGAACGGGTTCGGGCTACGAGATGAGTTTCGAGGCTAATGGGTACCCACTATGGGTACCCGAGTCCGTCCCATTAGCCAGCCCTAGCCTATGTTATTAATCACCTCCCTTCCAAGGCTATCGCAAATAAAATCCCGAGCGAGGTTCTTCTTGGTCAGCCACCAGCCTATGATCACCTTCGGGCCTTCAGGTGTCGGGTTTACTACCACGACAACAACGTCAAGGACAAATTCTCAACAAGAGGACGCCCCGACATTTTTGTTGGCTATCCCAATGGACAAAAGGGTTATCGTATCTATGATGAAGAACAATGTAAAATTATCACCAATCGGGATGTCACTTTCGTCGAAAGCGAGTTTTCCTTTCTACAAGCCTCGACGAACGAATCACCACCAACTATTACTACTCATCCACATGTACTGCATGATGAAGCCACCCTTCCTACTCATAATAACAATGACCTCAGCGAGGGGGAGCCATCATCATCGCACGTTAAGGGACCGCTCGAAGAAATTTCCAATCCAATCAAGGAAGAACTAGCGGATCAAAGTCAAGAAGTTGCTCGACGTAGTCAACGTCAACGACAACAGTCCGTACGGCTTCGTGACTGTGACACCACCCTTCCTCCATCATTAGACATACCGCAACCGCCCTCTCGATCGAGCTCTTCCGAGGTATACCCTATTGCCAATTTTGTTAGTTATAATGGATTTTCTACTAAACATGTAACATATATTTCCTCTTTAAATGCAACATTTGAGGCAAGAAATTGCCAAGAGGTAGCCACCTACCTGCAGTGGCGTGCGGCCATGATTGCAGAGATACAGGCTATTCAAGCAAATGGGACTTGAGACTTAGTACATCTTCTAAAGGTAAACGTGCCATAGATTCCAAATGGGTATACAGGGTCAAGTTCAAATCAAATGGGGAGGTTGAACGATACAAGGCTCACCTGATTTCAAGAGGATTCACGCAAATTACCAGTGTTGATTTTCACGAGACACTTGCGCCTGTGGCTAAATTGGTGATGGTTCAATGTTTGATAGCTGTTGCAGCGGCTCGAGGATTGAAGTTGCATCAATTATACGTAAATAATGCATTCCTTCACAGATATTTGCATGAAGAAATATACATGAAAGTATCTGATGGTTTTGCACGACCCGATGATACATGGGTGTGTCGATTATGCAAGTCCCTTTTATGGTTTATGGCAAGCTTCGGGAAATTACCATGAGAGGTTTACAACATCCCTCGTTGGGCTTGCGTTTCGTTCTTCAACGACCGATTACTCTCTACTCATATATCACAAAGGACAAAGCTCCATCGCGACATTAATTTATGTTGATGACATCGTTCTCACCGGAAAATGATGAAGCCTTCATTGGTGTAGTCAAGAGACATTTAGACAATGATTTTAGTATCAAGGACTTGGGGCTATTAAAATATTTTTTGGGCATAGAGGTTACCCACACTGCCACTGGTATAACATTGAACCAAAGAAAATATGCACTTGATATTCTCAGTGACAGTGGAATGGAAAACGGTCGGCCAAGTGCATTTCCATTGGATCAGCAACACACTTTAGATCGTGCCAAACACCACCAATTGACGATAGCATTCAGTTCCTGAGATTAGTTGGCTGCCTACTCTACTTGAGTATTTGATAACGTGCAGAACAGGGTATCAGATACTACCAAACAAAAGTAAGGTAGATCGTACACTACAAGAAAAAAGCCTTTTAATCACGGTTATTTAGTCACAGTTTACTTAACCGTGACCAATTAGTCACGGTTTTGGTTGAACCGTGACGGATTTGTCACGGTTCAACAATAATCGTGACTAATCTGTCACGGTTCAACTAAAACCGTGACTAATTGGTCACGGCTAGTGATGAACGTGACTAACTGTCACGGTTCATAAATTAAATCGTGACTGGTTGGTCACAGTTACGGTTGAACCGTGACACATTACTCACGTTTTGGTTGACTCGTGACTAACTTTGTTTTCTTGTAATACGTATTCCACGGGTCTCTTCTAATCGTTTACTCAAAGGAATTGGCAAAAAATTCAGGTTTTTAAACAAGTTGCGTGGTGTGAGATCCACGACTTCTAAACTAATATGTAAAGGAAATGAAATTGAAATTAAGAAAGACATATTGATTGGTTTACAAATGACAGACAGAAACTTAGACTCGAATCCCCCTAAGATTATCATGACATTGGCGATCACAAAACCGGCGACTTTCAATCATAATTCATTCAGTTCTTAAACACCGCCATAACTCCTTACCCTAGGTCTAAGTCCGCGAACGTGTGCTCTATCGGATCTAACTACCAATATTAATTAACCATCTGTGCGTTCACTTCTGCAACGGATAACTAACTGGTGCACCTAATTGATTTTAGTGACCTATTCTAGAAGCGGATTGACCCTAAACGGTTCCTACGAAAGGCACACTCCGTTGAATAGGTTAATTGATTGATTTGAGGTTCTAAAACAAGGTGGACGTTCGTCAACTATCCTTATTTTAACAAGAAACTAATCTAGGTGATCAAACTAGAAGAGAAACAAACATTAAGAACAAACCAATTATGAATCGAGTTGATTATCAAGGGAGCTCGAATCTATTCGATTGATGGAGCGGCGCCATCGCTTGGGAGATGACGAGAATATACAGAATCCGTCGACGACGTCGAGAAGCTCGAATCGAGTTGATTGATGGAGCGGCGCCATTGCTTGGGAGATGACGAGAATATACAGGATCCACGTCTACGTCAAAGGGGAGATTGCAGAGGAAGGCGTTGCCGAAGGATAGGAGGAGACCAAGCGGTGGTGGTGTCGATGATTTTTTATTTTTTTTATATCAATTTTTTTATTTACATGATAAAAGAAATGATGTGGCAACTTGTGAGGTGACAATGTTTGTCACATCAGTTGACACATCATATTTCAAGTTCGTATTTCCGTTTATTATGACAGAAATAGTTAACGGAAATCACTCAATTGGCTAATTCGGGATTTCCGATACTAGTGGCTAGATTTGACATTTACGCTAAACGTTTGGATAAAATTTGTAGTAGTCATAAATAAAAGGGTTAATATTTTTAAAATAACCAAACTATAGTATATTATAATTAAAAATTATTCATAAAAAAATTTAAAAATTCATAAACTTACTGAAACCCCAAATCTAGCCCAATTTTCAAAATCGTTAACATTGTCAGTCTTGTTTATAAAATTTTAAAAAAATTCAACAAAGTGCTAATGGAAAAAATTGTGAAAAAAATATGACCCTAATAATTAGAATTTTAGTTATAATTATAAAAATTATGTGGTAGTTTACGTGACATCTATTTCACTGGTTAAATGAGTGTCACGTCAACTCTGTTAACACTAGGGTTGTATATGAGCCGAGCCGAGCCGAGCTTTGCCCAGGCTCAGGCTCGGCTCAATAAGGTTTATGGCTGGCTCAAACTTGGCTCAAGCTCGTTCCGAGCTCGAAGATTTGAGTACGAGCTCAGCTTGTTACAAAAAATTAGAGCTCGGGCTCAGCTCAGGCTCGGCGCGAAATGAGCCTTAACGAGCCTAAGCTCGGCTCAAGCTCGACTCGGGCTCGAACTCGAGCTCGGCCCAAGCTCGATAAGCTTGTCGAGTTTGACTTGAGCACGAATCGAGCCATAAATTCTAGCTCGAGCTCAGCTCGACCTAAAAAATTTAAGATCAAGCTCTCAAGCTCAATATAAACTTTTAACCAACTCAAGCCGACTCGTTAAAAACCCTTAACAAGCTCAAGTCAGCCTCAAAGCCCATAATAATTTACTTAAAATGAGTTCAACCCAATACAAACTCATTAAGACTAGATAATCCATGGACCATCCAAGTCTCTACATTATGTGAGACTATTCATTTAAATGTTCAGGCCTTGTTATTTATAAGTCTTGATGGATTCCTTCCTTCCCCTAAACCACCAATGTGGTATTCCTTTACCTAAACCTTTAATGTGGTATTGTTGAGGGGCTACAACAACAATACCTTATTGGTTGGAAAGTTATCCCAAATGGCAGAAACACTGATGGATTATTTTTCATGGCTTTCACAACTCCTTCAAATAACCTTTATGGATTGAAAAGACGTGCATCTTCTCCCCAAATTTTAGGGTCTTTTATGAAGCAATGTAGTATCTATGATGATGTGTGACATTTTAGGGACAATCGGCTTACCAAGTTGAACTTCCTTCACAACTTCTCTACCAATCCTTCAAAACTTTTCCGCAAGATTCATTGTGGTTGAATGGAGAAAATACCAATAGTAGTTACTCTTTGTTTCTTAGAAATTTGAACTGGTAAATGGGTAAGTTATGGTTGGAGGATGCTATTGAATTGGTTGAAGATGGAGAGGTTGTAAAAGTCTGGCTCTATATTAATGTATCGAGTTTAAACCTTGAAACGTTACTCTTACACCGCAAAACCGTATTAATCTTAATTTATATAGTCTAAACCTTAAATCGTTATTCCAAACTATAATTAGTAACTCTAAAATTTAATCTATAAAGTATAAACCAAAATCATTACAATCAATCTCTAAACCTTATTAATGAATCGAGTTCAAACCTTTAAACGTTACTCTTACACCATAAACCTTAATTTCCATAGCATACACCTTAAATCATTATTTCAAGTCCTAATCGGTAACTCTAAACTTTAATCTATAAAGTATAACCAAAATCATTACAATCAATCCCTAAACCATATTAATATATCTAGTTGAAATCTTGAATCGTTACTCTTACACCACAAAATCTTATTAACCTTAATTTCTATAACCTAAACCTTAAATCGTTATTCCAAATCATAACTAGTAAATCTAAAAATGATTGAGTCCATAATCGAGCGGATTCATGAGCTCTTAATCAAGCCTTTAACGGGCCAACTCGTGAGCTATATTATTCGAGCTAACTCGCGAGCCGTAAACGAGATAGCTCGCGAGCCAGGCTCAACGAGTCGACGAGCCGAGCCAGCTCACGAGCCTACCAAGCTGAGCCAGAGTAGGCTCGGGCTCGGCTCGGCTCATTTACTATCGAGCCGGCTCGCGAGCCAGCTCATTTACAAACGAGCCGAGTTTCGAGCGATCTTTTTAGCCATTTTTCCGAGCCGAGTTCCGAACCGCTCACGAGCAGCTTGGCTCGTTAACAGCCCAAGTGTTAACATTGTCACTAGTTGTATTAAATTATTAGAATTCATTGGTTAGTTTTGCCATCACTTTTAAAAGTTGGGCATAAAAAAATGTCATTAAAATAGTTATAGCTAGATTAGACATATTGGTTTGGTTAGATTTATGTGGTAGTTTTTTTTTGCAAAGTGGTAGTTGTTTCCCTAAATAGAACATAAGTGATATTGATGGGCATAAATCAGAACCTAACCTACCAAAAAGAAGCAAATCATATTGTTATGAATAATTTTAATTTGAGGTGACAAAAATAACGAAAAATGATTTGTCATTGCTCGATTCAAGTTTATATGTGAATAAGCCCGGTTCAAAGTTTCGGATTTAGATCCCGTATCAAGATTTTTCTCTGGAACTCTCATATAATTTTTTTAAGGTTTCAACTGATCGAGTTCATAGTCATTTCCCCACCCCGCCCCCCAGGAAATCTTGTATGAGAACACTCATTTTGTTCTCACCATGAGAACACTAATCTCCACCTTTTATTCTTTTAATCTAATCTAGTGGCTTAAAATACATGGGCATCTTTGTAATTTTAATAATTTCATTAATTAAATCATAAAATACTTAATATCCCATGATTTTTGGAGATTCTGTCTCCACATTTTTCTTTCCAACACGGTTTCCCTAAATTGCATCTGTTCACCATGAATTTACAAATTTTGCCGCAAATTGTTTAGGTACATGATACCTATTAGTATTACATTACGTGGAACCTTCCTCGCACGAATATGTTCCTAATTCTTATAATATGTACACAGTTATGTTCCTAATTCTTATAATATGTACACATTTATGTTCCTAATTCTTATAATAGGTACACATTTATGTTCCTAATTTTTATAATAGGTACACATTTATGTTCCTAATTCTTATAATAGGTACACATATATGTTCCTAATTCTTATTATAGGTACACATTTTAGTATATTGTCCATGATGGAAATCAATAGGCAAACAAGGAATTTGTTCCAAATCAGTAAAATCGGGACACAAAATCAATAACCAGTAGACAAAATTGGAATCAACATCTAATACACTAAATTATAACATTGTTTCAAAACAAGATTTAGAAACTTCGTACCTAATATACTAGATTGGTACATTGTATCTTAACAAAATTTACAAAACATGTACAATTGGTACCTACTCGACTCCGTAGGTACAGAAGAAGAAGAATCAAAATTTACTTAACTCTGTACCTAATATACTAGATTGGTACAGCGGATCTGAAGAAGAAGAAGAAGAAGAAGAACGACGATAGACATCGACTATGAAGCGGGTTCCATCTCCGACCAAGCTTCGACGACGGGCGAACGGCTGTGGAAAGCGGCTCTGACAGCAGGCTCCATCGCGAGGAAGAACCCTCTCCGACCAAGCTTCGACGACAGGCAAACGGCGGTGGAAAGGGGCTCTGATAGCGGGCTCCATTGCGAGGAAGAACCCTCTCCGACCAAGCTTCGACGACGAGCGAATGGCGGTGAGAAGCAGCTTTGACAACGGGTTCCATCGCGAGGAAGAACGGTAGTGGGCAGCGACTCTGAAGCGGGCTCCATCTCCGACCAAGCTCCGACAACGGGTGAATGGCGGTGGGAAGCGGCTCTGACAGCGGCTCCATCCTAGAAACCCTAATGACGACAATTATATGAGATATGAAGAACAAAAGGATATGACGGCAGTTATATGATAAAACAAAACCCTAATTTAGTTATATACACTATTGTTACTATTTTACCCTTTTAATTTTAGCCATTAGATTTTAATATCAAATCTAAGGGTTCTTAGCTATGTTCTCACGCCAGTTAACTCGCCCCTCCCCCTACCCCTAAACCCCCTCCTCTCCCCCTTTCTTTTTTCTTTTTATTTTTATCTCCTAGGTTGGTTCATGATTTATAGTACGCTCCCGCCCAGGAGTGCTACGCAAAAAAAAAATGGTTAGAGTGAAGAATGAAAAGGCATAATGCTTTAGTCAGTGAAAGTAGCTTTTATGGTGTACTGGTTTCTTCTTTTTATGAATTTGAGAAAGTACGTTAAGAAGAAATTAACGGTACGTACGTCCATGGGCCCGATCGGATTCGACGAAGAGCATGTCTAACAAAATTCTCTTGGTTTCCTTCATAGGAAGCCACCTCAAAATACTTATTTACAATGCCCCCATTCCATTCCATTCCTTCATTCCTTGCTTGCCCCTATCTTCTACTTATTCACATAACTTTGAAGCAACCAACTAACTTCTGATTCCATTTCATCCCCCCCCCCCCCCCCATTCCATTCCTTCCTTTCTTCCTTTCTTTCTTATTCATATATATATACATACACGAAACATACACCCATCATCATCAGATAACAAGACATCCAATTAAGCTATAGACAGCATGCCCAGATACATATCGGATTCAGAAGACGAGATGCCGGCTGCAGTCCCAACCAAACTGTTCCGCACCCGACAGAGGCCAATGCATGCTCTGCTCGGAGGAGGCAAAGGTCTCATGTCCTTCATATTCTAACATATTTCTTTCTCCTCAACACATTACTACTGTTTATGTATAACTAGAATAAATAACAATATACTTTGGTGTACATAATAACGTAGTTGCGGATGTGTTGCTGTGGAAGAAGAGTAAGATGTCAGGTGCATTGATGATTGGTACCACATTGATATGGTTGCTGTTTGAAGTGGCTGAATACAATTTGGTCACTCTCATCTCTCACATTTCCATCACTTGTATGCTCCTTTTCTTCATTTGGAGCACTGCTGCTGATTTTCTCAACTGGTAAGTACAGTACAGTACAAGCATTGCATTGCATTTCATTTCATTTCATGACCAATCTTGCTTATGTATATATACATTTGCAGGAAGCCACCGCAGATTCCGGAAATTGTGTTGCAGGAACATACATTTAGAGAAGCAGCTTCTGCATTCCACAAAAGATTCAATTATGCACTCACCCTTTTCCTTGATATAGCTTGCGGAAGACAACCTCGCCTCTTCTTTCTCGTATGCATGCACTTCACCTGTCCCATCTTCAGTTCAATCAATAGCTTATGTATATCTAATTATTATAACAAAACTGATTTTACAGGCCATCATATTCCTATACACAATATCATTGATTGGCAACTATTTCAGCTTCCTCAATTTCCTTTATCTGGGTAATCATTCTTTCTCATTTTGAGTTGGATTAGTTCTCTACATACTGCTGACTTGTGTGTTCATTGAAACAGGGTATGTGGCACTGCAAACATTGCCGTTTCTGTACGAGAGATACGAAGAGGAGGTTGACTATTTTGCGGGAACATTGATGAGAGATGCAAGGAGGGCTTATAAGAAATTCGATTCAAAGGTTCTCAACAAGATACCAAGAGGACCTGTTAATGACAAAAAGGCCCGTTAGTCACTTGTGTCTACTATTTATAAATGAATGTTTTAGAGCATAGCCTCTGCTCTACTGTATTTGCAACCTTCCATTTCATATCTTGAGATAAACATTCTTCAACTCTATAATGAAAATGTCCATATGATTTCGTAATAAAACCAACCCTATCTTCCTATTCTTCTCTCTGTTCACATGTAGTAATATAGTATAGATGTGGGTTCCTCCTGGAGAGTTTCATCATAACTGGTGGTCCTCGTCCTCCTAGCACCAAACTATTTAAAATGGTTTACTACTAGCATGTATCACTAAGGATCATGCTTCATGCTTCATGCTTCTTTCTATATATATAAAATTGTTGGTTATTTTGACCTGCACTCTAACCATATTGCTGGTTTACCATACATCATCAACAATGTTCAAGCCTTCCTTAATGCCACATAGGCTAAAAATATCCAGCAATACAACAACCCATCAACACATAGATAGGTGATTCTCAATTTAAAAAGCATACCCAGTCTTCTAAACTGAAGTATTAGATCATTTTCACCAAAATATGTTGGAAATCCTATGGACTAAGGTCATTGCTGATGAAGATGCTGCTGCTTTTTCTCACTTATGCAATTACAAACAAAAGGAAAGAAATAGGCTAAACTGAGTAACAAATATGATATTGTTTCCCCCATGACACATTCAAGAACATGAAGAAGGAAGGAGACACAGTTGCGCTCCTAAGTAACAGAAGAATCAGACAACAACTGGATTGGATCTTGAAAACATACCTAACAAGTACAAGGATACATGGCCTTATCATTTCTCACTAAATAACTGTTATTGTTACATCACCAGCACCATGGAAACTAATTAACTACTCCCTTCAGCCCCTATCTAAATAGAGACAGACCAAAGAAAGGATGACATTAGCAGCATCACTACTCTAATAGTAATAATAATAGGTGAGTTGAGAGAGATTACTACTTGAATCATCATCAAAACTTCAAACAGGTTCCCCCATGATTTTTCCTTAACGGTGACACCAAGCTCACCTGCAACAATAACAGCAGTAGCCATACCAAGAAACATACCATGCTCAATTACTCCAGGAAGCCTAAGAATCGCATCACTTGCAGCTCCCAAATCCCCAACATCCTTCTTGAAGAACAAGTTCACTATGTAGTTCCCGTTATCAGTAATAAATGGTGCCCCTCCTTCCTCCCCGTCCAAGGTCCTCAATTTTGCAACACAGCCTGCGAATTCGAACACCTTCTGTAGCCTGTCCTGCGTGAACTTCCAGCAGAAGGGAACAATCTCCACCGGCATCGCCCCACTCGCTCCAATGTGAGGAACCCATTTCGACTCATCAACAATCACCACGAATTTCTTGGCAGCGCTCTCGATCATCTTCTCCCGGAGCAGGGACCCGCCTCGTCCCTTCACGAGATTGAGATTTGGGTCGACTTCATCAGCACCGTCGATTGCGAGATCGACGGTGGGATGGGAGTCGAGATCAGAAAGTGGGATGCCGAGAGAGGAGGCCTGGAGGTGAGTCTGTTTGGAGGTTGGGATTCCGATGATGTCCTTCAGCTTGCCCTGCTTGAGCAGTTCGGCGATGCGGTCGATGGCGTGCTTGGCGGTGGAGCCTGTTCCAAGGCCGACCACCATGCCGGATTGGACGAATTCGACGGCCTTGTAGGCAGAGATCTTTTTGAGCTCTTCTTGAGTGAGGATGACAGGGGATATGGAGGGATTGGAAGTTGATGGAGATAGCTTTTCGGAGGACATGAAAGGAGCACAAGGGATGGCCATGGATGAAATCAAAATGTGTGAAGAAGGGAAGAAGGTAAAGCGGGAAGGTGTAAAGAGCCAAGGAGGTGGTGGTGTCGGCGGCGGCGGCTATGGCTGTGGCTGTGGCTGTAAAAGGGAAGGGTATTTTATTGGGAAAAGTGAAGTGGAGCAACGCAGCCGCTAGGCTATTCTATTTTTAATATTATTTTTGGGTGTTTAAGAATTAAGATGGAGTAAAAGAAAGTAATTGCCTTCTTCAGTTCTTTTAATCTTCTCGTGGTTTTGAAATTAAAAAATCACTTTTTTGTATAAATTTTTACCAATAAAATAACACAATCTTTAATAATCGGAGTTGGGGCATGTGACATAAATTGAAATATTAGAATCAGTTGTGGTGGGGGATGTTGTCATATGAGAACATAATAGTGTGTTTTTTTTTACAGTTAAATCACCAATTTATTAATGCTCCAAGTTCATACAAACGTTACTCAAAGTATTCAGCATTCGACAAAATTTGCTGTGAGAGCACTTTTTTTTGGGTGAATCTCGTGTGCTAATGCACCCTAACCTTCATTCATAATCAAACGTTCTTCAGATACACCGAACTGGTCATAATGAAGCCATAACAAAAAGTAGTATCAAACTGCTCTACACGATGGAAACTAGGTGGATAAGATTGTCCTACATTAGCAAGATAATATGTTGCATTACTCTCTTTGTAAACGTGTATAATCTGCACCTCCCAATCTTGTTGGAGGAGGTCTTTCGCCCGAAAGATCATAGTTGCATGGGCGTGGTCTCGGGGCCCTTGGCCTGAAGTAATTGAACAACATAATACATGATGTGGATTTTAAATAACGTAGCAAACCATGTGGTGAGTCCACATAGGCGGACAGACGGAATTATAATTGTTCGTAGCTAATAGTGACCTCTAGGATAATCAGCCAAAGTTCAGTGATGGCTAGGAAATTTTTTGAAGTTTAATGATCATTGTGTTATTCGGCCAAAGTTCGGTGACCATTTAAGTAACCAACCCCTATAACGTGTATAATTTGCACCTCCCAATCTCGCTGGAGGAGGTCTTTGGCCTAAAAAATCGTAGTTGCATGGGCGTGGTCCTCGAGGCCCTCGGTCTGAAGTAACTGAACAACACACTAAGAGTTGAGCTAGATCTGAATCTTACGGTAGCACTGCTCCCAAGCCAACTACAAACCTAACACGACACCCCTCAACTCAGCCTTGGTAATAGAGCATTTACCAAGGTTCATAGTGAACGCCGCCAAGCAACGTCCCTAAGAATTACGGATCAAGCCTCCTGTTGATGCTTGTCCAAACTCGGAAAGGGCAGAACCGTTAGAGTTGAGGGTGACCCACTCAGGAGGAGCCGGCTCCCACGATATACAGTCCTCCGTTCTGGTGGGTGGAACGGTATGAGAGATGAACCGGTATGTGTCCAGGGTGTCTCCCACTAGCGCCACCCAAACCTGGATGTGACGTGTCAAGCTATCAACAGTGGTGAGCTTGCTGTTGAACACACGGTCATTGGGAGCTCGCCAAAGCCACCAGCAAGTGACCCCGAACAACAAGCAAAGCTAAGGTTTCCGAATAAATCTCTCGATCCAAGGTAAGAGGGCGATCTCGCAACACACGAAGCAAGAGGGCGATCTCGCAACACATGAAAGATAGATTCATCTTGCCCCGGGCAGACTTGACAGCCACAAATCTATGTCAAGTGTCGCTGGTGGCGTTCGGAGTTAGCGAGTAACCGATTATGCGCCACCAACCAGAGAAACTATCGGATCTGTTGCGGTCTCCTCCATTTAACAATAAGCCTCCAAATCGGTTCAAGATTGTCTCCCTCCTCCTCAACAGCAAGAAGGTAAGCAGACCGGACTCTGAATCTACCATCACGTTCAAGCCCCTAAGTAATTATGTCCTCCCCGGCATCAGCAGACGGCGGAGACATGCCGGTGACCGGCAAACACACATCACGGAAAAGAAATTGATCGAAAAGATCAGGCCAGTTCCACTCACCTTGCGTTGTAATAAATGCTACAACTGGTTGGTCAACATCAATAGTGCTCATGTTCAATGGAACTAGATCAATTAATCTATCACCTCCATCTACCCACCTATCGAGCCAGAAGTTAGTCTCAGCGCCATCTCTAAGTCTTATGATAGGAGTAACCTTTTTAATAGCACGTCAAAGCGGAGAAACTGACGTGATCCTAGGTGTGACATCAACATACATCAAGTGATGGATTAAAAGGTGGATCTAAGCCTCCTTAAGTTACTTGGGCCCACAGAAACTAGCTCTCCTTATTAATAAAGGAAAAGTAAATATGCCCCGTTTTCCTAAAACGAACATAACTAAAGCTAAAGAAGCCCAAACGATGCAAGGCCAAGTGCATTAGAAATTTAACGAGACGTTCTTTCCATGAATACTTTATCCGCTTCTAGGTTCATCCGGAAGAGGGAGTTATGACATTTTAAAGTGACAGTAAGATTTCTACATGGATTTCGATTCCTCTTTAGTTTAGAACTCTTAGTTTGTTTATTCCTTTTTGGTTTAGCTACGAATTTTTAACTGTATTAGTAGTAGTTTCATAGAAGGACATGGAGAAGATATAGGTTAAACCTAATCTTATATATATGATTCAGTCATTGTTTCACAACCCCCCTTGATTAAAGATTGTTATTTCAGAACTTTCATTCTTTATTCCTTCTAGCTTTAGCATGTAGTTGCTTAGCTCTTATGCTTAGGTTTATGATCGTTCAAGGTCATCACCGTTGTCTTTGTGGCACCATTCAACTCTGGACACTTAGGGTTCCTAGTTATATACAACTAGCGGGTCCAAGTACTCTCCACCGGATCTAAGGTCAACTCGTTGTTCCTTATCACTCAACTTACGATATTAGGGTCATATGCCCATGGCTGTAGTGGTTCATATTAGTTGGTATCAGAGCACGGTTCAAATCTTGGACCACGTATCTAGTTTCCAAGTTTATCTTGGATTCATATCCCTTTCGATTATGCGTTCGTTTTGATCTTTGAAAACAGAAAACCTCAGAAAAATTGTGTTTGCTGGGAAAAAGTGTCTACAAAACCATAGTTTCTTAGTTGTTTCCTAGTTGGATTAGGATTAGATTCTATATTCCTCTTCCTAGTTGGTTTAGGAGTCTAGTTTGTTATACCTTTTCCTAGTAGATCTAGGATTGGTTTTAGTCATTTCCTAGTTGGATTAGGAATTGATTCTCATATCCTTTTCCTAGTTGGTTTAGCTAGGATTCTAGTCTACGTATCATTTTCCTAATATATCTAGGACTGTCTTGTTTTCCTAATGAGTCTAAAAAATTCTTGAGTATGTGGGTATGGTTTGAGCTTGAATATTGATTTCATAAACACGTGAGTGACCAAATACGAGAGGAAAGAAAAAAAGTGAAAGTGAGTATAGATTATTGATAGAAGAGAGATTCATGAGGCCATCTTGTTACTAACGTTTTTTTTTTTTGCTATGACTCGGGACAAATCATCTTAAAGAAGGAGGGAATGATGTGGTCCTAGGTGTGACATCAACAGACATAAAGTGTTGGATTAAAAGGTGGATTTAAGCCTCATTAAGTTACTTGGGCCAATGAAACTAGCTCTCCTTGTTGATGAAGGAAAAGTCAATCTGCCCCATTTTACTAAAACGGACATAAATAAAGCAACAGAAGCCCCAAACGGTGCAAGGCCAAAAGTGCATTAGAAAGCTAAAAAGACGTTCTTTCCAGGAATACCTTATTCGCTTCTAGATTCATCCGGAAGAGGAGTTATGACGTTTTGAAGTGACAACAAGATTTCTACACGGATTTTGATTCTTCTTTAGTTTAGAACTCATAGTTTGTTTATTCATTTTAAGTTTAGCTACGAATTTTTAATTGTATTAGTAGTAGTTTCATAGAAGGACATGGAGAAGCCCTGGGCTGAACCTGATCTTATATATATGATCCATTGTACTCATTGGTTCACAATCCCCCTTGATTAAAGATTATTATTTCAGAACTTTCGTTCTTTGTTCCTTCTAGCTTTAGCATGTAGTTGCTTAGCTCTTAGGCCTAGGTTTATCGTCGTTCAAGGTCATCACCCTTGTCTTCATGGTACCATTCGACCTTGATATTTTTGGTTCCTAGCTCTTTATAGCTAGTGGGTCAAAGTCCGTTCCATCCAGGTTTTGTTGATTTGATTTTGTTGCCTTGGTTTCTAGACATATTGTTCTAGGGTGGCATCGGTTGTTGTCGATTCACATCAGAAACCCTGGAGAAGTTCTTAGCCTGCAACCCGTACGGACCATCCCTAAAATACTTGTGCTGGAGAACCTGAACCCAAAGCTTGTTAGAAGACTTAAAATTTTGAAAAGAAAGTTTCATCATTAAGGTCATATTAAGCTCATTAGCCTTCTTAAGTCCCAACTCGCCATGCTACTTCGGTTTACAAAAATGCATCCCAAGACACCAGATGAATCTTCCAGTAACGAAGGCTAACTTCGTTACTGGAACCCCAAACAAAAAATTTGATTTTTCTATTAATGGACTCACATATATGACCGAAAGAAATAAGGTTTGCATAGCATAAGCGGCAAGTATTCAAAACTGAGAGAGCAAGAGTTACCCGACCCGCCAAAGAGAACGAGTTAGCCTTCCATCCCAAGAGTTTAAAATCAAGTCTGTCTAATATCGGCTAGTAAGTATTCCTTGTGATTCTTCCATGGAGGATTGGAACCCCTGATACCTCCCGAGACACGAGTCATGGGGATGGCCAAGTTATTGGAGATACTTCTGCACAATTTGCGGTCCAATTTTGGCGAGAAGAAGACCACCAGTTTATCACAACTAACCAGCCCTGAAGCCGAGCAAAAACTTGCAGACAGTCAATCACAACTTTCCTTTGTATCTCAGTAGCTTCACCGAAAAGGATAAGGTCATTTACAAGGAAAAAATGAGACAACAAAGAACTAGCTTTATTGATTCGATTGGGCTTCCAAAGCTTATCCTACACAGTTGAGTTAATGAGGTGGCTTAACCGCTAGATACGAAGAGTAAAAAGATAAGGGGAAAGAGGAAAACCCTATCGAAGAGCATGTGTCAGCTTGAAACTGTCAGTCAATCCGCCATTCCAGAGAACCTGAAAGCTAGCTGTAGTAACGCAAGCCATGGTAAGATCAATAAACTCCTTAAGGAAACCTGCAGACAAGAGGGTATCATTAAGGAATCTCCACTCCACTTTGTCATAAGCTTTAGCGAGATTGATCTGCAGAATCATTTGGCCTTTTCGACCCTTCATTCCCAACATGGAGTGCACTACCTCTCGAAGGATGATAATGTTATAGTAATATGTCTTCCCGACACAAAGCTCGTCTGAGTATGATGAACAAGAGATGATATACATCCTTGAATACGGCCTGCAAAGTACTTCGTAACAATTTTATAAACCACGTTACACAAACCGATGGGACGAAATTGAGTGAGGTGCTCTAGGATAGGGACTTTGGGCAGCAGCACTAACATGGTTTCGTTCATCGCCTTAATGGTGTGGGGTTCTAATAAACACCGCTTAACAAACTCCACCACGTTCGGACCCACTACATCCCAACACTTCTGAAAGAAAACAGAGTGAAAGTCGTCTTTGCCTGGACCTTTCGGAGGACCCATCCTTTTCAAACTTGTAAGCACTTCCTCATTGGAGAACACCCGTTTGAGCTTATTGACTGCCACAAGCCTTGCAAATTCAGGGTGGAAGAGGTGAAGAGATCATGGAAGTACTCACAATACATATTACGCATAGCTACTGGGTTATGAACCCAAGCACCAGAACCATCTCTTAACCCCGTGACCTTATTATGCTTTTGATGCTTCATCGTTGCAACATGGAAAAAGCGAGTGTTGCGGTCACCATCTATAAGCCAATTGTTATGAGCTTTTTGCCACCAAAGAAAATTTTCTTGCCATAAAATTTCTTTGAGCTCTTTCCTGACCTTACCTTCCATGTCTATCGAAAAAGTCAAATGACGCTCTTCACTCAAAGCTTCAAGATTACCAAGATGAAGCAAGAGCTTCTTTTCTTTTCAAAGATGTTACCGAAGACACTCTTATTCCATCGACGAAGTCTAGCCCCTAAAAAGGTGAGGGCATCTTGAGTGGAATCCTTATGGCGCCAAACATTCTTGAGAGTCTGAGGGAAGCTCTCATGAGCAAGCTAAGAGGCCATAAACCGAGAAGGAGAAGATTCAGATAGGGAGCTAGCTTTATCAGGTCATCTATGAGGATTGGGCGATGGTCAGACCTGATACGAGGAAAGTGGTGGGTGACAGTCTCAGGGAAGGACAAAGCCCAATCTGCATTGCAAACCACTCTGTCAAGGCGTTGACCAATCTGACCATGGTACCAGGTGAAACGCGGACCCGTGAACCCAACATCAAGAAGTTGGCAATCTTTCATGCAACGATTAACTCTCTACACCGAGCATGATTGAAAGCAGCTCCTCTCGACTTATCCACCATGTAGCGAATAGAGTTGAAGTCCCTGAAAAACAGCCATGGCCCGTGAGTACGCTGATGCAGAGCCTGAATAGAGTCCCAAAGCTCCGTGCGGATATATCCTCTAGGGATACCATAAACCCCAGAAATAAAGAAAGTACCACCCCATCCTCAAAGCACTCAAGATGGACAAGTTGATTAGAATGTTCGCGAACAAAGACACAGACATCTTGATCCTTTCACAACACCCAAATTCCCCCTGAAAAACTCACTATATCCACAACAAAAAAGGAGGTAATTCCAAGGTACGAATAACTTGACGGGCATGCAAGCCACTAATATGCGGTTCAAAGATGAACACCAAACTAGTTGACTTCTGCGAAATAATAAACTTGAATGAGGATTCAAACTCTTTATGAGCATCTCCTATATAGTTCCATGCAATAATATTAATCATTAAAAAGAACTTAACTTCCCTAAGCACCGGGAGACGGTTATTGAGATGGGAGACTTCCATTTGTGGGAATATCCACGTTCATGTCGATGATAACATTTGGAACACTTAAGGTATGATGAGCTTGTGAGGCGTCAAGAGGAATTTGTTCATCACAGTTATGACGTGAGACAGATGGTGGTGAAACACCCAACGAAGCAGATAGTAAAGGATCTAACTATGTCTTTTTCAAAGCTAGACGTTGTCTCTTTAAAATCGTAAAAGGAGTACTGATGTGACTATATTTGGTGAATTTTAAGCCTTTGATTAGCCTAGGGATCTCCATGTTTGATCTCATTTTGCTATGATTTTTATGCTTTTATGGAAGTTTTATGCAAAGTGCTTTCTTGTTGTCCGGTTGCCACTTTGAGGCCAATTCTGTGTCTATTGGAGTTGTTTTCTGTGCATTTTCAGGATTTGGCATTAAATTACTGGTGACAAGGAGCACGTGAGATCAAACGGGAGGTCAATCGGAGCTAGGATGGAGGAGATATGGCCATTGCAAAATCGGAAAAAATGCAGTTATTGCTGAAGGAGTTTTCGGCGAGAACTCTATGTTCTCGCCGAAAACTATGGGCTGTTTGCAAATAGTGGAAAGCCGGACTTCTACAGCCGATTCCTGAAGAAGTTTTCGGCGAAAATATTCCAGGGTTTTCGCCAAAAACTCATGAAGAAATGCCAAAGCATCCGGGGTTTTTCAAAGAGATTTTCGGCGAAAATCTTACACAGATTTCGCCAAAAATTCAGGGCATTTCCAGCGTGCTATATAAAGTGAAGCCGGCGAAAATTAAATGGAGAGCAATTCATTATTTTATAACACTCGAAACCCTCTTTCCCTTTTCTCTCAATTCTCTTCCATCACCTATCCAACATCAACCCTAGCTACTTCTGGTGCAAATTGGAGTAAGGAGCTTGGATTGAAGCCCACAACCTTGGGGAGAGGAGCTTGCAAGAAGAGGATTGCCATGGAGCTCTTGGTGACCATCTCTCCTTCTTTCTCTTTTGTACCCTTGGCCATGTGTGGATGATTTCCTAGTTTCCTTGGATTGATAGATAGTTATGCTAGGATAGAGGTGAATTGTACAAATATGCCATGATTGATCTTGGATTGTAAGAAGATGGTCTCTAGACTTGTTGTTAATTCCAAATTGTGTTATGTGCTTGATTTGGTCTATCATTTGTGATGTAATGCATGAGAGTGCTTAGATTACATGGTTTGTAGGTTTAGGGATTGAAGGGAGTGTGTTCTAAGAGATTAGATCATCTCAATTCAACCATAGTTGCATGATTTCTCACTTGTGCATTTTATCGAACACTTGGTGTGCATTAGGTTTTTCATTCAATTGAACTTTGATTAGTCTTTTGATGATTCTCTTAGTGTTAGGACATTGACATGAGAGTGTGGGTGTCTAGCCTAGTGGTCATAGAGTCATAGGAGAAGGTTTTGTAGCTTGGCATTTCATCAAACACCTTTAATGCATCCTTAGTCACTTAGCTTGAGAGCGAGAGCCTAGGTTGAGTGGTTCTAGGATAGGGACTTAGTGCGACGAGAGTGCATTGAGTCTATAGAAGGGATTTGCGTGGTCATTCGATTGCAACCTCGATCATGTTTGGCTTGTTTGTGCATTTGTTCCTCTTGAGCATGATGAAGCTATCTTTCCAAGTGAACCTCCTTTATCTTTGATTTGCACCGTTTTGTTTTGCTTTCTTGTTTAGTTCCCTTTATGTTTTTATTTCCTTTTCAAACTAAAACCAATTTCAAAAGAATAGACCGTCCATGAACCGTGTGAGTATTAGCTTTTGAGAGAGCCCTCGTGGAATACGACCTTGATTGTTGTGAGTTAAATCTTGCACATCAAGTACAACTATTCCCTTTGTAAATATTGACCCTTTTCGGGCTGGTCGTCTTGGAGGAGGGGTTTATTATCCGTTGGCTAAGTAGGGCCAGTAGCCACTTCAAGCACCAAAATACCACCCTTTTTGGTTTCTGCTTCTTAGGTACTCCTGGCGAAATGACTAGAGCATTGGTGGGAAGAGAGTTGGAGCTCGTCGGACCAACAAGAAGAACTAGTGACGAGAAAAAATGGGTCGAAGATGGAGAGTCATCAGCCAGGATCTAGAAATGAGAACCTTGAGGTAAACCTAAAGAAAGGAGGAGAGGCGATAGTAGGAACAACAACAGGAAAGGTAGGCAACAAGACGGGTTTACCGAATCCCGACGAGTTTTTCTTCAACCTTGACTTGGCGAGCATCCACAATCCATATTCTTCAAAGACTTCCAGTATTTCTTTATCCAATACCTCCTCCAGGTAAAGAGGATTCGAGAACCTGATCTCCATTTATGATTAGTAGGCGCTAGGATCATCGGACATAAATCATTGGTATGGCCCTCAATACCACATTTGAAGCACACCACGTGTAATCCCTCATATTCAATGCGTCTAACCAGGTGCAACAGCTTATACTTTGATAATATATTTTTTGAAAAGTCCACACGAACACAAATGGCGTAATTGCCTCTCTCCATAGCAAGCGTCGTCGGGTCAACGAAAACAAGAGTGCCAATCTTTTCACCGATACGACGTAGAAAAGTTTTCGTGAAAAATTTTAGAGGCAAGCATGGGAGCCGAACCCAAACAAGAGTATGTGAAAGCGTGTTCACGCATGGGTCAAAATCTCCTGCCACAGTTGAGGGACCATGTAGTGTTCTCCAATCTTTGATGGTCCTTCCAAAAAGGTTCGACGATGATCCTCCACGCTGTCAAATCTAGCCGTAGAGAACCTGACCCCCATGCCAGTGATTTAGACTTGTCCACGAGCAGCCCAAAGATTATGGATACGAGCATTCATTATAATGAATGGTTTCCTCCGGCCAAGCACATGAAATGTCACCACATCTTTTAGGCGGGAGCTAGCAGCTCGGTGTTCCCCTCTCGAGCACTCGATAGCCGGGCAGTCTGGATCTTGGGTATCCGCATCTAGCGGCAAGTTTTCTTCTTCCACAGAGAGAGGTTGAATCTAGTCCTCCAAAAACCCAGAGGTTGTATCAGGGGACATAACTGCGTCCCTAAACGATTTACTTGTTCCAGATGTAGAAGGTTGCGCAATAGCACCGGGAACGTATTCATCAAAATTTATCCTTCCCCTTCTAACAAAGGACGTGCCCATGTCCGGCTTAGCTTCTTGCATTGCTTCACCGGTGAGACACTGGGACTTGGAGCTTTGGATTTGTCGGAGGAGGGAGCGGGAGCCGCTGCTGGCGGCTCAGTCGCATATTGCATTGACGAAAGAAAAACCCTAATCGGTTTTGAGGAAGCCGAAGACGAGAGTTTTTTTTAGTTTCCTCTTCCTCCTGAGAGCACCTATTTTGTTCTCACCATGAGAACACTAATCTTAGCCACTCATTTATCTAATTAGTTATATTGAAAATTCAATGGCTTAGATTGAATATACATATGTAATTACATTTTGTTTCCTTCACCAGTATGAAGGTTTCTTATTTTTATATATAATTTTAACAATTAGTTAATCAAAATTTGGTAATTTTTTTTGGTCATCTTGGATCTCTTCTAATTTAATAAGAAGTCCATTCTTACTAAATCAGTAAATCCACAAACATATTTGAAGCCCTCCATTTATTCTTGCACAAGTACCAAATAAAAAAAATAGTACCTAAAATCACTTACATGTACCTGCATAAGAAGAAATCATACTAATTAATACTCGCAATCACCCTAATAGGTACTCACATCAATTCAAGGATGGTACCTTAATCAACAACAGGTACCCTTGTTTTTTGCAACTTTGTACCTATAACGAATTCAAGGTACCTGTTTTTCAAAACTCTGTACCTAAAATGGATCCAAGGTACCCTGTTTTTTAAAACTTTGTACCTGTGATGTGCTGCAGAACAGTGATCAAATACTACTAAGCTAAAAGCTAAGCAAATCGTATTTCACAGGTCTCTTCTAATGGTCTACTCAAATATGGTGGCAGTTTACTCAGGATAAAACAAGTTGCGCGTGGTGTGAGTTCCACGACTTCTAGACTATAAAGCAGGAAATAAGAAATGAAAACAGAAAACAGTTGCAAGATTGGTTGACTTAGCAAGATGACAGACAAGCTTAGATTTCGAATCCCCCTAAGATCACTAGAACATTAGCGATCACAAGACCAGCGGCTTTCAATCCCGAATCATTCAATTCTCAGACACCACCATAACTCCTGACCCTTAGGTTTAAGACTGGCGAACGTTCGCTCTATCCGATCTAACTCCCAGGATTAATTGACCGCCCGTGCGTTCGCTTCTGCAACGGAAAACTAACTGGTGCGATACTAGTAATTAATGAGTTACTCTAGCAGTGGATTAACCGTAACTGGTTCCTACAAAGAGAAATTGTTCTAACGAATATGTTAACTGTTGATTTGGTGTTTTGAAGTGAGGCGAACGTTCGCTACTATACTCAGGTTAACTAGAATCTTAACTAGGTGATCAAGCTAGAAAAGAAACACAAAAGCAATTAAGAACAAACCAAACATGTAAGAGAAACTGATTGAAACTAGATTTAATTACCGCCGATCTGCACTACAAGGAAATGTTAGTTTAACATGGAACAGCTTAACAACGGCCATTTATTGGCCACTGTTAAATTATTAAATTTGTGTAATTTAACAGCGGCCACTTAGCTGCTGTTAAATTACACAGTTTAACAGCGGCCACGTCTAATTTAACAACGGCTCATGGTCGCTGTTAAAATAAAATGATCTGATTGGTTGAAACCGCTAGACGTGGATAACCCTAAATCTAATCTCATCTGTTGATTTAAACGTGATCAATCTCAGCCATCGATTTAATAGAAACCCTGATCAGCTCCAATTTTCTATTTCGAAGCCGCCGCTGTCGATCCTCTTCTTCTTCCTTGCTGATCGTCCTCTTCCTCTTCCTCGCCGATCGTCCTCTTCCTCCTCCTCTCCTCTTTCTCTTCTTTCTTTTCCTTTTCCTCTTCCTCTTCCTCTTCTTCTTCTTCTTCTTCTTCCTCTTTTTCTTCTTTTTCATCTTCTTTTGGTTTCGTTCCCCAAATCATCGTCCGGAGAAGCAGTGAAGGAGGGAGGAGGAAGAAGAAGCAGAAGAGGAAGAGGAAAAGGAAGAGGAAGAGGACAATCGGCGTTCCTGGGATCTGAACTATTGCCGGAGTTCCAGATCAATCGCCGGAGCTCCGCTATTACTTTAATCGATGACATAATTTAACAGCGGCCTGTTAAAATATTTTCATTTAACAGCGGCCGCATTTTGCCGCTGTTAAATGCCTTTCCCATTGGCCAATTTAACAGCGGCTCGTGGCCGTTGTTAAATTATTTTAACAGCGGCCATGGTCGCTGTTAAACACGTTTTCTGCTGCCATTAAATAACTATTTTTTTGTAGTGCCGTGACCACTTTAAATCCCCGGGTCACTTAGGGTTCATCTAATCTAAGCTCTATGAGTTTAGCTACTCATATTCAACACAAAAGAATCAAAGACAAACAAAGAATACATCTTCAAGCAGAAGAACAGAGAAGAACTGTAAAACCTAATTTCAGATGACTTTGTGAAGCTTCAATCTCCTGGATCTTCAATTCCGAGCACCGAGTTCTCCGAGATGGAAGGATGGCGTCACGATCTCGAACTCTCTAAACTCTCTTTCTAACTTTTTAGGTCTGGAAATTAATCCACGGAATAGGTATATATCTTTTGTGGCCGCTGGTTTAGTATTTATAGGGTTTAGGATTCCAGCCGAAAAAAGGAATTAGTTTTGGACGAAAACTTGGGAGTTTTCACCGAAGACTTCAGAGGAAACTTTGGCTGGATTCTCCTGTTTTCGACTGTGAATTTCTTGCATAAGTTTTTGGCGAAGACTTTAGACTTCTCGCCGAAAACTTTAGTTACAGCCGGGGCAGTGATTTCTTCTGGCTTGGTTGATTTCTGGATTGATCTCGGGTTATCCCTTGAGGTTCCTTGCCTTCCCGAGCTCGTCTGTGGTTATGCATTTGACGGCAAAAACTTGTAGCATTCTAAAAATCACTAGAAAGTTATCAAATAGACCCATAATGGGCCAAAATAACCAAAACGGCAGGAATTAGAACATTTAGGTGAAAACGTGCTAAATCACCCTAAAACCCGAGATTCAAGCAAGGAAATGTAGCTTAAATGAGGCTGATAAACACGTAAAATCGAGTGTCATCAGTTGTTAAAATAGAATAGAAACCCTAATTATTTTGGTAACAATTTTCCATATTTACCCTTTTAATTTTAGCCTTTAGATTTTGGTACCTAATCTAATGGTTACTAACTAAGTTCTCATTTGAGAACAATAATTGTTCTTCTCACAACAGTAAGTCCCTCACAATCCACTCTGGAGATGCAACTCCTACAGTAGGCGAAGCATAGAAACAAGATTGCCGGGTAAGCACATGCACAACCTCATTTTTATATCCTCCTAACACACTGATGTTAAAACTTGGGCGAATTAAATTCCTGCATTCTTGAACGATCTCACCAAATTCTGTGAAGTCCACACTGGGTTGATTCAAAGCCCGCTCCACTTCCACTAAGCCCGTTTCCAGAATCCCCTTCTCCTAGTTCCCTTCATTTAGCCAGCTAAGTGCTTCAATCATCGCCATCGCCTCACAATTCTTGACTATCGGGCATCCATCATCTGAGCTCATACGGTATTGTTTCCTTCGTTATCTCATAACACCATACCTGCTCCCCATTTCCCTTGCTGCCGAAAACAGTTCGACATCGACAATACATTTGACAAACCTCTTTTCCGGTGGATGACACCTCCTAGATTGTTCAGTTCTACCGATCAGCACATTAAACCCACCTCTTTCTCTGCCCTCGTTCAAACAAGAATGGATTCAAGCGCCAGATTTACAGTATGCCACGCAACTGCTATTCATCCTTCCGAACTCTATTATTCCTTTCTTTCCATAGACCTTCCATGACCATAGCAACCATCTTCATTTTTTCGCTCGATAGAGTTGTTATCGCTTTGAATAGCCACTCGATCATGCTCTGTGATTCGTCCATCAACCTATCAATGTCACTCCAGATACCAGCCGTTGTCCAACACTCAATTGCAGAATCGCAAGAGAGGAATATATGCCAATTATTCTCAAGCTCTTTATCTCAGGTACCACACGCTTCTAGGATCTGAACTCGCTTTCGCTGAAGCGCCAACCTATTTTGAAGAACATCCCTAGTCAAATTATACGAGTCCTTCTCATGATGATTCTATATCATCCAATGTCTCCATAGAAGACAATTCTCGGGTAGAAGTTATCACTAATCATTCTAATAGTTCTCACACTCATACACTACATGAGGATGTTACCATTCCTCTTCGATGATCTAGTAGGACTATAGACAAACCTACATAGTTGAAAGATTATAAGTGTAACCTCGTAGCTTCTACATGATATCATATCCAAGAAGTTCTCACTTATAATAGGTTTTCAACCAATCATCGTTGTTTCGCTATGGCTCTTACATCAGAGCGATCGAGAATCAACTACATATCTACAATCCTCAAAGTCACAATCTTGGATGAAGGCTATTCAATCGGAACTCACTTCTCTTGAAAACACTAAGACTTGGATTATTACCGATTTACCTCACTTTTTTAGTAAACGGTATTCCTTTCATTTCCAAATGGAAGCGTTACGGGAGAGGAAAAACAAAAGGCAGGAGCCTACATTAAGAACGAGAAACTCCATCAAACATTAAGGGTATCAACCCAATTGTCTGGGAGCGAATTCAATCTTGCAGACTTCGCAACCTAGTTTGCTTTGCTATTGTTTTTCCTTGGCGTGAAATGTATCGTGATCCATGGACAAGAAGAGAGCGTCTGGTTAATCTGAGAGATGATCGTTGAGCATTCCCAAGGCCATAGAGATCTCGAGATATTGAGTACATTCACCAAAGACAGGCAGTTTGACATAACCCGAGTGCAAACTCGACGGGTAGACGCCAAAGAAACTACTTCGCTTATAGCTTTTGCTTCCACAATTATAGGAGATGAGCATAAAAAAGTACCACTCCTACCATCACAAACTGCCCATGGTTGTTGGTGACGACCACACCATAAGCCGCCTTCCGGGAGTCTTGTTCAAAAGACCCATCACAGTGAATCACTAGGTCAGCAATTTTTGGCGGTGGACAAGGAGTTTGATGGGATGGAGAAGAGTGGTTACGGTGGTTGATGTTGTTTTCTATTCTCTCTTGATAAGTAGACGTTTTTGTACTACAACTTTTCCATAAATCTTGGTCGTGGAAAACCTTGATTGTTGTTGCAACCAGGGATGGCTCAACTCCTCTGAAGACCTTCTCATTCCTGGATTTCCAGATATTCCAAATAATTGCGACCATTTTGCTTATCTCTTGTTTTCATGTCAGAGAGAAACGATGGAAAAACCAATGGGTAAATTCTGTATCATTGTTGGAAAAAGAGATAGAAGGGCAGAGGGAGGACCAGACTTCCCTTGCTTTTGGGCAAATGAAGAGGCAGTGCCAACTGTTTTCCACTGCTTGGAGACAAATGGGGCACGTATCATCGAGGGAGCATTTTCACCTGAAGAGGTTAGCTTTAGTAGCTAAAATATCTTTTGAGCATCTCCAGAGGAAGAACTTGATCTTTGGAGGAAGAGAGAGACTCCAGAGCCATTTTCAGAGTTTGTCATTAATGCTCCTATTCATAGGGGGTAAGCATTCCGAGTTCCGTTCTCCTTGCATGGTAAGCTGACTTTACAGTAAAATCACCATCCTTTGTAAAACTCCACTTCCATTCATCCTCCATTCCTTGAGGGCCAATAGGGACCGAGAGAATGGATCTCATATGATTTGGGGAAAAGTATTTGCGAATCTCCTTTTCCTTCCAAATCTGGGTCTCGGGATTAATCCACTCTGAAACATGCCGAGAAGGGCAACCATTGAACGACGTCAAGAATCTTGGGAGCGATGGGACCCAAGGATCATAGTTAATGTCCATCATACTCCCGTCCCCTATTCGCTTGATCGCTCAAAACGAGATGGTATCTCGAGCTCTAAACAAGCTTGCCCAAATCTGTGAGGGTCGAGCGCCTTTTTTGGCAGAGAAGAAATCCCGACTTGGGAAATACAGACTTTTCAGGAGACGAACCCAGAGGGCATTTGGATTCTTCAAAATCCTCCATCCTTGCTTTGCCAAAAGAGCCAAATTGAAGTCAGTAAAATTTCTGAAACCCATGCCTCCCTCATTCTTTGCTAGACATAAGGTGTCTCTATTGCTCCAGTGAATAGATCTTTTAGATGGGTCCCTCGACCATAAGAAATTTCTTGCCAAAGAGTCCATCTTCTTCGTAAACTAGTAGAGAAGAAGAAGACGCTCATAAGATAAGTGGAGATGGCCTGAATCACGAATTTTATCAGAATTTCTCTGCCTGCTTGCGATAACATGTTGCCTTTCTAGGCCTGTCCTTGCATTTCCATCCTTTGGATGATGAAGGAGAAGGTCTCCTTTCGTGAACATCCCCACTCAGTCGGAACACCCAGATACTTTGAGTGGCAAGATAAAGATGCAAAGCCTAACATCGTAGTAATGTTTCCCTTAATGCTATCCGGAGTGTTTGCACTAAAGAAAATGGAGGACTTATCTGGATTAATTTCTTGACCCGTACATTGCCCATAATTGGACAGGACCTTCATAATAGATTGGGCTTCAGTAACCATTACTTTTCCAAAAACAATTGTGTCATCGACGAAGAGACAGTGAGTAAGCAACGGGGAGCGTCGTCTCAGACGAATCCTAGAGAAGGAATTTCTCTCAATGTTCATTTCTATGAGGAAAGAAAGGGCATTTGATACCAAGATGAAGAGGAACGGGGATAAAGGATCACCTTGTCGAATACCCCTAGACGGCTCGAAGAAGGAATTTGGGTGCCTATTGAAAAGAACAGAGAACTTGACCGTCCGAACACAGGTTCGAATCCATGAGATCCAAATGTGGTCAAAACCGTAAGCTGATAAGATCTTCTCTAAGCAATCCCAATTAACCATGTCGTAAGCCTTCTTCATATCCAATTTGAGCATCATGTCAAACTGTTGGCACTTTTTCTAATCTTAAACTGGTGAAGTACCTCGTGGACAATGATGACATTGTCCTGAATCATTCTTCCACCAGTAAAACCCGCTTGTAATTCAGAGACTAGAGTCGGAAGCCATTGTTTCAGACGAGTAGACATGATCTTGGAGATCACCTTGTACCTGAAATTACAACAACTGATTGGCCAGAAGTGATTCATCTATGTAGGATTTGAGATTTTGGGGATCATGGCAATATGAGTGTCATTCCATCCCGGCTTAAGTGACGCAGTGGCGAAGAAGTCCTTTATCTCGGTATATAGGTCATTTCCGATGGTGTCCCAATAATTTCGATAAAAGTGACCTGAGAAATTGTCCGGCCCCGAGGACTTCCTGCCCCTAGGGAGAAAACTGCTTGATAAATTTCTTCATTGCTTACTGGTCGGCGCAAGTCATCATTGATTTCCGGATTTACTAACCTAGGAAAACCATCCAGGGAATCTCCACCCGACAGGTTTTGGTTAGCCATAAATAAATTTGAGAAGAAGTTCCTTGCTAAACTTTCCAGCTGAGTTGGGTCTGTAATCCATTTGTCATGGTCGTCCTGCAGCTTAGAAATCCTATTTCTCTGCTTCCTGCATGAAAAAACTTTGTATTGCGATCACCCTCCAGTGTCCAGTTTAGCTTTGCTCTTTGACTCCATAATAATTCTTCATCTTTCCATAGAACTTCAATCTCCTTTTCTGAAGCTGTTTGCTCTTCTCGGATAGCCCTCGTCTTAACCATCCTCTGAATTTCCTGAAGACGAGTTTTGATGTTTTTTTCTCTTTGATGTTGATGTGAGTAGAATTCCTTCGCCCAATCTTTGAGTTTTTGCCGAAATTCACTTTTTGCCGACACAAACCATAGATGAAATTCACTTTTTCCTTCACAGCTCCATTGGGGATGTAGAAGTGGTCTGGGAGGGGTTCACGAAGGTCGATTTCGACCAGCACCTTACGAACCTATGTCAGGTCCCTGGCTGTATTCCAACTCTATCCATCTCTTTGTACTTCATGAAATAGTTGTTGGCTATAGTCTTAATGTTTTCGAAAGATTTGTACCTCGCGGGAATATTGTGAAGTTGGACCCAAATGTCCATAGAGTCGAAAGGAACATCATCTGGGTTGTTGTATTCATCTCCCTTCTTCAGAGCAAGAAGATGCTCATCTATAATCCATGGACGTTTATTCCATATTAACTCCCTGTTTGCTTCAGTAGAGAAAGTGAAGATGTAGGTATTCTCTTTTAGATACTTGATGTCGATGTTTCCAGCAGTACTCCATGGCTTCCTGGTAGCGCCCTTGATGGTACCGATGGAGATGGATTTTGTAGTCAACATTTTTCCTACCTGCGAGAAGGAGCCAATCTGGTTATCTTCAAGAACAATCGGGTTGAGTTGCAACAGTCTTTCCTTTCTTTCAATGGAGAGATTCGTAGTCTCAATTAGAAGTGAATCCATCTCACCATTCTCTAAAGCTTTAGGGAGAGGGAATGTGGTGATAGAGATGAAGAGGGACAACACAGGCCAATAGAGAGAGGAGGATGAATCAGGGAGAGAAAGCTTAGGATTTTCAGAAGTTTTGTTAGCAGAAAGGGAGCTCCCTAAGTTGTGATTTTTATTTAAGTATGCAGTGCTCCCTTTTGATGAAGACCTCTCCCTTCTAGCAATAAATGCTACACACGGCTCAAGGGATTTGAAAGGAGGTGGCTTGATTGATAACTCCCCACGCCATAATAAATGCAGAATTGGCCCTAAGATTGATTCCAGAGAAGTACTTGACTTCATCTTCTTTCTGTGCTTTCTCCATACAATCACTGTAACTCTTACCATCTCAGCAATAAATGCCTTCCATTCACTGTTCCCAATCTTTCCCAAGAAAAAGCTCAAGCTTGAACTTTCTTTTTCATCTTTGAAACTTGGATTGGATAAAGTATATGCATGACTGACATGGGTCTTGGTGTAGAGTGTATCAAAGAGTAAAGCATCTTCCGATGAGAATAGCTCCGGAACGGAGTGGAAATTTTCCGTTAAGAAAAAGTAGAGAGGGACGAGAGTATACATGCTTGAATTTTTAACCTTATGTGCACCTCAGTTACCGATTTACCTCCCACTACAAGAAAACATGACTTTAGCAACAAATACGTAAAGACAATTAACATATTTGTCACTTAAAGTTAGCTAAGATAACTAATATATTATTTGTCTCGATATGAAATTTTATCGTGACAGGTGTAACATTATCCTCTAACTGTATCTATCCATGGCAATTAAAATAATTATTTCTATAACTAGTGATATATATGTCTCCAAAGGTCATAATTTATTTTATTTAGTCAACATAATATATAAGCTTTAGTGGCAAATAAGTTAATTATCTTTTAAAATTTTAAATAAATGATAATTATTTATTTATTTGAACGAAAAATGGTTAATTAGTAATTACTATATTTATGTTTCTTACCAATTAATCAATTATGGTGATTGTATTAATTTATTTAATCTTAAAATCCTACTCATCCTCCTACCTACTTCTTTCTCTTTACTATTGTCGCCGTCATCCTCATGATGAATGAGAGGTGTAGTAGATAGCGAGCCCAACCAAAAATGTTGCAACAGTGGAAGTAGTTGGAATGGATATGAAAGATGAAAGAAACCATTTATCGGTAGACAGAGAGGTCTAGGTAGGCAGCATAGCTCTTCTGACTCTGATCAACGTCGCCATTAAACACAGTCGAGGTGATTCTCTAGTGAAATTTCAATTTCTGTGGATCTGATTTGGAATTTTCGTCAATTCCAAATCCAACAAATCATTGAAAATGGACTCAAACATAAATTCAAGCTGACTAGAGCTTCAGTGCAATCTCGTTCTCGGTTTGACTTACTTGTGTTTACTGTTTTCAGACTGTTCTGGTATTAATACGCCTAGCTCCATCAAAAAGAGGAAGATACTGATTCTTCAAGATATTAGTGGAATTGTGAAGCCGTCAAGTTGTTTGACGGAAAGATTAAATGAAGTTTAATTGATTTTGTTCATTGCTATTTCTACGAAGATAATAATTAATTCCTCTTCATTCACACTACATCATATATAATTAAAATGATGGACCGTAATATAGTTGGGAATGAATATGATGTAGGAAAGATGCAGAGCCTTGTAGAGGCGAAGGAGGATGAGTTGAATAAGATAGTTAAGGTTAACGCAATGGCTCCATTGTCTCTGTTAAAGGCTATTCTTCGTCAATGGTCGTCAATGGCGAGACTTACATAAGGAGAAGCTGTTGACATATTTGGAATCTGGGATTTGAGACCATAGTTGGAATCATAGACTTTCATTTTCAATAACAAAATATAATTAGACACATCACGATATGTTTCAAAAAATGAATATAAATCAGAATATTCTACGTATAATATTAGACATAGAGACAATAAATTTGTTTCACCAACAACATATATATCTGTATTTTATTGAAATCATATATTTGCCTCTAAAAGTAAGCATTGGAGACAAATATTTTTGCCCCCCCCCCAAAAAAAATAGTTTCAAAGACAAAAAAGTCATTTAAAAGAGTAATTAGCAACAAAATTATTAATCTTTGATTGGTTATTTAGAGATAAATATAAAAATTTGTGTCTAAAAGGATTTAGCGACTGGAGCATTTGAGACACGTGTAATATTTGCATCAAAATGAATATAGAGACAATTAAACATTATTTAGAAGCAATTATCCTTTGTCTCTATATCCATTTTTTCTTGTAGTGTCCAAACAAAGTTCCCATTGGATGCAAATTGGTGTTTCTTATCAAATACAAACAAGATGGTTCTATTGAAAAATACAAAGCACGACTTACCCAAACACACGAGATAGTTTATATGGATACCGTTTCACCCGTTGTCAAAATGACAACCGTCAAACTTTGTTAGCAATCGCTTCTATACAAATTGGCATCTCAAACAATTGGATGTTAATACCTTTTTGCATGGTGATCTAGACGAAGAAGTCTATATGGTCATTCCACCGAGATTATCTACTTCCACAACTACAACTAATAAAGTATGCAAGTTGACAAAGTCTTTGTATGGATTAAAGCAAGCAAACCAATAATGACATGCTAAACTTTCCACGGTTCCACCACTCTTAATTCATTGGGATACACACAATCTTTATCAGATTATTCCCTTTTTTTCAAAACTACCTCTACGCATTTCACCACTCTTCTCATCTACGTTGATGACATTATTCTAACAGGTTTGGATTTAGTAGAGATTCAACATGTGAAGTCAAGCCTTGTCATAGCTTTCACTATTTAGGATCTTGAGCCTCTAAAATATTTTCTTGGTATGGAAGTTTCTCGTTCCTCTTTAGGACTCCACCTATGTCAATGAAAATATATTATTAATTTACTAAGTGATGTTGGTTATTTGGCTTCAAAGCCCTCCACCACTCCTAGTATTCCTGGAAGTCATCTTAGTATCAGTGGTGGGACACCACTATCACTTGAATCCGCAACTGCTTATCGATGACTTCTTGGGCGGTTGCAATATTTATGCAACACTCGACTAGATATATGTTATACGGTTAACCAATTGAGTCAATTTTTTGGGTCACCAACTAATATTCATGAGCAAGCCACTCATCGACTATTACGGTACCTCAAAAGGACTCCAGAACAAGGATTAATTTTCTCAAGCAAGTCACAACTACGGTTAAGTGCTTTTTTCGATTCAGATTGGGTTGGATGTCCTAACACTTGACTATCGGTTACCGGGTTTTGTACCTTCATAAGTAACTCTCTTATTTCTTGGAAATCCAAGAAGAAACCGACCATTTCACGGTCCTCCACTGAAGCTGAATATCGTGCATTAGCTTCCATCGTTGCTGAAATACAATGGCTTGCTGGTCTTGTAAGTCAGTTCACCGTGACTATTCCTCGTCCTATTAGTTTATTCTGTGACAATTTGTCTTCCGTTCGAATGACGGAGAATCCAATTCAACATGAAAGAACTAAACATATAGAACTTGATTGTCATTTCATTCATGAAAAAGTTCAAGATGAGCTAGTTAAAGTTCAACAAATATCAACTCATAATCAACTCGCAAATCCATTCACCAAAGTATTTTTCGTAACCCAGTTTCGTACTTTAATTTCCAAACTTAGCATGTCTTCTATGCATGTTTAGTTTGCGAGGGGGTGTTAGAAGGCTTTTCAGCTCAAGTCAGTTTGGGCCTGCTTGTTAGAGTTAGTTAGATGGGTTGTTAGAACTCGACTTGTATAAAGAGCTAAAGGATGGGCTTGTCAACACTAACATTATTCAAAATTCTTTTCTTCACTTTCACTTCTTCTTCTTCACGATTTGTTCATCTCTTCAAGATTTAACAATATTTTAATACATAAACAAATTATTATATTATTCTTTATTTTTTTTGCAAATAATTTGTTACCTGATGGGCAACCCGAGCCAACTCGAGACCCGTTTGAGCCGCAATCCGATGAACTTGCAATTGTGTTGGTTACTCAAATAGTCACCAAACTGTGGCCAAATAACCTAGACATTACCAAATTTTAAAAAATTTCTCTCACATAACTGAACTCTGGGTGGATTATCCTAGAGTTCACCAACGTCTACGGACTTCCAGTTTTCCGTCCATCCGTCTATGTGAAGCTGCCACCTAGGTAGCCACATCATCTAAAATCCACGTAAACTTAAACCTACCCCAAACCCATACACCCAACCCAATTAACCAACCAATTACCCAATCCTCCTTCCTCTCCCTCCTCCTTCCTTCTCTCTCCTCCCAGATCTGCCTCCACTCACCCGAAACATTTTGACTCCTTCCCGGAGGAAGACTACCACTACACCGCCGCTGGCGAACTGATACCGTCTGATTACTACCTAGTAGTAGTACCAACTAATCAGCTCATTCCCCAATCAGGAATTCGCAGTCCCTGTTTTCTCTATTGATAATCTCATTTCTTGAACAAACTCGCCCATCGCAAACTGGTCTAGCCATTAAAGGGGAAACCGAATTTCCTTTCTTGAACAAACTCGCCCATTGCTCTCTCTCCCCTTCATTTCTTTCATTTCCAGAGAGAGCAGAAGAAAAAGTTTCTCCTTTGTATTTTTCATATAAAGCATTTTTTTTTTTGCATATATAGCTCCGATGGAGGCATCGAGAAACCATTTTTTAATTCATAATCTCTATATATATATATGGATTTCCACAGTGAGCAGAGGTAGGTGGAGTTTGTTGTTTGGAATCCTTGCTCCTCCTCGTCTTGCTTGAATCTTTAATTTGTGAAAAACATCCAACCAAAAAGGTAATTAATTATCAAATGGAAGCCAAATTATTCCATTTTCCCCTTCTGCCGCCGCAACCCATTTCGCGTAATCCAACGCCTCATCCTTATAAACCTCCCACCACTTCTTCACCAACAACTTTTTACCCCCCTCCCCATGTTCTCTTCCTCCCCTGTATACCTCCAAAACTTTGATTCCTAAACACAGAAATCCACAACCCGTTTAACTCGACCAGAATTTCCCTACCAATTCAAAATTAGGTCAAAATTCAAATTCAAATCATAACTTACAGTAGCACAGTAGTGAACCACTTTGACTTGGTCAAGGTTCACATTCTCCCTCGGAGAGGAAGAAAGAAGGAGAGACAGGTTTGGGTTGTGGAGGAAGGAGGAGGGAGAGGAAAGAGGATTGGGTAATTAGTTGGTTAATTGGGTTGGGTGTATGCGTATGGGTTTGGGGTAGGTTTAAGTTGATGTGGATTTTAGATGATGTGATTATCTAGGTGGCAGCTCCACATAAGCGGGTGGACGGAAAACTGGATGTTCGTAGACGATGGTGACCTCTAGGATAATAGACTCAAAGTTCAATTATGTGAGATAAGTTTTTATAATTTGGTGATGTCCGGGTTATTTGGCTAACAGTTTGGTGACTATTTGAGTAACCAACCCACTTACAACTCAAGCAACTTGCAACTTGCAACCTGATTAACTTACGACCCGACTAACCCAACCCATAACCTATCCAACCCGCCCTTTGAAAGCTCTACACATTAGTCGGCGAAACGTTGCCGTATTCGAGCATTCACCCCCGTTTAGAATATCGCCATCTTATCACCTACAACCGAGAAGCAGAGATAGTAATCTGTTATCGACCAGTGAGGCGTGAGCTGCAGAAAATCTCCTATTGACAATATCACGTCGTTTATCCTCTTTCTCTCAAGTCTTAACTATCGAAGCTCGACGGCTGCGTGAGGAAACGACGGATTGAAAGACAAAAATCTACCGAGATTCTCGTCCCAGAGGTTTCTTCAACAAAAAAGATAACAGTAAATGGCGGGGCAGGTGCTGCGTTTCGGCGGAAGTGGGCTTGGCCAGATTGTCACTGCAGCGGCCGTGGCTCTCCTGCTCCGATTGTTTTCTGGACCTGGCCCTGCACTCTCGCCTGATTCGGAGTTCGATCCCGATGATATTGAGAAAAATGACGACGACTGTGATAAAAACGGCGGCCATGCTCCAGCTGCCGGTAAGGTTGTTCCTGTAACTATACGGTGGCGCAACATCAATTGTTCTCTCCTTGACAAGCGCTCTGAATTTGTGAGTTCAATTCCTTTAACCTTCTTTCACGATCGACCTTTCTTCCGTTGTTTTACCAGAATTCAGCAGCAGCTGTTTGCGTCGAGAGAAATGTTGGGAATCGAAGTTAGGAATGTCTCTTATTCATAGTACTTGCACCTTATTTCTCCTCAACTTTACTGATAGACTGTAATCCATGTTCTGCTGCAATGAGTTATTTTTTCTATTCCCCTGTTTTCTTTCTTTCTTCTCGGCGCATTAATGATGTGACGCAGTGATGCTTGCCCGATGAATTTGAACATTTTTATCACACGCAATAGTTTGATCTTGCAGGTACGATTTCTGCTTCAAAATGTTAGCGGAGAGGCCAAGCCCGGAAGATTGCTTGCAATAATGGGACCATCGGGTTCTGGAAAAACGACTTTGCTCAATGTTTTAGCTGGACAGCTGATGGAATCCCCGCGTTTGAATTTGTCTGGCCTTTTGGAGGTTAATGGGAAACCATTTTCAAACAGAGCTTATAAGTATGTATTCTCTTTTCTGTATATGGGCTTATGGTAGAAATGTTTTGCTCATGGATTGACTTCATGAGACTTAAATGTCTCCCAGGCTCGCTTATGTGAGGCAGGAGGATCTTTTCTTTTCTCAGCTTACAGTTAGGGAGACACTTTCTCTGGCCACGGAGCTTCAACTTCCTCATATATCTTCTGTAGAAGAAAGAGATGAATACGTGGACAATTTGTTATTCAAGCTTGGTTTGGTAAGACATGGCCGTTCCTTAGTTTTGGTTCATTTGTATCAATTTTTGCAATTTAACATAAAACTAAGTTTCCAATGTTGGCTGCTTAGCAATAGTTTTGGATGATTAAATGTGGCCCATTGCAAAATTTTTTATTTTAGCTAGCTGCATTATTGAATCATTATGCCCACAATTACACAAGATAGTTCCAGATAACATGAATCGTATCTGAAGACTATTTCTCTCGTGCGGAATATGGAGAAATTTATTGAAGCCTGGAACATAGGTATTTGTGTTGAAAAGTTCATATGTGGACCATACAAGTCTCATGAAGTGTTGAAAAGTTCATAACGTGAATCGTATCCTGATTCTTTTGATCTTATTTGCTAAAATGGCAACTGTGATCCAAGTTAAGCTTGATCACTTGAGTAAAAGAGTCACTGGCCAGTGGATTGATCTTGGGAGACTACATGCCATTAAACTGGGTCAACATTGTTCTGACTCCTTCGGACCTCCACCCCAACTATATATTCATTATGCATCCCACATATGACACCATAAACTGTGCCTCAGCTGCATGTTTTTCTTAGTTTCCAAAATTATAGCACCTTTTGAGAGTGCTTTTGTTTGTATGCTCAAAGGTTAATTGTGCTGATTCAATTGTTGGAGATGCAAAAGTTCGTGGGATAAGTGGTGGTGAAAAAAAGCGTTTATCAGTCGCTTGTGAACTTATAGCCAGCCCTTCTGTCGTATTTGCTGATGAACCCACTACAGGTATGCAGAATTTCACTAATTGACGCTGTAAGTGTATGCCTGAATGCTCAGTGGTTGCAACATTATGTCTTCTGAACAACTAATAAATATAAAGTGATCCCGATATTAAAAGAAAATCTAGCAATTGATTCTGCTCTACTTTGTGTCGTGTACTCGTGCTTCCCCTAGCAGTGGTATTCATATCACATGGTTTGATTCATAATTGGAAAGTTGAAATAGAACCATTTAGAAAACCTAATTTAATGGTTTTCTTGTAACTGAAGCATGCAAGGGGATTAGTCCTTTTGATGGGGATGCATTTTGTTAGTGTTCATTATATATCCACGAGCATGCAGCACATTAAAAGCAAAGGGATAGCTGGTGCTGTCTTTGATGAATAATTTGATTGAATTTCATTGTTGCATGCATTGATAATTTTTCGTAAGCAATGCTGTATGCTTGGATTAAGAGAACGGATTTGAAGAGGAAAGGACATGCCTTGGATGAATAACTTGATACTATTTAATTGAAGCATGCATTGATAATGTTTCGTAAGCAGTGCTGTGTGTTTAGATTAATAGAATGGATTGGAAGAGGAAAGGAAGTCCCTCCGATGAATAACTTGATTCTATTTAATTGAAGCACGCATTGATAATTTTTTGTAGTCAATGCTGTATGGTTAGATCAAGAGAATGGATTGGAAAAGGAAAGGAAACATAGTACAGTTTATTGACTCCTTAGTAAAAAAATGTTTATACAGCTCTAAGCGTTAACCTTGGATTCAAGTGTAATGTTATTAAGAGAGAGGGAAATTAATGGATGAAAAAGAGGTGAAGTAGTTTGTTCTCTTCTGTTCATTTTGAATTTACTGTAGATGAATCCTAGGGGCACAGGGATGGATGCTGATTATTTCTTCTTGCATCTTCTTCCTCCATGTAATGTTTTGAACATATGATTCATTCTGGTTCTCTCTGCTTTCCTTCTTGATGTTACTTTACTATTTATCATTCAACTTTGGCAGCTCACACAACTTTGTCAGTTATGTTTGTGAAGCAGAGCATGTTTGATCATGATATTTGAACGACTTGTGGTGCTTTCAGGTCTGGATGCATTCCAGGCAGAGAAAGTAATGGAAACTCTGCGCCAGCTGGCTCAGGATGGACACACAGTAATTTGCTCCATACACCAACCTAGGGGTTCTGTGTACAATAAATTTGACGACATTGTGTTGCTGACAGAGGGTGTCTTAGTTTATGCTGGCCCTGCTGGTGATCAGCCATTGACATATTTTTCGAAGTTTGGGTAGGCCATCTTATTCCTCAATGTACCTGCCTAATTGATGTGAACCGAACTTATATAATATATTAGTGCATCACCTTTTTCTTTGATATCAAGTAATTGTAAAATATCTTGTTCAATCTCATTTTCTCCATTGAAATGGTTAATCGCCCTGGCGGTTGGAAGTGACATTAGATGTTGTCTAGTTGAGTAGGCTTTCAAATAAAGTGAAGAATGTGCATGATTTTTCATATTTGAAGCATAAGAAAAATGTTTGAAAGTATACCGAAACCTCTGATCTGTTGGTTTTCTTAACAGGTATAAATGTCCAGAGCATGCCAACCCTGCTGAATTTTTGGCCGATCTTGTTTCAGTTGATTACAGCTCTACTGAAAGTGTGTCCTCTTCTCGGAAAAGGATAGATGGTCTCGTTGAGTCATTTTCACAGCAATCATCCTTGATCCTGTATGCAACTCCACTTAATAAAAGCAATGGGATGGTGAATGAGAGGAAATTGAAAAACAGAATTCCTGTGAAAGGAAAAGGGAATTGGTGGAAACAATTTCGGTTACTTCTTAGACGTGCATGGATGCAGGTTTGATTTTCTTCTATCCATACACCACAATTAGTGAATATGACTGCTAATCTATTTGTATGACAACATAGGATATAGGCTATAGCAAACTCACAAAGTCCATAACAGTAAACTGTCATCCTGCCAACCGCTTTCATATCGGTTTCACTTGTTCTGATTTCGTTATGGCTCTTTATTCTTCTCAGTTAGACAAAGTTTTCTATTAGGGAGTTTTGTTTACTCTGACTCAGTTCTGGATAACCAAGATCCTTATTCAGACTGCAATATATATAATCAGGTCATGGTTTCATATAGGAGGATGAAGGGCCAAGTTTTAATTGAATAAGAGAATCAGTGAGAAATTATTGCATCTGCTGAAACAAGTATAGAGTTGTCTAAGTTTTTTCTTATTTTCTTGAGCCCAGGCCTCACGTGATGGGCCTACAAACAAAGTACGTTCAAGGATGTCTATTGCGTCAGCTATCATATTTGGCTCAGTTTTCTGGAGAATTGGTAAATCCCAGACATCAATACAAGATCGGATGGGATTGCTTCAGGTATTTGATTATGCTATATATTACTTTAGGTCCTGCATAGTGGTATGCTGCCTTTTACTTAGTGGTGGTCTATTAAAGTTGTTGCAACTGTAATATGAAACCGAGTGCACTTCGATGTAAGAGATCTTTTCAGTTACTGACTGTTGAAATTCTCAGTTCACTTTTCTTCAGCCTTTACATTCTAAAGTAAACAAGACACATGATAGTGAACTTGCAGTTTAGCATAGCTATTGATTTTTCAGATTGTCCTGTGATGGAGAGTACTTGACTTGGATCTTACTTTTATTATTAGGTTTGTTCATGCTAGCTGTGCAATGTCTTCATTTTGTTACTCCAGATCGTCTCTTCTGTTCTCTTTCCAACCTTGTGATACTGTTTTCATCATGACATTAGGATACAAAAAATAAAAGTATCCACTGATATTTTTTCCTTCTTAAACACTCACTCTTCCCACCAAGCTGTAGGTTAACCATTAAGGACATAATATTATTGGCTGTCTATTTTGTGACTATTTCCCTTTTTAGTTGCTCCTAGAGCCTAAACCATGGCTGATAATTCTTGGTTCATGGAGATCTTGCATTCTTGATGTCATGAATGAACTAAACCATGGCCCTTTTCTTATTTTTTGATTTACCGTCTGTTAGGTTGCGGCCATAAACACAGCCATGGCAGCTCTCACCAAAACTGTTGGTGTGTTCCCAAAGGAAAGAGCTATTGTTGACAGAGAACGTGCTAAGGGATCTTACGCTTTGGGACCTTATCTACTTTCCAAACTGATTGCTGAGATCCCAGTTGGTGCAGCATTTCCTCTGATGTTTGGTGCAGTACTTTATCCGATGTCTGGTTTGCATCCAACTCTGTCTAGGTCTGTTCCCTTTTCTTCACTTCTCCTTTATTGCACATGCAATTTTGATATTTCATCCAGCAACATGATACGGAGCTTGCATATGTTTCCTGAGATGTTGTGATCACAAAATTTTTGTTTCTTAGATGTTGTGGTTGAATGTTTGTATAGTTGACTTGAAATAAAATCTTCATTTCCAATGAAATTTCTGCACAAGCAACATGGCTGGGTCAGCCCATAGATATTAAGAGTTTACGTGTAGAGATCATTTAACATTTTGTAGCCCCAAGTTGCTTGGTATTAACTGTTCAGTTTGAGGATGCCTGTATCATTGATACCATGGTGCAGTAGAGATTAATTAAAGTTTTGAAATATAGGTTTGGGAAGTTTTGTGGAATAGTGACGGCAGAATCATTTGCTGCATCTGCAATGGGTCTAACTGTGGGAGCTATGGTCCCGAGCACCGAAGCAGCAATGGCTGTGGGACCGTCTCTCATGACTGTTTTCATAGTCTTTGGTGGCTATTATGCGAATGCAGATAATACACCAATTATATTTCGGTGGATTCCTCGTGTATCATTGATAAGATGGTAACATAGTCTTCCTTCATCTCTACTATTTTTTTTGTTTTTTTCAGCTACACAGCTAGTTGAATTTTCAGCTTCCTCACTTCTGAAGAATTTGTTCTGTGCCATCTTACTAGTTGATTTTAATGCTCAGGGCCTTTCAAGGGCTTTGTATCAATGAGTTCAGAGGTCTTCATTTCGACCATCAAAACTCATTTGATATTGAAACGGGAGAGCAGGTTCGTGTCACAAATTCATCTTATTTCCTCCTTATCCTATAACGATAACATTATTAGAAGATTCACTCTACAGTGAGTAACTGTTTCTTATATTATATATAAGTAAATCTCGATACTTAGTGCTTGAATCACTGAACTGAGTCTGGTAGGAATTCAGCACTAATATACATGTGACTCTATTCATGAAGACTGGAATTAAGATGCCTGTGGCATGAGACCATTCCGAACCCTGGCGGTCCATTAGTCTGAGAAACATTAAATGGAGAGATCAGAGATGGGCTTCATATACTTCATTTCTGCAGATGTCATTGGAACACTTGATGAAATTTTGTCATTACAATCGTGTAGGCTCTGGATCGTCTATCCTTTGGAGGAAGTGGGATCAGTGAGACAGTGATGGCACAGAGCAGAATTCTGTTGTTCTGGTATTGCACTACCTACTTTCTGTTGCAGAAAAACAAACCCAAATACCAGCGGCTGGAGCGAGTGCCATCATCAGCACAAACTAAACCACATCTGGAGCTGGAGCCGGAGCCAGTAGAGGCAGACCAAATGAAACCGGTAATTCAGGAACTGAATCAAACTCCGGCTAGTGAAGAGGAATTGAATCATCTGGTTGAGAAATCATCGCAAATTGACCAAAACCGACCATTTGTTTTGGAAGGTTTGTAAACAGTTTAGACATTAGACACTAACAATAACAGAGTCGTATATATTCGAATCATACAGGAAATGCTGTTTATTGAATTAATGTTCTACAGGTGCTAGTTAAATGGAGGTGTATGTCTTTGCAATAAGAAAGGAAAAGCTTTTAGTTCCCGGGGCCCTGATTAACGAGTTAGGAAGAAGACGGCCTTACTGGCTGAACGCTAACTGTCTATGGCGTGTAGAGTAGAGAGAGCTCTGCATATTTTGCGTATTAATAGGATACTGTATGTCTGTAGCTAAACTAGGCTATTATGACTAATGGACATTATTGAGGGAATAAACTAAGTACAGATTCAGATAGTTTAATTTAGATTTGGTATATCAAATTTTAGTGTTTTGATATAAATAAGAATTATCTATTTTTATTTAGGTTCAAATACATTTTTGAATTTGAGTTATGAGTTCATGAATTTGCAATACCTCTTCAAATTTTAAAATTGTGTGATTTAAAAATTCACATTAACCACAATCAACTAATGGTTTATCTTTGATAATAAAATACAAATGTAAATAACTCTTTTCTTTGTTCGATAACATATTCAAGCGTAGAAATTTTACCACTTATTTTTTTGGGGTCAAATACTTAATATGTCTTGAAATTTTGGCTAGGTTATAAAGTGGTCCTGAAACTTCAAAATATTACATATTGGTCCAAAAACTTTGATTCGTGTTACGATCCAATCCTGAAGTCGTAGGCGGTAGCATTTTCTAGCCATTTTGTCACGTCATCAAAATATACTATTTTATTATTATTTTTGATTACGTGTCAGTGGTGACGTGGTGAAATGACACTAACACGTCATCAAAATATGATATTTTATTAATTTTTTTTATGACATGTTAGTGGTGATGTGGCAAAATGGCCGGAATATGCTATCGCTGATGACTTCAAGACTGGGTCGTAACACGATTCAAAGTTTTGGGACTAGTACGAAATATTCTGAAGTTTCAGAACCACTTTGTAACCCGACCCAAAGTTTGAGGATGTATTAAGTATTTGATCTTTTTTGTCAAATTTTCATTGATGAGTTTTTGTTGGTAGACTTTTAATAAAAAAAAATTCAACACCATAATTATGTTGGAGGAGTTCGATTGTTGGACTTATATTGACGAAGTTTCTCTGCCAGAATTATACGAAAAAAGTTTTACAACTAGAAGTTCATCGAAAGAGTTACGCTGTCAGAACTCAATCGTCAAAGTTTCGCTACTGAAATTATATCAGAAGAGAATCGCTGCTGAAATTGTATCAAAAGAGTTTTGTCGCTAAAATTGTGCAAAAGAGTTTCGTCGCTAGAATTATACTAATATAGTATCGCTTCTAGAATTTAGTCGAAAGAATTCCATCGTTGGAATTTTGTCGATAGAGTTTTGTCGCCAAATTGTATTAGAATAGTTTTGTCGCAAAATAATATACTAATAAGTAACAAATGTTTGCATATGAAAAGAGTCCCCCACATTGGAATTTTACTAACAAAGTTTCATTGTTGGAATTATACCGGCAGGAGTTTCACAGTTGGAGTTACTTCTCAGCGTAGTTCTGCTGCTAGATTCCATTACAAAAGTTTCACTTTGTGATTTCGCTACTATATTTCTGTCGCCAGATTCTGTCTTTAGATTCCACTATATAGAATTTAAGGTTCATGGTTTAGGGTTCTGCCGCTATATTTCACTAAAGTTTAAAATTCCACCACCAGATTTCACCGTTTAAGGTTCTGTTGCCAAATTTTGGCCATCAAATTCCACCATTTGGATTTGAGATTTTGCCGCCAAATTTGTCGCTAGATTTCATTGTTTAGGGTTTGGGGCTCTACCACCAGATTCCACCGTTTAGGGTTTGCGAGAAAATTTTTGTTGTCAGATTCCACCATTCAGGCTTCATGGTTTAGAGTTATGTCGCCAAATTTTTAAATTCAACAATTTTGGCTTTTATGGTTTTGCCGTCAAAATTTTGCTTCCAAATTCCACCATTTAGGGATATAAGGTTCTACTACCATATTTTTGCTGTCAGATTCTACCATTTACGCTTTAGGGTTTAGGGTTCCACCGCCAAATTCCATTCTAGCACCAAAATTTTGCCTCCTGATTCCACCGTATTGGGTTTAGGGTTCTGTCACCAAATTTTTATTTCTAGTCAATTTTTGTTGTAAAAGCCATTTAAGTTTTCATAGACGAAAAGTTATTCATTGGACCTTTGGTCAGACTACCAAAGTTTTGTATTGTGTATTGCTTTTACAATATACACAAAAACTTGGCATCCAAACACATAAATTTCAATTGCAGGAATTTTAAATACATGGATTTCAATTACCAATTCAAAATTATTGCATTCAAACGGACTCTTATAAAGGCATTTAGACCTCATAGAATCCATTTGGGTGAGCGAGAAGGAAGTTCTCAAGGGATATAATTTGGATTCATGAGCATAATGGGATGGCAGAAGCCTCATCCAAGGATGACCAACTGGTAAAGGCTTGATCGTGTAAATGCAGTCCGGGTATCCTGCTGAGAACCATATCTTTCAGAAGGATATAAGAGATTGGTGGACAGGAGAGAGAAAATGACATTGAGAGTAGGAGAGAGAATATTTGAGGAGAGATACTGTTAGATGTTATGACATCCATACATCAGTGCTATGACGTTGTTATGTAATCGATTATGTCAGAACAACCACTACAAAAGGGGGTTTACCATCGGCTTTTATAGAAGTGTTTAGTGTTGGTCGGTCAAACGACCGACGCTAAATGCGAAATCACAGTTGAATTTGAGTTTAAGTGTCAGTCATAAGGCCACCAATGGCAAGTGTGGTCCTGGTCAAGTTTTTTGGTTGACCCGACGGGCGAAATAGTGTTGGTTGTGCGAAAGAGAATAGCGTCGGTCATGACTGACGCTAAAATGCGAAAATATAGCATCGTCTGGGACACGTTTTAGCGTCGGTCATGACTACACTAAATCAGGTACTTCCCAATGGATAAATCTTGGATAAACAAACCGAGATTGTCACTAGAGTACAGGGTTGGCCTAGAAAGCTTCTTGAATTTCACTTTCTCCAATAACAATCACGGAGAGCAAATAGTCCGTCCATGTCCAAAATGTGGATTCAAGAAATGGCTGTGCAGGGATGACGTCTACGAGCATTTACTTCGAAAGACATTTCCTCCAGGCTATACTGTTTGGGATCAACACGGAGAGCGCAACTTTGGAGCGCCTTCTCGGAGTGCACGTACAATATTGCAGGATTATTATCATACAAGATCTCTCCGTTCAATCGTTAATGATGCTTTTGGTGTCGTTACTAAGGAGGTCCATGAGGCCACTAATGAAGTTCTTGTTTATGAAGATGTTAACGAGGAAGATCAAATTAAAGATGCTAATGACATGACCAAAAATATTGACATTAGCATCCTTAATGACACAAAGGAGCCGGTTGATGAGAACGTAAATTTGAGGGATTTAGTGAAAGATGGAGAAGCAGCATTATACAAAGGATGTAAAATGTTCTCAAAACTATCTTTCATTTTATAGCTTTATCATATAATAAAGGGGATCTGTAACATCAATGATAAAGCAATGTCTATGATCATTGAGTTGCTGCATGAAGCTTTTGATTTTGCCAACATACCGACATTGGGATATGGTGCGAAGAAAATGATCAAAACGTTTGGGTTGAGGTACACGAAGATTCATGCATGTGAGAATGACTGTATGTTGTACTGGGGGAATGCCAGAAATGAAACTGTCTACAGGATTTGTAAGCAATCTTGATACAAGGATGCTGATGAGGAAGTTGTTGGAAGTAAGAAGAAACGAAAGGGAATGAAAATATATCGCTACTTTCCCCTGATTCCAAGGTTGAAAAGATTGTTCATGTGTCCTACAATAGCTAAGAGTATGGTGTGGCATTCTACAGAGAGAAGTATTGATGGAATGTCGCGACATCCACGAGATGGTCAAGTGTGAGTTAACTTTGACACTAGGTATCCCGAGTTTGCTTCATATCCTAGAAATATTAGACTTGGCCTTGCTACTGATGGCTTTAATCCCTTTGGGGATATGAGCCTTAGTCATATCACATGGCCAATTATACTTATGATGTACAACACGCCTCCTTGGGAATGCATGAAGTCAACAAGTATGATCTTTTCTAGTATAATTTCTGGTAAGAAAGCTACTGGACATGATATCGATGTCCACCTACAACCTTTAGTTGATGAGTTAAGAATGTTATGGGAAGGCGTAGAAGCATACGATGCAGTGAAGAAATAAGTATTTATGTTGAGAGCAGCTCTAATGTGGACAATCAACGATTTCCATGGACTGAGTTTATTATCCGGGTGGAACACTTATACAGGACATGCTTGCCCCACCTGTAATCTTGACCAGGAACCAGGGAAGAATTGTTTCATAGGAAGTCGGTGTTTCTTTCCCACATAACATACTTTTCAATTTTAGAAAACAAAATTCAACGGTGATGTTGATTTAAGGGAGTCAACCAAACTCTTATTTGGCTCTGAAATTTTGTGCTAGGTTGAGAACATCAGTGTTACTTTCGGGAAGACGAAGGAGAGTTACAAAGGAGGACCACCTAAGAAGAAGTCAAAAGGTGATGGAGGAAACAAAAAAAGCAGAACAGTGGAAGAAGGAGAGTTGTTTATTTTAGTTACCTTATTGGGAGTTCAATAAGTTGCGACACAATTTGGATGTTATGCACATAGAGAAGAATGTGTGCGATAATATCCTATAGAATTTGATAAACGAGAAAGATCGAAGTAAGGATCACCTGAAAGCAAGGATGAATTTGAAAATGATGAAAATCAGAAAAGAGCTTTGGCCAAGACCAGATGGGAAAACTTGTCCAAAGGCTATATACACAATTGGTAAACGAAAAATTTGAACAATACTCGAGACCTTGAAGGACCTTGTTGTACCAGATGGATACTCGAGCAATATATCTCGGTGTGTTGATGTGGAGATCCGAAAGATATTAGGGTTGAAAACTCATGATTGCCATATCTTAATGCATGAACTTCTGCCATTGTCCATTCAGAATGTGTTGCTGAAGTGACTATATTTGGTGCATTTTAAGCCTTTGATTAGCCTAAGGATCTCCCATGTTTGATCTCATTTTGCTATGATTAATATGCCTTTATTGAAGTTTTATGCAAAGTGCTATTTTGTTGCCCGGTGCCACTTTGAGGCCAATTCTATGTCTATTGGAGTTGTTTTCTTTTCATTTTCAGGTTTTGGCATTGAAGTACTGGTGACAAGGAGCACGTAGGATCAAACGGGAGGTCAATCGGAGCTAGGACGGAGGAGATATGGTCGTGCCAAGATCGAGGAAAATGCAGTTTTCCTGAAGGAGTTTTCAGGCGAGAACTATCAAGCTCTCGCCGAAAACATTCAACCAAATGCAAACAGTGGAATGGCGGACTTCAACAGCCGATTCCTAAAGAAGTTTTCGGCGAAAATCTTCCAGGGTTTTCGCCGAAAACTCATGAAGAAATGCCAAAGAATCCGGGGTTTTTCAAAGAGATTTTCGGCAAAAATCTTACAGAGTTTTCGGCGAAAATCTTATAGAGTTTTCGCCGAAAATACCAGGCAATTCCAGCGTACTATTTAAAGAGAGAGGCGGTGGAAATTTGGAGGAGGAATTCATTAATTTTAGAACAACACAGACTTCGACAACCCTTTCTCTCAACTTTTGAATATCTCTCTCCCATCACCAATCCATCATCAACCCTAGAGCAAGGTGCAAATTGGAGTAAGGAGCTTGGATTGAAGCCCACAACCTTGGGGAGAGGAGCTTGCAAGAAGAGGATTGCCATGGAGCTCTTGGTGACCATCTCTCTTTCTTACTCTTTTGTACCCTTGGCCATGTGTGGCTGATTTCCTAGGTTTCCTTGGATTGATAGATAGTTATGCTAGGATAGAGGTTGATTGTACAAATTTGCCATGATTGATCTTGGATTGTAAGAAGATGGTCTCTAGACTTGTTGTTAATTCCAAATTGTGTTATGGCTTGATTTGGTCTATCATTTGTGATGTAATGCATGAGAGTGCTTAGATTACATGGTTTGTAGGTCTAGGGATTGAAGGGAGTGTGTTCTAAGAGATTAGATCATCTCAATTCAACCATAGTTGCATGATTTCTCACTTGTGCATTTTATCGAACACTTGGTGTGCATTAGGTTTTTCATTCAATTGAACTTTGATTAGTCTTTGGATGATTCTCTTAGTGTTAGGACATTGACATGAGAGTGTGGTGTCTAGCCTAGTGGTCATAGAGTCATAGGAGAGGGTTTTGTAGCTTGGCATTTCATCAAACACCTTTAATGCATCCTTAGTCACTTAGCTTGAGAGCGAGAGCCTAGATTGAGTGGTTCTAGGATAGGGATTTAGTGCGACGAGAGTGCATTGAGTCTATAGAAGGGATTTGCCTGGTCATTCGATTGCAACCTCGATCATGTTTGGCTTGTTTGTGCTTTTGTTCCTCTTGAGCATGATAAATCTATCTTTCCAAGTGAACCTCCTTTATCTTCGATTTGCACCGTGATGACACTCGATTTGACGTGATTATCAGCCTCATTTAAGCGACATTTCTTTGCTTAAGACATGGTTTTTAGGGTAGAATAACGAATATTCAATCGATTGCCCTATCTCGTGCCATTTGTGTTACCTTGGCCCGTTTCGGGTCTATTTGATGGTTTTCTAGTGTTTTTATGTTAGCACAGGTTTTTGCCATCGAATACGGTAGCCAAGGACGTGTCTTAGACGTTGGAACCCCGAAGAATCACACATAAATCAACCAGAGTCATCACTCAAGTCAAAGAAAACGCCTGCCTCATTTACACAAGTATTTTCGGCGAAAATACCCCAGGGTTTTCGCCGAAAATGTAAGAAGGAATCCACTGCCCCGAGTATGAAGATGTTTTCGCCGAAATTACTCTATTATTTTCGGCGAAAATACCAGTTGAAATCAGAAAATCTCGGGTTGATATAAATAGAGAACTCGGCGGCTAATATCATATCATCACTTTTTACAACTGAACACACACACACAAACGACGACAGAGAGAGAGATAGGGCGAGTAGACAGAGTTCGAAGAGCAGGAACGGATCGTGACGCCATCCATCCACCACGGAGAGCCAGTGCCAGGAGTTGAAAATCCAGCAGATTGGAGCTGCCAGGAAACATCGAAATTAGGTTTTACAGTTCTTCTCTGTCTTCCTACCTGAGATGTATTTCTTGTCTGTCTTCGATTCTTCTGGATTGAATATGAGTAGATAAACTCGTGTAGCTTAGATTAGATGAACCCTAAGTGACCCAGGGCTTAAAGCGGTCACGGATCGGCGGTGTTTAGATTCGAAGTTCATTCAGTTTCATCGTTCATGTTTGATCTGTTCTTCGTTTTCTGTGTTTCTTGTCTGGTTTGGCCGCCTGGATTAGATTCTTGTTAAGATAAGGATAGAAGCGAACGCTCGCCTTAATTTAAAACACCAAATCGAACAATCAACCTTATAATTGGAGCGTGCCTTTCGTAGGAACCGATTAGGGTTGATCCATTGCTAGAGTAACTCATTAATCACTAGAATTTGCACCAGTTAAGTTAAGTCGTTGCGAGAGGCGACCGTACCCGGGCGGCTAATTAATCGTGGTAGCTAGATCGGATAGAGCGAATGTTCGCCAGTCTTAAACCTAAGGGTCAGGAGTTATGATGGTGTCTATGAAATGAATGAACTAGAATCAAAAATCGCTGGTCTGTGACTGCTATTGCCTTGGTGATCTAAGGGGGATTCGAAGTCTGAGCTTGTCTGTCATCTTTCTAGTCAATTAATCAATCTTCAATCTTTCTTCGTTTTAATTTTCATTTCTTCTTATTTTTTCATTCTTAGTATAGAAGTCGTGGAACTCACACCACGCACAACTTGTGTTTGAACTTGAATTAAAACTGTCAACACCTTTGAGTAAGGAAGTAGAGGAAACCCCTGGAATGCGATCTGCTATAGCTTTTTCTTAGCATTAGTAGTTATTTGTTTGAACCCGAACAACGACTTGAGGTTCATCAAATTGGCGCCGTTGCCGGGGACTTCTTTTCTATTTCGTTGAAAGAAGAGTTGGCATTTTTATTCTTCTACCTTTCCATCTTTCATTTTCCATCACACTTCGATTTTACACCGGTTGTGTTTGTTTTTGTCTCGTGCAGATCATAGCAGGTACAGAAGTAGTTCACTTCCATCCCATCTTCCTTCACCACAATGGTTACTCTTAAGAGTGTTGCGGACTATAGTAAGCCGCGCGCATCTACCCTCTGATCACCCATCACCGTGCTTACTAATGACGATGATCCTGACTATGAGATTCAGATTCCTCTCTTGGAGCTAATCTCCAGGGACATACAATTCGAGGGAAGACCAGATGATAACCCTTACACACACATAACCACCTTTTTGGCTGTCTGCGACACCTCCAAGTCTGGGAATCTCAATAAGAATGTGCTATATCTCCGAGCTTTCCCATTTTCTCTCAGAGGTGCAGCTAAACAATGGCTTAGCAGCAAACCGCCAGGTCATTACACTGAATGGGAGGCATTAGCTCAAGATTTTGTTGAGGAATACTTTCCTCCTGCAAGAACAACTACTTATAAAGACCGCATTTCCAGATTCACTCAGAGAGAGGATGCAAGCCTGTATGACACTTGGAATGAATTCCAGTCTCTTCTCTTCGACTGCCCTCACCATGGGTATGAACAAAGGCAGCTGGCTGAATTCTTTACTCGTGGTATGCGCGAAGAATCGTCAAAATGGGTCAACACCCTAGCTGTCGGAGATTGCATCGCTCTCACTCCTCAGGATGCTCTTCTGCATTTTGCTGATTGTGCTTCAAAATCTAGAAACTGGGAGAGGCAAATAGAAGGAACCAAGAGTCAGAGCCAGAGTCAGATAAATGTTGCAGAGCAGATCAAGGCAGAAGTTCAGAAGCATCTGCAAGCAGCTGGTATTCCTCTCGAATCTCCGTCAACTACCGTCTTTTCGGTTGACTGTGGATGGTGTGGATCCTGTGCTCATAACGGTGGAAGTTGCCTCAATTTCGGTACAGCAGAAGTCTGGTCTACGGAAGAGATAAACTTCATTGATCAAGGCTTCGCCAATAATCAGAAAGGCTACGCCGGTTACAGAAATTACGTGCCACGAAACCAGAGCAACCGGTTAGTAGATCCTTATTATAGACCTCCGGGATTCATTGGAGGACAACACCAGTTTCAGGCTAAGCCGTACTACAATAGAGACATGGACTATGAGAGGAAGTTTGATCAGATCATGAGCCGACTTGACGACCATGACATTCAGTTAAAAGCTCAAGCGGCACTTAATCAAGGACAAAGAGCTCAAAGTCAAAGAATAGAGGACGCTGTAAACACCATGGCTAGACTTTTTTCTAGCAATCCTCTCCTTAATCCAGAAGCATTTCGAGCAGATTCCGATACAAGGAGCGAACACGCTCAAGCTATTACCACAAGGAGCGGCAAGCAAACAGCTGATCCAAAAGTTCCGGAACCTGACATGATACCAGATACTAATGCCGCCATGGACATGCCAAAAATTGAGGATATCATAGAAGAGGAAGAAGAAGCATCTGCTCCTCCTCCTAATCCGCCCAGGGCAGCTCCTGAGCCTATTCTGGCGCCGTATGTTCCTCGGATTCCCTTCCCTAAAGCTGCAAGGAGCAAGGCTAAGGATCACGACACTCAGTACAAGAAGTGGTATAATGTGCTTAAGACTGCAGAGATCAAGATACCAGTGACTGAAGCTGTGGAAATCATACCACCACTTGCGAAATTCTTTAAGGATCTCGTGAAGAAAGTGAAGAGCGGCGAGGTGTACTCTATCACACTCACTGATGAATGCGCGTCTATTCTCGGTACGCCATCTCCCATTCGACAGCCACCACCACCCCCAGCTAAGTGTCCTGATCCCGGTTCTTTTACATTACCGTGCATTATCAATGGCATTAAAATTGATCGCAGTCTGGTTGATTCTGGTGCTTCTATTAATGTTATGCCTGTTTATTTATATGAAAAGCTGAATCTAGGGCAATTAAAACCAATTACTCTGCATCTCATTTTAGCCGATAGGTCTGTCAAACGACCTAGAGGTATAATAGAAGATGTAACTGTTTGCTGTGGTCCGTTTACTATACTGGCAGATTTTGTTGTCTTAGATACTCGTGAGTTAGACGGAACACTTATCCTAGGTCGACCTTTCTTAGCAACTGCTGGTGTGAATATAAATTGCAAACAAGGCTTATTAACTTTAAGTGTAGGTCAAGAGAGTGTTGCATTCTGCATTAAAGATAGCATGAGATATTCAGTTGCTCAAGATGATAAATGTTATGCTATTGACCCCTTAGAGTTGGCCTCGGCCGACTCCTTTACTAATGCTTTATCTAGTGATCCGCTAGAGTTGTGTTTGAGTTCAGGGAATGATAATGCGTTAGACGACCCAGAGCAGTGCTTATGGCAAGATGAGCTAGATGAACAAAAGGCGACATTCACAACCATCACTGCACCTACCCATATTGAGCCAGCATCGAGTCGGATTACTACTTCATATGAGAATCCGCCAGAACTCACTCTGAAGGAGCTGCCTGACCACTTAGAGTACGCATTTCTGGGAAAGGACTGCCAGTTACCTGTCATCATCAATGCGAATCTATCCCCCGACCAGAAAGAGCAACTGATCAGACTACTCAAGAAGCATGTCCGAGCTATTGCCTGGCAGTTAGCAGACATCAGAGGCATTCTGAAACCTTTTGCAAGCATCGGATAGTCGTTGATGAGGAATTCAAACCAGTCAGACAACCGCAATGCCGACTTAACCCTCTGATGCAGGAAGTTGTAAAGAAAGAAGTACTCAAGCTTTTAGATGCCGGTATCATCTATCCTATTGCCGACAGTCCTTGGGTCAGCCCGACTCAAGTCGTTCAAAGAAAGGAGGAATCACAGTCATCCCTAATCCAAAGGGTGAACTCATTCCTACCCAAACAGTCGACGTCTCAATGATGCCACCAAGAAGGATCACTTTCCACTGCCATTCATTGATCAAATGCTTGAACGATTGGCTGGTCATGAATACTACTGCTTCTTGGACGGGATGTCCGGTTACTTTTAGATCCCCATCGAGCTTGCTGATCAAGAGAAGACGACCTTCACATGCCCGTTCGGTACGTTTGCTTATCGTCGTATTCCTTTTGGTTTATGTAACGCACCTGCTACCTTTCAGAGATGCATGCTTGCAATATTTGGAGATCTGGTAGAGAATGTGGTAGAGGTGTTCATGGATGACTTCTCCGTCTATGGGGATTCATTTTCTAAGTGCCTGGCCAATCTGGATAAGGTGCTAGCTCGTTGTGAGGAGACCAATCTAGCTCTTAGTTGGGAGAAGTGTCACTTCATGGTTACAGAAGGTATTGTTCTTGGCCATAGAATATCTAAGACAGGCATAGAAGTTGATCGTGCTAAGCTTGAGACCATTGCCAGCTTACCACCGCCGACCTCAGTTAAGACAGTGCGAAGTTTCCTTGGTCATGCTGGTTTTTACCGAAGATTCATTAAAGATTTCTCCAAAATCACTCTTCCGATGACGAAGCTGCTTGAGAAAGATGTTCCTTTCATCTTTGATAAAGCGTGTCTTGAAGCTTTTGAGACCTTGAAGACTCAACTCACCACCGCACCGATTCTTACAGCACCAGATTGGAATTTTCCATTCAAGATCATGTGCGATGCTAGCGACTTCGCCGTTGGCGCGGTTCTTGGTCAGAGAAAGGAGAAGAGGTTTCATCCTATCTACTTTGCAAGCAAGCCGCTCAATGATGCTCAGAGAAACTACACTACTACAGAGAAAGAGCTTCTGGCTATCGTTTTCTCCTTTGATAAGTTTAGACAGTATCTGGTTCTTTCACATACCATTGTCTACACAGATCATGCTGCTCTGCGCCATTTATTAGCCAAGCAGGACTCGAAGCCACGTCTCATCCGATGGATCCTTCTACTCCAAGAGTTCGACATTGAAATTAAGGATAAGAAGGGAGCAGAGAACTTAGCAGCAGATCATCTTTCCCGATTGGAGGAATCACAAACAGGTAAGTCTACTACCCCTATCAATGATTCTTTCCCTGACGAGCTGTTGCGTGTTGAAACATATGAACAGGTTAACAGCATAGCTATCGAGCCCTGGGCAATTCCTCACGCTCAAGATCTGAGTAATGCTACCGATTCAGATGAACCTTGGTATGCAACCCTGGCCAACTATCTCTCACACGGCATTGTACCTCCTGAACTGGATTTCAATGCACGCAAAAAGCTCTTTAAAGAAGCCAAGTCATACTTCTGGGATGAGCCTTTCTTATACCGCATCAGTCTTGACGGGATGATCTATAGATGTGTCTCTTACACTGAAGCAGCTGACATCATTCGTAAGTGCCATGAAGGACAGTTCGGAGGACACTTTGGAGGAAACCGCACGGCAAGAAAGGTACTCGAAACAGGTTTTTATTGGCCTTCGATTTTTAGTGACTGCGACGTCTTTGCTCGACGTTGTGATGCATGCCAGCGATCAGGTAACATCTCATACCGTAATGAGATGCCCCAAATTGTTTCTTTAACTGTAGAAATTTTTGATGTTTGGGGAATCGATTTTATGGGTTCGTTCACACCCTCCAACGGAAACAAGTACATTCTTGTAGCCGTTGATTACGTTTCTAAGTGGGCTGAGGCTGAAGCTTTACCCACTAATGATTCTAGAGTGGTGGGTCGGTTCCTTACCCGTCTTTTCACGCGTTTTGGTTCACCGCGTTTCATCATAAGCGATAGGGGTACCCACTTCCACGGACAATTCGACCGGGTGTGCAAACATTTTGGCGTCACCCACCGAATGTCCACGACTTATCATCCTCAAGCGAATGGTCAAGCGGAAGTGACGAATCGTGAGCTCAAGCGGATTCTTGACAGGACAGTTGGCCGGTCTCGCAAGGACTGGTCATCTAAGCTCAATGATGCCTTATGGGCATATCGAACTGCCTACAAGACTCCCATCGGTACCTCACCGTATCAGCTGGTCTATGGCAAGTCATGTCATTTACCAGTTGAGCTTGAGCACAAGGCATTCTGGGCTAACAAAGAGTTGAATATGAGCTATGCAGTAGCAGGTAATAACCGCCATGACCAGATCGCTGAGCTTGAGGAGCACCATCTCCCCGCTTATGAGAGCACAATGCTATACAAAGAACGCACCAAGAAAATTCATGACTCTCAGTTGAAGATGATCAAGCAGTTCTACCCTGGAGAAGAAGTGCTCTTATATAATTCTCGGTTAAAGCTCTTTCCGGGTAAGTTGAAATCTCGATGGTCTGGCCCTTATACCGTGGTCCGACAGACACCCTTAGGCAGCGTCTACATTAAATTGCACGATCAAGAGCCGTTTGTGGTCAACGGGCATAGGCTTAAGAAGTATCTGCAAGGGTTAGCCGTCTCTTCAATCGATGTACACTACCTCGTTTTGGAATCCTGACACGAATCCAGGTATCGTCTGGCTCACGGACGTTAAACAAGAGCGCTTCGTGGAAGGCACCCCACGGCTGGAGTCAGTTTATTTTCATTTTTTAGTCGTTTTGTTTTAAAAACCCCTTTTGAAAAAAAAAAACCGCCGCCGTTTTCAAATAATTTTCGGCGAAACTGTGTAACTGTTTTTGCCGAAAATGTGTTTTCAAACTCAACCTGAATCTCCTGTTCAGCATTTTCGGACCGAAAACCACCAAGCCCTTCGCCGAAAATTTTGCCTCCATTTTCACTACAATTTTCGCCGAAAATCTTCCTTTCTTTTCGCCGAAAATTCTGGTTCAAATACCCCTGTTCCACCTGTCTAAAAGTTTTGCCGAAAATCTCCCTTCGTCTTCGCTGAAAATCCTGAGTTCCCAAACGCCTATTTAACCGGGTCTCGGCCTCCTATTTTCGCCCCCCCCATTCCGAAAATTTCACCACCCAAACTCGCCTTGTCTGCTCGCCGCCTCCATCGAAACCTTCGGCCCGCCGTCTCCTTAACCGACGACTGCCCTACCACCGCCGCCCCACTGAACAGTAACCGCCGCCGCCGACAGTCACCAACCTCCGTCCCTAGCCCCTGTTCCAAACCCTAGAACCAGCGTTTTTCAGCTCCGATTCCGGTCGACCTAGTTTTCAAGTTTTTCATCGTTTTCGTGGATTTCCAATCATTTTCTCGAATCATGTCTTCACGGTTAGTTGTTCAGCCTTTGATTGTGCATCTTTTGGCTTTTTGACTTTCGAGTTTCGGTATGGTTGACTATGGTTGACTTTTTGGTTCTCCCTCATTCTTCTTGATTGCTTTGTCGGTATCAATTGGCTAGGTTCTGGTATTGTTTTTGTAGCCTTTTAGGATTCGTGCCTTGTTGTCTGTGAGATCGTGTCCATGACTCATTCCATGATTCATGCTTGCCTAATGAATTGACAGTTATTCAATGTTATATCTTAATTCTATGATCACTCGGTTACTTAGTACCCCAACTTGTCAACTTAGGTGTGGGGTAAGAGTCTTGTCATCTAATGCTGGTCATCTTTGAGTTGTGTTTTACAGGGCTCCCAAGCGTTTTCAGACTACCAGTGCAGATAGAGCACAACGATCCTCAGCTCGCCAGAGCAAGACACCACCTTCCCGACGACCCGCACCAGCTGCACAGAAATTGACAGCTGTGGCCATCATTCCCGAGGATGCGCCTACCCCTGCGACTCCCATTTCCTCTATTCCTACACCTGCCAATGGGGCCGTACACCCTTTCATCGCCGCCTTGGAGCTGCACCAGTTCGAGGTCTTTCAGAAGATCAAAGACATCCCTCCGGCTAAGGTGGCAGTTCTGTCTCTTGACAGTGTCAAAGCGCACAATCCGGCTTGGCACTCGACGATTGACACCGCTCTTCATAAAGCCGGATTGTGAGTGCTGACCACTCATGGATCCCCGTACCCGCTTGTCGCCCTCCAGGAGTTCTGGAGTTCATTTCGGCGCCTCACCCCGAAGCCCTTTCGTGAGCAGAAATTCGTTTCCTTTCGCCTCGGTGGTGTTCTTCATGAGAAGTCCCTTCGCGAGTTCGGCCGCTTGCTGGATCCGCACGTCAATTTCGATACCGCATTAGCTGGCTTTGAGGACACATACTCCATCACAAGTGCTCCTTACCCGGATGTGTGGAAATGGGCATGCTGCGAGGATGAAAGCTCACCTATCATCCACCCCACGGTCGGTGACATCTTTCACCCTGTTCTTAAATTCTTGCATTATGTTTGGGTGCAATCTCTGTGTTTTTGCAGCAAGACGAGCCGCCACCACATTTCTCTGGAGGAGCTCGTATTATTCCGTGCTTTAGAGGAGGATGCCAACCTGCACCCCGGCTGGTGGCTTGCACGATTCTTTCACAAGCGCACTACCGCCAAGAAGCTTCCTACTATATGGAGGCTTGAGGGGCGTTGTCGGTGATGCGCCACTCCTGCAGTCGCTCGTATAACTCACCAACGTCCACTGGGTGCGGTCGGTGCTGAGGGTGGGACGCCGAGTATGGATCGGGAATGTGCGGCGGCGACTGGTGGATGTACCCTGCCTGATGGTGTGGCGAGTGTATATAATCATGAAACTCAGGCGGCGGCTGCGGCTGCTGCTCCTCAGCATCATCTTCTGCCTCCGACTCGACCACAGGCTGGAGTGGAGGATCAGCTGCTACATGGGGACTGAGGTCGAGTTCTAAGTCGTACTCAACCGCCAAGTCTCCTCCAAGGTCCTAACTGGGTGTCGTGGAATGTGCGGGCCATACTCATGGCTGATGCCGAAGGAGAGGATGAGCTGTCCTATGAAGTTGCCCCCCAAGAGTTTGCGAGGTGGCGGCTTCCTCCTGGTCTTCTGGCGGAAGATGCGAGCCAGTACCCAACCGGGGTGGAGAGTGTAGCTCTCTCGGATGGCTCGGAGAAGCATGAGCTCCTCCTTGAGGATGTGGTGGCGATCCTTGTCTCGAACATATAAAAGTGACCTCCGCCAAACCATATGAATAAATTTATAGAGCGGGTGAGAGAGAGACTTAACTGAGTTGCTCACCCCGAGGCGATCGCCTGGTACGCCTGTCACGTGGCTCCAGAGCGCGTGGTACTCCTCGTCGTCATCATCTTCTCCCCAACCGAGGTGATGATCGTGATAGTGCTCGTAGGGGATGCCGAGATGAGCGGCAAACTCATCGTAGGTGAGCTGCCTGTACACCCCACCAAGATAGAAGGTGATAACCTTCTGGCGTTGCTTCCTCTTGTGCTCATCCAGATCAAAGGTTGCCCAGAACTCCTGGAGGGCAATGTCTGGGAATTCGGCGGCGATGGTGGTCAGCTCGAGGAGACCAACCGGTGCTAAGGCGTCATGCACATTCCGGTGGTAGTCCTCGTCATGCTCCTGGAGTGACTCCATGGAGAGAGGACGCACGTCAGCTCCCCGGACGTGCTGAATCTTCTGGAAGCACTCGAAATAGAAATCCGGTAGACGGGCGATGGTGGGATGGTATCCAGCCCGGCGGGGTAGTGCAGGTGGTGGACCCAGAACAGCAGGTGTGACGGGAGCGGTAGCTCCTGAGCTCGAGGCGCCATCAAGTCGCGCCTTAGTCCTGCGCTCATAAGTGGTGTCCCTAAAACCAGAATGAAACCAGATTAGTCTACCAAAACCTTACCCCACACTTAGTAGAAAAACTCAATTTCACAAAGAAATGAGGGAAACTAAATGGGGTAAGCAAAGCGGAGTAACCGGTAATCATAGACAGTAAAATACATACTTAGGAACAGCCAGGATCGGATAAGCACAATCAGAGTTCAAAAAGTCAAACCGACATTTAGAAAGTCAACATTTAAGCATATTGAACCCTAATCATGGCAAGACTATCATAACTTGGAGAGGGACGGTAAAATATGATTTCAAATGGCAGCACGATAATATGAACGAGAATGAATACTTATGACAGCCAAATGATCACAACAATTCAAAGTCAAACCGACATTTCTCACAAAGGTCAATATTACAAAGAATTAATCTTATGCATAGCAACATATGATCAAATGATATGGAAATTAAGCATGGAACTCCCTAAGCAACCTAGAACAGTTCTATAAGTTCAGTTAATCCTAGTTCACACGAAACAGTCGGCACGCAAAACGAGGCAAACCGAAAAGTCAACCAAAAGTCAACCCCGACGAAATTCATCAATCTATATGTCAAAAGATTCGTATCGAAAAGTTATACAGCTTACCTTGAAGTCATGATTGCTAAAAATGAATGAGTTGAGAGGAATTGGTGAAAAACGTTGAAAACTAGGTTTTCGGTGAACTGGAGCTGCAAAGCTCCGATTCGGACGTTCTAGGGCTCGTTGGGATTGGAAAGAAGAGGGGAAGGGAGCGGCGGCGGTGGCGGGTGATCGGAGGGTAGATGCGCGTGGCTTACTATAGTCCGCAACACTCTTAAGAGTAATCAAATTGGCGCCGTTGCCGGGGACTTCTTTTCTATTTCGTTGAAAGAAGAGTTGGCATTTTTATTCTTCTACCTTTCCATCTTTCATTTTCCATCACACTTCGATTTTACACCGGTTGGGTTTGTTTTTGCCTCGTGCAGATCATAGCAGGTACAGAAGCAGTTCACTTCCATCCCATCTTCCTTCACCACAATGGTTACTCTTAAGAGTGTTGCGGACTATAGTAAGCCGCGCGCATCTACCCTCCGATCACCATCACCGTGCTTACTAATGACGATGATCCTGACTATGAGATTCAGATTCCTCTCTTGGAGCTAATCTCTAGGGACATACAATTCGAGGGAAGACCAGATGATAACCCCTACACACACATAACCACCTTTTTGGCTGTCTGCGACACCTCCAAGTCTGGGAATCTCAATAAGAATGTGCTATATCTCCGAGCTTTCCCATTTTCTCTCAGAGGTGCAGCTAAACAATGGCTTAGCAGCAAACTGCCAGGTCATTACACTGAATGGGAGGCATTAGCTCAAGATTTTGTTGAGGAATACTTTCCTCCTGCAAGAACAACTGCTTATAAAGACCGCATTTCCAGATTCACTCAGAGAGAGGATGCAAGCCTGTATGACACTTGGAATGAATTCCAGTCTCTTCTCTTCGACTGCCCTCACCATGGGTATGAACAAAGGCAGCTGGCTGAATTCTTTACTCGTGGTATGCGCGAAGAATCATCAAAATGGGTCAACACCCTAGCTGGCGGAGATTGCACCGCTCTCACTCCTCAGGATGCTCTTCTGCATTTTACTGATTGTGCTTCAAAATCTAGAAACTGGGAGAGGCAAATAGAAGGAACCAAGAGTCAGAGCCAGGGTCAGATAAATGTTGCAGAGCAGATCAAGGCAGAAGTTCAGAAGCATCTGCAAGCAGCTGGTATTCCTCTCGAATCTCCGTCAACTACTGTCTTTTCGGTTGACTGTGGATGGTGTGGATCCTGTGCTCATAATGGCGGAAGTTGCCTCAATTTCGGTACAGCAGAAGTCTGGTCTACGGAAGAGATAAACTTCATTGATCAAGGCTTCGCCAATAATCAGAAAGGCTACGCCGGTTACAGAAATTACGTGCCACGAAACCAGAGCAACCGGTTAGTAGATCCTTATTATAGACCTCCGGGATTCATTGGAGGACAACACCAGTTTCAGGCTAAGCCGTACTACAATAGAGACATGGACTATGAGAGGAAGTTTGATCAGATCATGAGCCGACTTGACGACCATGACATTCAGTTAAAAGCTCAAGCGGCACTTAATCAAGGACAAAGAGCTCAAAGTCAAAGAATAGAGGACGCTGTAAACACCATGGCTAGACTTTTTTTTCTAGCAATCCTCTCCTTAATCCAGAAGCATTTCGAGCAGATTCCGATACAAGGAGCGGACACGCTCAAGCTATTACCACAAGGAGCGGTAAGCAAACAGCTGATCCAAAAGTTCCGGAACCTGACATGATACCAGATACTAATGCCGCCATGGACATGCCAGAAATTGAGGATATCACAGAAGAGGAAGAAGAAGCATCTGCTCCTCCTCCTAATCCGCCCAGGGCAGCTCCTGAGCCTGTTCTGGCGCAGTATGTTCCTCGGATTCCCTTCCCTAAAGCTGCAAGGAGCAAGGCTAAGGATCACGACACTCAGTACAAGAAGTGGTATAATGTGCTTAAGACTGCAGAGATCAAGATACCAGTGACTGAAGCTGTGGAAATCATACCACCACTTGCGAAATTCTTTAAGGATCTCGTGAAGAAAGTGAAGAGCGGCGAGGTGTACTCTATCACGCTCACTGATGAATGCGCGTCTATTCTCGGTACGCCATCTCCCATTCGACAGCCACCACCACCCCCAGCTAAGTGTCCTGATCCCGGTTCTTTTACATTACCGTGCATTATCAATGGCATTAAAATTGATCGCAGTCTGGTTGATTCTGGTGCTTCTATTAATGTTATGCCTGTTTATTTATATGAAAAGCTGAATCTAGGGCAATTAAAACCGATTACTCTGCATCTCGTTTTAGCCGATAGGTCTGTCAAACGACCTAGAGGTATAATAGAAGATGTAACTGTTTGCTGTGGTCCATTTACTATACTGGCAGATTTTGTTGTTTTAGATACTCGTGAGTTAGACGGAACACTTATCCTAGGTCGACCTTTCTTAGCAACTGCTGGTGTGAATATAAATTGCAAACAAGGCTTATTAACTTTAAGTGTAGGTCAAGAGAGTGTTGCATTCTGCATTAAAGATAGCATGAGATATTCAGTTGCTCAAGATGATAAATGTTATGCTATTGACCCCTTAGAGTTGGCCTCGGCCGACTCCTTTACTAATGCTTTATCTAGTGATCCGCTAGAGTTGTGTTTGATTTCAGGGATTGATAATGCGTTAGACGACCCAGAGCAGTGCTTATGGCAAGATGAGCTAGATGAACAAAAGGCGACATTCACACCCATCACTGCACCTACCCATATTGAGCCAGCATCGAGTCGGATTACTACTTCATATGAGAATCCGCCAGAACTCACTCTGAAGGAGCTGCCTGACCACTTAGAGTACGCATTTCTGGGAAAGGACTGCCAGTTACCTGTCATCATCAATGCGAATCTATCTCCCGAGCAGAAAGAGCAACTGATCAGACTACTCAAGAAGCATGTCCAAGCTATTGCCTGGCAGTTAGCAGACATCAGAGGCATCTCTGAAACCTTTTGCAAGCATCGGATAGTCGTTGATGAGGAATTCAAACCAGTCAGACAACCGCAACGCCAACTTAACCCTCTGATGCAGGAAGTTGTAAAGAAAGAAGTACTCAAGCTTCTAGATGCCGGTATCATCTATCCTATTGCCGACAGTCCTTGGGTCAGCCCGACTCAAGTCTTTCCATAGAAAGGAGGAATCACAGTCATCCCTAATCCAAAGGGTGAACTCATTCCTACCCGAACAGTTACCGGATGGAGAGTCTGCATCGATTATCGACGTCTCAATGATGCCACCAAGAAGGATCACTTTCCACTGCCATTCATTGATCAAATGCTTGAACGATTGGCTGGTCATGAATACTACTGCTTCTTGGACGGGATGTCCAGTTACTTTCAGATCCCCATCGAGCTTGCTGATCAAGAGAAGACGACCTTCACATGCCCGTTCGGTACGTTTGCTTATCGTCGTATTCCTTTTGGTTTATGCAACGCACCTGCTACCTTTCAGAGATGCATGCTTGCAATATTTGGAGATCTGGTAGAGAATGTGGTAGAGGTGTTCATGGATGACTTCTCCATCTATGGGGATTCATTTTCTAAGTGCCTGGCTAATCTGGATAAGGTGCTAGCTCGTTGTGAGGAGACCAATCTAGCTCTTAGTTGGGAGAAGTGTCACTTCATGGTTACAAAGGTATTGTTCTTGGCCATAGAATATCTAAGACAGGCATAGAAGTCGATCGTGCTAAGCTTGAGACCATTGCCAGCTTACCACCGCCGACCTCAGTTAAGACAGTGCGAAGTTTCCTTGGTCATGCTGGTTTTTACCGAAGATTCATTAAAGATTTCTCCAAAATCACTCTTCCGATGACGAAGCTGCTTGAGAAAGATGTTCTTTTCATCTTTGATAAAGCGTGTCTTGAAGCTTTTGAGACCTTGAAGACTCAACTCACCACCGCACCGATTCTTATAGCACCAGATTGGAATCTTCCATTCGAGATCATGTGCGATGCTAGCGACTTCGCCATTGGCACGGTTCTTGGTCAGAGAAAGGAGAAGAGGTTTCATCCTATCTACTTTGCGAGCAAGACGCTCAATGATGCTCAGAGAAACTACACTACTACAGAGAAAGAGCTTCTGGCTATCGTTTTCTCCTTTGAAAGTTTAGACAGTATCTGGTTCTTTCACATACCATTGTCTACACAGATCATGCTGCTCTGCACCATTTATTAGCCAAGCAAGACTCGAATCCACGTCTCATCTGATGGATCCTTCTACTCCAAGAGTTTGACATTGAAATTAATGATAAGAAGGGAGCAGAGAACTTAGCAGCAGATCATCTTTCCTGATTGGAGGAATCACAAACAGGTAAGTCTACTACCCCTATCAATGATTCTTTCCCTGACGAGCTGTTGCGTGTTGAAACATATGAACAGGTTAACAGCATAGCTATCGAGCCCTGGGCAATTCCTCACGCTCAAGATCTGAGTAATGCTACCGATTCAGATGAACCTTGGTATGCAACCCTGGCCAACTATCTCTCACACGACATTGTACCTCCTGAACTGGATTTCAATGCACGCAAAAAGCTCTTTAAAGAAGCCAAGTCATACTTCTGGGATGAGCCTTTCTTATACCGCATCAGTCTTGACGGGATGATCCGGAGATGTGTCTCTTACACTGAAGCAGCTGACATCATTCGTAAGTGCCATGAAGGATAGTTCGGAGGACACTTTGGAGGAAACCGCACGGCAAGAAAGGTACTCGAAACAGGTTTTTATTGGCCTTCGATTTTAGTGACTGCGACGTCTTTGCTCGACGTTGTGATGCATGCCAGCGATCAGGTAACATCTCAAACCGTAATGAGATGCCCCAAATTGTTTCTTTAACTATAGAAATTTTTGATGTTTGGGGAATCGATTTTATGGGTCCGTTCACACCCTCCAACGGAAACAAGTACATTCTTGTAGCCGTTGATTACGTTTCTAAGTGGGCTGAGGCTGAAGCTTTACCCACTAATGATTCTAGAGTGGTGGGTCGGTTCCTTACCCGTCTTTTCACGCGTTTTGGTTCACCGCGTTTCATCATAAGCGATAGGGGTACCCACTTCCACGGACAATTCGACCGGGTGTGCAAACGTTTTGGCGTCACCCATCGAATGTCCACGGCTTATCATCCTCAAGCGAATGGTCAAGCGGAAGTGACGAATCGTGAGTTCAAGCGGATTCTTGACAGGACAGTTGGCCGGTCTCGCAAGGACTGGTCATCTAAGCTCAATGATGCCTTATGGGCATATCAAACTGCCTACAAGACTCCCATCGGTACCTCACCGTATCAGCTGGTCTATGGCAAGTCATGTCATTTACCAGTTGAGCTTGAGCACAAGGCATTCTGGGCTAACAAAGAGTTGAATATGAGCTATGCAGTAGCAGGTAATAACCGACATGACCAGATCGCTGAGCTTGAGGAGCACCGTCTCCACGCTTATGAGAGCACAAAGCTATACAAAGAACGCACCAAGAAACTTCATGACTCTCAGTTGAAGACGATCAAGCAGTTCTACCCTGGAGAAGAAGTGCTCTTATATAATTCTCGATTAAAGCTCTTTCCGGGTAAGTTGAAATCTCGATGGTCTGGCCCTTATACCGTGGTCCGACAGACACCCTTAGGCAGCGTCTACATTAAATTGCACGATCAAGAGCCGTTTGTGGTCAACGGGCATAGGCTTAAGAAGTATCTGCAAGGGTTAGCCGTCTCTTTAATCGACGTACACTACCTCGTTTTGGAATCCTGACACGAATCCAGGTATCGTCTGGCTCACGGACGTTAAACAAGAGCGCTTCGTGGGAGGCAACCCACGGCTGGAGTCAGTTTATTTTCATTTTTGAGTCGTTTTGTTTTAAAAACCCCTTTTGAAAAAAAAAACCGCCGCCGTTTTCAAATAATTTTCGGCGAAACTGTGTAACTATTTTCGCCGAAAATGTGTTTTCAAACTCAACCTGAATCTCCTGTTCAGCATTTTCGGACCGAAAACCACCAAGCCCTTCGTCGAAAATTTTGCCTCCATTTTCACTACAATTTTCGCCGAAAATCTTCCTTTCTTTTCGCCGAAAATTCTGGTTCAAATACCCCTGTTCTACCTGTCTAAAAGTTTCGCCGAAAATCTCCCTTCGTCTTCGCCAAAAATCCTGAGTTCCCAAATGCCTATTTAACCGGGTCTCGGCCTCCTATTTTCGCCCCCCCCATTCCAAAAATTTCACCACCCAAACTCGCCTTGTCTGCTCGCCGCCTCCATCGAAACCTTCGGCCCGCCGTCTCCTTAACCGACGACTGCCCTACCACCGCCGCCCCACTGAACAGTAACCGCCGCCGCCGACAGTCACCAACCTCCGTCCCTAGCCCCTATTCCAAACCCTAGAACCAGCGTTTTTCAGCTCCGGTTCCGGCCGACCTAGTTTTCAAGTTTTTCATCGTTTTCGTGGATTTCCAATCGTTTTCTCGAATCATGTCTTCACGGTAAGTTGTTCAGCCTTTGATTGTGCATCTTTTGGCTTTTTGACTTTCGAGTTTCGGTATGGTTGACTATGGTTGACTTTTTGGTTCTCCCTCATTCTTCTTGATTGCTTTGTCGGTATCAATTGGCTAGGTTCTGGTATTGTTTTTGTAGCCTTTTAGGATTCGTGCCTTGTTGTCTGTGAGATCGTGTCCATGACTCATTCCATTATTCATGCTTGCCTAATGAATTGAAAGTTATTCAATGTTATATCTTGATTCTATGATCACTCGGTTACTTAGTACCCCAACTTGTCAACTTAGGTGTGGGGTAAGAGTCTTGTCATCTAATGCTGGTCATCTTTGAGTTGTGTTTTACAGGGCTCCCAAGCGTTTTAAGACTACCAGTGCAGATAGAGCACAACGATCCTCAGCTCGCCAGAGCAAGACACCACCTTCCCGACGACCCGCACCAGCTGCACAGAAATCGACGGCTGTGGCCATCATTCCCGAGGATGCGCCTACCCCTGCGACTCCCATTTCCTCTATTCCTACACCTGCCAATGGGGCCGTACACCCTTTCATCGCCGCCCTGGAGCCGCACCAGTTCGAGGTCTTTCAGAAGTTCAAAGACATCCCTCCGGCTAAGGTGGCAGTTCTGTCTCTTGACAGTGTCAAAGCGCACAATCCGGCTTGGCACTCGACAATTGACACCGCTCTTCATAAAGCCAGATTGCGAGTGCTGACCGCTCATGGATCCCCGTACCCGCTTGTCGCCCTCCAGGAGTTCTGGAGTTCATTTCGGCGCCTCACCCCGAAGCCCTTTCGTGAGTAGAAATTCGTTTCCTTTCGCCTCGGTGGTGTTCTTCATGAGAAGTCCCTTCGCGAGTTCGGCCGCTTGCTGGATCCGCACGTCAATTTCGATACCGCATTAGCTGGCTTTGAGGACACATACTCCATCACAAGTGCTCCTTACCCGGATGTGTGGAAATGGGCATGCTGCGAGGATGAAAGCTCACCTATCGTCCACCCCACGGTCGGTGACATCTTTCACCCTGTTCTTAAATTCTTGCATTATGTTTGGGTGCAATCTCTGTGTTTTTGCAGCAAGACGAGCCGCCACCACGTTTCTCTGGAGGAGCTCGTATTATTCCGTGCTTTAGAGGAGGATGCCAACCTGCACCCCGGCTGGTGGCTTGCACGATTCTTTCACAAGCGCACTACCGCCAAGAAGCTTCCTACTGAGCTTCCAGGAGGCCCCTTCATTTCAATTCTGATCGACAACCTCCAGCTCGGTGATAAATGGGGCCCCGATATTCCTCGCATCCCAATTGAGCATATAGGCGCTGAACTTGCCATAACACGGCGCATCGACCTTTCAGAGACTATTGAGCATTGCACATTGCTCCCTCATCGCACGAACCAGCCAGTTGACCGCCCGCCGTCTTGAGCGCAAATCACCGCGGAGATGAATGAAAGGCTGGCGCGTATTGAGAAGTGGCAGTTAGACTACTCGGCTGGTTCGTTGCAATGGCAGAAGGACCGAGTAGCACATGAAGAGACCCAGAACGAGCATTGGTCCACTCTACAGCAATTCATGGCCGACCAGTCAGCCAGACACAAGGACGAGCTCGCATGGCGACAGCAGATGGAGCAGCGGTTTGCCATTCCCTCCATTCCCACTGCACCTCCACCTCCTCCTGCGGAACAGTGATCAAGTTATTTCTATCTTTTTCCTTTCTTTTCTTTCTTCTTTTCGGGTCTCGACCCAATTTTGTTCTGTGTGGATCCGGGACACTTGTCCCGGTGTCCTTTTGATCTTTTTGTTGTTTGTGTTTTGTAGGATTTTGCATAGCTCTGCTCCACTCCGGACTCTCCGTGTTCATCCACTACACCGACCAGCACCTTCCAGGTTTTTCGTATCTCTCTACTCTAGTTTAGTCCTGTGAGGACACAGAACAGTTTAAGTGTGGGGTAGGGTGTTAGATAACCATGTATGATCTTGATTGCCTATCCTCGTGTGCCTTGTGATTCCTGTCCAGTCTCTCTAGCATAGAATTGCTCAATTCTTGACTTTTGATGTGAAATTGGCTTCAATTTTGAACAATGACGTCTAGACTGTTCCACTTAGAACCTGTAACCAACGTGTCAGAACTGATATTAAATGAGTCTAGGTCAGAACAGATCATAAATCACTTCTGTAGTTGGAACTGGAATCAATTGAATCAATTAATTTGTTAACAACAAAGCTCGATAACACCGCTCTAAGATGATAAATGCTAGCTTCTTCCATGTTTCCACTCCATATTTGATCACCTGTGATTGTGGCTTGAGGTTAGACGGAAATCCAATTCGAAATCGTGTGTAAAAAGTTATAACTAGCTAGGATTAAGTGGATAAATTGTTGAATCAAGTGATTGAGTGAATCAAATCATTGCTAAGTTCTTTTAAGTGCTGAAAATAAAGCTAGGCAAGCCCGACACCTAAGTGAAGTGTTCGGGTTGAGCACTAGCAAAAGGCACGAATACTGTGAGCTAGGCAGGTCCAACACCTAAGTGAAGTGTTTGGTATCGAGCACTAGTATGCAGTAAATAAATTAAAGAAAGTTTGAATCTTGAAAGAAATTGTTGTTTAAATCGGTCCTAGCTAGAACGTATAACGTACAGATCTAGAAACGGATGAACTCGAGTCGATAGCCACGTCACTTTTCCTGCCTCCGCGTCCACATCATGGCTAGAGCTTAAAGTCATTTTGATTGGAATTGGTGTTATCGTAGTCGGTTAATCATGATTAATTGTTTTGCTGAGAAACAATCTTTGTTAAAACCACTACTTGAAGTGTGCAGAAATCAGTGTGATCGAAAACTTGTTTGGTTGATGTTCTTGCATGTGTAGGTCACTCTTTCTAAACCAAATTGTTAGAATTGAATCTCAGTTAATCTCGTGTCATTTATGAATTTGAGTGTGGTTCTATCCAGTTTGCTTGAGGACAAGCAAAAGCTTAAGTGTGGGGTATTTGATGACACTCGGTTTGACGTGATTATCAGCCTCATTTAAGCGACATTTCTTTGCTTAAGACATGGTTTTTAGGGTAGAATAACGAATATTCAATCGATTGCCCTATCTCGTGCCATTTGTGTTACCTTGGCCCGTTTCGGGTCTATTTGATGGTTTTCTAGTGTTTTTATGTTAGCACAGGTTTTTGCCATCGAATACGGTAGCCAAGGACGTGTCTTAGACGTTGGAACCCCGAAGAATCACACATAAATCAACCGGAGTCATCACTCAAGTCAAAGAAAACGCCTGCCTCATTTACACAAGTATTTTGGCGAAAATACCCCAGGGTTTTCGCCGAAAATGTAAGAAAGAATCCACTGCCCCGAGTATGAAGATGTTTTCGCCGAAATTACTCTATTATTTTCGGCGAAAATACCAGTTGAAATCAGAAAATCTCGGGTTGATATAAATAGAGAACTCGGCGCCTAATATCATATCATCACTTTTTACAACTGAACACACACACACAAACGACGAGAGAGAGAGAGATAGGGCGAGTAGACAGAGTTCGAAGAGCAGGAACGGATCGTGACGCCATCCATCCACCTCGGAGAGCCAGTGCCAGGAGTTGAAAATCCAGCAGATTGGAGCTGTCAGGAAACATCAAAATTAGGTTTTACAGTTCTTCTCTGTCTTCCTACCTGAGATGTATTTCTTGTCTGTCTTCGATTCTTCTGGATTGAATATGAGTAGATAAACTCGTGTAGCTTAGATTAGATGAACCCTAAGTGACCCAGGGCTTAAAGCGGTCACGGATCGGCGGTGTTTAGATTCGAAGTTCATTCAGTTTCATCGTTCATGTTTGATCTGTTCTTCGTTTTAATTTTCATTTCTTCTTATTTTTGCATTCTTAGTATAGAAGTCGTGGAACTCACACCACGCACAACTTGTGTTTGAACTTGAATTAAAACTGTCAACACCTTTGAGTAAGGAAGTAGAGGAAACCCCTGGAATACGATCTGCTATAGCTTTTTCTTAGCATTAGTAGTTATTTGTTTGAACCCGAACAACGACTTGAGGTTCATCAAATTTTTGGCAAAATCACCTTTCCATTTTTGCCAAAAATAATTTTAAAAATCGGACCACTATTCTTCTAAAAACCTGACCTTATCCTCTCTTTTCCCTTCTTTCATTTTCGTTCAAAAGAGCCGAAAACCCTCCCCTTTTCGTTTTAAAAAAATCGCCGCCACCTACCTCTTTAAATCCGACCATCGCCGCCATAACCCACCACCGCCACCGACCGCCGCCGCTCCCTTCCCCTCTTCTTTCCGATCCCAACGAGCCCTAGAACGTCCGAATCGGAGCTTTGCAGCTCTAGTTCACCGAAAACCTATTTTTCAATGTTTTTCTCCGATTCCTCTCAACTCGTTCATTTTTAGCAATCATGACTTCAAGGTAAGTTGTAGAGCTTTTCAATACGAATCTTTTGACATATAGATTGCTGAATTTTGTCGGGGTTGACTTTTGGTTGACTTTTCAATTTGCCTCGTTTTGCGTGCCGACTGTTTCGTGTGAACTAGGATTAACTGAACTTATAGAACTGTTCTAGGTTGCTTAGGGAGTTCCGTGCTTAATTTCCATATCATTTGATCATATGTTGCTATGCATAAGATTAATTCTTTGTAATGTTGACCTTTGTGGAAATGTCGGTTTGACTTTGAATTGTTGTGATCATTTGGCTGCTTGATGTGTTCATTCTCGTTCATATTATCGTGCTGCCATATGAAATCATATTTTACCGTCCCTCTCCAAGTTATGATAGTCTTGCCATGATTAGGGTTCAATATGCTTAAATGTTGACTTTCTAAATGTCGGTTTGACTTTTTGAACTCTGATTGTGCTTATCCGATCCTGGCTGTTCCTGAGTATGTATTTTACTGTTTTTGATTACGGTTACTCCGCTTTGCTTACCCCACTTAGTTTTCCTCATTTCTTTGTGAAATTGAGTTTTTCTACTAAGTGTGGGGTAAGGTTTTGGTTGACTAATCTGGTTTCATTCTGGTTCTAGGGACACCACTTATGAGCGCAGGACTAAGGCGCGACTTGATGGCACCTCGAGCTCAGGAGCTGCCGCTCCCGTCACACCTGCTATTCTGGGTCCACCACCTGCACTCCCTCGCCGGGCGGGATACCATCCCACAATCGCCCGTCTACCGGATTTCTATTTCGAGTGCTTCTAGAAGATTCAGCACATCCGTGGAGCTGACGTGCGTCCTCTCTCCATGGATTCCCTGCACGATCACGATGAGGACTACCACCGGAACGTGCATGACGCCTTAGCACTCGGCTGGCCTCCTCGAGCTGACCACCATCGCCGCCGAGTTCCCAGACATTGCCCTCCAGGAGTTCTGGGCAACCTTTGATCTGGATGAGCACAAGAGGAAGCAACGCCAGAAGGTGGTCACCTTCTATCTTGGTGGGGTGTACAGGCAGCTCACCTACGATGAGTTTGCCGCTCATCTCGGCATCCCCTACGAGCACTATCACGATCATCACCTCGGTTGGGGAGAAGATGATGACGACGAGGAGTACCACGCGCTTTGGAGCCACATGACACTACAAAAAAAGAGCGTTTTGGCGTCGGTTGAAACGAAAGAGGATAGCGTCGGTCGACCGGTCGACCGACGCTAAAGAGAATCTCGCGTTTTAGCGTCGGTCGTTTGGTCGACCGACGCTAAAAACTAACCCTAATGAGCTGAACGCCTCCTCTCTTCTCTTTATCTTTCTCTTTTCCCTTCTTCATCTTCCACTCCAAACTTCTCTTCTTCTTCAGCCGCCCACCCCGCCGCTCACCTATTCGCGCCGCCGCCGGTCCCAGCCCAAGACTTCGCCGCCCACTCCGCCGCTCCCAAGCCGCCACGCCCACCCCGCCACTCCACCTATTCGCCGCCGCCGCTGCTCCCAAGCCCAAGCCTTCGCCCCCACCCCGCGCTCCCAAGCCGCCGCCCGCCCACACCCGCCGCTCCACCTATTCCGCCGCCGCCGCCGCTCCCAAGCCCAAGCCTTCGCGCCCACCCCGCCGCTCCCAAGCCGCCGCCGCCCACACGCCGCTCCACCTTTTCCTAAGAAGAAGAAGGAGGGAAGAAGAAAAAGAAAAAGAAGAAGAAGGAGGTAGAAAAGAAGAAGAAGGAGGCTAGAAGAAGAAGCAGATGCAAGCCGGAGGAGAAGAAGGAGGGAAGAAGAAGAAAAAGCTGCAGCTGGATCTGCAGCTTTTTTTTGGATGTGAACGCAAATTTAGCGTCGGTCGGTCTGTGCCGTAGCGTCGGTCGACCTAAAACCGACGCTAAATATTAACGTCACCACATCTGGCGTCAGGTTTTGATCGACCAACGCTATTAAATTTAGCGTCGGTCGGTGACCGACGCCATAACGCGCGTCTGACCGACGCTAAACTACCTTTTTTTTGTAGTGTGACAGGCGTACCAGGCGATCACCTCGAGGTGAGCAACTCAGTTAAGTCTCTCTCCTCACCGCGTCTATAAATATATTCATATGGTTTGGCGGAGGTCACTTTTATATGTTCGAGACAAGGATCGCCACCACATCCTCAAGGAGGAGCTCATGCTTCTCCGAGCATCCGAGAGAGCTATCCTCTCCACCCGGCTGGGTACTAGCTCGCATCTTCTGCCAGAAGATTAAGAGGAAGACGCCACCCCGCAAACTCTTGGGAGGCAACATCATAGGACAGCTCATCCTCTCCTTCGGCATCAGCCATGAGTATGGCCCGCACATCCACACACCAAGTTAGGACTGTTGGATGGAGAGACTTGGCGGTTGAGTACGACTTAGAACTCGACCTCAGTCCCCATGTAGCAGCTGATCCTCCACTCCAGCCTGTGGTCGAATCGGAGGAAGAAGATGATGCTGAGGAGCACCAGCCGCAGCCGCCGCCTGAGTTTCATGATTATATACCCTCGCCACACCATCAGGCAGGGTACATCCACCAGTCGCCGCCGCACATTCCCAATCCATACCCGGCGCCTACTCATCAGCCCCGACATCACCCCGCGGATGTTGGAGAGCTATACGAGCGACTTCAGGAGTGGCGCATCACCGACAACGCCACTCAAGAGGCGCGGTGGACTATTATGCAGCAACATATGCGCCGAGCCGACCGGCGATATGAGGCACAGATGGCGTGGCAACGCCAGCTCGGCGAATTTCTCCACTTTCCACCTCCCGGCTCACCGGACCAGCAGTGATCGGGTTGTATTCCTTTTCTGGTGTCTTCTTTTTATTTATTATTTTCGGATTTCGATCCAATTTTTTTCTGTGTGGATCCGGGGCACTTGTCCCGGTTTCCTTTTTATGTTTCATTTGATTTTGTTTTGTAGGCAGTAGGGAGATTCCCTTTGCTTCGCTTGGGTAGATTCCCTCCGCTCCGAGGATCCGTGCTCATCCACTACGCCAATCATCTCGATCCAGGTTCTTCTACTTCACTCTGAACTCTAGTCCCTTCACTGTGAGGACACAGTCTGATTTAAGTGTGGGGTAGGATGCTAGAGAACCTTGCATGAACTTGATTGCCCTTGATTGTGTTTTATGTGTGCCTCGTGATTCCATTACAGTCTCTCTAGCATTAGAATGGCTCAGTTCTTGATTTTTGATGTTAAGTTGTTGTTCAACCCTTCACAATGATGCTTAGACTGCTTAACCTAGAACTTGAGAACCAACTTGTATACTTTGATGCTAAATTGCCTGGTCAGAACAGAATTTTAAAATCACACTTGTAGTTTGTAGCCTTGATTGCATGAAAATGACCGAATCCGACTAGCAAACCAACTGTGAGCTTTTGATCCATTGCACGTAACTTGCAATTTTAATTCTTTCTGAGTGGTTTTCTGTTTACTTGAATGAGTTAGAATTTGCATGAGACCTACTCGAGACCACATGATGACACGAGTTCTAGAAGGATAGGGGCACCTAGATTCAGCTACTAAGCCAGATAGCCTACCAAACGATAAATCCACTAGGTTTAGACCCTTGAGCTTGGCCTGTTCTTTCGGTTCGATAATACATTACAGCCATTTCCCATTTCTTTCATTCCCCATTGATCCCCTGTGGTTGTAGTTCTAGATTGACCTACCGGAAGTCGGTTTGTGGTAACCTGCCTATAGCCATTAAACAGGTGGTCTTAGCTAATATGTCCAGACGTATAAACCCCTCTAGCAACTAAAAGAAAAATCAGCGCAAAAGAAAAGATTAAGTAAAGTAAGAAAAGAAGCAAGCTTCAGAAAAAAAAAGAAGAGAAGCAGAAAAATCAGAAAAATAGAAAAATTTCAAAGTGTTGTTCAATAAAACGTTCTTCTCCCTACAAATGGAAGAACGGAGTCAAAAGAAAAAGTTCAAAAAAAAAAAAAAAAAAATTGTGAAAAGAAAAAGAATAAGTGCTAGGTTGCTTGAGGGTATCATAGGTTGAGCGTTCATCATTCCACCCGTGTTTGGTTAGACGGTAGGAAGCCATACATTAGATTCGAGGGAAGTTAGTCGAAAGCTACACCGCACAAAGCCATCATCATTCATTCCCATCATCCATCTCATTATAAACCCGAGTAGTGTAGATCTCATTACGGTCCTAGCAGGGAAGTCCTTCTTGACTAGATACTCGTGTTGTCACAGTGGTGGAGATGTGGTCGAAATGCAAACTTATGACAGAATTCGGTAACAGAAAATGATCGAGAGTAGAAACACGTCCTTAAACACAGAGAGTGAGAGTTCCCATTGTACTATATATATCCTGTGTGAGGAGTCTGGTCGGTCAGGTCAAATTCGTGCATAATTGGTTGCTAATTACTTGTCCGTTGTGAGACCAATGTTTTATTAGTTGTAGGATCATGTTATATTTTTTGGCTGATCGATGTAATTCGAGCTTAATGTGGGTTTCACTTTGTTCTAAGGATCGATTCTTTGCTTAAGACATGGTTTTTAGGGTAGAATAACGAATATTCAATCGATTGCCCTATCTCGTGCCATTTGTGTTACCTTGGCCCGTTTCGGGTCTATTTGATGGTTTTCTAGTGTTTTTATGTTAGCACAGGTTTTTGCCATCGAATACGATAGCCAAGGACGTGTCTTAGACGTTGGAACCCCAAAGAATCACACATAAATCAACCGGAGTCATCACTCAAGTCAAAGAAAACGCCTGCCTCATTTACACAAGTATTTTCGGCGAAAAATACCCAGGGTTTTCGCCGAAAATGTAAGAAGGAATCCACTGCCCCGAGTATGAAGATGTTTTCGCCGAAATTACTCTATTATTTTTGGCGAAAATACCAGTTGAAATTAGAAAATCTCGGGTTGATATAAATAGAGAACTCGGCGGCTAATATCATATCATCACTTTTTACAACTGAACACACACACACAAACGACGACAAAGAGAGAGATAGGGCGAGTAGACAGAGTTCGAAGAGCAGGAATGGATCGTGACGCCATCCATCCACCTCGGAGAGCCAGTGCTAGGAGTTGAAAATCCAGCTGATTGGAGCTGCAAGGAAACATCGAAATTAGGTTTTACAGTTCTTCTCTGTCTTCCTACCTGAGATGTATTTCTTGTCTGTCTTCGATTCTTCTGGATTGAATATGAGTAGATAAACTCGTGTAGCTTAGATTAGATGAACCCTAAGTGACCCAGGGCTTAAAGCGGTCACGGATCGACAGTGTTTAGATTCGAAGTTCATTCAGTTTCATCGTTCATGTTTGATCTGTTCTTCGTTTTCTGTGTTTCTTGTCTGGTTTGGCCGCCTGGATTAGATTCTTGTTAAGATAAGGATAGAAGCGAACGCTCGCCTTACTTTAAAACACCAAATCGAACAATCAACCTTATAATTGGAGCGTGCCTTTCGTAGGAACCGATTAGGGTTGATCCATTGCTAGAGTAACTCATTAATCACTAAAATTTGCACCAGTTAAGTTAAGTCGTTGCGAGAGGCGACCGTACCCGGGCGGCTAATTAATCGTGGCAGCTAGATCTGATAGAGCGAACGTTCGCCAGTCTTAAACCTAAGGGTCAGGAGTTATGATGGTGTCTATGAAATGAATGAACTAGAATCGAAAATCGCTGGTCTGTGACTGCTGTTGCCTTGGTGATCTAAGGGGGATTTGAAGTCTGAGCTTGTCTGTCATCTTTCTAGTCAATTAATCAATCTTCAATCTTTCTTCGTTTTAATTTTCATTTCTTCTTATTTTTGCATTCTTAGTATAGAAGTCGTGGAACTCACACCACGCACAACTTGTGTTTGAACTTGAATTAAAACTGTCAACACCTTTGAGTAAGGAAGTTGAGGAAACCCCTGGAATACGATCTGCTATAGCTTTTTCTTAGCATTAGTAGTTATTTGTTTGAACCCGAACAACGACTTGAGGTTCATCACACCGCTTTGTTTGATTGTTTAGTTTTCTTTATGTTTTCATTTGTTCTTATTTCAAACCAAAACCAATTTCAAATGAATAGACCGTCCATGAACCGTGTGAGTATTAGCTTTTGAGAGAGCCCTCGTGGAATACGACCTTGATAGTTGTGAGTTAAATCTCACACATCAGTTGCCGACACAAGTCTGCTCGATCTTAGTGGAATTTTGTTCATGCTTGAAGCAATTGTTGTAACAACAACGAATTGTTGTAACAACAACAAAGTGGTCCATGTTGATGGGTTGGATACGTTACAACAACGAATTGTTGTAGCTCTGTGTCGTTTGGAGATGTTATTCCCCCGTCCTTTTTCACAGTAATGATTCATCCAGTGGTTCATTTAGTTGAAAAAGTTAGATTATGGGGACTAGTCTATTACCGTTGGATGTACCCTATAGAAAGGTACGATAACAATCAATTTCTTTCATTTGTTAAGCGTTCACTTTTTTACTAATGTTGAATTTCTTGGGAAGTTGAAATCTTTTGTACGAAATCGGTCCCAACCAGAAGGTTCAATTGATGAAGTTTGGATTTCTGAGGAGATCTTTACTTTCACATCCATATATTATGAAGATGGAGTTGAAACTCGATTCAACCGTGCATCTCGACTCCAGGTGGGAGATGAATCACGTGTCATGTACATGTTCCCTTCAATTGGGCGTAATGTTGGTGGTGAACAACACTTCAAGTTAACAAATATGTAGTGGCTACAAGCACACCGACATGTCCTTATATGTAACACCTATCCCAGTCCACCATGGTTGAACCCATGGTTAGGCCGGGAACCAATGCTACGGTTTGACTTAAATACAGGATCGAGTAAAAACCAACTTAAATCATAATAAAAATAATCATGACCCAAAAACAAATGGAAGCGCTTCCATTAATAAAAATCTAAAATCCGATTACAATGGTAACATCTGTAACACCCACCCCGAATCGACCCGGGTAGACCCATGGTCGAACTAGTTATGAGCATCACTCGAGGATACAACAAAAAATATAAAAGGAGAAACAACATTGAAAATCGAATTTAAACACAAAATAAGAGTAAATCGGAAGCTCCTCCATTATTCAAAATCCAAAATCTTAGAACCATGTTCAATTCAATTCATGAAACATTTACAAATCCTGAAGTTCAAATCCATTGGTACAAAACATCCCAGCCCAAAATAGTCCACATAAATCCAAAGATGGTCGACTCTTGGTGATGACACTCGATTCTTCGTGTTTATCAGCCTCATTTAAGCGACATTTCTTTGCTTAAGACTTGGTTTTTAGGGTAGAATAGCTATATTCACTCAAATACTCTAATCGATACCGTTTTGGTTACTTTGGACCGTTAGGGGTCCATTTGACGTGTTTTCTAGTGTTTTCTTGATAGCACATGTTTTACCATCACCCGATGTAACCACAGTCGTGTCTAAGGCAGTGGAGCCTCGAAGAATTAACCCGGAATCGATCAAAGAAGCAATCAAGTCAAAGACAAATCCACCCCTGCTTTTACCTGAAGTTTTCGACGAAATCCCCCAGTATTTTTGCCAAAAACTGTTGAAGAAAGTTCCACCGATCCATGCAGAAGTTTTCGGCGAGAACTCCAACTTCTCGCCGAAAACTATTGTTCAAATTTGCACAGTGGAAGACAGGAGAATCGCCAAAACTTTTGCCTAATGTTTTCGGCGAAAACTTTCTATGTTTTTGCCGAAAACTTCCTCCTTTTCCAAGCCGAAAGCGGACAACCCTATAAATACAACCACCGGCCATAAAAACGACACACTTATTCCTTAGATTCATTTTCCAGACTTACAAAGTTCGAGAGAGAGTTTAGAGAGTTCGAGGAGTGTTGTGAACCGCTGCAACCGTGGGCAGACGACCCTTAAACACCGTAAGTTGAGACCGTGCAACGAGGTAGAACCGTCGGGAACCGGGGCGGATAAGTACTTTGACCCGTCGGCTGTATATAGCCGAGAACCAGAAGTGTCCAGTCGAAGACGCCACGCCAAGAGATGGATGCTCTTGATGATAAGTCAACCTTAAGCAATGCTCCTCACATTAACTCGAAGGGAAAAGAACAAAAGTTCTGAAATATATTTAATCAAAAGGGGGTTCTGCCTACAAGAGGTGGCCGGCGGCCTCCTTATATAGGTGAGGGAACAAGCTCTCCTCCCTAAACACTACTTCCTAAATAATAATAAAATAAAGAAATAAAAAGAGTCCTAATTAGAAAACCTAAAGAGGACTTTAACTAATCCTAATCTAGACTAAAAGAAGGGAAAATTCGGACTCCAACCCTACAAGGGAAGAGAATCCTACCTAAACAAGAACTCCTAAAAAGGAGGCTGGAAAATCCTAAAAACAGCTAAACGGGTTCTGGAAATATTAGCCAAATAAATACTAAACAAATTCGTAAAATTCTGATCTTTTGCAGATAACTAGTAGACTCCATGGGCTACAACTTTCATGTTGGACATCAGCCCAAATTCTGTCTCCAAGTAGCCCATATTCGTCACTCTTTGTCGGGCTACGAATCTGTCCAGAAATCCAGCTTTGCTTAGTATTAGTCCAGCTTTGGCCCGTGGCTGCTCGGTCATGGGCTGACCTCTCGGCTCTTCGCCAAGGATGGACTCTCCTTCTTCTCCTCTTGGATCAGGCTCAGGTGGTGGCCTGATCACAGCTCCTGGCATGGGCTTCCTCGGATCAGCATCCGAGTCTTCCTCCTTAGGGCTCCACCCATGCTCTACTAGGAATAGTCCTAGCTCTATCTCCCTTGATACTCCTCCGAATTGAGCTTCGTTTGTTGGAGAGTAATCCTGGGGCCATAATAATTCCAGTGCCTTTGGAAAATACCAAAAGGCACAGGTCAATTGTTCGCTGGGCCAAAAGTGCTCCTCTAACGGCCGTTGGCATAGGCCCTGTGCCAACGGCAGGCTTAGCTTGGGGCCTTCTTCAAATCTGTCCAGGCCTTTTGAGTTTTGCTCCGAGCCTTCTTTCCAGGGTACCTTAGGGATGTCTTTAGGAAGGTCTTTGCTCCCGGGGCCCGTGGGGGTTGGCATGGGGCCTAGGCTGGGTGCTAGGCTTGGCCCGGGGTCCGGGTCTGGGCTCGGTGTCAACATCAGCTCCTGGCGGTCATGAACGGGACTTTGGCTGGAGCAGGAGCTGGCCTTGGTGCCTGGCTGAGGATCAGCATCCTCCCAGGTGCATCTTCTAGCTCCGGGCTTGGGCTTTTCTAGGCTCCGGTGGTGGTACATGTGTGGGCCTGGTGACATGATCCAACAATGCTGCCCCGAAGCCAATTGGTACTCCTACACACCACCAGGGTCACCTGGCCGAGACAAGACCCTATGGCCTCTTAAGAAGCGAATGAATCCAAGGGAAGGCCGTCCACGAGCCCTAAAACCAATGTATGACAAGAAATATCGACTAAATCCTTCACTTGCAGGTAGAAAGACTCCAAGGAACGGAATGCTGTCCCAAGCCATGCTGTTGGCCGAGGGTATGAGCCCTAGCACCGAAGAGAAGCTTCAGCCTGCCCCTAGCCTAACCTCTAGGAGCCCTGAGGAAGAAGCCGATTCTTTGAGTGACCCTCTAGAAGCATTCCTGGAGTACAGAAGGAAGAGAGAGCAAGAACCCTTGGCCCGAAGAGGAGAGTTGTCAAAGATTGACCCTGAGCCGAGCCCTGAGAACAAGTGGAGTCCGTGGCCCCAAAGCATGACACTTGGGCTAACCTCGGAGGCTACGTCCGAAGCTACTTGGAGGCCTACCTGAAGCTTAAAGAAGAAGGCCCAAGCAGAAAGGAAGAAAGCCCAAGGAGAGAGAAGCTCCGAACCCTAAATTGGCAACCGGTCCGATCAGAGGAATTTCAAGGAGCCGACCACGAAGAACATGTCTTTTGGACAAGGCCCTTGCCACTGAACCAGCCCGAAGCACCAGGCCCGCCACCGCCACCCGACACAAGGCCGCCGCCCGGCCAGCCAAGCCCACCGGGCCGCTACACGCGCCCAACCGGCCCAAACTACCACACACGGCCGGATTAGGGTTTTTGACCTAATTTAGGTCTTTTATTCTGCTTTAAAGACTACAACTATTATTTTATGTTTATTCCTTTTTAGTAGGATTATTTAGGGGATTTATGAGACTAATTAGGAATAGGACTCTTTATTTTATTATTATTTAGAAGTAGTGTTTAGGGAGGAGAGCTTGTTCCCTCACCTATATATAGAGGCCGCCGGCCTCCCTTTGTACTCAGACTTTTATGAAATAAACCCCCTTTGAAGAACTCTGTTCTGAAACCCTTATTGTATCTGCATGTTGCGATACTGAAGGATCGACTTATCATCAAGAGCATCCATCTCTTGGCATGGCGTCTTCGACTGGACACTTCTGGTTCCCGGCTGTTATATAGCCGACGGGTCAAAGTACTTTTCCGCCCCCGGTTCTTGAAGGTTTCTACCTCGTTGCACGTTCCAACTTGCGGTGTTTAAGGGTCGTCTGCCCACGGTTGCAGCGGTTCACATCAGTTGGTATCAGAGCACGGTTCAAACACAAGGACCACATCTATCCCAGTCTCCAGGTTCTCCTGGATTCATATCCTTTTATTGCTTTCGTTAGAAAATTGATTCGAAAATCTCCCTTCTATTTCAATTTTAGTTTCGAGTTATAAGAAAAAAAAAAGAAAAGAAAGCAAGGTCACCTTGCCACGTTATTTCCTTTCATTGTAAGTTTGTTTCTAAGAAGAGGGGATAGAAAATTGCTTCCGTTCGATAGTACTAACTATGGCAGACGAGAGACTAGCAAATATAGAAGGCAACATTCGGGACCTTGGAGCTACCATGGCTGCCGTCCACGAAGCCCTAGCTCAGCTTCAAGCCGAGAGAGGACGAGACAGGCACCGAGAGGACAGCCCTGAAGACCCGAACAGAAGAGCCCGACGACTAGCTCATGAGATTGACGATGACTTGAGCAACCTCAAGCTCACCGTGCCAAAGTTTGCTGGCAAATACAATGCCGACGAGTACCTAGATTGGGAGAGAAGTATGGAGGATTTCCTCGAGTGCCACCACTACTCCGAACGTAATAAGGTAATTCTCGCTACCCTTGAATTCACTGACTATGCTGCTCTTTGGTGGAGCCAATACAAGGGCAGGATTCAAAGGGATGAAGAAGATCCCGTCGAGTCGTGGAGAGACCTCAAGCGGATCATGAGGAAGAAGTTTGTTCCGAGTACTTATACTCGAGACCTACACACATCCCTCCGGAACTTAAAACAAGGCACCATGTCCGTGGAGCAATATACCAAGGAGATCGAGATGTTGGTAGCCCGACTTGACCTCCAAGAAGAACCCGAAGCGAAGATAGCCCAGTTTGTAGGTGGGCTACGCCCCGAGATCATGTATCAAGTCAACATACTCAACTATGCTGACTACGAGGAGCTCAAGGCCCTAGCTAACCGCGTGGAGAGAGAATTGAAGAGGGGTTACACGACAAGATCCGCCAGTGCCCCGTGGAGAGGAGGCTCGACTACCAGCCAAGCCTCATGGAAGACCGAACAGCCCCGAGGCTCTAGCTCACGGCCAAACTCTAACCCTAGTGGTTCGGCACCTCCGGTAACATCTGTCCAACCTACTTCTACGGTTCAGAATTCTAACCCACGTCCTAGTGGAATTGTATGTTTTAAGTGTCCAGGTAGAGGACACATCTCAAGGGATTGCCCTAACCAACGGACGATGGTAGTAAGAGAAGGAGGAATCGAGACGGACGATGAAGAAGAGGAGAAGAAGGAAGAAGAAGAGGAGTCAGAAGAAGGAGAAGAAGTTCAGCCTGAAGGGCTTGGAAAGTCTGCAGGGTTCACTTTTAAAACCCTAGCACCCGGCGCCCCAGCCTCAGCCCTAGCGCCAGCCCCGACCTCAGCCCCGGCCCTTGCCCCGGCCTCAGCCCCAGCCCCTGCCCCAGCCTTAGCCCAGGCACTAGCCCTGACCCCGGCCCTGGCACCAGCGCTCGGCCCCAACATCGGCACTGCCCCAGGCCCTAGCGCCCAGCGCTCGGCTCTAACCCGGGCTCTAGCGCCCCAGCGCTCGGCCCTGCCCCAGGCCCCAGTGCCCCAGCACTCGGCCCCAGCCCAGGCACTGCCCCACCAGGCCCCAGCACCCCAGTGGTCAGCTCCAGCCCCGGCGCTGCTCCACCAGGCCCCAGTGCCCCAACACTCGGCCCCAGCCCCCGCTGGCGCCGCCTGAGCAGTTCCAACGCGCCCGCCGCCGCCGGCACCCCACTGCTCGTCGCCATCAGATTTCTACTACCCGCCGCCGGCCCTCCACCGCCCGTCACCGCATCACCGCCTGCCCCGCCGCATCACTTCCCACCACCGCCTACTTCCTGCCCGCCGCCGCCGCCGGCTCCCCACTGCCCGCCGCCGCCGGCTCAACACTGCCCGCCGCCGCGTCCCCACTAGCCGGCGCCGCCACCTCGCCCGACGTGCCCTGGCTTACCTCCGGCACCCTCAGCACCCCTGTGCTCCGGCTCGACGCTTAACCACCGTTCCATGGGAGAATCCCTTCCGACGAGTTTCAAGAGCTACCCCGAGCGAGGACGATCTGGATGCTGATCCGGATGTGGAGATAAGTAAGGAGCTCTCACCCGCTACCTCCCCGAGCCTTAACATTATTATTGATAGTTTTTCAGGGGAAGAAGCTATGGAGACTGAAGAAGAGAGCACTGAAGGCCCCGAGCCTTGGTCCGTTACTGACTCAAGTGAGACTCCTCGGTCTAAGGATGATGGTGCTAAAAATTGGAAGAGGATGATGAGTGATAGGAAAGGTACCCGAGATGGATTTGGGGACAAATCCAAGGCAAGAAGAGGGGGATGACATGATCCAACAATGCTGCCCCGAAGCCAATCGGTACTCCTACACACCACCAGGGTCACCTGGCCGAGACAAGACCCTATGGCCTCTTAAGAAGCGAATGAATCCAAGGGAAGGCCGTCCACGAGCCCTAAAACCAATGTATTACAAGAAATATCGACTAAATCCTTCACTTGTAGGTAGAAAGACTCCAAGGAACGGAATGCTGTCCCAAGCCATGCTGTTGGCCGAGGGTATGAGCCCTAGCACCGAAGAGAAGCTTCAGCCTGCCCCTAGCCTGACCTCTAGGAGCCCTGAGGAAGAAGCCGATTCTTTGAGTGACCCTCTAGAAGCATTCCTGGAGTACAGAAGGAAGAGAGAGCAAGAACCCTTGGCCCGAAGATGAGAGTTGTCAAAGATTGACCCTGAGCCGAGCCCTGAGAACAAGTGGAGTCCGTGGCCCCAAAGCATGACACTTGGGCTAACCTCGGAGGGCTACGTCCGAAGCTACTTGGAGGCCTACCTGAAGCTTAAAGAAGAAGGCCCAAGCAGAAAGGAAGAAAGCCCAAGGAGAGAGAAGCTTCGAACCCTAAATTGGCAACCGGTCCGATCAGAGGAATTTCAAGGAGCCGACCAAGAAGAACATGTCTTTTGGACAAGGCCCTTGCCACTGAACCAGCCCGAAGCACCAGGCCCGCCACCGCCACTCGACACAAGGCCGCCGCCCGGCCAGCCAAGCCCACCGGGCCGCTACACGCGCCCAACCGGCCCAAACCGCCACACACGGCCGGATTAAGGTTTTTGACCTAATTTAGGTCTTTTATTCTGCTTTAAAGACTACAACTATTATTTTATGTTTATTCCTTTTTAGTAGGATTATTTAGGGGATTTATGAGACTAATTAGGAATAGGACTCTTTATTTTATTATTATTTAGAAGTAGTGTTTAGGGAGGAGAGCTTGTTCCCTCACCTATATATAGAGGCCGCCGGCCTCCCTTTGTACTCAGACTTTTATGAAATAAACCCCCTTTGAAGAACTATGTTCTGAAACCCTTATTGTATCTGCATGTTGCGATACTGAAGGATCGACTTATCATCAAGAGCATCCATCTCTTGGCGTGGCTCTTCGACTGGACACTTCTGGTTCCCGGCTGTTATATAGCCGACGGGTCAAAGTACTTTCCGCCCCCGGTTCTCGAAGGTTTCTACCTCGTTGCACGTTCCAACTTGCGGTGTTTAAGGGTCGTCTGCCCACGGTTGCAGAGGTTCACATCAGTTGGTATCAGAGCACGGTTCAAACACAAGGACCACATCTATCCCAGTCTCCAGGTTCTCCTGGATTCATATCCTTTTATTGCTTTCGTTAGAAAATTGATTCGAAAATCTCCCTTCTATTTCAATTTTAGTTTCGAGTTATAAGAAAAGAAAAAGAAAAGAAAGCAAGGTCACCTTGCCACGTTATTTCCTTTCATTGTAAGTTTGTTTCTAAGAAGAGGGGATAGAAAATTGCTTCCGTTCGATAGTACTAACTATGGCAGACGAGAGACTAGCAAATATAGAAGGCAACATTCGGGACCTTGGAGCTACCATGGCTGCCGTCCACGAAGCCCTAGCTCAGCTTCAAGCCGAGAGAGGACGAGACAGGCACCGAGAGGACAGCCCTGAAGACCCGAACAGAAGAGCCCGACGACTAGCTCATGAGATTGACGATGACTTGAGCAACCTCAAGCTCACCGTGCCAAAGTTTGCTGGCAAATACAATGCCGACGAGTACCTAGATTGGGAGAGAAGTATGGAGGATTTCCTCGAGTGCCACCACTACTCCGAACGTAAAAGGTAATTCTCGCCACCCTTGAATTCACTGACTATGCTGCTCTTTGGTGGAGCCAATACAAGGGCAGGATTCAAAGGGATGAAGAAGATCCCGTCGAGTCGTGGAGAGACCTCAAGCGGATCATGAGGAAGAAGTTTGTTCCGAGTACTTATACTCGAGACCTACACACATCCCTCCGGAACTTAAAACAAGGCACCATGTCCGTGGAGCAATATACCAAGGAGATCGAGATGTTGGTAGCCCGACTTGACCTCCGAGAAGAACCCGAAGCGAAGATAGCCCAGTTTGTGGTGGGCTACGCCCCAAGATCATGTATCAAGTCAACATACTCAACTATGCTGACTACGAGGAGCTCAAGGCCCTAGCTAACCGCGTGGAGAGAGAATTGAAGAGGGGTTACACGACAAGATCCGCCAGTGCCCCGTGGAGAGGAGGCTCGACTACCAGCCAAGCCTCATGGAAGACCGAACTGCCCCGAGGCTCTAGCTCACGGCCAAACTCTAACCCTAGTGGTTCGGCACCTCCGGTAACATCTGTCCAACCTACTTCTACGGTTCAGAATTCTAACCCACGTCCTAGTGGAATTGTATGTTTTAAGTGTCCAGGTAGAGGACACATCTCAAGGGATTGCCCTAACCAACGGACGATGGTAGTAAGAGAAGGAGGAATCGAGATGGACGATGAAGAAGAGGAGAAGAAGGAAGAAGAAGAGGAGTCAGAAGAAGGAGAAGAAGTTCAGCCTGAAGGGCTTGGAAAGTTTGCAGGGTTCACTTTTAAAACCCTAGCACCCGGTGCCCCGGCCTCAGCCCCAGCGCCAGCCCCGCCTCAGCACCGGCCCTTGCCCGGCCTCTAGCCCCGACATCAGCCCCGACCCCTGCCCCAGCCTTAGCCCAGGCACTAGCCCTGACCCCGGCCTGGCACCAGCGCTCGGCCCCAGCATCGGCACTGCCCCAGGCCCTAGCGCCCAGCGCTCGGCTCTAACCCGGGCTCTAGCGCCCCAGCACTCGGCCCTGCCCCAGGCCCCAGTGCCCCAGCACTCGGCCCCAGCCCAGGCGCTGCCCCACCAGGCCCCAGCACCCCAGTGCTCAGCTCCAGCCCCGGCGCTGCTCCACCAGGCCCCAGTGCCCCGACACTCGGCCCCAGCCCCCGCTGGCGCCGCCTGACCAGTTCCAATCCGCCCGCCGCCACCGGCACCCCACTGCTCGCCGCCATCAGATTTCTACTACCCGCCGTCGGCCCTCCACCGCCCGTCACCGCATCACCGCCTGCCACCGCCGCATCACTTCCCGCCACCGCCTACTTCCTGCCCGCCGCCGCCGCCGGCTCCCCACTGCCCGCCGCCGCCGGCTCAACACTGCCCGCCGCCGCGTCCCCACTAGCCGGCGCCGCCACCTCGCCCGACGTGCCCTGGCTTACCTCCGGCACCCTCAGCACCCCTGTGCTCCGGCTTGACGCTTAACCACCGGTTCCATGGGAGAATCCCTTCCGACGAGTTTCAAGAGCTACCCCGAGCGAGGACGATCCGGATGCTGATCCGGATGTGGAGATAAGTAAGGAGCTCTCACCCGCTACCTCCCCGAGCCTTAACATTATTATTGATAGTTTTTCAGGGGAAGAAGCTATGGAGACTAAAGAAGAGAGCACTGAAGGCCCCGAGCCTTGGTCCGTTACTGACTCAAGTGAGACTCCTCGGTCTAAGGATGATGGTGCTAAAAATTGGAAGAGGATGATGAGTGATAGGAAAGTACCCGAGATGGATTTGGGGACAAATCCAAGGTAAGAAGAGGGGGATGACATGATCCAACAATGCTGCCCCGAAGCCAATCGGTACTCCTACACACCACCAGGGTCACCTGGCCGAGACAAGACCCTATGGCCTCTTAAGAAGCGAATGAATCCAAGGGAAGGCCGTCCACGAGCCCTAAAACCAATGTATGACAAGAAATATCGACTAAATCCTTCACTTGCAGGTAGAAAGACTCCAAGGAACGGAATGCTGTCCCAAGCCATGCTGTTGGCCGAGGGTATGAGCCCTAGCACCGAAGAGAAGCTTCAGCCTGCCCCTAGCCTAACCTCTAGGAGCCCTGAGGAAGAAGCCGATTCTTTGAGTGACCCTCTAGAAGCATTCCTGGAGTACAGAAGGAAGAGAGAGCAAGAACCCTTGGCCCGAAGAGGAGAGTTGTCAAAGATTGACCCTGAGCCGAGCCCTGAGAACAAGTGGAGTCCGTGGCCCCAAAGCATGACACTTGGGGTAACCTCGGAGGGCTACGTCCGAAGCTACTTGGAGGCCTACCTGAAGCTTAAAGAAGAAGGCCCAAGCAGAAAGGAAGAAAGCCCAAGGAGAGAGAAGCTCCGAACCCTAAATTGGCAACCGGTCCGATCAGAGGAATTTCAAGGAGCCGACCACGAAGAACATGTCTTTTGGACAAGGCCCTTGCCACTGAACCAGCCCGAAGCACCAGGCCCGCCACCGCCACCCGACACAAGGCCGCCGCCCGGCCAGCCAAGCCCACCGGGCCGCTACACGCGCCCAACCGGCCTAAACTGCCACACAGGCCGATTAGGGTTTTTGACCTAATTTAGTCTTTTATTCTGCTTTAAAGACTACATCTATTATTTTATGTTTATTCCTTTTTAGTAGGATTATTTAGGGATTTATGAGACTAATTAGGAATAGGACTCTTTATTTTATTATTATTTAGAAGTAGTGTTTAGGAGGAGAGCTTGTTCCCTCACCTATATATAGAGGCCGCCGGCCTCCCTTTGTACTCAGACTTTTATGAAATAAACCCCCTTTGAAGAACTCTGTTCTGAAACCCTTATTTTATCTGCATGTTGCGATACTGAAGGATCGACTTATCATCAAGAGCATCCATCTCTTGGCGTGGCGTCTTCGACTGGACACTTTTGGTTCCCGGCTGTTATATAGCCGACGCGTCAAAGTACTTTTCCGCCCCCGGTTCCCGAAGGTTTCTACCTCGTTGCACGTTCCAACTTGCGGTGTTTAAGGGTCGTCTGCCCACGGTTGCAGCGGTTCACATCACCTGGGGCCGGTATATTCTCGGCCCGACATCAGTGCTGGGGCTGGGTCGGCATCAGTTGTGTCCAAGCCGGGCTTGGTGGCCAGGATCACATCATCCCCCTCTTCTTGAAGAGGATTCGTCCTCGAATCCTTGCCTGATAATCCGTTAGAAATAATAAAATTAATCACAGGGGAGTATAGGGCTTGACCTGGTTGTTCATGGACGCTCCTTGGGGGTTTGGACTGCACCGGGGCTGGTACGGGGGCCCAGGGCTCGGGTCTGAGGCTTTCGGGCCATACCGGGACTGGTATGGGTGCTTCAGGGTAGGCAGTGCCGCATCGGGGTCGGGTGGCGTCGGGCCCGGGGTGGACAGGGCGGTGCCGGGGTCGTGGGGCCTGTCGAGTGCGCTGGGGTCCGGCGGCGTCGGGCCGGGGGTGGACAGGGCGAGGCCGGGGTCAGGCGGCGTCGGGCCGGGGTTAGGCGGCGTCGGGCCGGGGTTAGGCGGCGTTGGGCCGGGATCAGTCGGCGTCGGGCCAGGGTCAGGCGGCGTCAAGCCGGGGTCGGTCAGGGCGGCGCCGGGGTCATGGGGCCTGTCGGGTGTTGGGGCTGGGGCTAGGCGCTGGGGCGCTGGTGCTGGGCGCTGGGGCACCGGTGCTGGGCACTCGGGCGCCGTTGCTGGGCGCTCGGGCGCTGGAGGGCCGGGGCGGGGCGCTAGGGCGCCGGTGCTGGGCTGGTGCTGGCTGGGCTGGTGGTGCTGGCTGGCTGGGTTGGCGCTGGGCAGGCGCTGAGCCTAGCGCTCGCCTGGTGCTGGACCGGTGTTGGCCAGGCGCTGAGTCTAGTGCTGGGCCTAGTGCTGGCCGTCTTGTCTTCGGCTCTTCTCCCCAGACTTCTAATCGAATCTTCTATACCATACATGGCTAGGCGTGCATTATTGATTTGAAGCTCCAACATAAGTAGCCTCAACTCTGTCATGGTTAGAAAAATATCCAACACAAAGGGCCTCCAACTCCTTCAACCGATAGATGTTAGGGTTCGGTTCACAAAAACCCTAGGCAACGAAAGCTAAATAGATTTTTTCTATTTTCTATTTTCTCTATCCCCTCTTCTTAAGAACAAACTTACAACGGAAGGAAATAAACTTGGCAAGGGTGGCCTTGCTTTCTTTTCTTTTTCTTAACCTCGATTAGGGTTTTGTTTGATGGTATGATGGTCACCAATTTTCTCTTGCCTCACAACTCGAAACTGAAAACAAGAACTGAAATAGAAGGGAATTTTTCGAAGCTATTTTCTAAAAAGCAGTAAAGGATATGAATCCAGGGTTTCAAACCTGAAGACTGGGATAGATTGTGGTCCTTGAGTTGAACCGTGCTCTGATACCAACTGATGTGAACCGCTGCAACCGTGGGCAGACGACCCTTAAACACCGTAAGTTGAGACCGTGCAACGAGGTAGAACCGTCGGGAACCGGGGGCGGATAAGTACTTTGACCCGTCGGCTGTATATAGCCGGGAACCAGAAGTGTCCAGTCGAAGACGCCACGCCAAGAGATGGATGCTCTTGATGATAAGTCAACCTTAAGCAATGCTCCTCACATTACTCGAAGGGAAAAGAACATAAGTTCTGAAATATATTTAATCAAAAGGGGGTTCTGCCTACAAGAGGTGGCCGGCGGCCTCCTTATATAGGTGAGGAAACAAGCTCTCCTCCCTAAACACTACTTCCTAAATAATAATAAAATAAAGAAATAAAAAGAGTCCTAATTAGAAAACCTAAAGAGGACTTTAACTAATCCTAATCTAGACTAAAAGAAGGGAAAATTCGGACTCCAACCCTACAAGGGAAGAGAATCCTACCTAAACAAGAACTCCTAAAAAGGAGGCTGGAAAATCCTAAAAACAGCTAAACGGGTTCTGGAAATATTAGCCAAATAAATACTAAATAAATTCGTAAAATTCTGATCTTTTGTAGATCACTACTAGACTCCATGGGCTACAACTTTCATGTTGTACATCAGCCCAAATTCTGTCTCCAAGTAGCCCATATTCGTCACTCTTTGTTGGGCTACGAATCTGTCCAGAAATCCAGCTTTGCTTAGTATTAGTCCAGCTTTGGCCCGTGGCTGCTCGGTCATGGGCTGACCTCTCGGCTCTTCACCAAGGATGGACTCTCCTTCTTCTCCTCTTGGACCAGGCTCAGGTGGTGTCCTGATCACAGCTCCTGGCATGAGCTTCCTCGGATCAGCATCCGAGTCTTTCTCTTTAGGGCTCCACCCATGCTCTACTAGGAATTGTCCTAGCTCTATCTCCCTTGATACTCCTCCGAATTGAGCTTCGTTTGTTGGAGAGTAATCCTGGGGCCATAAGAATTCCAGTGCCTTTGGAAAATCCCAAAAGGCACGGGTCAATTGTTCGCTGGGCCAAAAGTGCTCCTCTAACGGCCGTTGGCATAGGCCCTGTGCCTGTGGCAGGCTTAGCTTGGGGCCTTCTTAAAATCTGTCCAGGCCTTTTGAGTTTTGCTCCGAGCCTTCTTTCCAGGGTACCTTAGGGATGTCTTTAGGAAGGTCTTTGCTCCCGGGGCCCGTGGGGGTTGGCATGGGGCCTAGGTTGGGTGCTAGGCTTGGCCCAGGGTCCGGGTCTGGGCTCGGTGTCAACATCAGCTCCTGGCGGGTCATGAACGGGACTTTGGCTGGAGCAGGAGCTGGCCTTGGTGCCTGGCTGAGGATCAGCATCCTCCCAGGTGCATCTTCTGGGCTCTTCTAGGCTCCGGTGGTGGTACATGTGTGGGCCTGGGGCCGGTATATTCTCGGCCCGGCATCAGTGCTGGGGCTGGGTCGGCATCAGTTGTGTCCAAGCCGGGCTTGGTGGCCAGGATCACATCAAGGAGCCGGAAGAGATCGTGACGCCATCCTTCCATCTCGGAGAACTCGGTGCTAGGAGTTGAAGATCCAGGAGATTGAACTGAAATTAGGTTTTACAGTTTTCTCTGTTCTTCCTGGTTGAAGATGTATTCTTTGTCTGTCTTTGATTCTTTTTTTTCGAATATGAGTAGTTAAACTCATAGAGCTTAGACTAGATGAACCCTACGTGACCCAAGGCTTTCAAGTAGTCACGGATCGACGGTAATTAAATCCAGTTTTAATCAGTTTCTCTTGCATGGTTGGTTTGTTCTTCATTGCTTTGTGTTTTTTTTCTGGTTTGGCCACCTAGTTAAGATTCTAGTTAAGCTGAGGATAGTAGTGAACGTTCGCCTCACTTCAAAACACCAAACCAACAGTTAACCTATTCATTGGAACAATTTCTCTTTGTAGGAATCAGTTAGGGTTAATCCGCTGCAAAAGTAACTCATTAATCACTAGTAATCGCGCCAATTAGTTTTCCGTTGCAGAAGCGAACGCACGGACGGTCAATTAATCTTGGGAGTTAGATCGGATAGAGTGAACGTTCGCCAGTTTTAAACCTACGGGTCAGGAGTTATGATGGTGTCTGAGAACTGAATGATTCAGGAATGAAAACCGCTAGTCTTGTGATCGCCAATGTTCTGGTGATCTTAGGGGGATTCAAAATCTAAGCTTGTCTGTCGTCTTGTTAAGTCAACCAATCTTTCAACTATTTTTTGTTTTCATTTCTTATTTCCTGCTTTATAGTCTAGAAGTCGTGGAACTCACACCACACACAACTTGTTTTTAACCCGAGTAAACTACCTTCATATTTGAGTAGACGATTAGGAGAGACCCATGGAATATGATCTATCTTGCTTTGTGCTTAGTTATTTGACTACATGCGCGTGAAAACGCGTTCATCACCTGGTCCAAGCCCTCGAAGATTCTCTCCACGCTTCCTGCTACCACCTAACCGCCAACAACACACCGGTGCTCGACACACAACCGAAGCACCTGAACTTTAACTCACTCTTCCTAACCATGCGGACCTGAAAGGGGAAGAGGGGGGGGGGAGAATAAAGTTCCTATTGAAATTGAGTGAACCCACTGGGTTTAACTATGCGCTGAACCTAACCTGAAAGAAGTGATTCCAAACTCCGCACACACACAAACAATGGAACCAGACACATCCATACCAGATTTTAACTCCCTATAACAGTCTAGGTGATCACATAGGTGCAGTTCTCTGTTCAACATTCTCAATTCACTATAGCATCAATATTCAAGAATCATCATTCATACAATGCATCATTACATCACATACATAGAGTTCAGCATCACACCACAAGTCATCTCGCAATCACCATCGATAACGCACACACACACCCACACACATTCACATACACTACACTTCTTCTTTCAATTACTAAGTAAGTTATTAGGCATCCTTGAGCAGTCTAGGTTATCAACCAGGTGCAGTTCTCCATACTAACAATTCACCATTCATACCCTCAACATAATCATAAACCATTCAACATCAACCCCACAACTCAGTTCACAGATCAATCCAACACAAACCATAACACTTCACATATTAGGTCATAAGCTCATTCAGCACAATAGACGTACACACACATCAGATCACTCTTCGTTTAACTAGGTGAGTTAACTATGTGCCATAAAGAGTTGTTCCCCCGATAGCCAGACGCACCTCCCTACCACATGGGAGGGCCTCGTGCTCCCCTACCACATGGGGAACACGTCACAATTTCCACATTTCCACAATTCCACTCCCCATCGGGAGACTAATCTACCAGTCCGTCGGTGGGTGAAACAAAATTTCATGGGGTAACGTTGTCTCCTTCCGATTCTATCATTTTAATTCTATTTAACACAATCACAACAACTACACACATCAACCAAATAATTCCATTCAATCAATTCCACTTCCCAATTCCACAACACAATTCCACCACACAATTTCACATCACAATTCCATGTTATAATTTTGCACTAAACCCCAACTGGCAACAATAGATACAAATACAGAAATTCATCACATTCCATTCCATCCTAACTCACATTTCAAGTTTGAACTTATTAACCATCATCTTTCATTCCCAATCTCCCACATCACACGTCAATCAGCACAATAATCATACAACCATCACAAGACAATTATTAAGTTTTACTCTCATAGGTTCATGCAAGACCTAATTCCATTCTAAGTCGAGCTTCAGCTCCTCACGTTACTCATAGTGTCCTATTGACGCTAAGCTAATCACAGCCACATAACTCATGCACACTTTGGAGATAACTCTCATTTCTAGCAACCTAGTCAACCATACATTCTCACAAGTCAACCATACGTACTAACAAGTCGATCATCCATTCAAACAAGTCAACTCAACACCACATATCAACAATAATCACAACAACATCAATTTACCATTTCAACCCTCCAGTTCGTGCAATCCTATATTTAACTACATAATCCATCTATTTCCACATATTTCAGTTAACTCGAATTTCAGCCACAATTCATCCAATTCCTACTTCCTCATTCTCCTCAATCATTTCTCAATTCACATTCAGACTCCAACGTTGTTACAATACCACAAGTCACGTTATCAATCACCATCACACATACCACCCAAACACCCAATCCAACTAATCACACATTGGCACTTCATTCGACCACACTCACAATTCATACAACACATCCAATCAAGGGTAAATGGCTAGCTCACCTGTTCTTCCTTCATAGGATGACCCCACATTGGTAGGGTCATCCACCTGTTTATCATTACTAGGGCGACCCCACATGGGCAGGACCACCCTTCTGCAACCACAACTAACAACAGAGCATATATATGAATTAACAAGATCACAGCCCATCCTTCCTATCACTCATTACTAGCTTCGGTCCGTTTATCATCATCATTAATCATTTACCCCAATCCCAACACATAGCCTTCAGTAAGATATCAACAACCAACTAATCAATTAGCAATCACTCATCAATCGACAACCATCATAAACCAAATAACAATCAATCACAGAACAATTATCATCTTTTACTCTCTTCCAATTTCATGCATTCCCTATATTCATGTAGGTCAAAATTTCAACTCCTCACATTGACCATCACTACCTATCATACGCTAAACCCTCACCTGACAAGAAGACGAGGCTGTAAACAACTTCTAGAAACTCGAACAACCAAGCTCTCCTTTTCCAAAAATGTAGCTTCTTCCTTCTGCCACTGAAAGTTCCTAACTAGGAAATACACAGAACCGAGATGTGCTATCTCTTCCTCTCATCGCTAGGAACACACAAGCAAAAACAGATCATCAATCGGACCTCTACAGCTCCTGAAATCAATGTTTGAAGTTTAAGGGTTTTTGGTTCGCCAAAAGCGTTTTCGGGAGGAAAGAGAGAGAGAGAGAGAGAGAAGTTGAAGAATTCCGTCAAAACCTGTCTTTTATAGTCAGATCAAGACAAACGGCCATGGTTCATAACACACGGTCATGTGTTTCAGTCTGCAACCCTCAACGAATATTCAACGTACTCATTTATAACTTCAACCTGACTCAATTAGAAACATCCCACACTTCGATGTAGCCTCAAGAACATTGTTTCCAATATCTCAATCATTCAAACTCGAGTTCCAAATCATTCAGTTGGGCGGGGATGTTACAACATCCCTATCCAAGAATCCCAATACAATCCCAAAGCTCATAAACCAATACGATACATCATCCCAACCCAAAACAGTCAACTTAAAGAAAAGCATGGTCAACTCCTGGTCCAAGCCTTCAAAGATCCTCTTCACGCTTCCTGCCACCACTTCAACCCGCACTAGCTGCAACTTCAACCACTAAACACCTAACCACAAAAACGGGGAGGGGATCAACTTCCTAATGAAACTGAGTGAATCCACTAGGCTTAACTATGCGCCAAACTAAATCACAAGGAGCTATCCCAACACTCCATACATCATAATTAACAATGAGATTAATCCTATGTCTATTTCATTTTTAAATCCATAAAACAGTATTATGTGATCACCCATGTTCAGTTCTCTATTCTAGCATCATCAATTCTCATAATTTGCAGCACAACATCAGAAATAACATAACAACATTCAACTCAAATCCAATCACAAGCATTACCATTGAATCACACCAACACGACACATGCAGTGAAATACAATTCACAAATAAATCTATGTGTGTTATTTAAGACACCTAGGACTTGCTCCACACTACCACTGTGGGCCATCACAAACGCATCCTAAACAGGATTTCTTCCCATGGAAACATTACACAATGTCCAAAGTAGGATCTTCTCCCTTGGGAGGAAAGCTACAATCTTTGGTATCCGACCAAGGTGATCTACCCCATGTAGACCGGACTCGATCACAACACATTTCAGGTTGGCAGTGTGGACTCCTACCGGTTCTATATGCAAAACGATCCATCTTGTTCACAATCCCAATTCTCAGTTCCAACACCATAATACCACATCATATCCATTTACATCAATTCCATTTCACAATTTTACAATCATGTCAAGGGTAAACGGAAAGCCTCGCCGGCCATCCCGCCTGCATAAACAAGGGAATAAAGGTAGCCATGTCATGAGGTCTTGGGTTACCCCATATGTTCCTCCTTCATAGTATGATCCATCATTGGGATCATCCTCCTGCAGCAACCACAATTGACAACAACAAAAATGCATAACAGAACACAAATCCCATTTCATCTTAACACTCATTTCTATCTCAATCCAGAAACATTACTATCCATCATCAATCCCCAGAAACACAACACAACATCGCAATCAATCAATCAACAATCACAGAACAGTTTCCCCCAATTTTACTCTCCCAGTTTCATGCAAATCCCTAATTTCTTTTAAGTTGAATTGCAACTCCTCACATTACTCATCTTGTCCTATAGACGCTAAGCACTCACCTGGAAAAGAATATGAGTCTCTAATCGTCTTCCCGACTCCACATGATGACCCGATTTCCCTTTCCAAAAACGTAGCTCTTCTCTTATGACTAGCAAAACTCAGCAGAGAAATAGCTCAAACAAAGAATAGAGTTCTCTTCTCCTCGTTGACAGGAATCTATAGGAAGAAACGATGACTTAGTCTGACTTCACTATACAACATGCTCCAAGAATCAAGCTTTGAAGTTGACAAAAGCTTGGTTCGTCAATGGGATTTTTTAATAACGAAAGAGAGAGAAAATGTAACATCCCCGCCGAACCGAATGATTTGGAACTCAAGTTCGGGTGACTGAGGCATTGAAAATAGTATTCTTGAGGTCCCATCGAAGTCCGGGACGTTCGAATTTGAGTCGAGTTGAAGTTAAAAATGAGCATGTTGTATAGTGAAGAACACACGAACGTGTGGTTCAACTACACTCCGTGTGTCTTCATGATACACGCCATGTATCTATGATACACGACCATGCTGTTCTTACTGGAAACTTTGAATTTAGCTTTTCAAACCACACGACCGTGTAGTTGTAAAACACGCTGTGTTTCTGGAAGAAACACGCCATATAGTTATAAAACACGCCATGTAGTTTGACCTGCATATAAAAGGACAGGTTTTGGACGGATTACTACAACTTTTTCCTCTCTCTTTCCTTCCGAAAACCCTTTTGACGAACCAAGGTTTTCCCAACTTAAAACCTTGATTGTAGGAGCTACGGGTGTCCGATCGAGGATTCGTTTTCTCGTGTGTGTTCCTAGCAACGAGAGGAAGAGATCTAATATCTCGGTTTATGATGTTGTGGAGCGAGGCGTTATCATTAGGGTAAGGAAAAGCTACATTTTTGGAGAAGGAGAGCTTGTTCATTCGGGTTTCTAGAAGTTATTTAGAGCCTTGTCTTCTTGTCAGGTGAGGGTTTAGCGTTTGATAGGTAGTGATGGGTGACATGAGGAGTTGTAATCTAACCTAGATGAAATTAGGGATTGCATGAAAATAGAAGAGAGTAAAATATGATAACTGTTCTGTGATTGGTTGTTGATTGATTGATGATGATTGAGGATTGATGGATTGTTGATGTATGTTGATTGCTGTGATGCTATATTTTTGGGTTTGGGGCAAGCGATTAATAATGCTGAATAATGGAACAAAGTTAGTAAATGAGTGTTAGGAGGAACGAGTTGGGTGATCTTGCGAAATTACTTATTCTCCTATTGTCATCCTATGAAAGAGGAACATGAGGTACCCTAGACTTGCAACATGGCTATCCCTGTACTTACAGGTGGGGGTGGCCGGCAAGCTAGCGGGTTGGTTACCTAAATAGTCACTGAACTTTAGCCAAATAACCCCAAAGTCACTAAACAAAAAAAATTGCTATTGACATTACCAAACTTTGACCCATTATCCAAATGGTCACTGTTAGCTACGGACATCCATTATTCCGTCCATCCGTTGATGTGGACTCACCAACTCATCCGCCACCTCATTTATTTATGCCACATCATATTAATTTTTCCCAACATTACCTAGTCATCCGACCAAAGAACCCAATTCGATTAACCCCACCCAATCAGATCTAACCGAAAAATTAGATCCTCTTCCTCTCTCTCTCATCCTGCATCCTCAACACCACAAACCTGTCTCCTTCATCCCACCATCACCATCGCCGCCGCCGCCGCCTTCCCGGATGGAGGAGTCTGGAGAACCCATCTCTGTAAGTTGGGTTTAATTGGTTCATCGCTTTCTGTGATTTTCAGATTTGGTGGCGTATTCGGCGGAGAAGGTCTGTTTAGTGAGGGAGCGGAGGATCTTTGGCCGCAGAGGAGGGAGGCGAGTACCACCACGAAGTCGGAATTCACCGGAGTCAGAATTAAACCAAAATTCCAAATACCAAAACTAGCAAACCCAAACAAACCCCAATCCCAACCACCAATCCTATTGTGGGAATGAATATGGTGTCCATGGGCTTCACATTGTTCCCATTTGGGGAAAATGGGGAAAATGGTGTTGTCCCCGATTTGGAGTTTGGCAGGGACGAGGGTAGGGTTTACTACTTCAACGTATGGGTAAGTGGTGAGGTTCTGGAATGAAACTGTGGAGACTGACCGGAAAGTATCTCCAGATTTGATAGTGTAATTCAAGTTGGCTGAGGAGATGCTTCAGGTGGAATTGATGGTGTTGAAGGAACAGGTTAATGGACGAAGAATGGCTGGTACTGGGGATATGGATTTGAAATTGGGGATCTGGGGTTAAGGGAGAAGAAGAAGGAGGACAGGGTTGATGCGAACCGCCTCCTCTAGGAAGGGATCGACTCAACACCCAAAACTATATTACCAGCTTCACGAATCCTAACTTTTGAAACCGCGGAGAATACTTGAAATCCACTAAGTATAGACTTAGGAACCCCAAGGTATTCAGTCGAATTGGTGCCACAACAAAGGGTGATAACCTCTGATGATAAACCAAACCTTAAGCTAAGCAACAACGAGCAAAGACTTGAAGGAAAAAGAACAAAGTTCTGAAATTTCAATTATGACTTAACGTGTCTTACAATGATGGCCGAGGCCTCTATTTATAGCACAAGGGTGGCCTAAGCCGTCTCCAACTCTAACAAGGTAAGACTAAAATAATCCTAAAAGATAGGCCGAAGAAAATATTAAAATAAACATAGTTGTCCGAGAATGAAGCTCTAAAACCGGCAAAATTTGAGCAAAACCCTAATCCGGGCGGATTAGGGCACACCGGGTGTCCGTGTCCGATCGGGCTTAGGAAAGTCCTCCGGGCGCGGGCTGGACTCCGGACGCGGCTAGGAAAAGTGCCCGGAACCCGTGCGGTGGCATTTCTGTAATTACCGCGGGTTCCGGGTGACCGGGTGGCCGGGTGGCGTCCTTCGGCGCTGGTGACCGGCTCGGCATCAAATGCTCCGGACCCGATACTAGGGTTTTGGTGATGCCGGGCGGTTCTGGCTTTCTGCTGGACATTTCCTCGGACAAGTGAGGTTCCTCCCAAGTCTTTTGACCTCCTGAGTCTTCTGGCTTCAACTTGTCCGCCAGGTTCTGAGTGTGGAGTAGAGTTAGCCGAGGCAGGGGCTGGTTGGCCGTATCCGCCGGGTCCCGGGCAGTGTCCTTAGGAAGCCAACCTGTCTTGGCCACATATTCTCGAATCTTCTTGTCTTCTGTACGCCAGAATTCTTCCCAGATGGCCCTGGACGTGTGCTTGACTTGAGGGATCATTGAAGAGAGGTTGGGGAAAGATTGAGACTCAGTGCTCGATCTAGGACTTAGGTTCTCGGCCAGTAACATGGCCTGAAACTCCCTTCCATCTCGGGGTGTCTTCCTTCCCTGTGGGGCAGACCTGAGCTTGTTCTTGAGTTCATTTCTAGGCTTGAGGGCTTGTAAGTAGCCAGTCCTTAGTTCTAGGCGCTTTTTATATGGGCCCGGAGTTCGGCCTTCTACGGGGTACCTTGGTGGGGTGTGAGTATACCTTTGTGGCCCGGGGCGGTGGAGCCGGGTCATATCAAGGGTCGAAGCAGGGGACCTTCATCGGAGATGATGGAGGGAAAGAGAATGTGAAGGAGGAGGGAGGAGAAGGAGAAGGGAGAGAGAGTTTCAGATTTGTTTTTTTTTACCAGATCTATTTTTTCTGTTAGATTAGGTAATTAGTTGGGTTCTTCGGTTGATTTTGGGAAGATGGAATTTGATGTGGCACTTCAGATGACGTGGCACTGGAGTTGGCAAGTCCACATAGGCGGATGGATGGAATAATGGATGTCCGTAGCTAACAGTGACCTTCTGGATAATGAGTCAAAGTATGGTGATGTCAATTGCAATTTTTTTTGTTCAGTGACTTTCAGGTTATTTGGCCAAAGTTTAGTGACTATTTAGGTAACCAACCCCAAGCTAGCTGACGACACTCGATTTGACGTGATTATCAGCCTCATTTAAGCAACATTTCCTTGCTTAAGACATGGTTTTTAGAGTAGAATAGCGAATATTCACTCAACTGCTCTATCTCGTGCCATTTGTGTTACTTTGGCCCGTTTCGGGTCTATTTGATGGTTTTCTAGTGTTTTCATGTTAGCACAGGTTTTTGCCATCAAATATAGTAGCCAAAGACGTGTCTAAGGCATTGGAACCCCGAAGAATCACACCGGAACCAATCGAAGAAGTCAATCAAGTGAACCAAAATCCTGCCTCAATTTACACTTGAGTTTTTGGCCAAAACCCTTAGAGTTTTCGGTGAAAACTCCAGAAGAAATCGGCTGAGCATCACAAGAGGAAGTTTTCAGCGAAAACCCCAAGTTCTCGGCGAAAACTCGGAGTCCGAAAATCACAGGAGAAACAGCCGGGAGATCAGTCAATTTACACTTGAGTTTTCGTTGAAAACTTCTTAAGTTTTCGGCGAAAACTCTAGGCAAAATCCGGCAGTTTTAGGATTAAGTATAAATACCTAACCGGCGGCCCAACTTCAAAATACAATTCATAATTCAGAACTTTCACGAGTTCCAGACCGAAGAAGTTCGAGAGAACAGAGTTTTAGAGTTCGAAGAGCCAGGAAGAGATCGGGACGCCATCACTTCACCTCGGAGACTCGGAGCTAGGATTGAAGATTACCGGAGAGCGAAGCTTCACCGAAGTCGTCTTTATTAGGTTTTTCAGATCCTTTTCTGTTCTTCCTTTGTTCAAGATGAACTCTGTCTTTGTCTTTGATTCTTTTGTTATGAACATGAGTAGCTAAACTCGTAGAGGTTAGACTAGATGAACCCTAAGTGACCAAGGGCTTTAAAGCGGTCACGAATCGGCGGTAATTAGATTCGAAAGTCAATCAGTTTCTCTTTCATGTTTGATTTATTCTTCGTTGTTTATGTTTCTTGTCTGGATTGATCACCTAGATTAGATTCTTGTTAAGCTAAGGATAGAAGCGAACACTTGCCTTACTTTAAAACATCAAATCGAACAATTAACCTATTCATTGGAGTGTGCCTTTCGTAGGAACCAGTTAGGGTTAATCCACTGCAAGAGTAACTCATAAATCATTAGTAATTCCACCAGTTAGTTTAGTCGTTGCAAGAGGTGACCGTACCCGGGTGACTAATTAATCTTGGTAGCTAGATCGGATAGAGTGAATGTTCGCCAGTCTTAAACCTAAGGGTCAGGAGTTATGGTGGTGTCTTAGAATTGATTGAACAAGAATTGAAATCCGCTGATCTGTTGATTGCATATGCTCTGGTGAACTAAGGGGGATTCGAAGTCTAAGCTTGTCTGTCATCTTTGTTAAGTCAACCCAATTTTCCAATCTGTCTTTCAGTTTTCGTTTAAATTTTCTTGTATTTTCTAAAATTAGAAGTCGTGGAACTCACACCACGCACAACGTGCTAAACCTGAGTAATTTGCCTTTATATTTGAGTAGGCAATTATTAGAAGACCCGTGGAATACGATCTACCCTAGCTTCCAGCTTGGTAGTTATTTGATTGACCGCATTACAACGTTCATCAAATTGGCGCCGTTGTCGGGGACCTTCTTTTAATCGTTTGAAAGAAGAATTGGCAATTTTACTCTTCTACTTTCCATCTTCCACTTTTCCATCCACTTCGATTTTACACTGGTTTTGTTTGTCTTTGTCGTTTGTAGGTTTTTCACAGGTTTATGCACCACCGCCCTCTCACGCGTCTCCAAAGCGCCAAGAACGACAAGGCTAAGAGCGTAGAGAGACCAGGCAGTTCTGCTCCGCCAAAACAATCACAGATTTCAAAGAGAGGCAGAACCAATCCACCTCCATCCGTCACTCCAATCAAGATTGAGGAACTGAAGGAGAGTTCCTCATCTTCATCTTCACCGTCATCTTCGTCCTCTTCATACACCGAATCACTTTCACCTCCTCCATCTCCTAGGATGGGTGATGAACTACCACTACCACCGCTAGGTGGTCAACCACCACCACCACCGATTGCACCGAAGAGCCTGGCTGACTACAACAAGCCGAGCGCGACTAGCGTTCGATCTTCTATCGCCGTGCCACTCATCGAAGGAGATCCTGACTATGAGATCAAGATTCCTTTCTTGACTATGATCTCTAGGGATCTACAATTTGAAGGCAGGCCACTAGACAATCCGTGCACACATCTGGCGGATTTCATTGATCTCTGTGGCACTTTCAAGAATGGGAATCTCGACAAGAACACTCTTTGCTTGAGAGCTTTCCCGTTCTCTTTGAAAGGCGCAGCTAAGAGGTGGCTCACTGGCAAACCACCTGGCTACTACGCAAACTGGGAGACTCTTGCTCAAGACTTCGTCGAAGAGTACTTCCCTCCTTCCAAAACAACAGCCTTCAAGGACAGCATCGCCAGATTCTCTCAGAAGGAAGGAGCGACTTATATGATACTTGGAATGAATTCCAAGAACTTCTCTACAACTGTCCTCGCCACGGTTTCGAGCAGAGACAGTTAGCTGAAATCTTTGCTCGAGGTCTTTGTGAAGAATCTGCCAAATGGGTCAATTCCCTAGCTGAAGGGGATTGCACTATGCTCACACCTAAAGCTGCTCTTCTTCATTTCGCGAACTGTGCTTCCAAGTCAAGGAACTGGGAACGACAATCTGAAGGATCAAGAAGCAAGCTCGATCTCGAAGCAACCATTACGGCAGAAGTTGAGAAGCATCTGAAAAAGTCTTCTACACCCATCAAGCCGCCGGCAGCCTCTGTCTACGTTGCCGATTGCGAGTGGTGTGGAGCTTATGCGCATAACGGAGGCCAATGCCAGAATTTTGGTAAAACAGAAGTATGGTCTGCCGAAGAGGTAAACTTTGTTTCTCAAGGCTTCAGTAACAATCAGAACGGTTATGTTGGCTACCGCAACTATAGACAACAAGGGAACTACCAAGATCGACCTCCCTACAATGTCGGTACCAACCAGAACCAAGGCCAGAACCAGAATAGCCGACCAACTGGCCCAGCTCAGGATCAGAAGCCGAACTATCCGCCGGGAGGCATCTACCAGCCGCCGCACCAAAATCAGGGTAATTATGGAACTGATCCGGGCAATTGCCAGAATCAGTATCTGAACAATACCTATACAGGACAACAACATCAGAAGGAGAACAACGTCAGTGAACTCGACAAGAAGCTCAATCAGATCATCACCAGACTTGACGATCATGACAGTCAGTTCAAAGCTCAAGCTCTCCTCAACCAAGAACAGATTGCATCCGGTCAAAGGATTGAGCAGGCAGTGAACCAGATCTCTAGCATGCTAACATCTGGTCGACCATTTGGCCAGCTTCCAAGCCAACCGAGCTGAATCCGAGAAAGGAGCAAGCTAAGATGGTATCTATTCAAGATCCAACAAACTCGCCTACTAATGCTTCTTCTAATTTATGCAGGACCGATGAAGCTTCGAGAAGAAGGACGCAAAGAAGGAGGCGCCTAAGGAGTATGATCCTCCTCTTGCTCCGTACTACGTGAAACCTCCTTTTCCAAGAGCAATGCTACCGAACGCTAGTATCGAGACTGGCATGTGGGGAAACAAAGAAGGATATCCTGCCGCTCGTAGCAAGAAACCTTCATCGCCATATCCAGATAAGTGTTTCGATCCTGGTTCTTTCACACTACCTCTAGTCATTAATGATATTGAGATAGAACGTAGTTTGGTTGATCTAGGCGCGTCTGTCAATGTTATGCCTATGAGTTTGTTTGAGAAATTGAATCTAGGAGAACTAGAACCGACTAGCATACAACTTGTCTTTGCGGATAGATCATTGAAAACACCTAGAGGAGAGATCAAAGACGTTGTTACTAAATGTGGTCCTTTCACTGTCTTAGCTGACTTTGTGATCATAGATACTAGCGAGGAGGATTCTACTATTCTTATAGGTCGACCCTTCATGGCAACAACCGGAATGCAAATTAACGTTCCGAATGGTTCTTTGACCTTGAGGGTTGGTAAGGAAACAATAACTTTCCACCTTAAGGACGACATGAAATATACTCCTAGGAATGAAGAACCTCACTGTCTAGCTGTTGAAACTGTGGAGTTGACTCCGGTCAACTCCGTTACTGATGTCTCTGCTAGTGTTCCTAGATCAATTGTTGCTGCAGGTGTTGAACAGATAGTCATCAAAAAGACCGGAGCAACGGCACAGAAGCCGCCAAAGAAGAAGGAACTGAAAGCCCCTTCTTCACCGCCAAGCAAGGAACCTGGTAAGTCACGGAGGAAGAATTAGAAGAAGAAGACTCAAATGGTCTGGAGACCAGTTGCCCCTCCACCCTCTTCCGAGCCAGCCGCACCACCAATTCCTTCCAAGCTATCGACACCGGAGCAAGTAAAGAAGGAGAATCCAAAAACATATCCCAAGGAAACACCGACGATCTCCGATCCTGGAGAAATGAAGCCGGAGGTTAAAGAAAAGATGAAGCCGATCGTTCTCATTCCTTCCACCGTCTTCCTTGTGGAGGATGATCCTTCAAAAGAACTTTTTCGTCCGTTTAAGATTACCGATCACCTTCCCGATGGACGTACCAAGCTCATACACGCTAACGGGAAAAAATTCATGCTCGCCGGAGATACCCCGAAGCTCTATTTCATGAACTCCGACGCTAGCATTAAGGAGATCATGAGTTGGGATGTCTCCTAATACCGTCCAGGTATCGTCCAGCTCAAGGACGTTAATCAAGAGCGCTTCGTGGGAGGCAACCCACGGCTGGAGTCAGTTTTTAATTTGTGTCAAACTCCTTGTTTTAGAGTCGGTTCGGGGGAGCCAAAAGTGTCAGTTTGCATGATTTCTTATTTTTCGTGTGTAGTCTGTGTGTCATCGTTTCAATCGCAAGTTGTTTGAGGTTGTTCCGATTTTGTCGAATTATTTCTGATTTTCCGAAGTTTGCCAGGATTGCGAAAATATTTTCAATCGTGCAGGTCAAATTTTTTGGCAAAAACTACCAGCTTTTCGGCGAAACTACCCAGCTTTTCGGCGAAAACTACCTTTTAAATCCCACTGTGTTTTCTGATCAATTTTTGTTAAACTTTTCGGCGAAAACGTACCATACTTTTTGGCGAAAAGTTGCTTTGAAAACTGGCAGACGTTTTGAACTTGAGTTTTTGGCGAAAACCTGCACTTCTTTTCGCCGAAAACTCTGAGAAAAATCTAAAACTTTATCCCCCTATTTCCCGGTTCCCTTTTCTCTCTCTCCCCTCACTTCTCATTTTTTCGAACGAACGAAAATAGCCCCCCTCTATTTTTTCGAAAACCGTCGCCGACCGCCGCCGCACCTCTCCCCTCTCTCTTCCGGTCATTTCGAGCCGTAGATTGTTAGAATCAGAGCTCTAGAGCTCCAGTTTCACTAAGACCTAGTTTTTTTTGATTTTTGTCTCCTCGTTCGTTTTCAGCCATCATGACTTCAAGGTAAGTTGTAGAGCTTTTCATTCCAAATCTGTTGACATGTTGAATGCTGAATTTCATCGAGGTTGACTTCGGTTGACTTTTCGGTCTACCTCGATTTGCGTGCCGACTGTTTCGTGAGAATTTTTGCTGAATTGATTAGTCTAGACTGTTCTAGCGTGCTTAGGGAGCTCTGTGCTGTAATATGATGCAATTTGATCGAGTTTGCCATGCTTAAAGATTAAATTTATGTGGTGTTGACTTTTGTGGAAATATCGGTTTGACCGTGAACAGTTTGTGCTCAATTAGCTGCCATGTTTGTCCATTCACGTTTGTATCATGTGGTTGATTTTCTGAGCTAATTTATGCCGTCACTTTCCGCTTTGAGCTAGTAATTGCCATGATTAGGGTTCAATGTGCTATGATGTTGACCTTTTGAATGTCAGTTTGAGTTCTGAACTCTGATTGTGATGATAACATTCTGGCTATTCCTATGCATGTGTTTTAATTATTTGAGATTACCGGTTAATCTGCTTTGATTACCCCCACTCGGTTTTCCTCATTTCTTTGTGAAATTGAATTTTTCTACTAAGTGTGGGGTAGGGTTTTAGTTTGACTAATCTGGTTTGATTTTCTTGCCATGAATTAGGAATGTGACCAATGAGTGCAGGACCATGACCAGACTCGACATTGGTTCCAGCTCCTGAGCTCCAGCTCCCGTCACACCGGCTATCCACGGTCCTCCACCAGCATTCCCTGGCCGTGTCGGGTACCACCCCGCTGTTGCCCGCCTGCCCGTACATTACTTCGAGCGCTACCAGAGGTTCGAGCATGTTCCTGGAGCCGACGTGCGACCACTGATGAGCTGTAAAACAGTGATCAAATACTACAAAGCTAAAAAGCTAAGCAGATCGTATTCCACAGGGTTTCTTCTAATCGTTTACTCAAATATGCTGGCAATTTATTCAAGTTTGAACACGTTGTGCGTGGTGTGAGTTCCACGACTTCTAGACTAAGATGCAAGAAAACTAAAATGAAATTAAAAGACATAATGATTGGTTGGTTTAGACAGACGACAGACAAGCTTAGATTTCGAATCCCCCTTAGATCACCAAGGCAACGACAATCACAAGACCAGCGGATTTCAATTCTCGTTCAATCAATTTCTATTCACCACCATAACTCCTGACCCTTAGGTTTAAGACTGGCGAACGTTCGCTCTATCCGATCTAACTACCAAGATTAATTAATCACCCGGGTACGGTCGCCTCTCGCAACGACTAAACTAACTGGTGCAATTACTAATGATTTATGAGTTACTCTTGAAGCAGATTAACCCTAACTAGTTCCTACGAAAGGCACACTCCAATGAATAGGTAATTGGTTGAATTGATGTTTTAAAGAGAGGCGAGCGTTCACTTCTATCCTCAGCTTAACAAGAATATAAACTAGGTGATCAAGAAAGACAAGTTTTAATGTTTTAAAGTAGGGAAGCTGTCTGGCAACAAACCCTAACTCAACACAAACCTAATCTAGGCAATCAACCAGAAAAGAAACACAAGAACAAAGAAACTAATCTAGGTGTCAACTAGATAAGAAACGCAGTACAACAATCAAGAACAAAACAACCATGCAAAGAAAACTGATTGAACTTTGAATCTAATTACCGCCGATCCGTGACCGCTTTAAAGCCCTGGGTCACTTAGGCTTCATCTAATCTAAGCTCTACAAGTTTAGCTACTCATATCTGACAAACAAGAATCAAAGACGACATAAGGATTCATCTTATACAAAGGAAGAATAGGAAAGGATCTGAAAAACCTAATTTCGGCTGATCTGTGAAGCTTCGATCTTGAGAATCTTCAATTCCTAGCTCCAAGCGTCTTCCGGGATGGATTGATGGCGTCACGATCTCTCCGATAGCTCCGAAATACTCTCTCAACTCTCCTCAAGTCGTGGTTAATCTCTCTCTATCGAATGTTAACAAATCTGGCATCGAAAAGTCTATTAATACCCCCGAAAACCCTTTCCTTGTTGGAAAAGCTAAAAATTTCCCCTCTGGGGAGCTTACACGGCGTGTAAGCTCACAGTGTATTTAGTTTACACGGCATGTAAGCTCCAAAACGGAGCGTATTGAGCTGGGCAGCACTCAACCTTGTTTCGATCATTTCCGCTCCGTTTGAACTCCGATTTGGTCTCCGTTTGAAGCGCTGGACTCGTGAGAGAGTCCTCTATAATGTGGTAACCTGGGGCTCAACATAAAAGCTCACAAAAAGGGTAAAAATATCCGAAAAATGGACAATGTACGCACTAGGAGCCGATAATCACAAAGTTACGACAAATGCACCAAATACTCATCAAAATGGCATCAAAGGGTATGAAATTTTGCTTTACTGAGGCTGATAATCACGTCAAATCGAGTGTCATCAAAATACCCCACACTTAAGCTTTTGTTTGTCCTCAAGCAAACTAAATTAGAACGCACTCATATTCACAAATGACACGATTGATCAAGTTAAGGTTCAAGCAATCACAATGAATTATTAAACTGCTACTTCTAGAACAAGTGACCTAACATGCTTACACATCAACCAAACAACCGAGTCTCACTAATTATCTGCACACAACAAGTAGCAAACACAAATCATGCACGAATCTGACCTAACTGACCACACTTTTCACACAGGTGATATTTGGTACACGCGAACTCTCGCACTCTGTGTTTAGGGACGTGTTTATGCTCTCAATCATTTTTTGTCACTGAATTCTGTCATAGGTTTGCAATTCGACCACATCTCCACCACTGTGACAACACGCGTAACTAGTCAAGAAGGACTTCCCTGCTTAGGACCGTAATGAATTCTACCCTACAAGGGTTAAAATGAGATGGATGAAGGGAATGTATGATGATGGCTTTGGTGCGGCGTAGCTTTCGAGTAACTTCCATCGAATCTAGCTTATGGATTCTTACCATCTAACCAGACATGGGTGGAATAGTGTACACTCGTCCTATGATACCCTCAAGCAACCTAGCACTTTATTTTGCATATTTTCTTTTTCTTCATTTTCTTTACATTTTCTTTTGACTTCGTTCTTCCATATGTAGGGAGAAGAACGTTATTGAACTATACTATAAACTTTGAAACTTTGAACTTTTTCTGTTTTTTTCGAAATTTTTCTCTTTTTTTTTTCTTCTTCTCTTTTTAATTTGTGCTGATTTTCTTTTAGTTGCTAGAGGGGTTTACACGTCTGGACATAATAGCTAAGACCACCTGTTTAATGGCTATGGGCAGGTTACCACAAACTGACTTCCAGTAGGCTAATCTAGAACTACAACCACAGGGGATCAACAGGGAGTGAAAGAATGGGGAATGGCTGTAATGTATATCGAACCGAAAGAAAGGCCAAGCTCAAGGGTTTAAACCTAGAGGATTTAACGTTAGGCATGCTATCTGGCTTAGTAGTTGAATCTAGGTGCCCCTATCATTCTAGAACTCGTGTCATCGTGTGGTCTCGAATAGGTCTCATGAAAATTCTAACTCATTCAAGAAGACAGAGAACCACTCAAAAAGAATTGAAATTGCAAGTTACGTGCAATGGATCAAAAGCTCACATTTGGTTTGCTAGTCGAATTTAGTCATTTTCATGCAATCAAAGCGACAAACTACAAGTGTGGTTTTTGAAAATCTGTTCTGACCAGGCAATTTAGCATCAAAGTATACACGTCGGATCTCAGGTTCTAGATTAAGTAGTCTAAGCATCATTATGACAGATTGAACAACAACTTAACATCAAAGATCAAGAACCGAGCAATTCTAATGCTAGAGAAACTGGAAAGGCACCATAGAACAAATAGAAACACAATTAAGGGCAATCAAGTTCATGCAAGGTTCTCTAGCATCCTACCCCACACTTAAACCGTTCTGTGTCCTCACAGGACTAAACTAGAGTAGAGAGATACGAAGAACCTGGAATGAGATGGTCGATGTAGGGGATGAACACGGATAGCCCAAAGCGGAGCAGAGTAGCTACTCAAGTTCCTACAAAACAAAAACAACAAAAAGATCAAAAGGAAACCGGGACAAGTGTCCCGGATCCACACAGAATAAAAGTCGAACAAAGAAGATTTAGGGGAATTTTGAAAATATTTTGACTGTTTTTTTTTCGGAAGTTTTTGGCAAAAGAAGTGCAAGTTTTCGCCGAAAAGTTTGAAAGTTTTCGCTGAAAAGTTTGAAAATTTTCGCCGAAAAGTTTGATTAAAAATCGTCTGGAAAACGGGTTTTGAAAAGAAGTTTTCGCCTAAAAGTTTGGTGGTTTTCGCCGAAAACTTTGCCCTGCAGGATTGAAAATATTTTCGCAATTCCGGCAAACTTCAGAAAATCACAACTCATTTGACAAAAATCGGAACAACCTCAAACAACTTGCGATTGAAACGATGACATGCAAACTACACACGAAAAATAAGAAATCATGCAAACTGACACTTTTGGCTCCCCTGAGCCGACTCTAAAACACTGAGTTTGACATGAAATAAAAAAAATTGACTCTAGCCGTGGGTTGCTTCCCACGAAGCGCTCTTGATTAACGTCCTTGAGCTGGACGATACCTGGACGTTATTAGGAGACATCCCAACTCAGGATTTCTCTTAGGCCCGAGTTGGAGTTCATGAAATATGGCTTTAGGGATCCTCCGGCAAGTGTGAACTTCTTCCCGTGTGCGTGAATTAGCTTGGTTCGTCCATCGGGAAGATGACCAGAGATTTCAAATGGCCTGAACAGTTCTTTCGAAGAAGCGTCCTTCAGAGGATCATTCTTCTCCGGTGGCTCGGTAGATGGGGGCTGAGCAATCGGCTTCCAAATCGCCTTCGTCTTCTCTTTATTCTCCTTCTTTATCTCGCCAGGATCTTTAACTTTAAGCGATTCATGAGGGGATGCCGTCGAATCCTCCTTCTTTCTCGGCTTTTGTGTCGGCAGCTCATTCTTCATGATAGGGACCTGTCCAACAACTGACAAGCAAATTTCTGAAGAAACTCTAGATTTTTCATTAGTAACGGAGTTGACCGAAGCCAACTCCACAGCTTCAACAGATAAGCAATGCGCCTCTTCTTTGACAGGGATTTGCATACCGTCCTTGAGGCGGAATGTCATGGTATCCTTGCCGACCCTTAATGTCAACGAGCCAGTAGGGACATTAATGGTAATGCCGGCTGTTTCCATAAATGGTCGGCCTAGGAGAAGAGTGACATCTTCCCCTCGGGTATCCATAACAACAAAATCAGTCAGAATAGTAAAAGGACCACAACTGACAACCACATCTTCTATTAATCCCCTAGGTAATTTCACAGATCTGTCGCAAAACACTAAATGCATGCTAATCTGTTTCAATTCTCCTAGGTTCAATTTCTCATACAAGCAGGTAGGCATGACATTAATGGAAGAACCTAGATCAATTAAACTACGATCAATTTTCAAATCATTAATAGTGCAAGGCAAAGTAAAAGCACCGGGATTGCGACACTTAGCTGGGGGAGGTATGGCGGTTGTCTGGCTCTGGATCACAGAGCATTCTTCCTCGAGGGAGACGGAAGACAACTCTCCCTTCTTCTTGTTCTTCGCAAGATTTTTCGTGACTTTTCCAACCTCCGGTATCATCTGGATAACATCAGTAACTGGTATCTTGATATATGTGTTCTTCAAGTATCCATACCACTTTCTGTACCGGGTATCATGATCTCTCTCCTTTGATTGTGCAGCCTTAAGAAATGGAATCTGAGGCTCATATGGAGGAAGAGGTGGCGCAGGTGATGTCTTTGTTAGGGGAGGTGGGGCAGTCACCTCCTCCTCGATCTCTGGCGTGTCAATGGCTATAGCATCAGGAATCATGGCCGGATCAGGAACTGTAGGACTGGCTAATTGCTTGCCACTTCTTGTGGAGATGGCCTGAACATGCTCCTTCTTAATGGCAGAGTCGTCTTGAACCGATGATTGATTAAGGAGGGGGCTACTAGTTAGTAGGCTAAACATGTTATTCAATATGCTCTCCACTCGTTGACCTACTTCATGATTTAAGAGGGCTTGAAGCTTGAATCTCTCCTCGTGGTCATCGAGTCTTGCCAAGATCAGGTCGAGCTTCTTGTCTACCTCAATTTCCCAAGTATTCTCAAACGTATAATTCTGAGGCTGCTGTCCTCTGGTGAATCCAGGGGGATCTTGATCAATAAAATTCACTTCCCCTATAGACCAGTTATTTGCTGTACCGAAAATCTTCTGCATTTCTTTCTGCACTTCGCTCTTGATCTCATCTTCACGGCTTGGTTGGCTCTTAGCTGCTCCAAACTGTCTCTCCCAGCTTCTAGATTTAGATGCACAATTTGCAAAGTGGAGAAGAGCAGCTTCTGGTGCGAGTGCGGTGTAGTCGCCATCAGCTAGGAAGTTAACCCATTTAGCTGATTCTTCGTTCATCCCTCGGGAAAAGATCTCAGCTAGCTATCTCTGCTCGAATCCATGATGAGGGCAATCGTAGAGGAGTTCTTGGAATTCATTCCAAGCATCATATAGGCGTACTTCTCTCTTCTGAACAAATCTGGCAATGCTGTCCTTGTAAAATGTAGTTCTTGAAGGAGGAAAGTATTCCTCTACGAAGTCTTGAGCTAGACTATCCCAATCGGTGTAGTGGCCAGGTGGCTTGTAACTGAGCCATCTCTTGGCGGCGCCTCTAAGGGAGAATGGGAAGACTCGTAAGCATAATGTGTTCTTACTGAGATTCCCACTCTTGAACGTCTCGCACATGGCTAGGAAGTTCGCCAAATGTGTGCATGGGTTATCTTGCGGCTTCCCTTCGAACTGAACGTCCCTAGAGATCATTTCCAGGAAGGGGATCGTGATCTCATAGTCAGGATCGTCATCATTGTGCGGCACAGCGATGCTAGACCAAAAATTAGCCGCACTCGGTTTATAGTAATCCGCAAGACTCTTTTGAGCAGACATTGCGGTAGGGGAAGGTGGATCGGAAGTGATTTGCTTCTGAATTTTCTTAACCTGCAAAAGACAAAAACAAGCACAACCGGTGTAAAATCGAAGTGTGATGGAAAATGAAAGATGGAAAGTAGAAGAATAAAATGCCAACTCTTCTTTAAAACAATATAAAAGACTCCCCGGCAACGGCGCCAATTTGATGAGCTGTAAAACAGTGATCAAATACTACAAAGCTAAAAAGCTAAGCAGATCGTATTCCGCAGGGTTTCTTCTAATCGTTTACTCAAATATGCTAGCAATTTATTCAAGTTTGAACACGTTGTGCGTGGTGTGAGTTCCACGACTTCTAGACTAAGATGCAAGAAAATTAAAATGAAATTAAAAGACAGAATGATTGGTTGGTTCAGACAGACGACAGACAAGCTTATGTTTCGAATCCCCCTTAGATCACCAAGGCAACAGCAATCACAAGACCAGCAGATTTCAATTCTCATTCAATCAATTTCTATTCACCACCATAACTCTTGACCCTTAGGTTTAAGACTGGCGAACGTTCGCTCTATCCGATCTAACTACCAAGATTAATTAATCGCCCGGGTACGGTCGCCTCTCGCAACGACTAAACTAACTGGTGCAATTACTAATGATTTATGAGTTACTGTTGAAGCGGATTAACCCTAACTGGTTCCTACGAAAGGCACACTCCAATGAATAGGTTAATTGGTTGAATTGATGTTTTAAAGAGAGGCGAGCGTTCACTTCTATCCTCAGCTTAACAAGAATCTAAACTAGGTGATCAAGAAAGACAAGTTTTAATATTTTAAAGCAGGGAAGCTGTCTGGCGACAAACCCTAACTCAACACAAACTAATCTATGCGATCAACCAGAAAAGAAACACAAGAACAATGAAACTAATCTAGCCGTCAACTAGACAAGAAACGCAGTACAATAATCAAGAACAAAACAACCATGCAAAGAGAAACTGATTGAACTTTGAATCTAATTACCGCCAATCCGTGACCGCTTTAAAGCCCTGGGTCACTTAGGGTTCATCTAATCTAAGCTCTACAAGTTTATCTACTCATATCTGACAAACAAGAATCAAAGACGACAGAAGGATTCATCTTATAGAAAGGAAGAACAGGAAAGGATCTGAAAAACCTAATTTCGGATGATCCGTGAAGCTTCGATCTTGAGAATCTTCAATTCCTAGCTCCGAGCGTCTTTCGGGATGGATTGATGGCGTCACGATCTCTCTGATAGCTCCGAAATACTCTCTCAACTCTCCTCAAGTCGTGGCTGATCTCTCTCTATTGAATGTTAACAAATCTGGCTTCGAAAAGTCTATTAATACCCCCGAAAACCCTTTCCTTGTTGGAAAAGCTGAAAATTTCCCGTCTGGGAAGCTTACACGGTGTGTAAGCTCACAGTGTATTTAGTTTACACGGCATGTAAGCTCCAAAACGTAGCGTATTGAGCTGGGCAGCACTCCAACTTGTTTCGATCATTCTCGCTCCGTTTGAACTCCGATTTAGTCTCCGTTTGAAGCGCTGGACTCGTGAGAGAGTCCTCTATAATGTGGTAACCTGGGCTCAACATAAAAGCTCACAAAAGGGTAAAAATAGCCGAGAAATGGACAATGTACGCACTAGGAGCCGATAATCACAAAGTTACGACAAATGCACCAAATACTCATCAAAATGGCATCAAAGGGTATGAAATGTTGCTTAAATGAGGCTGATAATCACATCAAATTGAGTGTCATCAACCACTATCCATGGATTAACTCTTCGAGCACGATGAGGACTAGTACCAGAATGTGCTTGACTCATTGGCCCCTTCAGGGCTTCTGGAGCTGACCACCCTAGCTGCTGACTTTCCAGACGTTGCTCTCCAGGAGTTATGGGCTACATTCGAGCTGGATGAGCACAAGAGGAGGCAGCACAAAAAGGTCATTGATGAACTGCGGTATAGCGGTTTGATCAAATAACTGTCAAGCATAAAGCAGGACAGATCGTATTCCACGGGTCTCCTCTACTTGCTTACTCAAATATGTTGGCAATTAAATTCTAGGTTAAACACTTAGTGCGTGGTGTGAGTTCCACGACTTCTATACTAAACAGCAAGGCAATATGAAACGAAAATTAAATGCAGAAATAAAAAAGATTGATTGATTAACTTTGACAGACGACAGGTGAGCTTAGACTTTGAATCCCCCTTAGATCACCAGAGCATTGGCAGTCAACAGACCAGCGATTTTTGATTCTAGCTCATTCAGTTCTCAGACACCACCATAACTCCTGACCCTTAGGTTTGGCGAACGTTCGCTCTATCCGATCTAGCTACCACGATTAATTAGCCGCCGGGTACGGTCGCCTCTCGCAACGACTTAACTAACTGGTGTAATTACTAACGAATTATGAGTTACTCTTGCAATGGATTAACCCTAATTGGTTCCTACGAAAGGCACGCTCCAATGATTAGGTTATTTGTTCGATTTGGTGTTTTACAGTAAGGCGAGCATTCGCTTCTATCCTTAGCTTAACAAGAATCTAATCTACGTGGCCAAACCAGACAAGAAACACAGAGAACAAGGAACAAATCAAACATGAAGGAGAAACTGAATGAATTTCGAATCTAATCACCGCCGGTCGGTGATCGCTTTAAAGCCCTGGGTCACTTAGGGTTCATCTAATCTAAGCACCAAGAGTTTAGCTACTCATATTCAATACAGAAGGATCGAAGAGAAACAAAGAATACATCTCAGATAGGAAAGACAGAGAAGAACTGTAAAACCTAATTTCGACGAATCCTTGCAGCTTCAATCTGCTGGATCTTCAACTCCTAGCATTGGTTCTCCGAGATGGATGGATGGTGTCACGATCCGTTCCTGGCTCCTCGAACTCTCTTCACTGGTCCTCTCTCTAATCTCTATCTTCTGATTTTTTAGTGTAAAAATTGATTGATCCTTTCAGCTGCCGGCTTTTTGTATTTAAACGTACCCGAGATTCTGCTGATTTTTACTGATATTTTGGCCGAAAATATGGGGGTTTTCGGCGAAAACTCGTGTTGATAAATTAACTTGCTTCGTCTATTTCTGCTGTTCCGAAAGGCTGGGAGTTCCCGACGAAAACTTTAGGGTTTTCGCCGAAAACTTCTTCTTTTGAAGGACTGCCATTTTGTTCTTGAGTTTTTGGCGAAAACACAAGGAGATTTTTGCCAAAAACATGTGTGTAAAGTGGAGCAGGATTTCTCCTAACTTGAATGACTTCTCTGGTTGATTCGGGTGTGATTCCTCGGGGTTCCAATGCCTCAGACACGTCCTTGGCTACTATATTCGACGGCAAATACTTGTGATAAAATGAAAACACTAGAAAACCATCAAATAGACCCAAAACGGGCTGAGGTAACACAAATGGCATGAGATAGAGCAATTGATTGAACATTAGCTATTCTGCCCTAAAAACCATGTCTTAAGCAAGGAAATGTCGCTTAAATGAGGCTGATAATCACGTCAAATTGAGTGTCATCAGTCGTCTCCTTCTATCTTGGCGGGGTGTACAGAGATCTGACCTACGATGAGTTTGCAGCTCATCTCGGCATCCCTCGGGAGCACTACCAGGGTCATCACCTCGGCTGGGAGAACAACACTGGCAACGGAGAGGAGTATGACGCGCTCTGGAGCCACATGACTGGAGTGCCAAATGATCAGACCACGACACATAACTCGGTTAAGTCACTCTCCCGCCCTCTCTATCGTTTTATTCATATGGTTTGCGTAGAGCCCTATTGTTTGCTCCAAAAGAGCCGCCACCACATCAGCAGAGAGGAGCTCCTTCTTCTACGCGCCATCTGGGAAGGTTATTCCCGTCATCCCGATGGGTGCTTGCACGCCTATTCCGCCAGAAGACTCAGAAGCCGAGACCGCCTAGCTCACTCCTGGGTGGCAACTTTGTAGGCCGGCTCATCATCTCCCTCGATCTCAGCCAGTCATATGGCCCGGACGTCTCAAGACACAGAGTACACACCGTAGGTGGTGATTTAGCAGTCGAGTACGCCCTCCAGCTGGACCTTGGTCCACAGATGGCGGCAGCTCCCCCTCCCTACCAAGAGACCGAGTCAAAGGAAGAAGATGATTCTGAGAAGCAGCAGCCTCAGCCGGAGCCGGAGTTTGATGATCATATACCCTCGCCACATCATCAGGCAGGGTACGCATACCCGCACCAGCCACCCCTCCAGGGTGATTTCCAAATGCCTCATCCTCAGCATCGACCGCATCTAGCTGATCTGGGAGAGCTGTATGAGCGTCTCCAGGAGTGGCGAGTCACAGACACCGCCACTCAGGATGCCAGATGGGTTATTATGCAGCAGCACATGCGCCACACTACGAGAGATATGAGGCGCAGCTGGCGTGGCAGCGGCAGGTCAATGACGCCCTCCACATTCCACCTCCTGATGCACCTGACCAGCAGTGATCGGGTTGTATTCCTTTTCTGGTCCTTTCTTTTTATTTCTTCTTTTCGGATCTCGATCCAAATTTTTTCTATGTGGATCCGGGACCCTTGTCCCGGTTTCCTTTTTATCTTTCATTTGTTTTTGTTTTGTAGGCAGTTGGTAGATTTCCTTTGCTTCAGGATCTACTACGCTTCCCTTCGCTTCGGTAGATTCCCTCCGCTCCGAGGATCCGTGTTCATCCACTACACCAACCATCTCGGTCCAGGTTCTTCTACTTCTCTCAACTCTAGTTTTAGTCCTGTGAGGACACAGAACGGTTTAAGTGTGGGGTAGGATGTCAGAGAACCTTGCATGAACTTGATTGCCCTTGATTGTGTTTTTGTGTGCTTCGTGGTTCCTTTCCAGTCTCTCTAGCATTATAATGGCTTGATGTGACTTTAATTAGTGCATTTTAAGCTTATGAATGACCTTTGAAATGCTCGTGTTTATTCGTGAAATGACATGACTTATATGCTTTTATTGAAGTTTTGTGCAAAGTGTCATTTTATTGTCCGGTTGCCACTTTGGAGTCAAATTCGTGGTCTATTGGAGTTGCCTCTGTGCATTTTCAGGTTATGGCATCAAAGTACGGATGACAAGGAGCGCATAGGAGCAAACGGGAGGTCATTTGGAGGCCGGACGAGGGAGATATGAGCATTACAAGATCGAGCTTTCTGCAGAGTGCAGGGGTGCACGCCGTGCAGATGTGCACGCCGTGCAGGGGTGCACGCCGTGCAGGGGTGCACGCCGTGCACTGTCCCCTGCACTATAAATACCTTCGTTTTTGGCCATTTTGAGGGAGGATATGATATCTTTTGAACCCAAAACACATACCCACGAACCCTCAAACCCTAGAACACGTTTTTGGAGCAATTTGAAGCCATTGGAGCTAGGATTGAAGCCAACAAACCTTGGGAGAAGTGCTTACAAGTGGAGAAGTGAAGATCATCTCAAGGATTCATCCATGGTGTTCTTGGTGACCATTCTTCCTTCTTTTCTCTTTACTCCCTTGGCCATGTGTGGCTGAGTTTCTAGGGTTCATCTTGGATGGGTAGATTAGTTGTGCTATGATAGAGAGATGGTTGTATAGAACTTGCCATGATTGATCTTGGTTGTATGAGGATGATTCCTAGACTTGTTCTTAATGCCATTTTATGCCATGTTTGCTTAATTTGGTCCATTCAATGTGATTTGATGCATGAGAGTGCTTGGATTGCATAGATTGTAGGTCTAGGGATTGAAGTGAGTGTGTTCTAAGAGATTAGATTGTCTTATTTCAACCATTTTCACTTGATTTCTCTCTTGGGCATTTTATCGAACACTTGGTGTGCATGTGGATTTTCATTCAATTGAGTTTGAAAAGGCTTTTTGGTGAATCTCTTAGTGTTAGAGCATTGATATGAGAGTGTTGTGCCTAGCCTTGTGGTCATAGAGTCTTAAGAGAGGGTCTTGTGTCTTGGCATTTCATCAAACACTTAGAATGCATCCTTTTTCACTTAGCTTGAGAGCGAGAGCCTAAGTTGAGTGGTATTAGGATAGGGATTAGGTGCTACGAGAGTGCATTGAGTCTATAGAAGTGAAATGCATGGTCATCCGAATGCAAACTCGATCTTAATTGGCTTGTTTGTTCAATTAGTCATCTTGAGCATGATGAAACTACCCACCAAGAGAGCCCCCTTTGTCTTTGATTTGAACTACCTTTCTTCTTGCTTAATCTTTGTTAGTATTGCATTTCTTTGCCTTTGTTTCTGATTTTCTCGATCAAACCAAACCAATTTCAAATGTCTAGACCGTCTATGAGAAGTGTGAGTATTGGTCTATGAGAGGACCCCGTGGAATACGACCTTGGTAAAATCGCTTTTATCAAGTTTTTGGCGCCGTTGCCGGGGAGTCTCTCATTCCTTTGAAAGCACTTAGTAGTGGACCGATCTATTCACTTCCTTCCACTTTACTTTTTGCTTCCTTGTTGCCCTTTGTTTACTTTATTATCCCGCATCGTTGTATTACTCGGGTGTGTTTGTTGTGCTTGTTTGCAGGAGATTTTGGGTTAGTGCATGAGGCGTTCAGCTCGTCTTCAAGCACAAATCCAAGGACTAGAACAAGTGCTCGAGTCACCTACCACTTCCCCACCTCCTACAGTTGAAGGAGAAGAAGTTGATCGCATCTCACACCACACTATGTCTCATCACGAGGATGAAGATAACCATTCGGAGCATTCTCACCATACCAATGATGATGATCACTCATAAAGGGGTGCAAGACGTACCTTGGCGGATTATGCTCGTCCTACTCTTGAAGGGGCAGCCTCTAGCATTGTTCGAAGACCCGTCAATGCTAGGAACTTTGAGCTCAAGCCTAATATGATCCAAATGGTTCAAAATGGAGTGGTGTTCAATGGCATTGATGGTGAATGTCCATCTAGGCATCTCAAGGACTTCTTGGAGATATGTGACACGGTTAAGAATGACCAAGTTCACCCGGATTGTGTGAGACTCCGGCTCTTTCCTTTCTCACTCAAAGGTAGAGCTAAGTCATGGTTGGAGAATCAACCGAGTAGAGCTTTCACCACATGGGAGGGCCTAGCCGAAGCTTTCCTTGAAGAGTTCTTTCCTCCCTATATGACGGATGCAATCCGAGACCGCATTAACCACTTCACACAACACAAGGGAGAGCTCTTCCATGAGACTTGGAATAGGTTCCAAGCCATTCTTCGGTCTTGTCCTCATCACAACTTCGCCGAATGGAGCTTGGCGGACATCTTTGCTAGGTCCCTTGATTTTGAGAATACAAGGATGATCAACCAAGCCGCCGGAGGTGACTTAAGGACGCTCACTCCCGAAGATGCTCTAGAACTCTTCGCGGAGATGGCCAACAAGACAAGGAGTTGGTCTCGACAACAACCTCCTAAGTCTAAGTATGGAAGTGACACGCACTATGATTCTCGGTCCGTAAGTGTTGATGTACCAAAGGAGTCGTCTAGCTATGGGAAGAAGCCTAAGTTACCGGGGCACCGAGATGAAGATGATCCAATGATCGCTCTCCTTATGTCTAAGATCGACGCCATGGCTTCACAAGTAAGCAATCTTAGTATGCCTAAGACTCCCTCTAAGCCATCTAAAGTGGGTAATCCACCGGTTGCTTCGGTATTTTGTTGTGAGTGTTGTAGAGGCCAAGGCCACGATGCAAATGTATGCCCTTCCGCTACTAATGAGCCTAACCAAGATGAAAACATTGAGGAAGTAAGCTTTGCACAAGGTCAAGGATTCCATGGTAACTTCAACCCTCAAGGGAACTATCAAGGGGGTAACTACAACCGTCGTTGGAACTAAGGAGGTGGGTACAACAAGCCTAACCAAGGGTACCAAGGCCAAGGTAATCAAAGTGGTGGTTATAACAAGGGTTACAACCAAGGTAATCAAGGAGGATTCCAAGGTTACAAGGGGTACAATCAAGGTAACCAAGGAGGAAACCTATGTAATCAATGGGGAAAATCAAAAGCAAGGCAACCAATGGAACCAAGGGGGAAACCAAAACCAAGGTAACCAAGGAGACAACCAAAATCAAGGTAACCAAGGTGGTGAGCAAGGTTCTAATCCACCGGGGATGTATAATCATAAGGGTAATGGGCCGCCCGGTTTCACCAAGCCTTCTCAAACAAAGAGGGTGGTTCTACAATCTCCCAAGAAGACACCAATGCGGCAATGATTCAACTTATCAAGAATCAACAAGCTTCAATTGCAAATTTGGAGAATCAAATGGGTCATATTGCTAAGGCACTTTCGGAGAGAACTTCGGGCTCTTTACCTTCCAATACCGAGATCAACCCCAAAGGTCCGGAGCATTGCAAGGTAGTGACCTTGAGAAGTGGAAGACCCTTGCAAGATACAACCTCTACCCCAATTGACTCTAAAAAGGTACAAGATCCTAATCTAATGGTTGATGATGATGATATTAATGATCCTCCTTCGGATGAAGTTGAGGTTGAAGTCGAACCTCCTACGGGTAATGTGAGCACCAAGGTTGCCAAGGAACCTAGTAAGGCTACATCGAGTACACCACCGGTCTCTCCTCCCGCACCGGTTGTATCTCCATACAAGCCTAAGCCTCCATACCCATCTCGAATGAAGAAGGATGGCCTTGAGAAGGTTTTCAAGAAGTTTGTGGAGCGGATTAGTCAAATGCAATTCTCTCTTCTGTTTCCCGAAGCAATGACTATGATGCCCCAATATGCTAAGTTCATGAAGGAACTCTACACCAACAAGAGAAAGCTACCGGAGACACCTCTAGTCCACCTTAATGAGGAATGCTCCGCCGTTCTTTTCAAAAGTCCACCCAAAAAGCTCAAGGATCCGGGTACCTTTACTATCCCTTGTGCTATTGGTAATATTTCTCTTGCTAATGGTCTTGCGGATCTAGGTGCTAGTATCAATGTCATGCCTTATTGCATATTTGAGAAGCTAGGGTTGTCTAATCTTCGTTCTACTCGTATGTACATTCAACTTGCGGACAAGTCAACCAAGAGTCCTAGGGGGATTGTTGATGATGTGCTAGTTAAAGTAGGCCCTTTTGTCTTCCTAGTTGACTTTGCGGTCATAGATACCGATGATGTGGATGTCTCATTGATATTTGGTAGACCATTCCTAGCTACTTCTCGTGCTTTGATTGATGTGCATGACGGAAAATTGACATTGAGAGTAGGACAAGAGAGTGTCACATTTTGCATAGCCGATGGCATGAAGTTTGCTCACGCACAAGATGATTTAGAGTACTCTTGTGATACTATTGCTTCGGCTAGTGTGTGTAGTATTTCTAACTTCGTGTGTCGAGATTCTTTGGATGTTTGCCTTAGAACGGATGTGCAGGAACATTTAGGCACCCCGGAGTTAAAAGCTCAAGTGGCTTACCTTGATGAAGGGAGAGACAAGTTAGAGGGTGAAACGGTTTTTGTTGCTCTCCCGAAGGTGGAAAGGGTAAAGACCTCCTATGAAGAACCACCTACTCTTGAGCTCAAGCCTCTTCCCGCACATTTGGAGTATGCTTTTCTCATGCCAGATTCTAAGCTACCGGTCATCATCAATTCTGAGCTTCTACCCGAGCAAAAGGACCGTCTAGTGGAGCTCCTCAAGAAGTACATGAGAGCTATTGCGTGGAGCATCTCGGATATTCGAGGTATAAGTCCACATTTTGCTCACATCGGATCCTTATGGAGGAAGATTTCAAGCCGGTTGTGCAACCACAAAGAAGGTTAAATCCTAACATGAAGGAGGTTGTGAAGAAAGAGGTTATTAAGCTTATGGATGCGGGGATTATCTTTCCTATCTCGGATAGCCCTTGGGTTAGCCCCGTGCAAGTTGTTCCCAAGAAAGGAGGGATCACGGTGGTAGCTAATGACAAGGATGAGCTTATCCCGACAAGGACGATCACCGGGTGGCGTGTTTGCATAGATTATCGTCGACTCAATGATGCCACTAGGAAGGATCACTTTCCTCTACCTTTCATGGATCAAATGCTCGAGCGTCTCTCCGGTCACGAGTACTATTGTTTCTTGGATGGTATGTCCGGGTACTTCCAAATCCCGATCGCCTCGGAGGACATCGAGAAGACCACATTCACATGCCCCTTCGGTACTTTTGCTTATCGACGGATCCCCTTTGGGTTGTGCAACGCTCCCGCTACCTTCCAACGGTGTATGCTTGCCATTTTCGATGATTTCGTGGAAGATATCATGGAAGTGTTCATGGACGACTTCTCGGTTTTTGGGGATTCATTCGACCTATGCTTGAGGAACCTTGAGAAGGTCTTGCGTCGGTGTGAAGAGACCAATCTTGCATTAAGTTGGGAGAAGTGTCATTTCATGGTCAATGAGCGGATTGTTCTTGGTCATAAGATCTCTAAAAAGGGCATTGAGGTTGACAAGGCAAAATTGGAGACCATCTCCCAACTTCCTCCACCCTCATCCGTGAAAGCCGTGAGAAGCTTCTTGGGGCATGCCGGTTTCTATAGGCGCTTCATCAAAGACTTCTCAAAAATAACTACTCCTATGACTCGGCTTCTTGAGAAGGATGTGGAATTTCGTTTTGATGAAGAGTGCTTGCAAGCTTTTGAACTCCTCAAGGGTAAGCTCACGAATGCCCCTATACTCATTGCTCCGGATTGGTCAAAGTCATTTGAGTTGATGTGTGATGCTAGCGATTACGCCATTGGAGCGGTTCTAGGCCAACGAATCGATAAGAGATTCCACCCAATATACTATGCAAGTAAGACTCTCAAAGATGCTCAAAGGAACTACACAACTACGGAGAAGGAGCTCTTGGCCATAGTGTTTGCTTTTGATAAGTTTAGGTCCTACTTGGTACGTTCTCACACTATTGTCTTCACGGACCACCAAGCTTTGAGGTACCTTCTATCTAAGACCGATGCTAAACCAAGGTTGATCCGATGGGTCCTTCTATTGCAAGAGTTTGATATTGAGATTTGAGATAAGAAGGGGTCTGAGAATGTAGCCGCCGACCACTTGTCTCGCTTGGAAGAGGCGGAAATGGTACACAATGGTAATGAAGAGATCAATGACAACTTCCCCGATGAGCTATTATTCGCTATAGCAACTTTAGAGTTCAAGGAACCTTGGTTCGCGGATTTGGCTAACTATCTTGCTAGTGGAGACTTGAAGGAGGGCCTCTCCACTCAAAACAAAAGGAAGTTCTTTGCGGATTTGAAACATTACTATTGGGACGATCCTTTGTATTTCGAGTTGGCTCGGATGGTATGATTAGAAGATGTGTCACTTATGGAGAGTCTAAGGACATCATGTGACATTGCCACTCCGGTCCTACGGGTGGACATCATGGAGCAAATCGCACGGCTCGCAAGGTACTTGAGTCCGGATTCTTTTGGCCCTCGATCTTCCAAGATTGTCAAGACTTTGTCAAGTCTTGCGATGCGTGTCAACGTTCAGGTAACATCTCTTCCCGTAATGAAATGCCTCAAAATGTCTCGTTAGTGGTAGAAATATTTGATATATGGGGTATTGATTTCATGGGACCGTTTCCTACTTCGCATGGTAACAAGTACATATTAGTTGCGGTAGATTACGTGTCTAAATGGGCGGAGGCACAAGCTTTGCCTACCAATGATGCCCGAGTCGTAGGGAAGTTTCTTGTTAAGTTGTTCACCCGTTTTGGTACCCCTCGTGCTATCATTAGTGATCGAGGTACTCATTTTCAAGGGCAATTCGATAGAGTATGCCACCGGTTCGGCGTCACTCATCGGATGTCCACCTCGTATCACCCTCAAACTAGTGGCCAAGCCGAGGTGACCAATAGGGAACTTAAGAGAATCTTAGAGAAGACAGTCGACCAATCACGGAAAGATTGGTCGAAGAAGCTTGATGACGCTCTATGGGCCTACCGCACGGCCTACAAGACCCCTATAGGCACTACTCCCTATAGGATGGTCTATGGCAAAGCATGCCATTTGCCGGTAGAGCTCGAGCACCAAGCTTATTGGGCACTGAAATTTCTAAACCTTGATATGAGTCTCGCAGGAGAAGAGCGTAAGTTTCAGGTACATGAGCTCGAGGAGTATCGCCATCATGCATACGAGAATGCAAAGCTTTACAAGGAGAGGACGAAGCTCATTCATGATTCCCGTTTGAAGTCGGGCAAGGATTTCAAAGTTGGTGATAAAGTTCTCCTATACAACTCTCGGCTCAAGCTCTTTCCCGGGAAATTGAGGTCTCGTTGGTCCGGCCCCTTTACGGTAACTCATGTTTTTCCTTATGGCACCATCGAGGTAATCTCTCCATCCCAAACCGAACCTTTTAAGGTGAATGGCCATAGACTTAAGCATTATGTTGTTAGTGATACTATAGGTGCTGTTGAGGTCTTGTCTTTGGTCGTGCCTTGAGTGTTCCTTGCTTCGTCGAGCTTAAGACGTTAAACAAGCGCTTCTCGGGAGGCAACCCGAGTGTTTTTCATGTCTTTTCTTCTTGATTTGATTGCGTGATTGTGTGTTTTTGTGGTGTTCAAGGTCCTTGAGTTGTTGTGGTGTCCTTTGTGGTCTCGTAGGCGTTGAAATTCTGAAGTTCGGGGTCCGTTTTGGGTTGATTTGTCGGTGTTTTGGTCGTTTTTCGTCGAGGTGAAAATTTGTTTTTTTTAGCTGAGGAGGTGCACGCCGTGCACCACTGCACGCCGTGCACCGTGCACGGTTTGGTGCACGTGCTGTCCAGGAGGTTTCGAAAGAAATTTCAGCTCCAAGGTGCACGCCGTGCATCCATGCACGCCGTGCACCCTGCACGCCGTGCACACTTGCACGCCGTGCACCTGATCTTTCCCTTTACATTGTTTCGGTTTGGTCAGTGGTTGAGTCCTTGTTTTTCCGGTTTGAGTCATTGTTCGGTTTGGTTTTGGGCCACCCAACTCACTTGACCCAGCTGATCCGACCCAACCCACCCACCAACCGACCCACCACCCGACCCGGCTGACCCACCCACCCCAACCCAACCCCCCTTATCCCCTCCGTCCTCACACCGACCCAGCCCCCCTCTACTCTCTCACCGACCACCCCCCAGCCACCACTCTCAACCCAGCCGACGCCGCCACCAGCACCTCCAGCTGCCCGCCGACTCCAATCAACCGCCCGACGCCACCACACCGCCCAGCTGCCGCCACCAACTCCTGCCCGCCACCAATTCCATCCCACCCGCTTCTCCCACTCCAGCCGCCGAAGCTTCCTCACCCGCCCAGCCGCCGCCACCCGTACACGCCTGCCGACCGCCCGCCGACCACCAGTGACTCCAATCAACTGCCCGCCACCAATTCCATCCCACCCGCAACTCCCGATCCCGCCGCCGACTTCCCGACTGCCAACAACCAGCCGCCGCCGCCGCACCAGACCCGCCTGCCGACTCCAATCACCCGACGACGCCACCCCCTTCCGTTCCACCGACCCAGCCGCCCTCTCACTCTCTCTTTCACATAGCCGCCGCCCCCGCCACCAACTCCTGCCCGCCGGCTCCCTTTTCCCACTCCAGCCGCCACTCCATTTCGCCCTGCCCCAATCTCAGGTTTCTTTTTTTTTTGCTTGTATTTTCTGATTTGGTTGCTTGAGTTAGTTGGCAGTGGTAGTGTGGTTTGATTGAATGTTGATATTGTTGGCTTGCTTTGATTTGTGGAGTTGGGCATTGATTTTGATTGTTAGGATTTTGATGTGAGGGGTGTGGTTTGTTGAGTTGGTTTGTTTGTTTACTTGTGGTGTGGTGTTTCTTTGAGTGTTGGCAGATTCTAATTGCTTAGTTTAGGGTGTGGGATTTGCTTGGTTTCATGTGAGCAGGTTTGGGGTTATGGCGTTGCTTGTGTCCTTTGTTGAGCCGATTTTGGCTTTGTGAGATTGATTGATTGTTCTTGATTGGTGGCTGATTTGATTATTCTTGATTGGTGGATGTTTGCACAGGATTAGTGGTGGCTTGATGGGGGCGGCATGTTGTTTTATCGTGATTTATTTGAATGGTGGAGTTAGGTGTGGTTGTTAGTGTTTGACTTGTGATCCTCCTCCGTGCCTATCATTGTGATGTGTCTTTTGTTTCTACAGGTTCTGAATTCAGGGGCTGAATTCCATTCTTTGTGTGAGGAGGGGTGTGGTTAATCACCACTCATTGGTTTAAATTTGTGCATTCCTCCTTACATTGTGTGGACTTAGGCTTATATGTTCTTGATTCGTGTTTTTGATCCATTATGCATGCCTTTTGCTTAACTGTGGATCTCTGTGATTTGATTTTTGCTAGCATAGGTTGTTGCATTTGAACTTGATGATCTTCAATCGTGCTCAATGTTGTGATCATGTGTTATGACTAGGCGCCTTGATAGGGTTTGTGTTAGGAGTGTGCCCTTCTTGTTGATTCTTTGTTTGCACTTCTTTTGCAGGATGCCTCCTAAGGGTAAAGCAGCTTCTTCATCCTCCGCCCCCAAGCGATCCAAGACACCAGCTTCCAAGGAGAGGAAGGGACAGACTGGGGAGTCTTCTGCTCCTCCACCACGGTCGCCTTCGCCGCCTCCAGCTCCTCGTGGCGTCGACCCTCCTGAGTCAGTGGTTCAGAGGATCTTCGACTTCGACCCCAGGGATCGGGCTTACAGTCGTTATCAGGTTATGGCAAGATGGCCTGTGGCGAGGCAGGGTAGATTTGATTTTGAGGGGTTGCAGAGTCATGATGGTTGGTTGGATGCTTTGAAGACTTTGGCTGATGGAGCCGGTATTTGGCCGCTCTTGGAGGTTGACGAGAGGGCGTATGAGTGGCCTACAAAGGAGTTCTTGAGCACTCTCACCGTGGAGTGTCACGAGACCACTAGTGAGGTTTGTGTGCGCTTCAGGCTCGGCGGGATGGCGCGTGTGTGCTCCATTGACGAGTTTGGATACCGCCTTGGGTTCTATGAGTGGGTGCAGGTTCAAAGTGGCGAGCTCTCTGGGTTGGCTCTCATATCTTCTCTTGCGAGGGACGCCAAGAGTGCATTCTTCAAGGAAATTGCACCGAGGACTAGAGGTTATTCAGCTCGCTTATCCAAGGTCACAGAAGTGAATCGGCCTATGCTGAAGCTCCTCCATCACTTCTTCCGGCACTCCATCACCCACAGGAAGTCATCCTCCTCTCCAGGTGTAGTCTCAGTCAGAGATTTGTTTCTCTTTTATTGCTTGAAGAGGGGCATCAAGCTGCATCTAGGTGATTTAGTGCTAGGAGCCCTCCTTCAGATACAAGCTAATGACACTATTGGTGTTCTGCTGGGAGGAGGATTTGTGACCAGGTTGGTGCGTGGGTATGAGTGCCTTGATGCTTTTGGTCCTGCTCCAGCATTTGTCGAGCCTCGACCAGTTCTCTTGAGGATTGTCCTACCTACAGCTCAGATCACAGACCTTCTGGTTCCGACTTGTCGGGTCTCAGATGATGACAGTGATGAGGAGGATGTAGAGATCGACCCTACTTCGCTTCATGAGCTTATCTCGGGGATGGGTCGCCTCACGACCGTAGTGGAGGATATTCGTGAGGGACAGAGGAGAGACAGTGTGGCGATACAGGATCTTAACAGAAGAGTTCAGAACCTAGAGGCGTGCAACGCTAGGGACTTTGAGAGCCAGCAGTTCTATGGACAGCAGCTTGGTCAGGTGCATGAGGTTCAGCAGTTTCAGGGTATCCAGATTACTCAGATTCAGCATTCTCAGTACTGGCAGCAGCATCAGTCCTACTACTACCAGGAGAGCTTCCACTCTGAGTCCGGCCCCTCCAGCACTTGGGCAGTCTTTCCACCGCCTCCCCCGTTTGACGGCTACCATCCATGGTCACAGTGGCCTGGGCACCCACGACCACCACCCCACTGAGAGCCGCAGGATCACTCACCACTTCTCAGGACTTTGGATTTTTTCCTTTCTTTTATTTCTGTTTATGACTGCATGTTTTGTTGTGTTTGACTTCTGATTTTCTCTTTTCATTTCTGGCTTTGCACTTGTCATGTTGTTGGATCACACATCTCATCCGTACTCTCATCTTGTCGACTATGGGTTGTGTTTGAGTGGTATGCCCTCCCTTGTTTTCTACAGGTACCCCTGATTCAGGTCCTCGTCCTGAACAGGTTACTTGACCCGGGATTCCATCTCCGGCTTCTCTTCTTCACCGCGCGGTATATTCGTTCCACCTTATCCTCTCTCTCTCTTGATCATTGAGGACAATGCTCATGTTAGTCGTAGGGGAGTTTGAGTTTTGGTGTGATTATTTGTCGGTAGAAGTCTAAAGCTATGTTGTGATGTGTTGCTTGATCTTAATTGAATGTCGAATTCCTCTTTGTAAATCGTTCGGTTCTTGACTCTTGGTGTTTAATTGACTTCAAGTTTTCACAATGACGTTTAGACTGTCCTGCTTAGAACCTATAACCAGCATGTTAGCACTAATATCAAATGAGTCTGGGCCAGAACTGAGATTTTATCACTCTTGCATGTTGGTTGATTGGTTTGATACGTGTTTTTGTACCGCTCGATAGCACCGGTCTAAGATGATGAAGGCAATCAGAATTTTCACCCTTTTCCATGTCTTTCTTTACCCTTTTTGATCCTTCGTGATTAGGGCTTGAGATTAGACGGAATCCAATTGGAAATCTTGTGTGGAAGTTGTAAGGGGCTAAGGATCAAGTGGCTAAATTGTTAAGAAAAAAAAAATGCTCAAAAGAAAAGCTAGGCAAGCTCGGCACCTAAGTGAAGTGTCGGGTTGAGCACTAAGCAAAAGGGCAAAGGCTGTGAGCTAGGCAGGTTCAACACCTAAGTGAAGTGTTGAATCGAGCACTAGTATGCAGTAAGAAAAAAAAAAGAAAGAAAAAGAGTTCTCAAATGTAGCCCTTGATCCTAGCCAGAGTTTTGTAAAGTGCGGATCTAGAAGCGGATGAAATCGAGTCGATAGCCACATCATAATCACTCACCACTTACGATCCATGTCCCGATTTCAAGTCCTTTTGATTAGAGTTGGTGTTGTCGTGGTCGGTTTTGCTGTGTCCCAATCAACCACTACTTGAAGTGTGCAGAAATTAGTGAGGTTTAGACTTGTTTGGTTGATGTTCTTGCATGTGTAGGTTTAGTTTGTTCGTGGAACAGTTTAAGCTAAATTGTGATTGCTTGAATCTCAATGGACCGAACTTGTCATTTGTGAACTTGGATGTTTTCTAATTCATTTGCTTGAGGACAAGCAAAGCTTAGTCGTAGGGGAATTTGATGTGACTTTAATTAGTGCATTTTAAGCTTATGAATGACCTTTGAAATGCCCGTGTTTATTCGTGAAATGACATGACTTATATGCTTTTATTGAAGTTTTGTGCAAAGTGTCATTTTGTTGTCCGGTTGCCACTTTGGAGCCAAATTCGTGGTCTATTGGAGTTGCCTCTGTGCATTTTCAGGTTATGGCATCAAAGTACGGATGACAAGGAGCGCATAGGAGCAAACGGGAGGTCATTTGGAGGCCGGACGAGGGAGATATGAGCATTACAAGATCGAGCTTTCTGCAGAGTGCAGGGGTGCATGCCGTGCAGATGTGCACGCCGTGCAGGGGTGCACGCCGTGCAGGGGTGCACGCCGTGCACTGTCCCCCGCACTATAAATACCTTCATTTTTGGCCATTTTGAGGGAGGATATGATATCTTTTGAACCCCAAAACACATACCCACGAACCCTCAAAACCTAGAACACGTTTTTGGAGCAATTTGAAGCCATTGGAGCTAGGATTGAAGCCAACAAACCTTGGGAGAAGTGCTTACAAGTGGAGAAGTGAAGATCATCTCAAGGATTCATCCATGGTGTTCTTGGTGACCATTCTTCCTTCTTTTCTCTTTACTCCCTTGGCCATGTGTGGCTGAGTTTCTAGGGTTCATCTTGGATGGGTAGATTAGTTGTGCTATGATAGAGAGATGGTTGTATAGAACTTGCCATGATTGATCTTGGTTGTATGAGGATGATTCCTAGACTTGTTCTTAATGCCATTTTATGCCATGTTTGCTTAATTTGGTCCATTCAATGTGATTTGATGCATGAGAGTGCTTGGATTGCATAGATTGTAGGTCTAGGGATTGAAGTGAGTGTGTTCTAAGAGATTAGATCGTCTTATTTCAACCATTTTCACTTGATTTCTCTCTTGGGCATTTTATCGAACACTTGGTGTGCATGTGGATTTTCATTCAATTGAGTTTGAAAAGGCTTTTTGGTGAATCTCTTAGTGTTAGAGCATTGATATGAGAGTGTTGTGCCTAGCCTTGTGGTCATAGAGTCTTAAGAGAGGGTCTTGTGTCTTGGCATTTCATCAAACACTTAGAATGCATCCTTTTTCACTTAGCTTGAGAGCGAGAGCCTAAGTTGAGTGGTATTAGGATAGGGATTAGGTGCTACGAGAGTGCATTGAGTCTATAGAAGTGAAATGCATGGTCATCCGAATGCAAACTCGATCTTAATTGGCTTGTTTGTTCAATTAGTCATCTTGAGCATGATGAACCTACCCACCAAGAGAGCCCCCTTTGTCTTTGATTTGAACTACCTTTCTTCTTGCTTAATCTTTGTTAGTATTGCATTTCTTTGCCTTTGTTTCTGATTTTCTCGATCAAACCAAACCAATTTCAAATGTCTAGACCGTCTATGAGAAGTGTGAGTATTGGTCTATGAGAGGACCCCGTGGAATACGACCTTGGTAAAATCGCTTTTATCAAAGCCATCATCATACATTCCCATCATCCATCTCATTATAAACCCTTGTAGTGTAGAATTCGTTACAGTCCTAGCAGGGAAGTCCTTCTTGACTAGTTACTCGTGTTGTAACAGTGGTGGAGATGTGGTCGAATTGCAAACTTATGACATAATTCAGTAACAGAAAATGATTGAGAGCATAAACACGTCCTTAAACACAGAGAGTGAGAGTTTTCCCCTTGTACTAAAAATTTCCTGTGTAAGGAGTCTGGTCGGTCAAGTCAAATTCGTGCATGATTGGTTACTACTAAGTGTTGTGTACAGTTTTTAGTGAGACCAGGTTGTTTGGCAGATCAGTATGCATGTTAGGTTTCTTGTTCTAGGAGTTATCTGTCTAATAATTCATTGTGTGTGATTGAACTTCAATTTAATCGATCTTATCATTTGTGAACGTGAGCGTTTCTATTCAGTTTTCTTGAGGACAAACAAAAGCTTAAGTGTGGGGTATTTTGATGACACTTGATTTGACGTGATTATCATCCTCATTTAAGCAACATTTCCTTGCTTAAGACATGGTTTTTAGGGTAGAATAGCGAATATTCACTCAACTGCTCTATCTCGTGCCATTTGTGTTACTTTGGCCCATTTCGGGTCTATTTGATGGTTTTCTAGTGTTTTCATGTTAGCACAGGTTTTTGCCATCAAATATAGTAGCCAAGGACGTGTCTAAGGCATTGGAACCCCGAAGAATCGCACCAGAACCAATCGAAGAAGTCAATCAAGTGCACCAAAATCCTGCCTCAATTTACACTTGAGTGTTCGGCGAAAATCCTTAGAATTTTTGGCGAAAACTCTAGAAGAAATCGGCTGAGCATCACAAGAGGAAGTTTTCGGCGAAAACCCCAAGTTCTTGGCGAAAACTCGGAGTCCGAAAATCACAGGAGAAACAGCCGGGAGATCAGTCAATTTACACTTGAGTTTTCGGCGAAAACTTCTTAAGTTTTCGGGGAAAACTCCAGGCAAAATCTGGCAGTTTTAGGGTTAAGTATAAATACCGACGGCCCAACTTCAAAAGACAATTCATAATTCAGAACTTTCATGAGTTCCAGACCGAAGAAGTTTGAGAGAACAGAGTTTTAGAGTTCGAAGAGCCAGGAAGAGATCGGGACGCCATCACTTCACCTCGGAGACTCGGAGCTAGGACTGAAGATTACCGGAGAGCGAAGCTTCGCCGGAGTCGTCTTAATTAGGTTTTTCGGATCCTTTTCAGTTCTTCCTTTGTTCAAGATGAACTCTGTCTTTGTCTTTGATTCTTTTGTTATGAACATGAGTAGCTAAACTTGTAGAGCTTAGACTAGATGAACACTAAGTGACCCAGGGCTTTAAAGCGGTCACGGATCGACGGTAATTAGATTCGAAATTCAATCAGTTTCTCTTTCATGTTTGATTTGTTCTTCGTTGTTTATGTTTCTTGTCTGGATTGATCACCTAGATTAGATTCTTATTAAGCTAAGGATAGAAGCAAACGCTCGCCTTACTTTAAAACATCAAATCGAACAATTAACCTATTCATTGGAGTGTGCCTTTCGTAGGAACCAGTTAGGGTTAATCCACTGCAAGAGTAACTCATAAATCATTAGTAATTCCACCAGTTAGTTTAGTCGTCGCAAGAGGCGACCGTACCCGGGCGACTAATTAATCTTGGTAGCTAGATCGGATAGAGCGAACGTTCGCCAGTCTTAAACCTAAGGGTCAGGAGTTATGGTGGTGTCTTAGAATTGATTGAACAAGAATTGAAATCCGCTGGTCTGTTGATTGCATATGCTCTGGTGAACTAAGGGGATTCAAAGTCTAAGCTTGTCTGTCGTCTTTGTTAAGTCAACCCAATTTTCCAATCTGTCTTTCAGTTTTCGTTTAAATTTTCTTGCATTTTCTAGAATTAGAAGTCGTGGAACTCACACCACGCACACCGTGCTAAACCTGAGTAATCTGCCTTTATATTTGAGTAGACAATTATTAGAAGACTCGTGGAATACGATCTACCCTAGCTTCCAGCTTGGTAGTTATTTGATTGACCGCATTACAACGTTCATCACTAGCCGTTTACCCTTGATATGGTTATGATGTATGAATTGTGGATGTAATTGATTGAAGTGGAGAATGTGGGATTAAATGAATTGGGTGAATCGATGATTGTGAGTTGTGAAATGATTGATGAGAATGAGGATGTCGAGATTGGGTGAACTATGGTTGAAATTGATTTAAATGAAATGTGTGGAAATATATGGATTGTGGTGGAATTGACGGGGAAATTGTTGATGGATGAAATGGGTGAATTGATGGATAGATTGATTGATGTGATTGAATGAAATTATAGAACCGGGAGGAGCTTGTACTGCCTCCAAATTGTCACCTCTCCTGGAAGAGTGGCGTGATCTGTGTATTGATGTGATTGTGTAGTTTGGCCATGAATCCTTATACTGCGGTTGAAAATGCATCTTGGCCCCTCCTGGAAGAGTGGGTGCGTTTGTTGTGAGCAGCTAGGGGTGGTACGGAACAACTCCTTATGGCGCCTAATAACTCACTTAGTAAATTGAAATGGGATCGATGCGTGTGTGCAATGTGAATGCGTGGGATTCCTGTGTGTGTGAAAGTGTTAACTGTGATCGTGAGTTGAATCGAGATGTAATGCTGAACTGTATGAATGATGATCTCTGTAGTATTTCTATGCGTGTTGAATGTGATTGCGAGTTGACTTGTGATATGATGTCGAACTATATGCATGATGAACTCTGTTGTATTGTTGTTTTTGCGCATTGTGAATGTTGAACCGAGAACTGCACCTATGTGATCACTTAGACTGTTTTTAAGGAATTAAAACTGGTTGAGGTTGAGTCTGATTCCATTGTTAGTGTTTTGTGAGGAGTTTGGAATCACTTCTTTTGGATAGGTTCGATGCATAGTTAAAGTTTAGGTGTTTTAGTTGGGTGTCGAGTGTGGTGTGTTGTTGGCGTTTAGGTGGTAGCAGAAAGCGTGGAGAAGATCTTTGAAGCCTTGTGACCAGGAGTTGACCATCTTTTGACTTATGTTGACTATTTTGGGATGAGATGTTTTGTATCAGTATTAATTTGGAAATTCGGATTGTAAATGAATCTTGGTTTTAAATTGTACCTTTGTGATAAGATTTTTGATTTTGAATAATGGACGCGCTTCCGTTTTACTCGTGATTTATGTTATTTATTTTATTTTGAAGTTGTCTTTTCTCGTTTTATGTTTTAAGTCAAACCGTGACACCTGATTTCTGGTCTAACCACGTGTTCAACCCTGGGCAATTTGGGGATGGGTGTCACAGAAAAGTTGAAGAAATCTGTCAAAATCCGTCTTTTATACTCTGGGCAAGGTGTTGTATAACAACATTGCACGTTTCTTTAAAACACATGGCGTGTTGTAAAGAAGCATGACTGTGTGTTTCCCAATGTACACAAAGCTTAGAGTAACCTCAACCTGAATGTCACAGACTTCAATGGGACCTCAAGGACATCAATTTCAATGCCCCAATCACCTGAACTCGTCTCAAACCATCTGGTTGGATGGGGATGTTACATTATAGGTGCCAACCAAGTTGGGCCTTTTCTCTAGTAAGTACATTACTGAATTGAACTTGTGGCGTGACTAGTATCCTATTTTAATTCCAATCTATTCTGTTAATGAAGACTTACTAAGGAGTTCCAAGCAATCACAAAACAACGAATTCGAGGAAGATCAGTAGCTGAAGTTGAAAAAGTTGTTCATAGGGACTTTGTGCAATGGTTTTGGAGTCGAGTAAGTATACTATGCACTTCATTTACCTTTGCATCTTGACCAATATCCTTTAATTTTTTTTGAATATGGGGTTAATATATTATAGCTCAGTCGAGCAACGAAGGAAACAAGGTTCAAGCATACCAACATGTCCTCCGAAAAAAACCAAAACAACGGGAAAAAACAAAGTTACAAAGAACTTAACTAATCTACTGGTAAAGCCTAATCTCGTGCCAGTTTTGCTATTCTTTCTGCATCCTTAATCTCCCTTCTGTAAACATACCTCACACTGATGTGACTGTTTGCGTTCATCATTTGCCGAATAGTAGCAATCACGCTTGCTGCTTCACATGGCCACTTCTCGCTGCTCTCGTGAATAGAAGTAGTAAGCTCCACACAATCGATCATAATCAACTTGTTCCTCGGATCAAATGAAGCCATTTCTACAGCTGCAAGCAGACCGTATGCTTCTTCGCATATTGGGGCTCCTTTACTTAGTTTGTTCAACATTGTTATTATTGTCATTTCAACAGATACTAGATGATGCCAAAGTAGTCCATTCCAAGGATCTAAGATTGTAGGCTCGGGGTGCTCTACGTAGTCAAATAGTTTTAGTGGTTATGATGTTAATGGTTATCATTTTCGTACATTTTCGTACGGTAGCTATGAAACTCATAGTTACACAAGTTTTGTGGACAATCGACCTCATGTAAGCTAACTCACGTACTATGGCACATTAGAAGAGATGATTGAGTTGAATTACTATGGAAATTTCTGTGTGGTATTATTCAAGTGTAAATGGGCTAATAGACATAATTCTAGGTATGTGAAGAAAGATGGGTTGGGGTTCACACTACTTAATTTCTCACACTTGCTATATACTGGAAGTCGTCGTTTAGATGACGAGCCATATATCGAAGCAAGATGCTCGAATGCTCTACTATGTGGAAGATAAGGTGGACAAGGGATGGTGTATTCATGCACATATCAAACTCAGAGATGTGTATGACATGGGTGATCAGGAACAGAGCTATGTTCATGAGAGTGAGATGCTTGGAAATCTAGAGTTGTCGAATTTAGATAATTCCACTGATCCACCCCTAACCAGGCCTAGAATTGCAGAGTTTGATTATCAATTAGGGTTTGGTAATTACATATTGAGTCCATATGACTTAGTTTTTATTTATCTATATCAAATGGTTGGATGTTTGACATAATTGATTTCTTTTTGTTATGCATACATGCCTCCTCGTAGAGACGCATGGACGGTTGAGCTCATTGATCCAGTTGGAGTTAGGAATCCTGCTTTGTGGCCAGTAGCCAGATCTTGAGCCTACGAGATGGCAAGAAGGTCATCATACTGAAATCGTAAGTTAGTAAATAAATAAAAAAGAATTTGATAGAAGAAAGAAATTAATGATGACTGAGTCGAGAGAGAGAGAGATTTAGAATTGTTTCTAATTTGAGATCTGTGGTGATCTCTTTGAGTGAAACACCAAATATGAAATAGAGTGGGCCTTTCAGTTTGGGCTTAGTCAGTTAAATTACTTAAGCCTGTTGAACACAATGAACCAAAGTTGGGCTATAAACCTCAGTTAGATGAACTGAAGGTTTAGAGAATGATGAACGTCAACGACTGAGACTCGGCGGGAGAGAATGATCGATGGAAGCATAAAATGTAAAGGACACATTTTACGGGTTCAGGGTTAACCCTACTCCACGCCCAAGCAAGTTTGGGAGAGACACTTTTATTATTATTTACTCTCACAACCCTCAAGCAACACAGCTTGAGTTACACACTCAATTTTTCACTTCACCAGGGAACAGAGAAAACCACAACACCAACTGTTACACTCCACAGTCACACCGAGAGACTTTAAGAGGTTTCCTTTAAGTAGTGTCTTTGAAATAGCCGTTAGGAAAAAATCCGGAGTTGAATGCTGATTGATCTTCCTCTATGATTCTCGCCTTACTTCTTTTAACCAGTAAAATTCAAATAGACAGTCAGAAAAAGGCAAGAAGAATATAGCACAAAATCAATAGTTCTGAAGGGCTTTGGATTTCTTCCAACAATTCCCCCTTAAGTTCAAGCCCTACAGTCAAAAGAACCTTTAGATGGAAGAGCATAGTCTCCCCCTCAGATCAGCAGCATGAACATTTAAAGAGAAACTTAAGTTATAAAGATCATCCACAAAGCAGAGTTCAAAAAGCTAGAAGAAACAGTTCAATGAAAAGAAAAAGAACCGAGAACATGAATTGTCCAAAACACATGAGGCTGAAAATGAAAGCAGATTAAAAGTCATAGGATGGGTCGTCTTTAAACTCAGACATGTCGCTCATGCTTGGCGGTTTGTCAATTGTTTAATCAAAATTTTCTTCACTTCCTTCGCCAGAGGAAAGCTTCCAAAGTCGTCTTTTTCAAGGTCAGAGATGTACCAGTCCATCCTTCCTTGCAACATTTCAACCACCCCTTCAACCTGTTTGTTCAACTTCTTGATCATTTTATCTTTGGCAAGAACACGGAACTCTATTGCATTCAGATTAGCCAGATCTGCCAGCTGATCATTCCCTCCCTTCTGCTTGACGAGTGCTTTGAAGATTTTCATCTTGTTTGCAACTGCATGAGCTTCACAACAATACTCATTTAGCGGGAAAGAGGCAAGGGCAATTTGATTGGAGATACCTGTCTTCCAACTAGAGGTTTCTCCCCATGATGTAGGCTGAACAGGAGCAAGAAAGGAGCCGATACTTTGGAGAATCTACTGAGTTCGAAGGACATGACTATTGTACTGAAGGACATGATCAGAGAGATCAACACCAACCGTGTTGAGCAGAGAGGTGATGACTGAGGCAAAGGGCAGCTTGCCTTGGAACTGAGGCGAGGCTTCTTGAATGATGTGAGAAAGGACCAGGTGAGGCAAGTTGAGACGATTTGAGCGAAGAGCACCAAACAGAATCCATCCATTGATGGGGGTGATGAGATCAAGATCAAAGGAAAGGGGAAGGAAGATTCGAGTGACATATCAGTGAAGAACTTGAAGATTTTCCGTAAGCTGAAAAACTTCAATGCGACGAGCATTTTCTGGTAGAACTTGACAGAGGAATTGGTTTTGCAAGGCAATGTCACAACCAATGAGCCGCATACCAACAATGTTGTGAACGGTTGATCTATATGCCAGTACGCCAAGAATGGTGGCAAGCACAGATGCAGTGACTGGGACCCTTTTGCCAAACACTACCAACGTCGCCATAATGGGACCATATGACCCTGAGATTACAGTAGAAGTGTTTGACGGCCTCCTCACATTACGTTCTTGCATCCTAAAACTCCAAAGTGTACCAGGCAAGGTTGAAGATGAGAGGGGGTGGACTGACTCCGTATTTCACAAAGTCGTTGGTATCGACTTTGAAGAAATCCATGATTTCTATGGTGTGAAAGGAGTGGTCGTAGGCAGAAGAGAAGGAGGGCATGGGTTGAATGTCAACGTAGCGGGATGGGGGAATTTTGGATGCCATAGAAATAGAGGATAAAAATATTAGGATGAGGATGAATGGAGGATGATGTGAAGAAAACCAAATGAGGAAAGAGCAATTTAAAGAGAAGGAAAAGGGAGTAAAGAGGGAAGTTGGAAAGACGGAGGGAAAGAAAGTGGAATAATTACCCCAAGTTGAAAAGACATGCATGAGGAGAGGGATTTTCGCAAAATTCCAGTGATTCATGAGTGGCTAAAATGGATGGTGATTCAGAAATTTCGTAAATCTGATTCACTTACCAGACCAAATTTTTTTTGAATTTCACAAAACTTCTGTGGTTTTGTGAAAAGATCAACCAATTGATCATTTGTAGAAATAAAAGAAAGAGACACAACTTGATCCTGAACAAGTTCTCTGATGAAGTGAAATTGGACTTCAATATGTTTGGTTCAAGAGTGTGTAACCGGATTTTCAAGATTGAAATGGCACTTGTGTTATCACAAAGAATTGGGATTTGTGGGTAAATTAAGAAGATAGTCACAAAGTTGGGAAGGATCTGAGTGCAACATTGCCCTGCATCAATGTATTCAGCCTCAGCTGTCGAAAGAGCCACTAAACTTTGTTTATTGCTGGCCCATGAGATCAATTTATCTCCGAGAAACTAACAAGAACTAGTAGTGCTTTTTCGATCGACAATGCATCCAGCATAATTAGAGTCACTATAGGCCAAAAGATCAAAAGAGCTATTCTTGGGATACCATAATCCAATGGAAGATGTGCCTTTAAGATATATGAAAATGCGTTTGACAGCACTTAAATGACTTTCTTTGGGAAAAGATTGAAATCGAGCATAGAGGCATACACTGAACTAAATGTCAGGTGTGCTGGCTATGAGATAAAGTAGTGATCCTATCATTACTATGTAGAGCTTAGGATCCACCATCAGACCATTTTCATCTCTGTCTAGCTTGCGTGAGGTGGCCATGGGGGTACTACATGCATTGACCAAACCAAATTTTCACGCATAGATCAAGTATATTTTATTTGATGGATGAAGATTCCTGAAGAAGTTTGAGTAACTTGGAGATCAAGGAAGCAGGTGAGTTCACCCATCCTACTCATTTTGAAGGTTTTAGTCATGAGAGAACTGAACTCAAAACAAAGAGAGGAATTTGTTGATGCAAAGACAATGTCATCAAGATAAATTTGAACAACCAGAATGCCTGCCTGAGCATACTTAAGAAAAAGTGTGGTATCGACTTTTCCTCGAATGAAATTTAAAGAGAGAGGAAATTGTGTAAGTCTCTCATACCAAGCACGAGGAGCTTGTTTGAGTCCATACAATGCTTTCTTTAAACGAAAGACATGAGAGGGACGAGAATGACGTTCAAAGCTAGGAGGTTGTTTGACGAAAACTTCCTCTTTGAGAAGTCCATTCAGGAATGCACTCTTGACATCCATATGATGAAAAGTAAATCCTTTAAAGCAAGCAAAAACACACAAGATTCTTATTGCTTCAACTCAAGCAACTGGGGCAAAAGTTTCATCAAAGTTGATTCCCTCTTCTTGATTATACCCCTGTGCTACCAGTCTTGCCTTATTCCCCATGACAGTTCCATCCTCATTAGTTTTGTTACGGAAGACCCATTTGGTTCCAATAATAGTTTTGTTACGTGGGAGAGGAACAAGTTCCCAAACATCAGATCTCTCAAATTGCAAGAGTTCCTCTTGCATGGCTTTAATTCAGAAATCATCTTTGAGAGCATCCTTAATGTTCTTAGGTTCACAAGTTGATAAGAATGCTTGATTTGCAAAATCTAGTTGCTTCTTAGACCTGGTTACCCAACGATGATCAGGATTTTTGATGATTTGAGTGGGAGGATGGCGTTTGACAATATGTGGCGGAGTCTGAGCTTCATTAGAAGGAGAAGATGAAGGATTAGGAGACAAAGAAGGAGAAGAAGTTGAAATAGCTTTGGAGCTAGAAACTGTAGAAGGTAAGGGAATGGACAGAATCAGATTAACTTCATCATCTAAAGATAGTTTAGGTACAAAAGGAGTCAGTTCTTAAAAAATGACGTTAATAGATTCTTCAACTTTGTGAGTTTTTATATTGAAAACACGAAAGGCTTTGCTCTGAGTTGAATAACCAAGATAGGTGGCTTCAATTGATCGTGGATCAAACTTTCCTAGGGTATCCTTGGTGTTAAGCACAAAGCATTTACATCCAAAAGGAAGACAGTAAGATAGTTTGGGGTTACGAAGTTTGATAGCTTGGTAGGGAGTTTTGAAAATTTTCTTTCTGATCAATGTTCTATTTAGAATGAAGCATGTTGTGGCAACAACTTCAGCCCAAAACTTCTTAGGTGTGTCATGATCAGCCATCATGGTTCTTGCTAGATCCAAAAGTGCACAATTTTTCCTTTCAGCAATTCCAATTTGCTGAGGAGTTCTAGGAGCAGAAAATTCATGTTTAATTCCCATAACATCACAAAATTGTTCAAACGAACTAGACTCGAATTCTTTGCCATGATCACTTCGGATGATCTTAGTTTTAAGATTTAGCTGGTTTTCCTCTTCAGAGAGGAGCTTCTGAAGAGAGGAAAGAGCTTCATTCTTGTGAACTAGAAATCGAACCCAGGTGAATCTATTAAAGTCATCAACTATAACAAGAGTATAGTATTTTCCACCAATACTCATGATGTTACTTGGACCGAAAAGATCAATGTGAAGGAGTTCTAAGGGACGAGAGGTAGAAGAGAAATTTTTAGCTTTGAAAGAAGATCAGGTTTGTTTTCCTAAGGAGCAGGCATGGCAGAAAAATTCATTGGTTTCTTTGAGTTTTGGTAAGCCTCTAACAAGGTCAAGTTTAGAAAGCTTAGCAATTCTGCTAAGACTTGCATGACCAAATCTTCTATGCCAGAAATTTAAGATTCTTTTCTATTACTAAAAAACATTTTTCGTTAAAGGCTCTGGAGTTAAGTAAGTTAACTGAATAGATATTATCTTTTTTGATTCCAACAAACATAAGTTTGTTGTTATCAGAGGCTTCAACAAAACAAAAATTTGATTCAAAAGAAACTTTGTTTCCAGAATCATAAAGCTGACTAATAGAAAGAAGATTATGTTTCAGAGAATCAACAAGTAAAACATTAGAGAAAACTAGATTTGGTGAAGTGCCAATAGAACCATAACCAAGGATTCTCCTGAAACTGTTATCCCAAAAAAAAACTTTACCTCCCTTTTTCATGATAAGAGAGCTGAAAAGTTACGGATTTCCTGTCATGTGATGAGAGTAGGCACTGTCCATGTGCCATTCATTGTCTTTTTGAGCTGTTCTCCTCTAGTATTCTTGTGTTATCCGAATCATGAGCAGAGGTTAGAGATTTTGGTACCCATACTTTCTTGGGTACCTTGTTACTTTTACATTTATATGTGGAAGTCTTTCTGACTCTATTTAGGCCTTTTGTAGGAAATTTTTGTCTTCCACATTGAAAACATTTGAATTCTTGAAGTGTGAAATGCAATAAAATTTCTAATTTTCAACAACATACACTTTTCTTTTGAGCTTGGAATTTTCAAACTCAAGTTGAACTTCAGACTGATCAGGGTAATGATTCCTTGGATAGGCTCATAGAAATCTAGGTTCAGGAGAGATGGGTGGAATAAAGGATGAAGATGAATTATCTTTAACAATGATAAAAGGTTTAGAAGAATGTCATGGGATTTCTCAATTTTAACTTGTTTCTTATGAATAAGTTGTTCTTTTTCAAGTTTTAATACGTGGTTTTTGTTTTTCAAACGAGAAAAATTATGGATTTCAAATTTCCAACAAGACTTTCAAGATCCAGAAATGCATTCAATAAATAAGTTTTAGAAATTGAATCAATATCATCAAGAGTACATGTACTGACCTGACCATCATCTGATTCTTCATGATCAGTCATTGCCATGTATGCCTGATTCCTTGAGCTCTTATCATCTTCACTATCAGTGTTATAGTAACTCCATGAAGCGTTCATTGCCTTTACTCTTGAATTTTTGTTGAGCGGACATTCAGACCTGATGTGACATGTTTTCCCACACGTATAGCAAGTAACACCGTTATCGTAAACTTTTTTATCTTCTTCACCTTTGGACCTTGATGACTCTCGGTTAATTCTATTGGATTTGAACCTATCAGATAATCTGTCAGATGATCTATGTTGATTATTCTCTTTTCCATTTTCTCTTTTAAACTTAATTAAGCTATGAAGCCTACTACTCATTAAAGCAATTTCTTTTTCAATGTCTTCAACTTCCTCTTTTTCACCTGAACTATCATCATTCTTGAACTTAGCCTTGAAAGCTATATTTTTCTTTGCTTTGTCTTTATCTTCTAGTTCTACCTTTTTATCTGTTTACCCATTTTGTTTCAAAACCAATTCATGAATTAACAAAGATCCCATAAGATCTTCAAGAGAATGAGTATTAAGATTTTAGCTTATTCAATTGCAATTCTTTTAGCCAACCATTCTCTAGGTAGAGACATAAGAACTTTTCTAACAAGATCAAATCTTTTAAGATTTCTTCCTAAAGTTAATAACCTGTTAGTAATAAGATTGAATCTACCCTACATTTCAGAAATTGAGTCTCCACGATTCATTTTGAACATTTCATATTCATGAACAAATAAGTTAATTTTTGTATCTTTAAGTGAAGAATTTCCCTCATGAGTTGTTTCTAAGATATTCCAGATTTCGTGAGTTGTTTTACAAGCACAGATCCTATTATATTCTTCTTCACACAGAGCACAATAAAACGCATTCATAGCTTTTGCATTTAACTAAACCTTAGTTTTTTAACTAATCAGTGATATTATCAAGACTAGATGGAGGTTCAAAAGTTTTAGATATTACCATCTGCCAAATTGCAATATCAAGACTCATGGAAGAATACCTCCATTTTGCTTTTCCAGAATTGATATCATGTGCCGTCAAACCATGGTGGTTTTGTGCTTGAATGTCCTTCCACACTTGGTGGTTTACTACTCCTAGCTCCAGTGTTCATTCTTCAGCGGGATCCACCTGTGGCAGACGATGAGTCTCGTTTTTATCACAAACCTGCTTTGATACCAATTGAAACCGTATGTTTGTAAATATCAAAATAAGAATTTTCTAGAAGAAAGAAATTAACGATGAGACTAAGTCGAGGGAAAGAGAGAGAGATTCAGGATCATTTCTGATTTGAGATCGGTAGTGATCTCTTTGAGTGAAACACCAAATGAAATTGAATGGGACTTTCAGTTTGGGCTTAGTGAGTTAAATAACTTAAGCCTATTGAACACAACGAACCATACTTGGGTTGTAAACCTCAATCAGATGAACTGGAGGTTTAGAGCAAGATGAATGTCAGCTACTGAGAATCGACGGGAGAGAATGATCGACAGAAGCAGAAAATGTAAAGGACATAAGGAGTTTTACGTGGTTCGGGGTTAACTCTACTCCACGGCCAAGCAAGCTTGAGAGAGACAATTTTGTTATAATTTACTCTCACAACCCTCAAGCAACACAGCTTGAGTTACACAGACTCTGTTTTTCACTTCACCGGTGAACAGAGAAAACCACAACACCAACTGCTACACTCCACAGTCACACCGAGAGGCTTCGAGAGGTTTCCTTTAAGTAGTGTATTTGAAATAGTTGTTAGGAAAAAATCTGGAGTTGAATGCTGATTGATCTTCCTCCATAATTCTCGCCTTACTTCTTTTAACCTGCAAAATTTGAATAAACAGACAGAAGAAGGCAAAAAGAATATTGCACAAAATCAATAGTTTTGAAGGGCTTTGGACTTCTTCTAACACATACCTTGGGGTCACCAAGGACCTGAGAGTGTTGGTTCAGCCTCTCTACTGGGCCAGTTCACGGGCTTACTGACTAATGACCACAACTACCTCCCACTTCAGTACGAGTCATGTGGAAACGTGACAAATGATTCTAAATAGTATTTGCTGGATACCATGTGTGTAAGTGAATAAAAAATGTGAAATCGAAATTATTGTTTCTCTACAGGAAAATTTATGCATGTATTGGCACTACAAGAGTATAAGATTAGGAGCAAAAGTAGAAAAAATGTGACCTCTGACCAGTAATATGGCGTCGGTCAAAGGGGTATAGCGTCGGTCATGATTGACGCTAAACAGACATGTAATTCATCGTCGCTCATGTGTTTGTGTTGGTTAATTACCGACGCTATATTGGTCAACAATAGGTTGACCAATCTAGAGCATAGCATCAGTCCTTACTTTAGCGTCGGTCGATCAGATGACCGAGGCTAACGTATGATCCACCCAGCCGGTTAGTGGGAAGGTCATGAAAAATATAACATCAGTTGGTCAGCAATTTAACATCGGTCATCTTACTGACCGACGCTAAACTTTACTGTCACCTGATGTAGCGTCTGGTTGTTGACTGACGCTATAATGCGCATATGACCGACGCCAATTACATCTTTTTTTGTAGTGAACGTCATAACACACTGTTATTTTGTCATTATATGAGCGTTCTTTTACCGTTAAGAGATTTTGTCATGTCATAACATTGACATAACACTACGCAGGAGTTCAATTTTTTTTACCAAAAATTCAATAAACTATATCAAGATTGATATCATTGAAAATTATAACAAACAACATTTGTGAATGCTAAAATATGTTTTGAGAATTATATTAATAATTATACTAACAAAATTAAGGAAAATTGTAATAGGAGAGAGAGTGTGTCAGACATTTTTTTTCTAAATGGGAAAATGGGTTTCGGGTAGCTACCGGACAACCTCCTTTTATTTTCTAACTCATTAGGTTTTTTAAATTTTCTTTTGAGTGAGGTCATGCCACATGGCACCCCACCATTAATTAATTAATTTTTAGATGGTGCTGAGAGAATAGCCTTTCAACACCATAACAGCATTGGTGTCAATGATAGAGGGTGAGATAAGAGAGGTGATATTAGGTAGTGCAACTAGAAGGTGGTGACATGATACGTTGAAAATTATTCCCAGAATCATGTGTTAATCTTTAATCTTGTTTTATTAAAAGGTTGATTATGAAGTCAGAGTGTGGTTATTAAAGATTTTAATTTACTTAGAGGTTAAATACTTGCAGGCTACTCAAATAAGATGGTTAGCAATTTGTGAACAGTTGAAAAGTGAACTTTGAATTTAAGTATTGCTAGGTTTTTTGGATTCAGAGGTGTATTATGTGTTTTGAGGAAATATTTTAACAAAAGAAAATTTAAAGACCGAGTTTCTTAAGAGCTATGAATTTTTTTAAGGATCTCACTTGAGTTGTATACCATTTTAAATGTGCATTAGAAAATATAAGAATTCTATTTGAGAATTGTGAAAACTTACAAATTAAGTTTTCCTTGGTTCAATTTTTTCAGTATAGTTTTTTTAATACCAGCATGAATAGACAAAGAGTTAAGTTTTGTATTTACTTCCTGGTTTTAAAAGAGGATTGACTCATAGTTGTATTCAAAGAAGTAATTTAGGCTTTGAAAGTGTTAATTAGGGGATTACATGTTGGAAATCATGCTCAATCAAACAAATGAAACTTCTCTTGTGCTGGAGAGTGCATATGATCTGAAAATTACTAGGAGGTAGTAATAGTGAGAAGGTTTGTAACCGTATGTGAAAGGCAAAAAACCAGCCTCTTGATCACGGGGAAACAAACAAACATTGCTATAGAGCAATGACCATTACTAAGCCGAAGAACAATGGCTGTTGTGAATAGTAGGGACAATAACCATTATCTCTCCCCAATAGGCGTTATGGGATGTACTTGTAGAAAAAACAGAACAAGAAAACATATGAGACGCAAATAGAGTAAAGATTCTATGAATAGTGGAACAGAAGATGGTGTGTAGTATAAAAGGTAGTGTGCATGTTGAGAAGAGTTATATGAAACTACTAGGTTCCAAAAAGAGGTTTTAAAATTCCAAGTTCAAGAGTCTAAACTATTTGAAGACAAAATATGTTGGTAATTTGAAAAGTTTATGGAAAATGCGTGGATTTAAATTTTAGTTAAAGATTCCTATAGTAAGCCGAGGTTTTGATTTTAACAATAAGACTTTTTTTTTATGAATAACATGGTTGTATTTCATCGAAAATGGCAATAGTCACAAGATTATTGTTCATACAAGAACAATACAGAGAACATAAACCAAACTCTATACAAACACATCAAAAGCCTATGTCGAAAAGAACTGATCGGTGGGGAAGGGTGAAGGTCCCCTCAATGAAGTCTACTCAGATGTGGAAGGTGTGCTATCAAAGGGGGTGGAACAACAATGGACACAACAACTCGGAAACGAGGACACAAATTTAAAAGTCAATTTTAAAGGAGAAGTCAACGGGGCTCAAAGAGCATGGAAGAAACGAGAACAACACAAGGTGCAACTTACAAAAACAATCAACGAAGAAGATTCACATGAAAAGAACGGGAGGGGCAAGCGGGGATCATCAATAGGCTTGGGGGCCACTAGGATGGGGGAAACCGGGTTATTGGGGAGTTCATGCAAGACTTACACAATTCTAATCCTCTACCACTTCAAAGAATGTTAATCTAGGATCTCTAATGAACTCCTAACCGCACACATCAATGTAAGACAAGTTAACCACTCTCACTTGGCAAACTTGCCAGAACAATCATGCACGCCACGTGTTCGGTGAAATGCCTAAGTGAGAAACTCACCTAAGAAAGACTAATCTACATGCAGCTACTCTCACTTAACACATATAGATCAGTACACAAGCCTCTATCCCGGGATCCTAACAAGCATTGTTGACCTTATTTCATGCATTTTATCCTACGATCTACCTATGTTTGCCCCGTGCTTGATACCTCTATGTTTTGGTTTGTGTGCTTTTCGAGCCCTTTTGCACAGTTTGCATTATTGCTGTCCGCGAGTCACTTGTGGCCCCATTTAATGTGTTTTCTAGTTGCTTTTGTGGATTTTTCAGACTAGGACGCTACAGTAGAGGTGAAAATGAATCTATAGGATCAAACAAGAGGTTAATTGAAGTTCAGACGAGGGAGATAGGGCCTCGTCGGCGGCCTTTCCCTCAAATTTAGGCACGGTGAGCTTGAGGTTGCTCACATCATCTTCGACTTCGTGGATGATCTTCTGAGGCCTCCTGATGGGCTCTCTAAATTCCCCCGGTCTTCTCTCCAACCTAGCTATCCAAGCCTGGATATTAGTTAGGGTTTACGCCACGTTGGTCAAGGTCTCCTTCATTGTTAGTACCCTCTCGTCTGCCATGGTTAGTAACGAACAAAAAGCCTCACAAATCTCCCAACCTTATATAATCTCACACAGACTGATTTTTCCACTCATGTTTGATATTTGAGTAAGCACTCAAGTAGGGTTTTAAAAATCAGAACACAATCAAGCTCAATTTAAGCAGTTGCAAGTTTCTTCGAAACTACCATGTAAAGAAATATCACGACGCGTGACACAATAAGACCTATAACCTAGGACTCACACTATGGCACAAGTACAATCCTTTCTACGACTCGTCAACAAGCATACAAGAAAACAGTTTGAAAAATTTAGGGTTTTGGTTCGAAAATTCCAAAGCAACAAAAGCTATCTACTTGAAACCACTCTTCTTAAAATCAAATTAACAAGAAACTTGGCAAGGTGGCCTTGCTTTGTGTGGGTCTTGTATATTCTTTTTACCTCTTTTCTTTTCTTTTTTTTGTATTTTTCTTCGTGGCCACCAGCTTTTACTGCCTTACACGAAATAAATCACTGAAATAAAAAAACAGAAATCCTAAACAAGATGAAGCTATTTAATGGTTTTTGAAATTTTTATAAAAAAAACATAAAGATAAAGGATAGAGTGGTCCTAGTGTTGAGTAGCGCTCTAATACCAAGTTGATGCGAACCGCCTGCAGCCGTGGCCAACGACCCTTACATTGCAAGCTTGCAATAAGGTGACGAGTCAAATCTAGTGCTGATGGAGAGTAATTGGACCCACTAGCTATATAGAGCTAGGAACCCTAAGTGTCCAGGTCAAACGGTGCCACACAGTCGAGGCTGAATACCTCGAGTCAACGATATACCAAACCTTAAGCTAAACAACAACGAGCAAAAGCCTGAAGGAAGCAAAGAACATGTGTTCTGAAATTTTAATTAATCCAAGTCTGAGTGACAATGATGGACGAAGGCCTCCTTTTATAGCTCAAGGACCGACCTAGGCTTCTGCTATTCCACTTTGAATTCTAAGTCTAAACTAATAAATAAATAAAAAGAGTCCTAAACAAACTACTAAAAAGGAAGAAAACCAATTAAAATACTAAACCTGTCTAAAAATAGCAAAAACCCTAAAACCGGCGAAATCCTAGGCGGGTGTCGTGTCTGTGTCCATGCCGGTTTTGGGTGTCCAGGTCCTAGTGGGACAAGGATTTGTGTCCTCTGTGTGTCTTTCTCCAAATTGGACTTGGATTAGTGGAGGTTTGTCCTCAGGGGGTAAGGAATCCTTGTGGCTGAGGGATTTTCGAAATGCCCATGTATTTTGGGGGCTCAGCCCAAATCACCTCTGGCATGGGCCCTGGCGTCGGCCCTGGGCCGGTGTTTGGCTCGGCCCTATGCTTGGTCGTCGGGGCCTGGCTGGGTGTCAGCATCTGCTCTGGGGTGTCCTTGGGCTCCACCGCAGCCTTAGTCTATCTCGACCCTTTGTCAGGCTCCAACGTCGGTCCTTGGCTCGGCTCTTCCTTCGGCCCTAGCAAGGGCCCTGGGCCGGGGTGGTCTCAGCCCTGCATCAGTTCTAGGGGCCGGGTCGACATCATCTTGTGGACCCTCGACTGGGGGTCTGGGGCCTTCAATTCTAGTAGGGCTGGGCCTTTTCTCATGAGCCTCTGATGCTGCAGTTTTAGTGGTACAAATAACTAATCTTTCAAGGTAGACTAAATCATATTTTACTCGAGGTCTGTAACACCCCAATTTTATGAAATGTAAAACGACAACGTGTCTCGGGACAGACGATGACTCAAAGGTTAAAAAATACAACTTTGACCAACCACTTTCAAACCAACCATAAAACTAGGGTATTAACCGTCAAAACATTTACAGCGGAATTGGGCCCAACGACTTGAGAGCAATTCTCGAAGTCGCCATTACACCGTCTCATGATCCACTGCTCCGGCACGCCTTAAGAAACTCCGGTGGTCCGTTGCTTGTCCAGGAAATTCCTGCAAAACTGGTGGGTGGCTCGGGGTCAGTCCATTATCATGATTATTCTGTATAAACATGAATAAACACATTTAATGGAATTAACAATGCAAACCAGTAATTCCATAATCATCCTTCCGTAACGGAGATTACCGTTACCTTCTATCGAATGACTTGTCACAAGGAATATTAATCCAATATTCCAAACACGACCTATATGTGAAACATTAACACACATAATCACAAGTTAATAAGACATCACATGAGCTATTCCAATAGTACCACACAATATCGAGATAAACTCGATCAACTTTCATTAAACAATAGGGCGTCCCCTCTTCCCGCCTAGCTAACCCCTATGCCATCATCGATAAGGCTTACTTCTGAGCCTGTAATAGGGACTTCGCAAGAGTCGCTATTCTTCCCGACTACCATGAATCGATTGGGGCTATCAATACCCAACTCCCATCATCCGGTCGAGGCTAATTCCACCCAACTCTTATCATCCGGTTGGGGCTATCCATACCCATCTACCGTGAATCGATTGGGGCTAACAATACCCAACTCCCATCACCCGGTAGGAACCCATATCCATCGATGTTCCCGGTGGAGGACTAGCAAGCGAGGGTTTGATTTCCACCTGTATTCACTAGGTGCCAAACATCATCAGATAACATCACGATTTAACAATAGTCGAATCAAACATAATTAGGTATAAAACTGACGGTTCCGGAAAGATGGAACTTTCCGTAGAAATGACACCTTGTTGTCAAAACCATGACTTTACGTCTTAATTTCCAGGTAAGTAGGGGAGTCACTCGGACTACTTAAGTCCCTCTAACCTTAGGCATCATAACTTTATAAACCGGAATTAATGAGGATCTGCGTCACTCATTACTCTGAATAACCAACAAACAACAGTTAGTCATCCAAATCATCAAGGTATTATAGTACCTACAAGTAATAGATTTATAGTTCATATGGATTTAACAATCCATCACGTCATCCATTGGTTTAATTAGCCACCAAAGCAATCAAAGCCACATCGTTTATCATGCGATCTTATTCCGAGTTAAATCTAACCCTCGGAAGATAGCTGATTTGAATAGGAGTTATGGGTGATATATAAGTCCTCGTAATAATATCATAACAATTATTACGTCATACTAAGGAATTAATATTCCATAAGGTGTATAATACTTATCTAATAATCCAACACTTCTATTCATCCGATAAATCCAATGTTCCGTGTCAAGGGGATTATCGGGACTCATTTCCAAAATAATTGGAATGGAAATACTTAATTTAACAATTTTAGTATCTAACCTATCGGGAAAGCCAACTCAGATGGGTTAGTGCTCGGTTAGCAGTAAATCACCACAAGAATTAAAAAGGACCTTAATTTAAGCATATACGAGTCCAAAATAAGGCCCGAGTATCTCACTCATTGATCCGGTTCCCGTCAAACGATTAATTCGGAATAATCAAAAAATTTGGTTGGTGACAAAGTTTAACCAAATAGCTATTTAAATTAAGGAATTAATTAATCCAAAAAATTTACCCCCTTAAACCAACCCACCTATAAATCGAGTTGGTTGCCTTGGAAATCGGTTCCGTAGCTTGAATCGGATGGAAATAAGGAGTTAACGAACATTCGTAACTTCCGGGCCAAATTGTAATAACTAAAAAGTTAGTTGGGCCAAATCTGTCACAAGTTGATAGTTTAGGATTGCGACAGTAATTAAAATAAATTGGAGGACTGAACTGTCACCTATAGAGACTTGGGTGACCAAACTGCAACTATTCCATCTTCTTCATTTTGCAGGAGACGAAGCTCTCCTTTGGTGAAACTCCGGTGAAGCTCCGGATTCCCCTATTTCTCGCACGAAACTATCTTTTGAAGGTTGGAAAAGATTCCCAGGCTTAAAACAATGTCGGGTATGTATTTTTCAAGGGTTGGGTATGTTTGGAACGCTCCGCCGTAACTCTCGTCGGAGCTTCGACGGTGAGGTTCTGTTACTCAAAGTCGAAGGCTTGTTGGCTTTTATAGCCGTCTCCGAAGCCTCTCGTTGCCCTCTGGAGTACCCAAAAGTCAAGGTCACGAGAAAGTAAGGAGTGAATGGTCGGTTGTTAGTGATGTCGACGGTGTAACTCCGTTTTGGCGTTACTCGGCTAATAATGGAGTTGGAGGGGTGTGTATTCACGGGGTGATGCTTTACAATCATCAAAACCCGACAAACATCAATAATAAGAAGGATTGAGCCCTCACCGGAGGAGTTGCCAGAAACAGAGGTGCAACGGTGGTTTTGTTTTCATGGAAGAAGGTGCTGACCTAGTGATGATGTCACCATGATGTCATCATCTGAAAACTAAAAAAAAGGATTTGCTGGAGCAGGGACTCGAACCTATGACCTTTGGGTTGTTGGTTTGGTTCCTTAACCAACTCAGCCAAGCATAATTCTTGACTTCCATGCAACCGTGTTTACCCGCCTTCGTTTGGAATCCGAGCTTAACCAAATTATAAAACCATTTGATTAACGAGGTCTACCGTATCGAACACTTCTCGCTATACCGCAAGAGTCGAGTCGGTCACTTAACCTCTCGCTCCGCCTTGTCTCGAAATCATTTAATCATCAATTTATGGTCATTTCTCAAACGTATGGAGTAAAATTCAAAAAAAAATTCTGGTTCAGAGATTCGGGGTGTAACAAGGTCTCTACCAATTGTCTACTCAAATGAATTGGCAATCTATTCAGGTTTAAATACTTCGTGCGTGCTATGAGTTCCACGACTTCTAATCTAATAAACAAAGGAAAATAAAAGACTGAAAGATTAAAAAGGTTGACTAACAGGAAGATAGACGAGCTTATACTTCGAATTCCCCTTAGATCACCAGAGCATTGGCAATCAACAGACTAGCGGTTTTGAATTCTTGACCAATCAATTCTTAGACACCACCATAACTCCTGACCCTTAGGTTTAAGACTGGCGAACATTCGCTCTATCCGATCTAACTACCATGATTCATTAACCGCCCGCGCTTTCGCTTCTTGCGACGGAAGAACTAACTGGTGCAATTACTAATGATTAATGAGTTACTCTTGAAGCGGATTAACCCTAACTGGTTCCTACGAAAGGCACACTCCAATGAATAGGTTAATTGGTAGAATTGATGTTCTAAAGTAAGGCGAACGTTCGCTACTATCCTCAGCTTAACAAGAATCTAAACTAGGTGATCACGAAAGATAAGTTTATGCGCAAAGCAAGGAACTGTCTAGCGATTAACCCTACAAACCTAATCTAGGCGACCAACTAGGAGAGAAACACGGGAACAACAGAACTAATCCAGGCGTCAACTACACAAGAAATGCAGTAAACAATGAAGAACAAAACAACCACGCAAGAGAAACTGTCTGAACTTGAATCTAATCACCGCCAATCTGTGACCGCTTTAAAGCCCTGGGTCACTTAGGGTTCATCTAATCTAAGCTCTATGAGTTTAGCTACTCATATTAGATACAAGAGAATTAAAGACAAACAAGGAATACATCTTAGGTAAGAAGAACAGAGAAGAACTGTAAAACCTAATTTGACGAATCCGTGAAGCTTCAATCTCGAGGGTCTTCAACTCTCAGCTTTGAGCTCTCCGAGGTGGAATGATGGCGTCCCGATCTCTCCACGGATCTTCAAACTCTCTAAACTCCATCTATCGACCCTAGAGTCTGGCGACTCTAAAAGTCTAACTGATTGTGTGAAATAGTTGATGGAATAATCCCCCCTCCTTGTAGCCGCTGCTTCTGTTTAAATAGGGTAGATTAGGGTTTTCCAACCCAGCCGCAGAAAAGGAAATAGTTTTCGGTGAAAACTTCTTAAGTTTTCGCCGAAAAGTTCAGTTGAATCCTCACATGTGTATTTCTTCAATAGTTTTCGGAGAAGATTTTGACTTTTCGCCGAAAACTTCTTCGCGATCGGCTGTGGGTTTCTGAAGGTATTTTCGTCGAAAGCTTCTAATGTTTTCGGTGAAAACATTGTGCTGGGCAGTTGAATCTTTGGTGTATTTCTGCGGTTTGATTTCTGGTTTGATTCCGGTTCACTCCTTGAGGTCTGGAATACGTCTGTGGTTACGTATTTGACGGCAAAAACCTGCGCTCTTACAAAAACACTAGAAAACCATCAAATAGACCCAAAAAGGGCCAAAGTAACCAAATCGGTAGGAAATAGGGTAGTGGAGTGAATATTCGCTATTTTACCCCTAAAACCACGTTTGAAGCAAGGAAATGTCGCTTAAATGGGGCTTAAAATCACGTCAAATCGAGTGTCATCAAATACCCCACACTTAAGGTTTCGCATGTCCTCAAGCAAACTCAAGCAAACTGAACTGGAACACATTGAAATTCACAAATGACACGAGATTAAACTGAGATTCAATTTCTAATGATTTGGTTTAGACTGTTCTACGTAGAAAAGGTGACCTACACATGCAAGAACATCAACCAAACCAGTTTTGATCTCACTAATTTCTGCACACTTTAAGTAGTGGTTTCATTAAAGCTCGTTTCCTGGCAAAACAATTAATAATAGTTAATCGACTACGATAATACCAATTCTAATAAAAAAGACTTTAAGCTCTAGCCATGATGTGGATGTGGAGGTAGGAAAAGTGACGTGGCTATCGACTCGACTTCATCCGTTTCAAGATCTGTACGTTACATGTTCTAGCTAGGACCGATTTAAACAACAATTTAGTTCAAGTTTCAACTTCCTTCAATTTATTCACTACATACTAGTGCTCGATACTAGACACTTCACATAGGTGTTGGACCTGCCTAGCGCACAGTACTTGTGCCTATGCTAGTGCTCAACCCGAACACTTCACTTAGGTGTCGGGCTTGCCTAGCTTTAATTTCAGCACTTTAAAGAACTTAACATTAATTTGCACAACTCAATTACTTGATTTAACAATTTAACCATTTGATCCTAGCTAGTTATAACTTTTTACACAAGATTTCCAACTGGATTTCCGCCTAATCTGAAGCCACAATCACAAGTGATCAAATATGAAGTGAAAACATGGGAGAAGCTAGCATTTATCATCTTAAACGGTGTTATCGAGCTTTGTGATTAACAAGCAAAATAATTTAATTAATTCAAGTTTCAACTACAAGTGTGATTTATGATCTGTTCTGACCTAGACTCATTTAATATCAGTGCCGACACGTTGGTTACAGGTTCTAAGTGGAACAGTCTAGACGTCATTGTTCAAAATTGAAGTCAATTTAACATCAAAAGTCAAGAATTGAGCAATTCTATGCTAGAGAAATTCAAAATTGAACCACGAATTCACAGAAAATCAAGCAAGATTATGCATAATCACTACAAAAAACTGTGCATTTAGCGTCGGTCAGACCGGGTTTTTAGCGTCGGTCATAGCCGACGCTAAATACATGTTGCGTCGGTCGACTCGACTGACGCGAATAACGGTGACGCTAAATGATAGCGTCGGTCGAAACAGTAACCGACGCTAAATGTTCTGACCAACCGACGCAATATTCGCCCAGCCACCCACTGGTTGGTTAATCGGTCGATTGCATTTAGCGTCGGTCACTAAATCAACCGACGCTAAAAACAAGATCGATGTCAAAAAAATATCAGATCGAGAGATTCAAGATTCAATCAGAGCATCGAGAGATCGAGAGATTCAATCAGAGCATCAATCACTAACGACCCCTGATTCAAAATATAAGCTTAACATACCACCAATTTCAATAATATCAGATCGAAATCAGAAAAATTAGGGTTCCGATCAGTCTGAATGGGTTGTGGAACTGCAGGGATGAATGGCTTCTGCTGTGTGGTGGTGTCGCGATGGCGGGTCGTCAGCCGGTGGATGGGCGGCGACAAGGTGTGGCGGGCGGGGGAAAGTTGGTGGCGGATGAGGGTGTGGACGATTAGGGGTTGTTGGGTGTTTCGCTGGGGTTTTTGGTGAAGCGGCGGTGGGCTAGAGGTCGGCAACAGTGGGAATGGTCGTCGCCGGTGTGGGTGGTTCAGGCGGTGGGGCGACGGCTGGCGACGGTGGTTTGAGAGGGCAAGATGGCCTAAGATGCAGAGTGGAGTAGTTGAGAGGCGGATATAGTTTTTTCGTTATTAGAGAGGCACAAATGAGCTGATTCATCGGGCCAGAAGCTTTTATAGGCTAGGTATTTAGCGTCGGTCATCAACCGACGCTATTTTCCCGTGTAAATAGCGTCGGTTGTCAGCCGACGCCATTTACTTTCTCAAATCCGACGCAATATTCCCGTGTAAATGGCATCAGTCATCAACCGACGCAAATCACTTTATCATAACCGACGCTAAATTACCGGTTGGTTCAACCAGCAAATCGGTTCAGAATGGCATTTAGCGTCGGTCTTTGTGGCCACGTTTAGCGTCGTTCGCTTATTGACTTCCATGCAACCGTGTTTACCCGCGTTCGTTTGGAATCCGAGCTTAACCAAATTATAAAACCATTTGATTAACGAGGTCTACCGTATCGAATACTTCTCACTATACCGCAAGAGTCGAGTTGGTCGCTTAACCTCTCGCTCCGCCTTGGCTCGAAATCATTTAATCATCAATTTATGGTCATTTCTCAAACGTATGGAGTAAAATTCAAAAAAAAATCTGGTTCAGAGATTCGGGGTGTAACAAGGTCTCTACCAATTGTCTACTCAAATGAATTGGCAATTTATTCAGGTTTAAACACTTTGTGCGTGCTGTGAGTTCCACGACTTCTAATCTAATAAACAAAGGAAAATAAAAGACTGAAAGATTAAAAAGGTTGACTAACAGGAAGATAGACGAGCTTATACTTCGAATCCCCCTTAGATCACCAGAGCATTGGCAATCAACAGACTAGCGGTTTTCAATTCTTGACCAATCAATTCTTAGACACCACCATAACTCCTGACCCTTAGGTTTAAGACTGGCGAACATTCGCTCTATCCGATCTAACTACCATGATTTATTAACCGCCCGCGCTTTCGCTTCTTGCAACGGAAGAACTAACTGGTACAATTACTAATGATTAATGAGTTACTCTTGAAGCGGATTAACCCTAACTGGTTCCTACGAAAGGCACACTCCAATGAATAGGTTAATTGGTTGAATTGATGTTCTAAAGTAAGGCGAACGTTCGCTACTATCCTCAGTTTAACAAGAATCTAAACTAGGTGATCAAGGAAGATAAGTTTATGCGCCAAAGCAAGGAACTGTCCAGCGATTAACCCTAACGTGCACAAACCTAATATAGGCGACCAACTAGGAGAGAAACACAGGAACAACAGAACTAATCTAGGCGTCAACTACACAAGAAATGCAGTAAACAATGAAGAACAAAACAACCACGCAAGAGAAACTGTCTGAACATGAATCTAATCACCGCCAATCTGTGACCGCTTTAAAGCCCTGGGTCACTTAGGGTTCATCTAATCTAAGCTCTATGATTTTAGCTACTCATATTAGATACAAGAGAATTAAAGACAAAAAAGGAATACATCTTAGTTAGGAAGAACAGAGAAGAACTGTAAAACCTAATTTGACGAATTCGTGAAGCTTCAATCTCGAGGGTCTTCAACTCTCAGCTTCGAGCTCTCCGAGGTGGAATGATGGCGTCCCGATCTCTCCACGGATCTTCAAACTCTCTAAACTCCATCTATCGACCCTAGAGTCTGGCGACTCTAAAAGTCTAACTGATTGTGTGAAATAGTTGATGGAATAATCCCCCCTTCTTGTAGCCGCTGATTCTGTTTAAATAGGGTAGATTAGGGTTTTCCAACCCAGCCGCAGAAAAGGAAAACTTCAGTTGAATCCACACGTGTGTATTTCTTCAATAGTTTTCGGTGAAGATTTTGACTTTTCGCCGAAAACTTCTTCGCGATCGGCTGTGGGTTTCTGAAGGTATTTTCGTCGAAAGCTTCTAATGTTTTCGGTGAAAACATTGTGCTGGGCAGTTGAATCTTTGGTGTATTTCTCTGATTTGATTTCTTGTTTGATTCCAGTTCACTCCTTGAGGTCTGGAATACGTCTGTGGTTACGTATTTGACGGCAAAAACCTGCACTCTTACAAAAACACTAGAAAACCATCAAATAGACCCAAAAAGGGCCAAAGTAACCAAATCGGTAGGAAATACGGCAGTGGAGTGAATATTTGCTATTTTACCCCTAAAACCACGTTTCGAGCAAGGAAATGTCGCTTAAATGGGGCTAAAAATCACGTCAAATTGAGTGTCATGAAATACCCCACACTTAAGGTTTCGCATGTCCTCTAGCAAACTCAAGCAAACTGAACTGGAACACATTGAAATTCACAAATGACACGAGATTAAACTGAGATTCAATTTCTAACGATTTGGTTTAGACTGTTCTACGTAGAAAAGGTGACCTACACATACAAGAACATCAACCAAACCAGTTTTGATCTCACTAATTTCTGCACACTTTAAGTAGTGGTTTCATTAAAGCTCGTTTCCTGGCAAAACAATTAATAATAGTTAATCGACTACGATAATACCAATTCTAATAAAAAAGACTTTAAGCTCTAGCCATGATGTGGATGTGGAGGTAGGAAAAGTGACGTGGCTATCGACTCGACTTCATCTGTTTCTGGATCTGTATGTCACATGTTCTAGCTAGGACCGATTTAAACAACAATTTAGTTCAAGTTTCAACTTCCTTCAATTTATTCACTGCATACTAGTGCTCGATACTAGACACTTCACATAGGTGTTGGACCTGCCTAGCTCACAGTACTTGTGCCTATGCTAGTGCTCAACCCGAACACTTCACTTAGGTGTCGGGCTTGCCTAGCTTTAATTTCATCACTTTAAAGAACTTAACATTAATTTGCACAACTCAATTACTTGATTTAACAATTTAACCATTTGATCCTATCTAGTTATAACTTTTTACACAAGATTTCGAACTGGATTTCCGCCTAATCTCAAGCCACAATCACAAGTGATCAAATATGGAGTGAAAACATGGGAGAAGCTAGCATTTATCATCTTAGAATGGTGTTATCGAGCTTTGTGATTAACAAGCACAACAATTTAATTAATTCAAGTTTCAACTACAGGAGTGATTTATGATCTATTCTGACCTAGACTCATTTAATATCAGTGCCGACACGTTGGTTACAGGTTCTAAGTGGAACAGTCTAGACGTCATTGTTCAAAATTGAAGTCAATTTAACATCAAAAGTCAAGAATTGAGAAATTCTATGCTAGAGAAATTCAAAATTGAACCACGAATTCACAGAAAATCAAGCAAGATTATGCATAATATTAATCCTAGAATCCTACCCCACACTTAATGGTTTTGTGTCCTCACGGAACCAAAATACAGTAGAGAGATACGAAGAACCTGGAAGGTGATGGTCGACGTAGTGGATGAACACGGAGCGTCCGGAGTAGAGCGAAGTAGCTACTCAAATTCCTACAAAAACAAAAACAAAAACAAGAAAAGATCAAAAGGATACCGGGACAAGTGTCCCAGATCCACACAGAATAAAAGTCGAAATGAAGAAGGTTTAGGGGAATTTTGAACTTTTTTTACGGCACAAATTCATGGCACAACACTCCTAGAGAATTATAGATCATCTAAGTTCAATCAGATCAGCAAAAATCACACCGAAACAGTAGGCACGCAAAATGAGGTGGTCCGAAAAGTCAACATAAATGGAACTCGCCGAAAATCAATAATCAGCATGTCAAAAGATTCAAAATTGAAAACCCAACAACTAACCTTGAACACATGACTCAAGAAAATGGATGGAAAGTGACGAAGTTGGCCAAAAACGTGCAAAACTTGTTTCGGGGATAACCGAAGCTACATAGCTCCGATTTAGGTGATCAAGTATGCATTGGAATCGGACCGAAAAAAGGAAAACGAATTTTGAAGAACAGACAAAAGTTTTTGGTGAAAACTATGAAATTTTTTGCCAAAAATTTCCTTGAAAACACACAAAAAATAAACAGACGCTCGCTGTTTGAAAAACAACAAAGTTTTCGGCAGAACTTTTAGGTTCTCGCCGAATACTTGTTTGAAAACCCAAGTTCAAATACTAACAGCAAAAATCAAACAAAAATCAAACTGACACTTTGGCTCCCCCGAACCTGATTCGAATGACGAAAAGACTGACTAAAAAATTCAAAATAGACTCCTGCTGGGGGTTGCCTCCCACGAAGCGCTCTCTTTTAACGTCCTTAAGCCGGACGATACCTGTTAGGGACCCCAACTGAGGAGTTACTTTAAGTCAAACGTATTCTTCAAGGTGTGCGGTTGAGTGCCATGTAGCACTCCAGAAGGGTGATGCAGCCGGTAGTGCTCCAGTAGATCATAGTTCTGGTTGGATGACTAGTTCTTCTTGAATTCTCCTACTAGATGATGAAAGAGGTAGTACGGTGACATGGTAAATGAGCTCCATCTTCTCCATCTGATGATCATCCAGAGGTCTCTCGGGATCGAGTATGTAAACTTCTAAATCCATGACCTTGTTGTTTTCCACGTGCTCATTTCTGGCTTGATCTACAGGTTGGCTTGGCGGAACCTCAAATGAGGATGACTCCTCAATCTTTATGTGCTCCTGTTTGGCTTTATCTTCGGGATGAATGAACTCTATGCTTCCAAGATGGACAAGTTCCACGCCTTCATTAGCAACCACCGCCAAGGGTTCTTCATCGGATTCCTCTAGCTCATAATAGTCATGGATGGGATCATCATCTTCTTCTTCGAACAGCTCTTGAGCGTCTTCTTTCATTAACTACTTTGGTTGCTCAAGCTTGATGTCCGTCACGTGATGAGATTGTAGCATTGAAGAGATATTATCAAAGAGGGAATCAAATCTCGTCGTTTGTTGTTGTTGATGTAGCATCTCTTGGTAATTGTGGTGGTGGTGCGTAGCTTCTGACTCTTGTCAGGACGGCAAGGGTGAAGGTTCCTCATACCAGCTTGTCATGGATTGTTGTTCATTCTATCCTCGGTTGGCTTCGGCATATGGCGTTTCATCGATGTACCACTCCTGGTACTCCTCATCCCACCTGTAATCCTGCATAATCAAACTAAGACGCACTACCTAGGTAAATCATGGAAATATGGAGGAAAAATAAATGGTAATGCGGAAAGGTAGAAGATAAAAATGCCAACTCTTCTTTCAAACAATATAGAAGAATCCCCGGCAATGGCGCCAATTTGATGCTGCAGTTTTAGCGGTATCAAATAACTAACCTACCAAGGTAGACTAGATCGTATTTTACTCGAGGTCTCTACTAATTGTCTACTCAAATGAATTGGCAATCTATTCAGGTTTAAACACTTAGTGCGTGTTGTGAGTTCCACGACTTCTAATCTAATAAACAAAGGAAAATAAAAGACAGAAAGATTAAAAAGGTTGACTAATAGGAACATAGACAAGCTTAGACTTCGAATCCCCCTTAGATCACCAGAGCATTGGCAATCAACAGAACAACGGTTTTCAATTCTCGATCAATCAATTCTTAGACACCACCATAACTACTTACCCTTAGGTTCAAGACTGGAGAACGTTTGCTCTATCCGATCTAACGACCACGATTAATTAACCACCTGAGCTTTCGCTTCTTGCGACGAAAGAACTAACTGGTGCAATTACTAATGATTAATGAGTTACTCGTGAAGCGGATTAACCCTAACTGGTTCCTACGAAAGGAACACTCCAATGAATAGGTTAATTGGTTGAATTGATGTCCTAAAGTAAGGCGAACATTCGCTACTATCCTCGGCTTAACAAGAATCTAAACTAGGTGATCAAGGAAGATAAGTTTATGCGCCAAAGCAAGGAACTGTCTAGCGACTAACCCTAACTTGCACAAACCTAATCTAGGCGACCAACCAGGAGAGAAACACAGGAACAACGGAACTAATCTAGGCGTCAACTAGACAAGAAACGCAGTAAATAATGAAGAACAAAACAACCACGCACGAGAAACTGTCTGAACTTGAATCTAATCACCGCCAATCCGTGACCGCTTTAAAGCCCTGGGTCACTTTGGGTTCATCTAATCTAAGTTCTACGAGTTTAGCTACTCATATTAGATACAAGAGAATTAAAGACAAAAAAGGAATACATCTCAGGTAGGAAGAACAGAGAAGAACTGTAAAACCTAATTTGATGAATCCGTGAAGCTTCAATCTCGAGGGTCTTCAACTCTTAGCTCCGAGCTCTGCGAGGTGGAAGGATGGCGTCCCGATCTCTCCACGGATCTTCGAACTCTCTAAACTCTATCTATCAACCCTAGAGTCTGGCGACTCTAAAAGTCTAATTGATTGTGTGAAATAATTGATGGAATAATCCCTCTGTCCTTGTAGCCGCGGCTTCTGTTTAAATAGGGTAGATTAGGGTTTTACAACCCAGCCGCAAAAAAGGAAATAGTTTTCGGTGAAAACTTCTTAAGTTTTCGCCAAAAACTTCAGTTGAATCCTCCTGTGTGTATTTCTTCAATTATTTTCGGCGAAGATTTTGACTTTTCGCCGAAAACTTCTTCGCGATCGGCTGTGGGTTTTTGAAGGTATTTTCGTCAAAAGCTTCTAATGTTTTCTGCGAAAACATTGTGGTGGGCAGTTGAATCTTTGGTGTATTTCTCCGATTTGATTTCTGGTTTGATTCTGGTTCACTCCTTGAGGTCTGGAACACGTCCGTGGTTACGTATTTGACGGCAAAAACATACGCTCTTAAAAAAACACTAGAAAACCATCAAATAGACCCAAAAGGGCCAAAGTAACCAAATTGGTAGGAAATAGGGTAGTGGAGTGAATATTTGCTATTTTACCCCTAAAACCACGTTTCAAGCAAGGAAATGTCGCTTAAATGTGGCTGAAAATCACGTCAAATCGAGTGTCATCAGCCTTTCCTTGTTTCCTTGGTGCCACGCCTTGTTCCCGAGTTCAAGGTGCGCCTGGAGGATTTGTGTCCATGGTGTCGTGGTCGCGTCGGCCCTCGTGGCCAGGACCGCATCAGATACCAAGGATATAAGGGATACAATCAAAGTGGTAACCAATGGAATCAAGGAGGAAGCCAAAATCAAGGTAACCAAGGGGGAACCAAAGTAGTGGCCAAGGTTCTAATCCACTGGGGATGTATAACCACAAGGGTAGTGGACCACCTGGTTATAACAAGCCTCCTCAAAAGAAAGAGGGTGGATCTTCAACCTCCCAAGAAGACACTAATGCGGCTATTCTTCAACTCTTCAAGAATCCACAAGCTTCCATCTCCAACTTAGAGACTCAAATGGGTCATCTTGCCAAGGCACTCTTAGAGAGACCTAAAGATAGTCTACCTGCTAACACCAAGATTAATCCCAAGGGTCCTGAGGAACTTATGGTGGTGACATTGAGGAGTGGTAAACAATTCCAAGATGGCACACCTAAAGTGGTAAGAGCTCAAGGTGATGACTTTGTTGTGGTTGAAGATGTTAACTTTGATGATGACATGGACAATGCTTAAGTTATTTATAAAGGAGCCAAGACCAAGTAAGACCCTAAGACTACCAATAAGGTTGGTTCTCGAGAGGCTACAATGACTGCTACTCCGATCTCTCCTCCCGCACTAGTTGTGCCTCCGTACAAGCCTAAGCCGCCTTACCCTTCTCGTTTGAAGCCGGATTCCATGGAGAAGAATTTAAAATGGTTCATTGAGCTTCTTGATAGAGTGCAATTTACAATTCCTTTTGGGGAGGCAATCACCAAGATGCATCAATATGCGAAGTTCATGAAAGAGGTCTTCACCAATAAATGCAAGTTAGTGGATGTAACCTCGGCGAGGCTCAACGAACAATCCACTAGAGAAGCTTAAGGATTCAAGTAGCTTTACTATTTCTTGCACTATTCGTGAACATGCGATAGGTAGAGGCTTAGCCGATTTGGGTGCTAGTATCATTGCCATATTGTATGTTTAAGAAGCTAGGCCTAGGGAAACTAGAACCAACCCAAATGAATGTTCAATTAGCGAATAAATCCATAAAATCCCCTCATGGTATTGTTGAAGATGTGTTGGTTAAGGTCGGTGCTTTTGAATTTCTTGTCGATTTTGTGATCCTAGATTCAATTGGAGATGCAGATGTGCCTTCAATTCTAGGACGAACTTTCTTAGAGACCTCTCATGCTTTGATTGATGTCTATGGTGGTAGACTTACGCTTAGATTTGATAATGATTTCATGATTTTTTTACCGTTCTAATGGTATGGAATTCACTTTGTCATATGCTAGTCAACATGATCCTAAGAATCCTAGTGAGTTTGCTTCGGCTACTAATGGAGCTAACCTTGTTCATCATAGTCTTGTGGAGTTGTTTGCGGTTAATGATGTGCATGGGATGAAGTAAAGGAGGTTCCCACTCTCGTGTTTCCAAAGGAACCACCTAAGGCTAAGAAGAAAGGCAAGAAGAAGTCACCCGAGAAGAACAAGGAGGCCACACTAATTGGTGAGACGAGCAAGTATAAGAATCCACCCAATTAAAGGAGCCACTAAGAGTAGCTTGGCCCTTTCTCCGTCGCCCACGCTTCATTATCCTGGAAACTCGAGCTCACACCTCCCGAAGTTGGTAAGATTCAAATCAAGTCTCGTCTACCTTGTGAAGGTAACGAAATCGACTTCAAAGAGGTTATGAGTTTGGATGGTTTTACTTAGCCTACCCTCTTGCTTCGTCGAGCTTAAGACGTTAACCCACTTGATTAGCTGTAAAATAGTGATCAAATACTACCAATCTGAAAGTAAGATAGATCGTATTCCACGGGTCTCTACTAATCGTCTACTCAAATGAATTGGCAATTTAGTCAGGTTTGAACAAGTTGTGCGTGGTGTGAGTTCCACGACTTCTAATCTAATAAGCAAGGAAAATAAAAGACAGAAAGATTAAAAAGGTTTGACTAACGAGAAGATAGACGAGCTAGACTCGAATCCCCCTAAGTTCACCAAAGCATGGGCAATCACAAGACCAGCGGTTTTCAATCCTAATTCATTTAGTTCTCAGACACCACCATAACTCCTTACCCTTAGGTCTAAGTTCGGTGAACGTTCACTCTATCCGATCTAATTACCAAGATTAATTAACAGTCCGTGCGTTCACTTCTGCAACGGAAAACTAACCGGCATAAGATTAAGAATAGTGAGTTACTCTAGAAGCGGATCAACCCTAAATGGTTCCTACGAAAGGCACACACCATTGATTAGGTTAATTGATTGATTTGAGTTCCAAAGTAAGACGGATGTCTTGCGACTAACCTTATCTTAAGACGAATCTAATCTAGTCGTCAATTAGACAAGAAATGCAGGAAACAGAGAACAAATAACCACACAAAAGGAACTGTCTGAATCAAGATCTAATTACCGCCGATCCGTGACCGCTTTAAAGCCCTGGATCATTTAGGGTTCATCTAATCTAAGCTCTACGAGTTTAGCTACTCATATTCGATACAAGAGAATAAAAGGCACAAAGGAGATCATCATACAAAGGAAGAACATATAGGAACTGAAAAACCTAATTATGATGACTGACGTCTAGTGACTCCAGTGGAACTTCGATCTTCAGTGATGTTCAACTCCTAGCTCCGAGCGCTCCGAGGTGGAAAGACAGTGTCAGGATCTCTCTGGGAACTCTGAGGACGCTCTCTAAACTCTATCTATCGAGTCAAGAGTCGTGGCGACTCTCAAAAGTCTAATTGTTTGGTGTGTTCATCTGGTGACTAATGGCTATGATATCATGAATGATGTCGCTGCTGTGCTTATATAGGTAGGTTTCAAACCTTGTCTCAGAAAATAAGAAAGTTCTCGCCGAGACGTTGAGTGTAAATCCCTCTGTATTCTGCTTGTATTCCTTCAATAGTTTTCGGCGAGAACTTTGAAGTTCTCTCCGAGAACTTCTTCACACACAACTGATGTTTGTTCGACGAGACTTTTGCCTTTGATCCTTAACATCTTCTAGCTGAGAACTATGACATTCTCGGCTAGAACTTAGTGCTGGGCAGCAGGTCTTCTGGTTTGACTCCTGGTTTTGATTCTAGGTTGATTCTTCAAGATTCCATCACTTCCCGAACACGTCCAATGCCACATATTTGATGGCAAAAACCTGTCTACTCATAGAGACACTAGAAAACACATCAAATAGACCCAAAAAGAGCCAAAGTAACCAAATCGGTAGGAAATAGAGCAATTGAGTGAATACACGCTAATCTACCCCTAAAACCGTGTTTCAAGCAAGGAAATATCGTTTAAATGAGGCTGAAAATCACGTTAATTCGAGTGTCATCACCACCACAAGAAATTATTAATTTAGCGGCAGATGATTAACAGCGGCCACATCCAGGCCGCTGTTAAAAATATTTAATGACGGACGTTTAGCAGCGGTACACAAGCTGTTGTTAAATTACTATTATAAAACCCCAATTCCAGATCGAGTTTCGATCTCTTCCTCTCTTTCTCTTCTTTCTCTTGTTCTTCTTCTTCATGTGCTCCTGCAAACAACACCTACGCCACCGCCGCCTTCCCGCCGCCGCCGCCTTCCCACCTCCACTGCCTTCCCGCAGCCTGCATCTGCCCGATGACAGAAATCAAAGCCCGACGTTGCCTGTCGAGTTCCCGACGCCGCCTGCCAACTTCCCGCCGTCGTTCAGTCACTTTCACTGACCCTCGACCCTCGGTCTAGCTCGGCATTGGCAGTCTCGGCCCTCGATCTGGCTCTAGCATCAGTGGTCTCGGTGCTCTATCTGGCTCCATCTTTGGTGTTCTTGGCCCTTAGTTTGGCATTGGTCCGGCACGGCCCTTGGCATCAGTTGGGTCGGCACTCGGCATGATCAGCTCCCACTCCAGGTTTTTGGTCTATGGTGTCTTGTGGCGGGTCCATGGTGTCGGGGCCGCATCAGGCATCGTGGTAGCGCTCACTTCACCTTGCCACTAGGAACCACAACCATACTAGGTGTCATTGGACACCTTCTATCTCAAGACTTTGTTTTCTTCTTTCCTTTTCATTTTTGTTTATGATTGCGTGTGTCGTTTATGGATGTTGTTTGGTTGTGGGTGCTAGGATTTAACACTGGAACCACCGCTCTTGTCTCCCATGCTCCTCTCTACCGTGCGGTATACTTGATGAACGTTGTAAACAGGTTTATCAAATAACTAGCTTACAGAAGTAGACTAGATCAAATCTCTCGAGGTTTCTTCTAATTGACTACTCAAAGAAGTTGGCAAATTACTCAGGTTTAAACAAGTTGTGCGTGGTGTGAGTTCCACGACTTCTAAACTAAAATGCAAGGAAATTGAAATGAAATTAAAAGACAGATTGATTGATTGATTTGACTAATGAGATGACAGACAAGCTTAGACTTCGAATCCCCCTAAGATCACCAGAGCATTGGCAATAAGACCAGCGGTTTTCAATCCTAATTCATTCACTTCTTAGACACCACCATAAATCCTGACCCTTACGTTTAAGTTTGGTGAACGTTCGCTCTATTCGATCTAACTACCAAGATTAATTAACTGTCTGTGCGTTCACTTCTGCAACGGAAAACTAACTGGAGCGATTACTAGTGAATTATCAGTTACTCTAGCAGTGGATTAATCCTAAATGGTTCCTACGAAAGGCACACTCCATTGAATAGATTAATTATTGATTTGGTGTTCTAAAGTGAGGCGAACGTTCGCTACTATCCTCAGCTTAACAAGAAACTAATCTAGGCGATCAAGCTAGAAAAGAAACACAGGCAATGAAGAACAAACCAAAAATGCAAGGGAAACTGTCTGAATCTAATTACCACCGATCCATGACCGCTTTAAAGCCCCGGGTCACTTAGGGTTCATCTAATCTAAGCTCTATGAGTTTAGCCACTCATGACTATCTCAAAAGAATAAAAAAACAACAAAGGAGTTCATCATACACAGGAAGAACAGACAAGAAACTGAAAAACCTAATTCTGACGACTCCGGAGAAGTTCCGATCTCTGGCAATCTTCACTTCTAGCTCCGAATACTCCAATGGTAAGATGGCGTCAATATCTCACCAGGAAACTCTCAACTCTCTCTCAAGCTCTAAGTCTGGAAATTAATCGTTGGAATAAGTATTTCGATTGACGTCGTAAGTGGTACCTCCATTGTATCTGATGTCGTCTCTTATATAGATTTGTCCAAAGCTGTCTCGGAAAAGGAAGGACTTCTCGACCAGAACATTGAAAGTTCTCATCGAGAACTTAAGTTACAATCATTCTTCCTCTCGACGGGAAATTCCAATGTAAATCTTCAATAGTTTTCGGCGAGAACTTTGGAAGTTCTCGCCGAGAACTACTTCATAATTCCTCCTGGATCTTTCTGTGTGGATTTCTTCATAACTATTCGGCAAGAACTTCCAAAGTTCTTGCCAAAAACTTCATTGTAAATAAGCTGGAACTTCGACAGGGCTTTGCTTTGTGATTTCTGCATGATTACTCGGCGAGAACTTTGGTCTTCTCGCCGAGAATGTTAGTGTTGGCAGGTGCATGTACTGACTTTGATCTGAACTGAGTTCTGGATCGATTTCGGGCAATTCCTTGAGGCTCCACTACTTTCTGAGCACGTCCGTGGCTACGTTATTGATGGTAAAACCTATGCATTCACAAAGGCACTAGAAAACATATCAAATAGACCCACAACGGGCCAAAGTAACCAAAATGATAAGAAATAGAGCAATCGAGTGAAAACACCCTAAACTACCCCAAAAACCGTGTCTCAAGCAGGGAAATGTCGCTTAAATGAGGCTGATAATCACATCAAATCGAGTGTCATCAATACTCATTCTACCATACTCTCTCTCTCTCTCTCGTCCATTAAGGACAATGCCCGTTCTAGTCGTAGGGGGTATTTTGGGTTTGGTATGATTGGTTGCTGGAAGGAGTAGAGTCTTGTGCTATGATAGTGGATGCTTTGTGCTAGGTAGCATGCTTAGTTGCACCTCTATTTTCCTCTACCTTAGCATGTTCTTATCATTTTGAATGCTCCAGTATCACCTCTATCGCTTGCTGAGTACTTAACTCGCTTAAATTCTATTTGTTTGACTAGCCAATTGATTGTATGGTGAGAACATACGGGATAGTCCAAATGCCTTTTAAACCTTTGTACAACAAGATTGAAACTAGTTTTTATTAGGTATAAGGTCGAGTGATTTGGCAGAGCGTTCTTATCTTTCATAGGTTCTAGTATTGCGTAGTGTTTAGTGTCGGTCAAAATTTCTTGGAGTCTAGGACATAGGGTAGGAAAGTAGGATGCCCAATGTGTGAGTAAGAGACCTTTGAGTCCGCCTGAGTGATAGACGTGCGTAGGAGCTACTTGGTTTGAGATCTGCCATGAGCTGGCAATGCATTGCCCACCCATTATTTAGTACCCTAAGGGGAAGTCTCAGTGTGGCATTCTCCTTCTTGACCCCTCGCGGCGTGGGCAGGGTTTAGGATAACGCGGTCCCCAATGGGGTTGGCAGCTCCATACCTGCGGGGGTCTCATTCAATGCTCCTATTGGTAAGATAAAAGAGTCTAGTAAAAGCCATCTTTGAAGTTGTTCTTATAATATAAAGATCAAAAGCAAAGAAAAATTGAGATGTGGGAAGAAAAAGAGGGGGTAGATTTCGAAATAGCCTACAGTCTTTTCGTAAAAGCCGCAAAATCTCAAATGGTAAGGATGAGTGTACTACCCCCTCGACACAAGTTGAGTAAAGTCGACCATGCCCTCTCTTTTCCTCCTTTATGTCTAGGTGACTCCGGGAATAAGTTAACCATCCAATAACCGACGTTTTGCCTCTGTCAAGTTGTTTTTCCTTATGTTTAATAAGAACTAGTTTGGTTTTTGTTGTAAAAAGGTTTTAATGATTGTTTGGTGAGATTTTTGGAACCTTTATCTTGTTAAAACTCAGGCTATCAAAATGTGGTTCAACGAAGTTAGAGATCTTCTGTCTTGTTCCAAATGGTTAGTGCGTTAGTGTAAGTATTTTCTTGCTTGAGGACAAGCTTCAGGTTAGTCGTATGGGAGTTTGATGTTACCTTATTTCATGCATTTTTATCCTATGATCTACCTATGTTTTGCTCCGTGTTTGATCCCTCTATGTCTTGGTTTGTGTGCTTTTTGAGTCCTTTTGCACAGTTTGCATTATTGTTGCCCGGGGGTCACTTGTGGCCCCAATTGATGTGGTTTCTAGTTGCTTTTGTGCATTTTTCATACCATCGCCAAGTAATTGTTATAGGTTGATATTGAGAAGAGGGGTTATAGTATAGCTTTCGTTGTGATTGAAACTTTTTGAACCAAAAACACTAAAAATTTTATTGTTTCCTATTTGCTTGATAAACAAGTCATATAAAAGATTTTACTTGTGCTCTAGAGTAAACCCTGGGTTATAGGTTAATTGTGTCACATGTCTTGATATTTCTGAACTTGGTAGCTTCGAAGAAACTTGCAACTGCTTGAACTAAGCTTGAACTTTGTGTTGATTTTCAAACCCTAACTTGTGTGACTACTTAAATTCATATAGGAGAGGTAAAATCAGAGTGAGTGAGGTTCATTAGAGATATGTGAGAGGCCTTTGTTCTTTGATTCCTTAACCATGGAAGATGAAAGAATGACAAACATGGAGGCGACCATGGCCACTATGATGCAAACCCTAACGACCATGAATGCAAGATTGGAGAGGATATAAGAGGTCAATGGAGTTGGGCCGAATGGAGAAGAGATTAGGCGGCCCTGGAGGAACATCCAGGAGATTGATGATGATGTGATCCACCTCAAGCTCTTTGTCCCTAAATTTGCTGGCAAAGCAAAGGCTGATGAGTGCATTGATTGGGAGAGGAGTATGGAGGATTTCTTGGATTGCCATAACTATTCCGAAAGGAAGAAGGTAACTCTTGTCACGATTGAGTTTACTGACTATGCTGCCTTTTGGTGGAGTCAACTCAGGTGACAGGTCCAGAGAAATGAGGAGGATCCAATCATGACATGGAGGGATCTGAAGAGGAAAATGAGGAAGAGGTTTGTACCAGCTGCCTACACACGAGACTTGCACACCAAGCTTCAATCCTTGAAGCAAGGTAACATGACGGTGGAGGAGTACAACAAGAAGATAGAGATGTTGGTAACCAGGCTGGACCTAAGGGAGGATGAAGAAGCAAGAGTGGCCAGGTTCACAAATGGGTTGCAACGGGACATATTACACCAAGTCAACATAATCAGCTTCATTGAAAATGAAGACCTAGTGGCCCTCGCCATCCGTGTGGAGAGGGAATTGAAGAGTGGCATGGAGAGGAAATCCACGATCACGCCACCCACAACTAGCCCTTAGGGAGGAAATTCTAGTGCTATAGACACACCGTGGAAGCAGAATGCCAACCGGAGTGGCAGCCTCCGACCAAACCCTAACGTATGAGGGTTGACACCGAGGGTAAACTCTAATTTTACTCATACTGTGCAGGATTCTAACCCACGTCCAAGTGGGATCGTGTGTTTCAAATGAAAAGGGAGAGGACACATGGCCAGAGACTGTCCAAACCAAAGAGCCATAGTTGTCAGAGAAGGAGAGGTGGTCACAGACGATGAAGAAGAGGTGGTCGAACGAGAGGTGGACATCGGATTAGAAGATGGAGAAGAAGTGGAGCTCGAAGACTTGGAGAAATTTTCAGCAACATACATACCTACATTAATCCCCGAGCAAGATGCTGCCATGGTCACCTTGACTGAGGTAGACAGTGTGACCGCGCCAGCCACACCGACCGGCATGGCCACCACGGCTACAGTAACCGCTATGAACACCCTGTCTAATACGGCATCCATGGACACCCTGTCCGATACGGCCACCGTGACCAACCCCGGAGCCAAAGAAAAGGAGGCCACAGAAGGAGCTGGGCATGGAGAAGATGTTGGAGACGGAGCTGGAGCCGACCGGGCCACTGAATCTGACGCAGTCACACTAACCGGCGCGGATCACAAACCCGGTGAGGACATCCTGTCCGTCACGGCCGCCACGGTTACGGACACCATCGTGGACACCATGTCCACCATGGATCTCGTGCCCTTCCTGGAACTGGAGATAGAAGAGGAGGCTGAAGCAGGAAGGCCAGCCAAAGAAGGAACCGGAGCCGGCTATGCCGTGGTCACCTCAGCCGATACACGGCCAGAGCAACCACACGGTCACACCACAGTACCTGATCACTATCGGATCACTGATGACACTCGATTTGACGTGATTATCAGCCTCATTTAAGCGATATTTCCTTGCTTAAGACATGGTTTTTAGGGTAGAATAGCGAATATTCACTCAACTGCTCTATCTCGTGCCATTTGTGTTACTTTGGCCCGTTTCGGGTCTATTTGATGGTTTTCTGGTGTTTTCATGCTAGCACAGGTTTTTGCCATCAAATATAGTAGCCAAGTACGTGTCTAAGGTGTTGGAACCTCGAGGAACCGCACCAGAATCGATCCAAGGAGTCAATCAAGTCAATTCAAATCCCCTGATTTACACTACAGTGTTCGGCAAAAAATCCCCCAGGTTTTCGGCGAAAACTCAAGAAGAAATTGACTAAGTTCACAAAGAGAAGTTTTCGGAAAAGTCCAAGTTTTCGCCGAGAACCCTAATGTCCGAAAATCACAGGAGAATCAGCCGACGGAAGCCTTCATTTACACTCAAGTTTTCAACGAAAACTTAGCGAGTTTTCGGCGAAAACTCAAGGCAAAATCTGGCGATTCTAGGGTTAATATAAATACTTAACCGGCGGCCCAATAAAGGGGAGATCTCATAATACATCATAATTTCAGAATTCTCACGAGTTCTGGAGAAGAGTTTAGAGTTCAAAGAGCCAGGAAGAGATCGTGACGCCATCCCTTCACCTCGGAGACTTGGAGCTAGGATTGAAGATTACCGGAGAGCGAAGCTTAGCCAGAGTCGTCTTAATTAGGTTTACAGTTTCTATCTGTTCTTCCTTTGCGTGATGAACTCTGTTTCTATCTTTGATTCTTTCGTTATGAACATGAGTAGCTAAACTCGTGGAGCTTAGACTAGATGAACCCTAAGTGGAACAGGGCTTTAAAGCGGTCACGGATCGGCGGTAATTAGATTTGAAGTTCAATCAGTTTCTCTTTGCATGGTTGTTTTGTTCTTCATTGTTTATGTTTCTCTTCTGGTTGGTCGCCTAGATTAGGTTTGTGCAAGCTAGGGTTAGTCGCCAGACAGCTTCTCTGCTTTGGCGCATAAACTTGTCTTCCTTGATCACCTAGTTTAGATTCTTGTTAAGCCGAGGATAGAAGCGAACGCTCGCCTCTCTTTAAAACATCAATTCAACCAGTTAACCTATTCATTAGAGTGTGCCTTTCGTTGGAACCAGTTAGGGTTAATCCGCTTCAAGAGTAACTCATAAATCGTTAGTAATTCCACCAGTTAGTTTAGTCATCGCAAGAGGCGACCATACCCGGGCGACTAATTAATCTTCGTAGCTAGATCGGATAGAGCGAACGTTCGCCAGTCTTAAACCTAAGGGTCAGGAGTTATGGTGGTGTATATAAATTGATTGAACGAGAATTGAAATCCGTTGATCTGTTGATTGCTGTTGCCTTGGTGATCTAAGGGGATTCGAAATCTAAGCTCGTCTATCTTCTCGTTAGTCAACCTTTTAATCTTTCTGTCTTTTTTTTTCCTGCATCTTAGTCTAGAAGTCGTGGAACTCACACCACGCACAACGTGTTCAAACTTGAATAAATTGCCAGCATAGTTGAGTAAACGATTAGAAGAAACCCTGTGGAATACGTTCTGCTTAGCTTGTTAGCTTGGTAGTATTTGATCACTGTTCTACAGCTCATCAAATTGGCGCCGTTGCTGGGGAATCTTCTATATTGTTTGAAAGAAGAGTTTGCATTTTATTCTTCTACTTTTCATCTTTCATTTTCCATCACACTTTAATTTTACACCGGTTGTGTTTGTTTTTGTCTTTTGTAGGTTCAGAAAATTCAGAAGCAAATCACATCCGATCCACCTTCCCCTACCGCAATGGCCGCTGAAAAGAGTCTTAGACTAGATGAACCCTAAGTGACCCAGGGCTTTAAAGCGGTCACGGATCGGCGGTAATTAGATTCAAAGTTCAATCAGTTTCTCTTTACATGGATGTTTTGTTCTTCATTGTTTATGTTTCTATTCTGGTTGGTCGCCTAGATTAGGTTTGTGCAAGCTAGGGTTAGTCGCCAGACAGCTTCCCTGCTTTGGCGCATAAACTTGTCTTCCTTGATCACCTAGTTTAGATTCTTGTTAAGCTGAGGATAGAAGGGAACGCTCGCCTCTCTTTAAAACATCAATTCAACCAGTTAACGTATTCATTGGAGTGTGCCTTTCGTAGGAACCAGAGGGTTAATCCGCTTCAAGAGTAACTCATAAATCGTTAGTAATTCCACCAGTTAGTTTAGTCGTCGCAAGAGGCGACCGTACCCGGGCGACTAATTAATCTTGGTAGCTAGATCGGATAGAGCGAACGTTCGCCAGTCTTAAACCTAAGTGCCAGGAGTTATGGTGGTGTATAGAAATTGATTGAACGAGAATTGAAATCCGCTGATCTGTTGATTGTTGTTGCCTTGGTGATCTAAGGGGGATTCGAAATCTAAGCTCGTCTATCTTCTCGTTAGTCAACCTTTTAATCTTTCTGTCTTTTTTTTCCTGCATCTTAGTCTAGAAGTCGTGGAACTCACACCACGCACAACGTGTTCAAACTTGAATAAATTGCCAACATATTTGAGTAAACGATTAGAAGAAACCCTGTGGAATACGATCTGCTTAGCTTGTTAGCTTGGTAGTATTTGATCACTGTTTTACAGCTCATCAATCACACCACCCTGTTCTCAGTCGTGTCATGAAGGATTCTGAGTGCCCAACCTACAGAAGAAGGATGGGAGCAGAGGGATAACCTCTTCCATACAAGGTGCGTGATCAAGGGCAAGGTTTGTAGCATGGTGATGGATGGAGGAAGTTGCACCAATGTCGTGAGCTCAAAATTGGTGGAAGGATTAGGGCTTCAAACCCAGAGGCACCCCAATCCCTACAAGCTACATTGGCTCAACAATTGTAGAGACCTAAGGGTGACACGACAAGCTCATGTGCCCTTTAACATTAGAAGGTACATGGATGTGATCTTATGTGAAATTGTTCCTATGGAAGCTGCCCACATAGTACTTGGTCGACCTTGGCAGTCTGATAGGTACTCTAAGAACGATGGGAGGACCAACAAATACCTCCTAACACATGGATCGACATCCCATCCCTAGGTTAGATGATATGCTTGATGAATTACATGATAACCTATTTCCTCAAAATCGATCTTAAGTCAGGCTATCACCAATTAGAATGAAGGAAGGTGATGAATGGAAAACTACCTTCAAAACCAAGCTAGGATTATATGAATGGATGGTCATGCCCTTTGGCCTAACTAGTGCACCTAGCACCTTCATGAGGTTAATGAATCAGGTCCTTAGGTCATTCATAGGGAAGTTTGTTGTTGTTTATTTTGATGACATACGCATTTACTAAAAACCCTAGATGAACACCTATGTCACCTACACTACAAGAAAATGACATCCTAACAGCACTTTTTTAGTGATTCTAATAGCGGATAGGCCGCTGTTAGAAATCCTAACGGCGGTTGCATATCCGCTGTTAGGTTGACTAACGTAAGGTGAGCTAACAGCGGATATTCTGACCGCCGTTAAACCTAACAGCGGTTATTTCTAACAGCACTTAAAATCCGCCGTTAGAATTCTGATCAGATTTAAAAAAAAATGCAGAAACCTGCTCCAGGAGAGCAGATTTTCTGCATTCTTCTTCTTCCTTCTTCTTCTGATCCTTCTTTCTTCCTCTTTCTTCTTCCTCTTTCTTCTTCCTCTTCTTCTTCTTCTGATCCTTTTTTCTTCCTCTTCTTCTTCTGATCCTTCTTTCTTCCTCTTTTTCTTCCTCTTCTTCATCTATCTTCACCTTTCTTCTTCTTCTTCTTCTTTTTTTCTCCTTCCTTCTTCCTTCTTCTTCTCTTCTTTTTTCTCTATTCCAGATTTGGATTCTTCTTTTTCTTCTTCTTCTTTCCTTCCTTCTTCTTCCTTCTTCTTCTCTTCTTTTTTCTCTATTCCAGATCTAGATTCTTCTTCTTCTTTTTTCTTCTTCTCCCTCTTCTTTGTTCTTCTACAAATCCTAAGAAACAATCACTAAGAGAAAGAGAAGAGAAAATAAGGAGAAAGAGAACAAAATCTAACAACAAATAAGAGAAAGAGAAGAAAAAATAAGGGAGAAAGAAAAAAAAATCCGTAAGAGAATGTGATTGGTTGGGGTTGGGCACACGGATTGCCACATCAGCAAAACCTAACAGCGGATAACCTAACAGCGGTTCATATCCGCTGCTAGGTTCCCCCCCAAAAATTATGATTTCCCGCTAAGGCGGGATATTTTGGCGCCCCTTAAATTAAACGGCTAACAGCGGATTTCTAACAGCACTTTTTGTCTAACAGCGGATTTCTAACAGCACTTTTTGTCCGTTGTTATTTAACAACGGATTTTTAAAAATCCGCCGTTAGACTTTTATTCTAACAGCACTTTTTTGTCCGTCGTTAGAAAATTGATGTTAAAATGCAATTTTCTTGTAGTGCTAAAATCTGTCTTAGAAACTCTAAGGAAAGAACATTTATATGCTAACATGGAAAAGTGAACCTTTTGCACGGATCACCTTGTTTTTCTTGGGTTTGTTGTTAGTTCAGCAGGAATAAGGGTTGTTGAAGACAAGATAGAAGCAATCAAGTCATGGGCAACATCCCAAAACATCACTGATGTTAGGAGCTTTCATGGATTGGCCAACTTCTATAGAAGATTTTTTAGGGACTTCAGCACCATTGTTGACCCTCTAACAACTGTAATCAAGAATAATTTTCCCTTCCAGTGGGGTACACCACAACAGGAGGCCTTTGAAGCCTTGAAGAAGAAGCTCACTGAAGCCCCACTGCTCATGCTGCCAGATATCACTAAACACTTTGAAATCGAGTGTGATTCCTCTATAGTGGGAATTGGAGTTGTCTTTATGCAAGAGAAGCGGCCCATAACTTACTTTAGTGAGAAGTTGAGTGGATCTACACTCAACTACCCAACCTACGACAAGGAGCTTTATGCCTTGGTGAGAGATGTGGCAACACTACTTGTGGCCCAAGGAATTCATCATTCACACGGATCATGAATCCCTCAAGTACTTGAGAGCTCAACACAAGCTCAACAAGATACATGCTAGGTGGGCAGAGTTCATCGAATCCTTTCCCTGCATCATTCAACACAAGCAAGGTAAGGAGAATGTGGTAGTCGATGCCCTTTCTCGAAGGTATGCCTAATCTTTGTCCTTATCACTAAGTTCATTGGCTTTGAATACATCAAAGATCTTTATGCTACTGAATAGGGAGGATTTGAGAAGTACTAGAAACAAGGTGGTTACTTATTCAAGGAATCAAAGCTATGTTTACCTAACCATTCTTGTAGGATTGTTCTAATAAGAGAAGCTCATGGTAGAGGACTTATGGGCCACGTTGGAGTGGCCAAACCATGACCTGCCTCAAGGAGCACTTCTACTGGCCCAAGATGTGTCATGACGTGGATAAGGTCTTAGCTCTAACTCCAAATGCCAAAGAGCTAAGTCTCATATCCAACCTTTTGGTTTATACACCCCTTTACCTATTCCTAAACATCCTTGGATAGATATTTCTATGGATTTCATGTTTGGTTTACCTAAAACTAGGAAAGGTAGAGATTCAATCTTTGTGGTGGTAGATAGGTTTTCTAAGATGGCTCACTTCATAGCCTACCACAAAGTTGATGATGCATCCTACATTGCTGATTTATTCTTTAAAGAAGTAGTTAGGTTGCATGGGGTCCCTAACACCATAGTTTCTGATCGTGATTCGAAGTTCTTAAGTTATTTTTGGAAAACTTTGTGGGCTAAGCTAGGCACTACATTGATGTTTTCAACTACTTGCCACCCAAAAAGCTGATTGACAAACTAAGGTAGTGAATAGATCCCTTTCACAAATGCTTAGGGCTGTTATTAAATCCAACATTAAGTCATGGGAGAATTGCTTGCCACACGTGTAGTTTGCATACAATAAAGTTGTCCACTCATCCACCCAATACTCCCCATTCGAACTTGTTTATGGTTTTAACCCCCTAACCCCTTTGGATTGATCACCACTGCCTATACCTGAGTTTTTAGATGCAGATGGTCAAAAGAAAGATGAATATGTTAGAAAGCTGCATGAGAAGGCCAAGGCCAACATTGAGAGGAGAACTGCCCAATACATCCGCAATGCCAACAAAGGAAAAAAAGGAGAAAATATGTGAAGTTGGAGACCAAGTTGTGGATACACTTCAGAAAGGATAGATTTCCTGAGCAAAGGAAGTCTAAGCAGCTACCTAGAGGCGATGGACCTTACATTGTCTTCCAAAGAATCACTAACAACGCCTACATATTTGATCTTCTTAATACTTATGGAGTTAGTGCTACATTTAATGTCGTTGACTTAACTCCCTATTATCATGATGTTGCATGAACAGATTCGAGGTCGAATCCTCCTTAAGAAAAGTGGAATTATGAGCTAGTCGTGTCGTGGACACGCCCGGAGCTACCCTTGACCAAGAGTCAGGTGAAATCCTTCAAGAAGAACATAAATTCATACTTGGAGGCTTGGAGCAAGGAAGCACATGAAGAGGATGTGGAGAGCTTAGTGAGAAATGGTTGCACCGTGCTGGAGATGAAGGAATCCACCCCAAAGTCCCAAACCCTAATGCTAATGCCAGACCGGGACACGATGTTGAATCGAGCCAGATTGATGCCGAACTGGGCCATAATGATGGTGGGCACTGATGCCGATCCGAGCCCAACATGGACATCGGAACGCAAGATGGTGATGTCAGACGTGGATGTTGGCCCAAGCCAGACACTGATGCCAGACGCGTCCAGGACCGCGCCATCTGAATCCGACCATGATCTGGATTACAACAAGAAATCTGACCGCAATAAGTTTCCCATCCAGACAAGGATTCCTTGATGGACACGAAGAACCTCATGTTTCCAAGTCCTTTTAGGAGTAGGAAACAAGGAGGACACGCAATCCTTGCCGGATTAGGACTTGGTCACCTAATCCGTGTTGGTCATGGACACGGTCACCCCTAGGGTTTCTCCGGTTTTAGACTTAGGCTATTTTTAGACAATTTTTATTCCTTTTTCGGATTTCTTCTCTTTTAGTCATTATTTAGGATTATTTTAGAGAATTCTAGAACTATAATAGAAGTAGGATTCAGAGAGCTTGTTCTCGAATCCTCACTTATAAATAAAGGCCTTTGGCTACGATGTAAAGACAACTCAGATTACACTTAAATTGAATTTCAGAACTTATGTTCTTTATTTCCTTCAAGCTTTTGCTCGTTGTTGCTTAGCTTAAGGTTTGGTTTATCATGAGTCAAGATACACACCCTTGAATGCGTGGCAACGTTCGACCTGGACACTTAGGGTTCCTAGCTCATTATAGCTAGTGGGTCCAAATACTCTCCACCCCTGGTTTCAAGGGTTAGACTTGTTTGTTTTGTTACTTAGCATATTGGTATAGGGTCGCTACCCACGGCTGCAAACGGTTCATATCAGGCTGTCAGCCCGTTGTTGATTGGCCGAGTTGATGTGATTGGGTGAAATATGGTGTTTATTTGTATGATGTTAAATTGATAGGTTAATTAATAGATTGAGAGAGTTTAAATGATGATGATGTATATGTGTATATTTCATTGTGAATTGTTGTATGATTGATGCAGGAGGATCATCCTATGAAGGACGAATAGGATGGTAGTCCTAGACCTCATGACAGGCTACCCCTGTTTTCCCTTGTTTTTGTGGTGGGGTGGTCGGTGAGGCTAGATGTTTACCCTAGACTAATGTGACGAGTAGATATGGAGATTTGATGGCTTGATGTGGTTGTTTGTGATATGACACGGTGGTACCGAGAATGTGGAAACTGGGATATGGGATTGTGTGTCGGGATTCTAGTAATTGGGAATGAGAAGTACCACTATGTCATACTTGATTGTTGTTGAGAATAAAAGTAGAATATGAAGGAGCCAATGTTACTCCAGGGACTGTGATGGTGTTGAAATGGGTTGCAAGGTCTACCGACGGGTAGACAAGGATCCCTACGGGTAAGGATCCAGAGGGATGGATTGGGACTTCCCAGCTAGTGGAAGTGTGTCTTACGGGCTGATGGGGTAGCGCGGGAACAACTCATTTGGCGCCTTAATTAACACTTAGAACTAACTTATTGTGGTGTGAGGTGTTGTTTGATTGTGTGTGCAAGTGGGTTGTGTGGATGAGATGCGATGGTGGTATTGTGATCGTGATTGGAATATGATGTTGATGAGTTTTAATGTTGGGTTCTGTGAATCGTTGATAATGATGATTTTTTAGAATTGTGAATGCTAGTGTAGATAACTACACCTGTTTGATAACCTAGACTATTTTAGGGATGCTAATTATGAATCGGGAAATGGTGAAATGTTGACTAATAATATGGTTAATGATGAGCATGATAGGGTAGAGACTTGTGGTTGATCACCTGTCAATATTACTAAGGTTAATAATTGCTTACACTTAAGGAATGTTCTCCCATTTTGAGTTGTTGAGGGGTTGGTAGAACCTTAAGAATTAGTCCGACGCATAGTTAGGCCTCATGGGTTCACTTAGTTTCATTAGGAGACTGATCCCCCTTTTTCAGTTGGAGTTACAGTTGAGTAGATCTTAGATCATCAGTTGATGGCAGTAGAGTTGAGCTAGAAAACTAAAGGTTGTGACTGAGGACTGATGACCTTTTGTTATTTATCTTTCAGTTGACTTTTGGGATTTGGTTTTGGATTACATTGAGTAGTGTATTTGGGACTTTAATTGTATATTGGATTTATGGTTGTTAATTAGATTTTTCGGGATTTGAATAATGGAAGCGCTTCCTCTTGTCTTTGAATTATGTTATTTATTGTCATTTATGTTATCTTAAATTTTGGTTCTATGTTTTAAGTCAAATTGTAGCACCAGTTCTCGGTCTAACCATGGAATAAACCATGACGATTTGAGAGCGGGTGGTACAACTTATATAGGGTCAAAATCTGTTTCAACATATAAATAAACTTTATGGGCAGTTTAGGGAAAAAAGGTCTTTGAAGGTCCCCTTGAAGTGCGGTGCACTTTTAGGGTCTTCTTCAGTGCATTTCTGCAGTTAAACTACTCCAATCTTCTGCTTTTCCGTGTTTTGATCATTTCGACTTCGTTTGAACTCCAATTTTGTCACCGTTTGAAGCACTAAACTTGTGAGAGGAGCTATATAGCTTGGTTTCTTGAAATATCATCAAAATAGTTTACAAAAAGGGTGAATATATCCAAATATGTCCAATAGTTTGGCTTCCGATCCTTAGACATCCATATATAGAAAAACAAACCAATACCCTATCATTAATGCATCAACGAGTGATAAATGTGGCTTAATATCAGTGGATAAATGTGGTATTTCTAGTTGTATCCTTGCTTTAGTCCCAGGTGAGGGGGATTTTTTTCGGTGACAAAGTCTAAACTTTGTCACATATACAAAGTTTAATCTGGACCCTTAATCTCTTATCCACTTCTTAATTAATTATTTAAGTGAATTTAATTAAAAAAAAATCCTCCCACACTCCCCTATAACCGCCGGTGAGAATAGGGTAATTATGATAATCAATTTTTTATTATCTCTTCCTAAAAAAATGGTGAAAATATTCTCTTAACTTTTATAATAATCCTAATCTTCTTCTTCATCTTTCAATCACACGCACGTCATTATAATAATATGAAACTTTCAATTTTTTTGAGTAAATCAGTCTCGCACAATTACAGTAAAAGTTCAAGCTCCCAAGTTCGAGTTTTATAATGGAGGTACGAGTCAACTTCTTCTTCTTTATTTTTCGATTGCAGAACAAAACAAAAATTCATACTAGTACTACGAATATACAGTCGAGAAAAATAAAAATTCGGGAGTTGATATATAGTCGAGAAAAACCGTAACACGCATGTGTGTGAATTGCATACTAGTACTACGAATATACAAGTAGTGTGCACATACTAGCACCAATTCTTCCGAAACACACAATTTTCTCAAATCCGGGAGTTGATATATAGTCGAGAAAAACCGTAACACACATGTGTGTGAATTACATACTAGTAATACGAATATACAAGTAGTGTACACATACTAGTACCGATTCTTCCGAAACACACAATTTCCTCAAATTCAAATTGGCTGATGGAGTAAATAAAAAAAATTGTATGAACACCGGCCATGGAAACCTACTGTTCATCGGCGGCGAGGAGGACAAATAAACCATGCCGGCGCCGTCAAGAAGCACCTGGAGATTGCGATTAGAGAGGAGAGAGCAGAGGTGCGCCGGAGAAAAAGGTGGAAGCCCAAGACTCGCCGCACTAGAGACAGCGCCGCACCAGAGACAGCCGCCAGAAGAAATAGAATTGCCGGACTGGTGAGAGCACTTCGTCCGGATAGAAACCGCCGTCTGAGAGGTCGCCGATTCGGAACTAGTGGCTGCTAGGGAGTTGATTTGTGCCTCCCGAACGACGACGAACTAGAGAATGGAGCCGGCGGCTATTGCTTGGTGGAGGAGGATGGAGGTTGCGGATGGAAATTGCCGGCGAACTAGAGAATGGAGATGACAAAATCACCGGCGCCGTCTGGTAGGGAAAATAGAAGAAGAAGAAGAGGTAGTGGGTGCGGCGGTTTACCCTAGGTAAGTGGTAAAAAATAAAAAAATTTAATTAATTTACCCTATTATATACTAGTATTATCCACCGTTAGATCAAATTAGGGAGATCTGACGGCTGTGATTAAACTTTGTATAGGGGACAAAGTATATCCTTTGTCACCCACCAAGCTCCGTGAGATTGCGATTACAGAGGAGAGAGCAGAGGCGCGCCGGAGAAAAAGGTGGAAGCCCAAGACTCGCCGCACTAGAGACAGCGCCGCACCAGAGACAGCCGCCGGAAGAAATAGAATTGTCGGACTGGTGAGAGCACTTCGTCCGGATAGAAACCGCCGTCTGAGAGGTCGCCGATTCGGTGAACTAGTGGCTGCTAGGGAGTTGATTTGTGCCTCCAGAACGACGACGAACTAGAGAATGGAGCCGGCGGCTATTGCTTGGTGGAGGAGGATGGAGGTTGCGGATGGAAATTGCCGGCGAACTAGAGAATGGAGACGACGAAATCACCGGCGCCGTCTGGTAGGGAAAATAGAAGAAGAAGAAGAGGTAGTGGGTGCGGCGGTTTACCCTAGGTAAGTGGTAAAAAATAAAAAATATTTAATTAATTTACCCTATTATATACTAGTATTATCCACCGTTAGATCAAATTAGGGAGATCTGACGGCTGTGATTAAACTTTGTATAGGGGACAAAGTATATCCTTTGTCACCCACCAAGCTCCGTGAGGGAGGGGTTTAGACATGTTTCAGAGCATTTACATTATGCTAGTAGTGGTGTGTGTGTTAAAAGTTCATGGATTATGTGTAATGCACTAATTTACCAGTCATCACACAGTGGGTAGAGAACTGAGGGATATTTGCATGTGTTTTTCCGTTGTGGATTAACTTTCTTGTAAATTCTAGCATTGGGGTAATTGCACACTGGCATGTTATTCACGCATATCTATTTTATTCACATCAGGTCGTCCAATGAATTTTGGAGGCCCTGTTCCAAAATTATAGTATAGTCATATTAAAAAATGATAACATATACTCGGTTTACTTGTATTAATATGACCTGAGATGATCCGGGGCACGTAAAACTTGACTTGTGATAAATTTATAACATATTTGGAAAATTCTTGTCATTCCTAGCCTACATGAATTTTTATTAAAACAACAAAAATTTGTGAAAATTTAATTTATTTATATATAAATCAATAAAATTAATACAATATAAAAAAGATCAAAATAATAAAGATATATAAAAATTTAGAAAGAAAACAAACAATGATTGTTGAAACTTGAAATGTAGGGGTTGTTTTCCGCGCAGTAATTGGGCCAGGAATTCTGCTAAATTCCTCCTTGGTCCAATTCCCTTGTTTTCCGAGCAAAATAAGATACACAAAACCGGCGGATTTTAAATCTGGGCAGGATTTCAAATGAGTTCCGGCTGGGTTTTCAAAACCCTTTGAAAAGGGAAGGAGATGGCAGGTTTTCTGTCTTTTTCTTTGATTTTTTCAACGCTACCCTTTTATGTTTTATTTTCTAACGTGAGAGAACAACTTTTTGGTTCATCCTTTTTAAAGGAAAAAACTTCTATAATATTTTAATAGCTAAGATGGATTAACATTGAGCAACCATTGGTCATGAGATGCGGCTTATAGAATTTTTTACGAAGGTTAGGTGCCATATTATTCCACTTTTTTTGAATAATTTTGATTATTTGAATATTCATGTTTGGTCGATATAATTTTTTTTAATAATGGTGAGCTCAAATTTTATGAGTATTTTGTGTAAAAACAGTATAAATGAGATACAGAAAGAAAGAAGGAGTTGTTCGGATTGATAGGAAGGGTAGTTCAATCATGTTATGTGGTCCTTTGTTTGAAATCCATATCTTAAAATATACTATGGGTGTTCTTGAGTTTCAGTTTGCCACATAAGCTAGAACCCTTCTCACAATTTTCCACATCATCAACAATTTTTAAATCAAAATATAATTATTTCTCTCATCCTATTTAATGCTTTCATATTTAATACATCTCCTTAAATCCATAATTAATTTAATGTGTATATATACATTCATATGAAATAATTCTACTAATGTTATGTAATTTGTTGTTTAATAAATTTAATTCTTCATAAACACATATTATAATAAGAATTTAATATTTATTCTCCCAGTAAAAGTTATGGTATTATAATTTTTACATTACTCTAAATTTAAAATTATAATTCCCTATTGGTTTGATTTTGAAAAGTTTATACCTGAGTCAAATTAATAGTTAAAACTTACAAACTGTAAATCATTCATACAAAAAAAATTTTTTTTGGATGAATAGACATATTAGGTGGTTAAAATGGGTGCAATCTATACGAATAACATAAATTGAAATAATTAATGGTTAATTTCATACACAGAATTAGAAGTAGTCCATATGAACAATCATGATCTTTAGATAAGTTAGTCAAGTATGCACTTATTGGGTCACATGTTTAGGTAAATCATGTGCAAATATATCGAGTTATGAGTTGTTGACTTTTATTCAATTAATGTCACGAGTAAACTAGGTCGGGCCAGATTGAGCTAGATGATCAACTTTCAAACAAATGAATTTGTAAAAGAAACATATTTTAATTCGTATATTATTCGAATTAGAAGGGCGAGGTCCATTGAGTTGTAGGTTTAATCAAATTACGAGTCAATAGTGGGTAAATTGAGTCATGACTTGATTAGTCACATGTTGTTGAATTTATTTAATTCAAGTCAAGAATGTAGTTGTGTTGGACTTTGTGGGCGGGTTCATCAAATCATGTCATAATATGACATAATTTTTTATGATTGACATTCGAGTTAATTTGATCACAAGTAGAACTGAGTAACGTAGTACCTGTCATATAGTTTAATTATTTATAAATAACATTTTTTTTATAAATTATCTTTGTCATTTGGTTGTGGCAACTGGTCGAGCAACTGAGCACGTTGGAGCAGAAGTACCCAAATTTTAGAAACCTTGAAGTCATCATATGTAATCGCATGCACGTGGCTTGGCAGCTGGACCTCAAACATCATATTTTGTCCATTTAGAGCAATCAGTGGAGGTGGTAGTTCATCGCAAACATCGTGGTAAGCACATGCCAGTTCTGATGAAGTAAGATGCAGTTTCTGATTAACTGTCAAGTCGAGAAGCACGAAAGTAGCTTGTGATGTTAGATAAAAAACTAACAGTTTCAAAGCGATAGTTGCATGCAATCCAAATTAGAAAACATGTGAATGAGAAGCTGTAAAATTGAGAAAACATTTAATACCAAAATTCAAATTCCGGTGTAGGGACGACATCATGCTTTGCAAACCAGTAATCAAAACCATTGATAGCAACCGCACGAGAGCGTTGTGAGATATTAATTAATATTTTAAATTTAAATATATAATAATACATATGTATTAACATAACATTCCGTCCATTGGGTTAGATTTGTCAAAAATTATGGGCTAGATTTTTCAAAAATTTGGGTTAGATTTCTAAAAAATTATGGGTAAGATTAGTTAAAAACTTTTTGTTAGATTTGCCAAAAAAAATGGGTCAGATTTGTAAAAAATATTGGTAGATATGTCAAAAACTTTGGTTTAGATTTATAAAAAATTATGGGTTAGATACCACACTAATTATAATTAAGAAATATTTCAAATTTAAGAAATACCTAATAATACATACATATTAACATAATACGATTACCGATATAAATTAATATTTGAAATTCTTAAATAACTAATAATACATACATATTAACATAATATTTCGCCCAATGGGCGGGCAAAAATACTAGTGGAAAACAAGGAATTAAAACCCGGAAGGAATTAGTGTCTTCCCCAGCAATCGAATCCCTTCCGAATTTCAATTCCAGTGCAATTCATTTCCGCACGGAAAACTACCCCGTAAACTTTATTTCATTTTGTCAAAGCAAGGAATTGAACCCTTGCACTTCCAAAACAAAGCAACAAGCTAAGCCACTAGGCTAACATTGCATTAATGTCTTTTTATGCATAGCATCTTATAATAAATATCTCAGGTATTTCTACTTAACCCGAAAATTTTGAGGCCCCCAAAATTTTGTGGCCCTGTGTCGGAGGGCAGACCAGCACACCCTAATGGCCGGCACAATTTCACATGTCCATGCATGTGTACTATGGCCACAAATTGATTTAGATAAGGTAAAACGTAGGGGTGGGAGTTAGTCACTTAGGTTAATAATTAATGGATGCCGGTTGGTTAAAATTTTTGTAAACCTCTTAAATGTTAACTAACCAGTTATGTATAGGTTTGACCGATTGATCAAACAAAGTGGGTCAGTTACGTCCCTTTTGGTCAAAATAGCTATAATTGGGGTTGGTTACCCAAATCATCACTGAACTATGACCAAATAACCCGACAGTCAATGAACTCAGAAAAATTACCTAACAATCACTAAACTTCGGCCCATTATCCTAGCAGTCACTATCGTCTATTGACTTGACATCCAAAATTTCGTTAGTCTGCCTATGTGGCGATGACAATTCAATTGCCACGTCATTTAAATATGCCACATCAAATCCTATCTACCCAAAATCAACTCAAGCACCCAACCCGATTACCCAATCCATTTTGTAACCCAATTACCCAAACCAAAACAAATCATCCTCACCCCAACCAATTTCTCCACTGACGCCGCTGCCACCGCCGACCTCAACACTATCATCGAGACCTTGAGATGTGGTGGCCGTTCGACTGATTCCGAAGGCAATAACTATACTTTCCACTTATACTTTCCCCCAATTAATTTAAGGCAACACACCTTCCTCGTACCTCAAACCCCATAAAGCTCCCACCTTTACCAAACCATAATCCCATGTTCTTCATCTTCTTCCAACAATGGCTCCCAACGCCTTGCGAAGAAGCAACCCCAAATCCAAACCCATAACCAAAACCTAATCACCCAAACCAAAGCCTTCTCCTGTTGTTGCTTCCACGAACTCCTTGCCTCTGCTACAATCGAAGAACAGAGCAGCAGCAACATCGTCATCGAATTCGGAAACGATGCCATTTTTTACGAGGCTCTCCAGGTCCAGGAGGGGAAGCTACGGGGATGATTTGGGGATTGAGGAACGAGAGTGAGGATGATTGATTTTGATCGAAAGTGAGGAAGGGGAAGTTGTGCACTGAGATCTAGAAATCCCTCCACTTAATTTCAATCAACCAAGATCTGGTAATCGACAATGGCACTGGGTAAATTATTCATTTCTATTGTGTGTGTCTATTGAATTGGGCACGCTAGCTTTTTGAGGAAATGCCTCAACGAGGTGGGAATTTCATTTTTGGTTTTATGTAGGTATTCTAAGATGGGTAACAGTTGTTGAGATGCAAAGGCTAGGGAGCAATCTTCTAAAGTTTCTTGAAGCTATGGATTTGGACTCCAGCTTACAAGTTGCTCTTTTATTAGAAACTCTGGATTTAACTAGATTTTTGGGATTGGTTTGGATGCAGAGGCTGATGGGTCAGTGGTGTGGTGTAGGGAGGAGGTCGGCGGCACCGGCGGTGAGATTCGGGTTGTCAGGGGGAGGCGACGGTGGAGGTGGAGGTGGAGGTGGAGGATGGAGGGAAGAGGGGGAAGGAGGAGGATTGAGTTGAGTTTCAGAATGGGTTGGGTAATTGAACTGGTTACATGGGTAATTATGATTGGGCCAAAATATGCCACATCAGCAAAGTGGGTGACATGTAAACCCATGTGGCATGTCCACATCAGCCGACTAATAGAATTTTGGATGTCTGTTAACGGCAGTGACTGCTGGGATAATCGTCCAAAGTTCGGTAATGACTGGGTAATTTTTCTTACTTCGGTGACTGGCGTGTTATTTGGCTATAGTTTAGTGATGGTTTGGGTAATCAACCAAAATGGGATTCGCGGGAAACATGGAGCTGTGTTTTATATTGCTGATAGTGGTTGTGGTGAACGAATCGTTCCTCAATCAATCTCGGGCTTCTTCAAAGGTGAATTGTTTGGTGCAGCATAGTGTCGGGGTTTTTGCCGATCTAGACTTTTTCATTGGGGATGAAGCGATTACCAAATCGAGATCCAGTAGTACTTACAACCTCAGCTACTCGATTCAACATGGGCAAGTTGAGAATTGGGACTCCATGGAGAGGTACTGGCAGATGAACGAACGAATATTCACATATGGATAGGAACCGGAGTTCTGGTTACTCTACGAGATCGGGGTTTGAAGCGACGAGGGTAAATGGGACCTGGAAGGGAACGTTGGTGAGTTGGAGAGGGGACTTGTGGTGGTGGAGGCGACAACGTGGAGGTACAAGAGAGGGCTCACTATGGGTTGAAGACAACCCTAAACCAAGAAAATAACTCGAGTTGGTTTGGTTAATTGGGTTGGGTGGGTAATTAGGTCAAGTGTTTGGGTTAATTTTGGGTAGATCTAATATGAGGTGACAACTTTAAATGACGTGCAATTGACTAGTTATTGCCAAGTAGGCAGACTAACGGAATTGTGGATGTCCGTAGACGGTAGTGACTGTTGGCCGAAGTTTAGTGATTGCTAGGTAATTTTTCTGAGTTTAGTGACTCGTGGGTTATTTGGCCATAGTTCAGTGATGATTTGGGTAACCAACCCTATAATTGTGAAAAACAATCAAATCCTTAATCAATTAATAAACCAATTTATTTTTAATTTAATCACTGACTGACCAAAGTTGTCTGGTTAATCAAGTTTGATTTTTTTTTTTATAAGTGATGAAATTTATTAAAACCTTCTTACCACAAAGTATGATGAGAAGAAAGACAATTACAAGATCGAGTTTAAGATAGTAGAACGCTAAAGAGAAAGAAAAGCTACAAGAACTAAACGACATAAATAGAAGGCATCCAAGAAACAAAAGTACCCATATTAAAGCACAAGAACTCTAAAAAGTAGATCGGAGGACATGAGAAGAAGACATGTTAAGATCTTCTTTGTAGAATCTCCATTGCGTTAGATAGCAGAAAATCTCTTGCTTCATCTTTTGATCCATTGACGGACAATCCAATTAAGTCACCGATTTCCATAGTACGTCGGAGGATGTCCGAGTTGAACTCCTCTCGCGGTGAAGTAGGATTTGGCTCAAAATATTCCTGAAAATCCACAACAAGGTTGACTTCGGAAATGTTGGGGAGGACTAAGCCCTCTGGTTCGGAATTAATGTCTGTGGAAGCATCAGACTCGCAAGAATGACCACAATCATCAAAGGGAAGAGAACATGCTTGATCAAGGTTTGGCTCGACTGAAACAATAGGAACTACAGATCGTACAAAAGCTGGAGCCGACTTTGCATCCTTTGCGTGATTAATCTTCTTAACTCCACGGATAGACTTAGTAATACAAGTTCTAAGTAACATGGACTTGGAGAAAGGAAACAAGGGGTGAAAACCTTTATCCTTCCTGGAAGTTGAATGAGACTTGGACCTACAATTTTGTTGGTCCACCTGGGTGGATGAAGAACAACCTCCAAGCTTGCCCAAGGAAAGAGAGGAGAGTTCAAATGAAGCATTAAACACCTCATTTGAGAAAGAGAGGAGAGTTCAAATGAAGATAAAAATATATCATTTGAGAATGAGTAACACTTGGATGTTCCTCCAGCCGAAGATGACGAAATCACAGAGGCAGCATAATCATAATCTGTTTTCACAAAGGACTTAACCACAAGTGGCTTTTGAGGAGAAATAGATTATGCCAAAGGCGGGCAGAGGAGTTGCCATAGGAAGCACGCGAAACATTGGAAGACCGGGCAAGGGCAACATGAATCTTTTGTAATCTATCCCCGACAAAAGTCCCGTTCAACCAACGAATAAAGTGCGAGGCATCTGAGTTCCGAGGAAGGCAAACAAACCCAAACTTTTGTCCCTTTTGTCCAACTTTGGAGGGATATAAACCCGAAGAACATCAGCAAATTGAGACACCAATGTTAGTAACAATATAAGATCCATTCAGAATCCCTTCCCAACAACTCGAGTTATTGGGATGCAACGGTTCTTGACATGGTATCAGAGCCTTTGACTAACAAAAGGTCAAGGTTTCGAATCCCGATAACCATAAATCCGTGTATAAAGGCTTATTGAAGCCTCTGTGGCCCCCATTCCGTTGCACAAGTCTTACTGAAGCTGTGCAAACCACAGCTCTTCTGAGAGCTTCCGTTTGAGGGGGCGTGTTAGTAACAATATAAGATCCATTCAGAATCCCTTCCCAACAACTCGAGTTATTGGGATGCAACGGTTCTTGACAACCAATCACCGTAAATCCGTCGGAGTCCAAGAAATTGGGAACACACAAAAATAGAGGTGCTAGAGAGCAAATCGTGACTAGAAGGAATCATGCTAACGGAGAAGAAGATAAAAACAAAATATGGAGATTACGAGAAACAAAAGCAAGACAGGGGAAATCAGGACATGGGAAAAAGGGGGGGGGGAACGATGGTTAACCTGGATGGAAGAAAGTGGAAAAAGGTTCGCAGAATCCGTCAATCGAAGAGGTGGTGAATAATGAACATGGTAAGTAAAAGTCGGGGCTTGCGGCGGCACAAAGGCCCCTGCCACCCGGCGACGGAGAAGAAGGCTTCAGTTAGGGCGGGAGTTCAAATTGGAAAATGGAAGAGTGAAATTTCAAATTTTGAACGGCAAGAAAGTTGAAAAGGTAGAGAGAAGCGGGAGATTAAGTTTAGGAGAGAGAAGTCAAAGTTGTTCCGTCCAGTTTCTTTGTTCAAGTTTGATTTTTAACCTTAACTCTATTGTCAGCCCTAGTAAAACCCTATTTCCGAAAAAAACTCAAAATTCAGAGAATCTGTACTAGTAGTAGCGCGTGAAAACCTCTGTAGAAAAGCTTGGAATCCTAGTGTTTTTTCCAGCAGTGGTTTGTGCCTCCGGTGCGAGTTCTTGTTCCTACCTCTATTCTTTTCAGTTCATGAGTGAATATGGTGTCTCCTCTTCCGCTCCTTCACTTCCTTCCTCCTCCGTGCTCCTCGATTGCTAGTTAAGGCCTAGATTGGTCTTTTTAACAGGGAGTCTGATCTATCTCTGATCTACATCGAGCCGATTATTGTATATGGTCTGCTGCAAATATCGAGTTCAGTGATTGATAAAGGACTTCAGACGATGAAGTGGTATCTTATGGCTCAGTTCCTGGGGGAGGGATGGTCCTGTTAGAGTTTCTCGTACGACTGATAAGCTTTTCCTTATTCAATTTCCTTCTGGAAGATAGCTCTTGGGTTTTAGCAAAAGGTCCTTGGTTTACAAAGGACGGCCTAAGTATGGTGGAAAGTATGATAGGTCTCCATGTTCAAATGGATATGCAAACTCATCTCATTGATGTGATGGGGTATACTAAAGCCTATGTACTGCTGTCTAAGGAGGATCCTAGACCTGAAAGCTTAGGCTTGAATTTAGATGGGTTCAGGGCAGTGCAAATTGGTGTGGAATATCTAAACTTAAGAGATTATTCTAAGACTGCTCTAGTTCGTACTGACAGGGGGAAACAACAAATGGTCTGGCATCCTATGTCGAAGAAGGAAGGCGGTAGCCCATGCAATGTCTCTGAGCCCTCACATGAGGGGAATGAGTCACCTAAGTTGCCTCTCCATCCTTTACAGATCATTCCAAACTCAGACGATGAAAAAAAAACCTCTTCTGATGAGGTGGAGGATTCATTTGAGTATTCCCTTGTGGTTCCTTCAGTTCTTATTGAAGAGCCTTTGGTTGTGGCTACTTCCCAGGTTATTACTTCGGTTGGGATCCCATTAACCGAGGGACAATTTGGTGTATTGGCTTTGGATAATCCTAATTTTCCTCCACTACATATTACTTTGACTAAGAGTCAAGCTGGGAGAGTTACGCGCCAGTCAAACAAGTCTCATAAGGGGCAGGAGATCCCACCAAAACCTCCTCATTGAAGATTCATTGTTGGAATGTTCATGGGTTTAACCTCCCTCGAAAGCATGCTTTTTTACTTAGCTATGTTTTTCCAATAAATTTTATATTATAGCTCTTTTAGAAACTAGAGATACGGAAAATAATGTTATTGCTTTCTTTGGTAGCACCTTCAATGGTTAGAATCATGCTCAAAACTACTGGTTCTCGCATCTTGGGAAAATTTGGATTGTATGGAAGGACTCTGTGGATCTTGTTTTTTTTTTTTGGCTAAGACTCGATGGATCTTGTTGTGGTAAGTTCTTTACAATATCACATTTTAGCTAGAGTTGGGGGGCTCTCCTTTCCAATGTTCGTTTGTCTATGGGTCTAACCCTGAGGAGGCCCTTTTGTCTCTTTTGGGGGGTTTTAATGTTGTGTATACTCCTACTGAAACCTCCAATAGGGATGTGTTGACTTCTAGTATGAAAGATTTCTCTTCTTGGACTGATGGACTTTAGTTGGTTGATCATAGATACTCGGGGCTTGATTTTACCTGGACAAACAATCAAGGAGATAATTTTATAGCAAGAAGACTGGATAGAGTTTTGATGAATGAGGATTGGGTGGACTGTTTTCCCTATAGTCAGCTAGACATCCATGCTCCTTCATTCTCTGACCATTGGCCTCTTCTTTTGAATACGAATGTGACTTTGAGGCTAGTTCCAAAACCTCATAAGTTCTTTCATATGTGGACCTCGCATCACGATTATGTTGATTTCGTACAAGCTGCTTAGGGGGGTGTACTTGTTGCTTCCTTTAAGGATTTTTATGGTAATTTGAGGAAAGTTAAGGATTCTCTCAAGAAGTTAAACAACAAAGATTTTTCTAATATTAGAGAGCGTGCTCGTAGTGCAGAAATAGAGCTTCGTTCAGTCCAATTGCTCTTATTGAATGATCCTTCAAATGCTAATGTTGTAGCTGTGAATTCCCTTACTATTCAGTGGAAGGAAGGAAACGCGTCAAATGAATCTTTCCTTAAACAGAAAGCTAGGGAACAAAGGGTTAACTTAGGTGATTCTAATTCAGCCTATTTTTTAGTTCGATTAAAACCCGTCAAGCTATGTAAGCTAATTACGGATAGAGAGGATGTTGTTTCTGAGTTGCTAGATATCATTTCTGAGGCAGTCTCTTTCAATAAAAATCTATTGGGAATGAAGGAAGTGTTATATAAGCAATTTGTGGACTATTATGAACGCTTGATTGTTAAGAAAATTGACTCTCGTAAAGGAGACAGATTTGTGCTCCTGTTTCGGATGATGAAATTGAAGATGCTTTGTTCTCCATGGCTAATAATAAAATCCTTGATCCTAATGGGTTAACAACTTATTTTTTAAAGAACTCATGGGGATCATTGGCAATGATTTCATTACAACTGTACGGACCTTTTTTACTTCTGATGATCTTCCCCTTCAGGTAAACTCTACCATTATAGCTCTGATTCCTAAGGTCCATAATGTTGATACGATGAGAAACTTTAGGCACATTTCCTACTGTAATGTGGTTTACAAGTGCATAACAGAAGTCCTTGCTAATCATCTTAGTGTTGTCCTCCATGGTATTATAAGCTCAAGCCAATCTACTTTTGTTAAGGGTAGGATCATCACTAACAATGTTCTTATGGCACATGAGTTAGTCAACTCCTATCACCTTGCTCATGTTTCTCCGAGATGTGTGATTAAAGCAGATTTAATGAAGGTGTTTGATTCTGTTGATTGGGATTTCCTCTTAATGGTTCTGAAAGCTATGGAAATTCCTGATCAGTTTATTAATTGGATACGCATATGTCTCAACTCTGTTATGTTCAGTGTGTCCGTCAATGGTGGATTATGTGATTATTTTGTGGCAAGTAAGGGTTTGAGGCAGGGGGATACCGTCTCCCCTACTTATTCTTCATTGATATGGAGGTTTTACATTGTCTTTTGGATGCTTCTGCTAATGCTGGTTGACGTGCAAGTTATCAGCTCACACAATCAAGGTCGTATTTTCACGGGGTTCTCTCAATGGCCACTACTCACACTATTCATGGACGGTCATACATTTAAATTGAGTTTTGTTTTGAAAGAGCGATTCTAAAGCATAAATGAAACTAAAACAAGAGAGCGAAGCGGTGCAAATCAAAGATAAAGGTGGTTCATTTGGAAAGATAGTTTCATCATGCTCAAGAGGAAAGAATTAACAAACACACCAAACAAGATCGAGTTTATATTCGAATGACCACGCAAATCACTTCTATAAACTCAATGCACTCTCGTAGCACTAAATCCCTATCCTAAGAGCACTCAACTTAGGTTCCCGCTCTCAAGCTAAGTGACAAAGGATGCATTAAAGGTGTTTGATGAAATGCTAAGTCGCAAAATCCTCTCCTATGATCACAAGGCTAGATACAACACTCTCATATCAATGTCTTAACACTAAGAGAATCATCAAAAGACCAATCAAAGTGCAACTGAATGAAAAACCAAATGTACACCAAGTGTTCGATAAAATGTCTAAGAGAGAAATCATGCAACTATGGTTGAAATAAGATGATCTAATCTCTTAGAACACTCTCACTTCAATCCCTAGACCTACAATCCATGTAATCCAAGCACTCTCATGCATCAAATCACATTGAATAGACCAAATTAAGCAAACATGGCATAAAATGGAATTAAGAACAAGTCTAGGGATCATCTTCATACAATCAAGATCAATCATAACATGTTTATACAATCAAGCCTCTATCATAGCAAAACTATTCTATCAATCCAAGATGAACCTAGGAATTTAGCCACACATGGCTAAGGGAGTAATGAAAATAGAAGGAAATTGATCACCAAGAACACCATGGAATGGATCCTTGAGACAATCTTCAATTCTCCACTTGTAAGCTCCTCTCCCAAGGTTTGTGGACTTCAATCCAATTTCTTCTTACTTCAATGTGCACCAGAAGTGACCTAGGGTTGATGGATGATGATTGACGAGGAGAGGGAAATGGCTGTGTTCGTCGAGTGTAAACTGTGTAGAATGAACAACCCCCTCCCAATTGAGATTTGACTACTTTAAATAGGATTGCTAGAAATAGAGCTAAGTTCTCGCTGAGAACTTTGAAAGTTCTCGCCGAGAAATTATTTAAAACTCCATTAAACAACTCTGGAATTCTCGATGAGCAAAAGGGCTTGGTTCCTTAATAATCCTTGCCGAGAACTTTGATAGTTCTCGTCGAGAACTCCTGTAGAATTAAGTGCAGAAATCCCAAACTAACAACGGCCTTATCTCCTCCGTCCTAGCTCCAATTGAGCTCCCGTTTTATCCTATATATTCCTTGTTATCTGCACTATCATGCCAAGGCCTGAAAATACACAATAACAACTCCAATAGACAACGAATTGGTCCCCAAAGTGGCTCCCGGACAACAAAAGTGCAACTTGTGCAAAATTTAAATCTATTGAAAGCACAAACACCCTACACTATTCATTAAGGGGTTTTCTCCCCTCACAAGACTCTTCCATTTTGATCCTCACAACCACCACATGGGCTTTTCTTCTCAACCATACCCTCTTACACTTTTACTTAATGATTTTTTCCCGTCCGATTATAAGTGTAGTCCCCTTCCACTTACTTTTAGTTTGCCTTATTTTACCGACTTCTACATGTCTTTCTCTCCCCTGGTATCAATTAGGGATTTTTCCCGTCCGATTCCCATTGTAATTCCCCTTCCCTCTCACATTTTGGGGTTGTTTCCGCACGGAAATGAATTGCAGTGGAATTGAAATCTGGAAGGGATTCGTTTGCTGGGGAAGACCCTAATTCCTTTCGATTTCAATTCCTTGTTTTCCATTGTACCATTACTATATGGATTTCAAACAAAGGACCACCTAACATGACTGAACTACCCTTCATATCAATTCGAACAACCCCTACTTTCTTTATGAATCTCATTTATGCTATTTTTTACAAAAAAAAATCTCAAAAAATCCGAGCTCACCATTATTAAAAAAAAATATAGCAACCAAATATGAATATTCAAATAATCAAAATAATTGAAACATTCAAAGAAAGTGGAATAATATGGCACCTTAGCTTCATAATAAATTCTATGAGCTGCATCTCATAACCAATGGTGGTTCAATGTTAATCCATCTCAGTTATTAAAATACTATGGAAGTTTTTTCCTTTAAAAAGGATGAACCAAAAAGTTGTTCTCTCACGTAGTCACGTTAGAAAATAAAACATAAAGGGGTATTGTTGGAAAAATCAAGGGAAAAATAGAAAACCTGTCATCTCCTTCCCTTTTTAAAGAGTTTTGAAAACCCACCCTGAGCTCATTTGAAATCCTGTCCAGATTTGAAATCCGCTAGTTTTGTGTACCCTATTTTACTCAGGAAACAAGGGAATTGGACCAATCAGGAATTCAGAAGAATTCCTGGCCCAATCACCAAACGGAAAATTACCCGTTAGTTGTCTTTTCCTCGTTACTTTCTATTTAATTAGTTTGCCTGGTCATTTTCCATGTCCCCACATGTCTTTGTCTCCCCTGGTTTCAGTTAAAACTCACCATTTGAGTTGATGTGTCTATCGGACTGCCCTAGTTGTTAAATATATATGTTGAGTGGTTTAATTCAATTGTGGATAATATTGTTACATGTTAACTAGGTTGTGGGTATGATATGCAACACGTCACTTGGTTATTTTTGATAAGGTTGCCAGTCTGGGTTGAACACATAGGCTAAGTAAAAAATGAAACCTTCATATACACTACTCTATAAATATTTAAGACACTTTAGCATTCAGACCAATTGAATGTTGAATAGAGTGATCATTTGGAAAACACCATCATGTGCTATATTGTTAATCATTGGGGTAACTCTAATTTCGTGCATTTACTCGCACATTCTTAATTTTCGGGTAAGTACACTTACACTATGCGTCTTCCTAGCTATTTAACTTCATTTTTGTGTGGTTAATCCAAGGGTGGTTATTAGACTTTTGAAACTAATCATGGGTCAAATGTAGACACTCATGCCAAGCGGCAGACAATTAGTTATGATGCTATAATTTCAGCATATATGTTTAAGACAATTTTGTTGACTTCTAGGTCCCAATCATATGCATGGGTTTGATTAAATGTCGTTGCAACAACCCTTTATCTCCTTAGATTGTCGATCACTATATTCTTCCTACTCTCGTTCACCCTTGCTTTCCTAACGGGTTAGAAACCGCCCACCACACCTTACATACACTAGAAGCGGGAATGCGCGCTAAAAAATCTAGTAACTCTAAAAGCACACAAGCCATGGCATAATGAGATCGAACACGGGCATTTCTTAGGTTAATCGTAGGCTCAAAATGCATGAAATAGAGTCACATCACTAGTCATTATGTTTTCCATCTGAGATGTAAAAGGTTTCGATTAACTCATCTTTGTTTTGTGGATGATTTGTTGTTGTTTACTTCGGGAAGCTTGTAGGGTGTCTCTCACATTTGCATAGTTCTTCATTCCTTCTCTCTTCTCTCAGGACTTAAGGTTAACCCCTCTAAATCTGAGATCTATTGCTCTATAAGTGTTCTTGACAGTGAGCGTTCAGTTATGATCAATCTCTAAGGGTTTTCAAGTGGGAAGCTTCTAGTCCGATATCTAGGAGTCCCTCTTATATCTGGTAAGCTCAGCTCCAAGTGATGTCAGCCCCTCATTCACAAGATCACAAGTCGGATTACAAGTTGGAAAGCTAACCAGTTGAGTTATGCGAGTAGGGATCAGCTGATAGATTATGTACTTGTTAACATGTGCCAATATTGGATGTCTATTTTTGTGCTTCCCAAAGCTGTTATTAGGGAAGTTGAAAGAATTTGCAGTAATTTTCTCTGGGGGTTGCTGTTGGTTCTACAAAACTTGCAAAGGTGGCTTGGTGTAAACTTGCTTTTCCTAAAGAAGAGGGTGGCTTGGGTTTGAGAGATTTGTCCAGTTGGAATGTAGCTTGTGTTTCAAGGAATTTATGGTCATTTCTCCTTTGTAGTGGCTCTATTTGGGTGGCTTGGATCACCACCTACAGGTTGAAAAGTAGAGACTTGTGGACCAGTCCCCCTCCTACGAATTCTACGTTGGTTTGGAAGAAGATTATGAAGACTAGAGAGGTTAATTTTCCCCATATTACTCAGAACTTGACTGGTGGCTTTGAATGGAATGGATCTCAATTTGCTAAGATCACGTTTTCTGCCACTGATTTGGGCACAACAATTGGCCAATTCTGGAGATAATAGCGAAATTCTTATTTTTTGGTGTCTAATGGTCCGGCTAATTCCGCTGTAATTCAATTCCGGAGTGGCCCCAAATGATCTCAAACCCAACTTTCAATTCCCGTGCGTTTGTATGGTATTTGGCCTTTCAGTTACAAATTTTACTCTTTCTCCAAATTACCCTAGTCTCGTCCTCTACGGTCCGACCAAACTAATTCCCTCTTCTTACTCTCTACAACTTCTTCTTCCAAGTTCATAGAGAAGGAAAACTCTCCATCTGATCAACCTCTGTCGATTAGCTTCCAACGAAGCATTCCAACAAGGCAATCTTGTCCTATACCATCCACACAAACTGGTTCCTTCTTCTTACTGTCTTTGCAACTTCTTCTTCGAAGTTCTTGAAATCGGCGAGCAAGGGTTTTTGCTTAACCTGTTTGTGTTCGTTCTAGCGCATTCGCGATTTGCTTAACCTGTTTCTCGTTGAAGTCGTTGTTAGTTCCGAAGCAGAGGAAGGGACGAAAGAAAGTGGCTGCTCGTTCAGCCAGTTCATGATTTTGTGTCCCCTGTCATCTCATGCTCCACGCTTCAGCTCCAAAATTGGGCCCTGATCTTGAAACTGGTGACTGAGAAAGGTTCTGTTTATCCATCAAATTCTAGAAATAGAGTGTGAGGTTGAGGAAGCCATTGCCGGAAGTGTAGAAGGGGAGGAGATCTGGAGATAGCGGCGGACGGAGTCGTCGGAGGGATTGCAAGGAATGGTGTTTATGGCGGCCTTCTTCCACTTAAAACAAACCATCAACCCATTATCCTTGGCGGTGGATCTGTGGATATGAATTATACAGATTTGGAGTGGGTAAGTTAGAGAAGATAGGTGAATGAGTAGTTTAGGAAATTAATTAAGGGTAAAATAGTCTTTTAATTCAGTATTGATTTTAATTCTTTTGTGTCATTTACCATGGAAAACAAGGAATTCAATTGCAGTTATATTCTTAATTCCTCAATAATTGAATTACGGAGGAATTGTTAATTTTTGGGGGATTCGATTATCATGATGGAAAATAACGCCTAAATTCTCAATTACTAAGATCTGGGATTGCTTCCGACCCCGTCTCCCTACTGTTGACTGGCCAAACATTGTTTGGTGAAATTCAGGTATTCTGGTCAAAATATGATTAATTGGCTTATTGTGAAAGATAGGATTTACACTAAGGATAAACTTCTATCTTGGGGACTTAATGTAAATCCAGCTTGCCCTCTGTGTGACACTTATCTTGAGTCACGAGATCATGTTTATGCTACTTGTGTTTACACATGTGAAGTGAGGAGGCTATGTCGTCTTACTGTCTTTGATAACTGTTCAAGGAGTTATTTGAGTACTGCAATGAATGAAGGAGCTGGTAACTCCGAGTATTGCAAAGGTATATGTCTGATTTGGCATGTAGTAAACAGTCAAGTTTGGAAGGGAAGATGTTGGCGTGTTTTCACTGACGCAAAGTTGAAGCCTGCAGATCTGCGTTGTTATTAAGCGTGTTTTAGACTGTATAGAGGCTACTGATATAGTTCAGATTTGGTTTTAAGTTTTTGTTTCTTTTCCCTCTTCTTTCCTTTTACCTTGACTTGGGGTTTTGAGGCAATGTTGGTGAGCCATCCTAGATGGGGAGACAACACCTTTGAAAACCTCTTCTTAGTTTTGAGGGTTATTTGTCCTGGCAATGATTTCTGAAGATTCCTAGAATCGGAGGAATCACCACGACTTGGGTTTTGTACAGTTTGCAATTCATGTACATATCCCTTTTTTATGAATGGAGTTACCCTAAAAGTTCATAAAACCCCCTATTTCAGCCCCAATTGGCTTATTATACTCACCATAGAGTTTGGGGTTCCTAAACACCCCCCTTTACAACCTTGTTTGGTTGTTTGTATCATGAGCCTACCTAGAAGCCAACAAGGCTTAGCGATAATTGTACTGGTGGCCCACCCATAGGTTGTGCAACCCCCTAAGTGTTCATGGGGGAACTCATGACACGTGTCTCTTATGACTATTTAGAGGTCCTTGTCGACCATGTAGCTTTCACGGGTCTGCAAGGCCATCATAGTTCAATAGGAGTTAATAGTACTTCTAACATGCCATGGTCACGTCACAGGAACTAAGTAACATCCTACCCTAGAAGACTCTGGTTGAACCACTGGTTCAACTCATGCATAAGCTATACCAGGTGTTATTGACCCTCATACAAGTAATCGAAACAATCATTAATCATAAGCAATACTTGTAAACATATAAAACATACACAACAAGGCATATGTAACTAATGTCCAAATAATCAAAGTGATACAATAAGTAAACCAATGACGGGTAAAACCAATAATTCAATAACAACCAATAAAAAATTCCAGTACACGTTTCCAATGAAAAATATATAACCAAATGACAAAAGTGGATCAAGATCCTCATGAATTGTGTTGTCACAACACGTATGTACTTGACACGTTGTCCAACTTCTTATCCGCATAGTCTTCTCGATGGCCAGAAGAGTTACTCACCATACCTTAATACCAGTAATTAAAAAGAAGAAAGGAACAAGGTGTGACAAACACTGAGTGTACTCTAAACCTGAAGAAAAACATGAATAAGATAGAAGAAGAAGAAGAAGATTCTTAGCCCAAAGCCAAGGGTAGGGACCCCTAACCCACATCCCTCATTCAGAACCTAGTATGTAGTTCTATCCCATAATCCCGTTACCAATGACTGGAACACCCTAAGGAAAAAAACAGTAACCAATACTAGCGACTTATAACTCAAGTCACAACAGTTACCCATTAACCAATACTGTAAATCAACAGGTTGAGAGTACGAGCAACCCGTAAATGAATCCAAAGGATCCCAATGCAGTATGGTCTAAAGACCTCATTAATGATCCATGAAGGCAAGCCAGTATGGTCACCAGAACCCCAATAAGTCAGCGTAGAGGATTGCCCAATACAGGGGTGGGTCACCCATACTCGTACATAGATCCAACCTCTATGTTAGTCTAACACTGTCAATGATTGTTAGCCAAAAATCAGTGGAGTTCATAGCGAACATTCTCACTACCACTTATTAACCAATTAACAACATAACTCTCTTAGATAGTTCCGATAACACAAAGGAAATACCAATGCTAGTAATCCTTATCCAAAACCATCGATGACCAATACTGATAATCAAACCAATAACCAAAATCAATAGATCAATATCATAAACCAGTACTAGTAACCAATACCAATAATCATCATCGTAAACTATACCAATAAGACACATCAAACACCCTATCCTAAGAACCGAAATAAACCCCTCACCTTAACCTATTATGCTAACTCTGAAATATGCTTGAAAACATCCTCCTCATGTTCTAATTCCACAGGTTCTAACAGCTTTTCGTTTGGATGTAAAACGAATGAGTTATGACCAAAACACCATACCGCAACTTCAAGCACTTCTTGTGACTAAACTGTCATGTCCTAGACTTCGGAACCAAATTGCAGCACTAGCTCCCCAACTTTCTCCATTATGCAAAATGATCTTCAAACTCAGCAAGTTCATTGTAACACCCATCCCGAATCAACCCGATTACACTTGTGGTTGAACCAATTATGAGTGTCACTAACAGTACAGTACAATAAATGAAATAGAAAACCAACATTAAATGAATAATCTAAAAGGAGACCTCCAATAAATGAAATTCGAATACAAAACCTGATAAACAATAAATCCAATATCAATCCTCAAAATGAGTACAAAATCCCTAAATGGTAATAATCAACTGAAATGAAAGAAAAAAGAAATAGTCAACTCTAAGTAGATCGCCAGTCTTCACCTCATAGCTCCAAAAGACAACCTTCTGAAACTCAACCAGCAACTCACGTACTCCAACCCCCACACTAGCCACGAGAACCTGAAAGGGGAAGATGGGGGAATCAATTTCCTAATGAAACCGAGTGAACCCACTGGGCTTAACTATGCGTTGAAATAAACCACAAGGAGTTGTACCAACACTCCTTATCCAACATTGACATTAGGACCAATCTTAAGTGTAAACAGTTTATTAATCCTAAACAGTCTAGCTAGGTGAACAGATAGGTGCAGTTCTCAGTTCAACATTCAGAATCCAAAACAGCATCATCATCACAAATGAAACCAACATCCACACAGTCCAACAACACATCACATACCAATTCACAATCACAACCAGCACAACACACACACACACAACAGTTCACATTTCATTTAACTAGGTGAGTTGATCAGGCGTCAAGGAATTATCCTACACCCCCACCTGTCGGCCACCAATCTAGACGCATACTTTCCGGATCCTTCCACGAATGAGTATACCATCAGACGCATCCATATAGGATCCTTCCCCGAAGGAGTATACCATCAGACGCATCCACACAAGATCCTTCCACGAAGGAGTATACAACACAACCAACCATGAATCCCTATCATGGTGAACCACCTTGGTGATTCGTTCTTAAATACTTCACAATTCACAGGTGGGGGAAGTGTAGGTTCCTTCAAGTTCTATCATTAGCATTCAATCATCGATCACATCATTCAGTTCACCATTACATAACCATGTCACATGACACCAACAATTCTCATCGTCCACAACCTCAATCCTCACAACAAATCATCGGTTCCCACGATTCAATCCAACATCATTTCACAATTCTTAACCACAAAAGGGTAAAATGATAGCTTGTCAGCCACCCCACTGACATACAAAGAAGAGAGGTAGCCATGTCACAAGTCTAGGGTTACCCTCCTGTTTGTCCGTCATAGGATGATCCCACATTGGGAGAACCATCATCTTGCAACCACAACTAACAATGACAGGTATCTGTAGAAATACAATTGAACCCCAATTCGTCCTATCTCTTATTTCTAACTCAATTTCATTAATCAATTCATTTCATCATAATCCCCCAAAGCACACAACAAGGCATTAGAATCAATCAACTAACAATCATAGAACAATTATCCAATTTTACTCTCTTTCAGTTTCATGCAAGTCCCTAATTTCATCTAGGTCAGATTATAACTCCTCACATTACTCATCTTGTTCTATCGACTCTAAGCCCTCATATGGAATAGAAGCCGAGGCTCTGATCATCTTCTAGATTCCGGGATGAACGAATCCCCTTTCCTAAAAAGGTAGTTTTTCCCCTTCCTCACCTACAACACTCAGCACCACAACATCAGAATACGATAAATGTGATCTCTTATCCTCATCTCTAGGAACCCACAGGAAGAAACGACGCCTTAATCGGACACCCATAGCTCCCGAAATCAAGCTTTGAAGATTGACAAGAGTTTGGTTCGTCAATGGTATTTCGGGAAGAAGGAAAGAGAATGAAATTGCTAAAATCCGTCTAAAACCCGTCTTTTATATTAAGGGGTTGTTACACGTTGTGTATTAGAGGTATAGGGCCATGTCCTTTTAAATCGATTTCTCAATTGTGGGTGCCAGGAATCGATGTATCACAATACACGGTGTGTACTTTTCGTTGTACACTTAAAGCGTTGTAACCTCAACCCGATGCACACTGGCTTGTCCCGAGCTTCAAGGGGATTTCAAAAACACCAAAATTAGTTCCTTGATCACCCGAACTCGAGTCTCGAACCAACGGTTAGGCGGGGATGTTACATTATCAAAAGGCCCCCAAGTTCTCTTTTTATAAACCATTTTTGGTGATTAGCTTTAACCACATTTAATGATTATCCAATCCGTCCTGGTTTGTGACGCTCATTACCTTATAACATTGTGTCTTGTACTTGCACACCATATTTTTGAATTCCTTTTAACGATCCTCGTTTCACCACTTTACTCGTCTTTGATCACTTATGCTAACTTCACCGTTACATGAATCTCATTTTTTCAAAATCCCAAGTACATAATTTCCTGGGAGAAAAATATCACATCTGCAAATTCCCTCTAAATCAATTTGACAATTAAAGTTGCAAAAGCTCATTTGAATACAAAGTCAACAACCAACTTCTTTTTCCTTTGTTAGAACACGAAACACACTTTTCAAATTCTTAACGCGAGATACTAAAAACTAGTTACACTTGATATTTTAAATATCGTAAATCCTCGTTTTCACAAAAGCTAAAATCTTAAAGCATCTCAAACGGTTTAAAAACTCAAGTACGAAAACAAAGATTCAAAACTTCCTCAATAGATTAAAAATATTCATTCAACCCCACATTTGAAAACTAAACCTGTAAAAATCATCAATCATTTATTTCTAACAAACCAACTCAGAGAATTTCACACAATTTAAAATCTAGCTTTTTCACAGATGATTCAATTTATTAATACTCTCCCCCAAACAGTTTAACCCCTGAAAATTTCATGAATTTAAAACTTCTTGAAATCTTATTCAAAACACCAAGATAGCTTCTTATAACTCTTCTTCACCCATCATTTAACCAGTTCCTCATTCATCAGATAACCGATCATTTAAAATTTTAACTATAAAGTAGAATTGAGTTTAATTCACATGTCGTTCTCATGACCACAAATTCACAGTTCTGAAACTTTATTTCCAGCTCTTAACTTCCGTTTCCAACTCATCTTAGGTTACGTTTGGGGGAGACTCTCAATTGGCTCGAGGGAGACAATTTTCTTTTTTTTTGTTTTGCAGAGGAAGAGAGATCACCTGCAGGAAGAGGTTGAACATGGGATTTGTGGAAGAAAACAATGACGTTGTTCAAAATAAGTAAGAGATCTCGTTGTTGTTGTTGTGTTAATTTATGTTGCGTGTTCATCTTAATTACGTCAAAATTGTTGTGTGTTCATCTTAATTTTATTAGAATTAGAGACTGTAATACTTTTGATTTTTTTCAGCAGTGAGGGGTGGAGGATGTTTATGATTTACCAGGAGATGTGAAGGTTAGAATGCATATTGTTGTGTTCAACGGTGAGTTAATCCAGTGATGGTAAAACAACGGAGGATGAGTCGTGAAGCAGCTCCATTTTCCAAGCTTTTTGGTGGCTGCTCCTTATCACTTCACTCTCTGTACTAAATCCCTCGGCAACATAATGTTGTTCCTGGTTCTTCAATCTATCCCTGTGTTCCCAAATTTTCCCCCTGCCCTCTCCAAAACCTCCACGGAAAACAATTTCTCGATCAATCAATTGATTACCAGAAGTGTTATTCCTGTTTTGTCGTTTCCTTGCATCATTGGAGGTTTTTCTCCAGCACTGATCTCAATTTCTTTTGGTCTTCTTTTCTCGGTCCTTTGGCTCGGTTCTCTAGAAATCAATTCTGATTCCTCCCCCTGTTCATGGTTTTCCCTTCCATACGGTGACCTATAGGGTCATACGATTGTGGCACGATGATAGTCACGGGTCTCCCGTTGGCTGATTTACATGCTCTTTCGAGTCCTGAGGTCACCTTTATGGTGCTGTTATTTGAAGTTTTTTGCAGGTTTTGGTTTCTTCAATGTTGAATTGCCTTTGATGCCATCACCAACCCAAGTTTCTGCTGGTTGGGGTCTGCACCGGTGCCGAGCTTCGCATGGGTCGTTGTGGGTTGAAGATGATAGTTAAACCAATGGTTAAGTTTGGTTTTTTTTTATGAATAATTAGGATTATATTTCATAAAAAAAACCAAGAGCAAGTACATGGTTAAGCTAGCTACGTAAAACTAGTACAAGCCTCTCAATGCAAAGGAAACTCAAAACAAGTACAAGACTAAGCTCTCAATGATGACAATGAAGTAAGGTTTTCGGAATGAAGACTCCCTCTCAAATGAGGTGATCTCTCCTCCTAGTCCCTAAAACACACATCTAACACAAGTAAGAACTGCTTCCAAATTAAACACCTCAAGGATTTCCATCACTTTTTTATGGCCACTAGCAAAAAGCTTCAAATCTTGGCTAATTCTTTCACAAGGAGTCAACTCATCTTCCTTCATCTTGGTGAAAACTCTAAGACATCTCTCCCTCCAGAGCTCACTGACCACTACACATCTACCAAGATGTCGGGCTTGACTTGCAGCACTTAAATCACCCCAAACAGTTGCAACATGATCAACCATAGACTCCCAAGAAATAAAATAGGGGTGGCATTCGGGCGGGTCGGCCTGGTTACCTGGTGGACCATTCACCACCCTAATATTCGGCCGGTTTTTTTTAACCGGTCGATCCATTCCCGTCGGTTATGTTACCCTTACCGTGACCGTGGCCGACGGGCGGGCGGGCACCAACGGGTATACCCGGCCTAGCCCGAAGCCCAACATTTCCGGCCATTCGAATCCAAATGCAACCCAACTGCTTCCAAACCCAATTGGGCTGCATAATTATGGGTCTTAGTGGCCCAAATAATTTGTTATTTCAATTGTAACACTTATTAAGTTATCTTATAATTTAGTTCGTACTAACTTATTAAGTGACACAATTAATAAAAATTAATTCTAAAATACTGAACAACTAACCAAATAATTAATTACGAAAACTTAAAATCTCAAATTCCAAAATAATAACACAAATACTTCTGTTTAATAATAACTAATTAACATCCATAATTGTGAATACTAAGAGTTCAAAGAAAATAAATTTAAAACATAACGATGTGATGATCCCAACTCTCGTCAAGTCATCCATATGCCTTGGAATCAATTATTTGCAACAAGCAAAATAGAAAAAACAAACAATTAATCAAATGATAAGAATGAAGAAAATTAGAAACTCAAGTTATGAAACTGAAAATACACACCAGTTGCATCAATTCTCCTCTTCCTCATCCAACCTAGCAAGAATCTCCGTGAAACAACCCTCGAGAGCATTAGCATGGATCTTCGAATCTAAGTTAAACCCATACAATAATAGTTAAATATAGTTGCATGGCCTATTTACCAAAGTATGTTTAGTATAAAACTCAAAAGTTTATCAAGATATACCTATTCTTAACTCATCGTGAACCCAGCTTTTCATGCACAACATGGCTTCCACCGCATCGTGACATAGCATACTACGATGTGGATCCAATATCCTTCCACCAGCATTGAAGGCAGATTCGGAGGCGACTGAAGTTACTGGGATAGCTAACAAATCTCTGGCCATTGCTTCCAATGTCAGAAACTTCACTCCATTCATTTTCCACCACACGAGGATGTCAAAATCATGAGATTTACGAATAATCTCCTCATTCAAGTAATTGTCCGACTCAGTTTGATAAGGAGTTGTTTTCAACCTCTTCCTATTTCTTACATATAAGGCAAAGTCAAGATCATCATCGGTGGGGTTAATAGCTTCACTAGTGGGATGCTTATTTGTGGGCACATTTTTTGTTTGGTATTCCTGAATCAGCCCAGACAACAATTCTGTGATCTTCTCATGGTTGATTCTGTGCAGGGTGTGGGCTAGTCTATGTTCCCAATACTCAATCATTACTAGCTTGCAACGAGGATCGAGTACAACCGCTACGGCCAAAACCTCATGTATATCCATCCAGTACTTAGAGAACTCCAACCACATCAACTCTGCCATTCTACTTACCCTCTGGTCGGAATCAATAAGCCATTCAAAAAGCTTCTCACTCAACTCACAAATCTTTGGGAAGAAGAGGTTGACAGTAGGGTAATTTGATCCAGAGAACAATGTCGAGATGTCATTAAAAATCTTCAATTTGTCACAAACAACTACAGCAAATTCCCAATGCGACTCACTTGGACAAGAAGAGTAACTAGGTTCCCGTACTTTGAGCCTGAAGAAAATATCTTTGTATAGTAAGGCAACCGACAACATCACTAGAGTTTCACCTAGTGGGACAATCAACCTGCAAACTTTTGTCATTAGAATTACGACATTGTATCGCAACTTCTTTAAAGAACTCTACTCTTTTAGGGGTTGCTATCCAATATATGACACTATCCCTAATCTTCTCAATTCCGCTCTTCAACACATCCAACCCATCCTTGACAATTAGATTGAGGATGTGGGCAGTACAACACATGTGCAATAGAGCTCCATCCTTTAACAAGTAAGAGGCGACGGATCTCGACTTAATTATCTCCATCATCTTGTCATTTGTGCTGCAGTTATCGAGTGTGACAGGCGAGAGTTTGGCATCCACATTCCATTTCAACATGCACTTCACTAATTCATTCGCCAAGTTATCGGCTGTGTGTGGTGTTGGCACATAAATAAATCGCAACATGTGGCTTCGTAGATGCCAATTGTTATATATGTAATGAGCAGTTACATACATGTAGCCTTTCTTTTGAGTAGTGGCAGTCCACATATTAGTAGTGATGGCAATTCTACCAATGTTATCATCAATCCTCTTGTTGACCTTGACTCTCTCAGCCTCATACATGTTTAGAATCTCCTTCCTTATAGTGGTTCGACACGGAACTCTAAATTGAGGTTGTATAACAGTGATCAACAATAGAGAGAGGATAGTCATGCATGACTATGGCTAGGCCCAATTGCTTTCTCGATACTTCAGGATTGTAAGTTAAGGCCTTGAGTTCCCTCTTCCCCGCGGCGTCGGTGAAAACATCTGGACCTAGTATTTTCTGACTTCGATCATGAATCTTTCTTTGGATGCAGTTACCCATATGAGTCTTCAAATGGGTAGTGCCATTATTCAAATTACCAGCTAGCTCCTTCTGACAATACTTGCATTTTGCATTTATATCACCACCAATAGTCCTGATTTTCAAAAAGTGACCCCAAACAACACTAGTAAGCTTACTAGTATCTATGATTTCCTCAATAGGACGAGAGTTGGGTCGAGGAGAATTAACAGCAGTACCAATAATTGGAGAGGGATTCGGGGTTTGAGAGGGATTCGGGGTTTGAGACGGATTCGGGGTTTGAGTGTCTATAGTTGAATGAACAGGACAAGATTTGCCTACAATAATCAAAATTGAGGAAGAAGAAGAAGAATGATTAGAGAAGATAAGAAAGAAGAACTGATAACTAGAGTCTAGATAGAGCTGGCTTATAGAGAATTATTATTACTTATTAGAAAATGTTATTCATCATATAGAGCTGGATTATAGAGAATCTAGTTAAGTATATTGTATACTCAGTTATTCATATAGAGCTGGATTTTAGAATGTAGTTAAATATATTCATAATTTTGAGAATAATCTAAAGAATGAAGAACAAAAGAAAGCATATTCATAAATTAAAGAATAAAGAAAGCAGACTAAGTAAGCTTAAAAAATAGAACACAAAACAAGTGTTTACAGCTATAGCAACATGAAGTCCTGAACACAGATTCCCTATTCAAGATTACTAACAGTAACACAGTTTCATACAACTTAGCTTACTAACTCAAGTTTCAAATTCATTTCATACACTTATGCATCAACTAACAACTAACATTCTAAATAAGCATTAACAATAGATAAGATAACAGTTTCATACAACTTAGCTTACTAACTCAAATTTCAAATTCATTTCATACACTTATGTCTTATGCATCACCTAACAACTAACATTCTGAATAAGCATTAACAATAGATAAGATAATAGTTTGAAACAACAGTTGCATAAGAAATTAAGAACTACCAAACACTACAGTTTAGAGAAATCAGTTTGGTAATCGGTTGCATAAGAAACGTAGGTTGGAGAATTCACCAAAAAGTTTAGACAAATCAGTTTACAAAAATTAAGAACTACCAAACAGTTTAGAGAAATCAGTTGCATAAGAAATGTAGATAGGACAATTCACAGCACCTGTATGATGCTCGTTTGGGTAATCGGTACTCTGTCCAGTTCAAGGCTTCAGGCGATACGAAGCTGGAACCTACAAAGTGCAAATAGAAAAACAAAACAAAGCATTAGTATTGGGCTATTGGCAAGATGACTATGTTAAGAAAAGGAGGCAGAAGCGGGAATGTTACTCAACTCTACTTGAAGAAACGGAGGAAGGAGCGGGACTTTCACGGACTCACAGTTCTCACTTCTTCTTCTGTAGTTTTGTTGTTCCGATTCAGAACCACATATTACAGAATTCAGAACTCTGATGAAAGAACTGAACCTAAGATTCAAGGCAATGAACTGTTCTATTGCAGAACATGAACTGCTTCACAGATGCAAACTCAAGTGCAGTGGACACATATTCTCAGTCCAGTTCAAACAATTCAGACCCCATTCCTTCTACAATCCCCAGTTATCCTCCTCCTAATCCACCACCAAACTCAAGTCCTAGCCCAGATGATATGCAGTGGTTACTCGTCTTACTTAAGGAAATTTAACTAGGATTCTGTAATGCGTTTGTGAAGTGCAGTGGACACATATTCTCAGTCCAGGACAAACAATTCAGATCCCATTCCTTACTTAATAGAATTATAGAATTCATTTAGGGAAGCATTATAGAATTATAGAATTCATTTAACTAGGATTCAAGCTCAAGCCAAAGATTAAGTCATGAACTGTTATATGATAAAATATAAACTGATATGAAGTCTAATTGCCGAAAACCACAAAACAATGAACTGATAAACCATTTAACAACAACTGATATGAACTCTAATTGCATCAACAACCAACATGAACTGATCATAAATTAATTGAACATATGTAGGAGAACGGAGAATTCACAGCACATGTTCCAATAATCTCATTTGGTACTTTGTAGTCTACTCAGGCTATCGGAAGAGGGAACCTGCAAATGATAAATTGAAAGATGACGATTTTAAAGACTTGTAACCGGGTTTTAAGAGAAACTGGCTATTAACTATTAAGAAAGGTAAGATTGAAACTGACTAGATTAAAGAAAAGGAGGAAGTAGCAGCTTCTGACCTTTGTATTGAGCAGGTGAAGGCTCATGGCTTGAGCAAGGGACACTACAACAAAAAGGTACATTGCTCGCAGGCCGCTGAGCTGTCTGCCACTAAGCTACTCGCAAGCATCCTAGCAGCCTGCGAGTAAGCCCAAGCCTGCAAGAGGCTACTCGCAGGCGGCCTGCAAGGGAAAACTGCCTGCGAGTAACTACCCGCAGGCGCCTGCGAGGAAACAATTGAGCCTGCGACTAGCTACCCGCAGGCGCCTGCGAGGAACAAATGGGCATGCCACAACCTTACTCGCAGGGCCTGCGAGGAACATGAGGCCTGCAACTAATTTACCCGCAGGCGCCTGCGAGGAACCGTGGCCTGAGACTATTCACTCGCAGGCTTCCTGCGAGTAACACGAACGCCTACGAGTAACGAATCCGATGACTACCCACCAAGTCAGCATCGCATGTTAGTTTTGGACAAAATTTTGATTCTTTCTCCAATTTTCTCCTTCTCTTCCTTCTTCTTCTATCATGGATTCAAGCATCCCAAGTCAGCATCGCAGTCGCCTACCTCCTCTGAACAATTTCTTTGCGAATTCAAAGGTATGAAAACTAATTTCTTATCTCTTTTCCCTTATCCTCTCATTCTTTATTAATCGTTTTCATCCGGGATTAGGGATACAGATTTCAAGCCAACAAGTTCATGGTTCATGGCCAAACTGATTTGAGACAGTAATTAGGTAATGCCATGTCCAAACTAATTTCTGTTGTGGTTTCTACGCTCTGATTTCGAAATTCTCTAGAATTGGTATTGCCATATTAGATTATTGAAACAAGTGCGTTCATCTAGTAATTTATTTGATAATAACTTATTTCGTTTCAGGATGCACTGTTCATCCATAATCATTGTTGAGCTCTCCCGTTCCGTAGCAATAAAAGCATCAAAGACTAAAGGTTGTCTTTCGTGTAACCAGTTCTTTACGTTTAAGGATTTTGCATGAAAGATGTGAATTATATTCATTGTTTTAATTTTTGTTGTTCTCAATCTGTTAGCAGGAAGCTTCAGTTTCTGGTTGTAATATATTCATTATCGGATTTGGTCATCGATTTCCAGGTACACTTCTTAAAGCAAAATTATTACCCAAGTCCTAAACATGATAATGTAAAATTTGATATGCATGTAACTTGATGATAGTTAGAATTTGATGATTATAAAGAATTTGATGCATGTAATTTGATTATTATAAAGAATATATTAATCTAATTAGAATATGCATAATTTGAACTAGAATTTCAATCTAATTCAAGTAATTTGAAATAATTGATGAATTTTATCAAAAAAATGTATGTTTGTTATTATTTATGATTTATAACTTAACTTGTTATTATTATGAATATATGCATGTAATTGATTATGCTTTAAGGAGTTCAACTTATTAATATTAATATAAGTATGTAAATTTATTAAAAAAATATGCATGCTTTAAGAGGTTTCACTTATTAATATGAATATAAGCATGTAAATTAGTTTAAAAAATATGCATGTAATTGAATATGTTTAAGGAGTTTAACTTATTAATATGAATATACGCATGTAAATTTGTTGAAAAATATGCATATAAATACGTACTAAGTAGTTACTATTTAACATATGCAAACTTAACAAAATAATCAACTAATAAACGATATGAATTAATAAGAAAATATATTAACCAACTTATGCAAATTACGTTGGTAAATTCATTATTTCAGTAGCTATTATAATTAGGGAAACTTAGCTTAAAGCTAAGTTATACAGACTTTTATTATTTTGTTCATTTTATCATAACTAGTAAACAAATCGATACTAATTAACACTCAATATATAGATGGATAAGTCTTGGATTCGAAAGCCACGACATACTCGTGAGTATTACGCTGCCATTCAACAATTCCTCGACTTTGCAATCTCCAATGCAGTAGATGGAGTGAATATACTTTGTCCTTGTCCGAAATGCAACTCCAAGAAGTTGATGCCACGAAACGAAGTTAATCAGCATTTGCTAGCAAAGGCGTTTCCCTTGTCATATGATGTATGGAATTTGCATGGAGAATTAATCACAGACTTTGGTGCCTTCGCTGCCACGATAGAACCTGAACCAGTCGCTTATCGTTAGCTCCACAATAGTTACCTGTAACTGACACCATCCCTGATTTGCAAATTGTGGGAAGTGGTGTAATAGATTTCGAAATTGAATAGAATTGTTTGAAGTTCATCTTTTGTTTGTGGATTGATTTTGAGATTGCAATTTGTGTGAATTATTCAAACATTGAATATATAGCATTTACAGAAGCGATTACCTCTGATCATGAAACATTTGTCCTCTTTGATCTCTTAGTGATGGCTTCTGCTTGTGACAACGATATGCCTCCTAGTCCTACCCGGTCTATCCCTACCGAGCCTCCCGTTGTTGACTCTTCTTCCTCTTCCCCCAGAGAGCGACACACCCTATTGGTTAGTTGTAGTACATAACAATAAATAAATAAATAAATAATATATATATATATCTCCCAGTTTGTTAAAAAAATTATTTATCCGTACATGGCTTATGGATTAAATTTGTGCAGATCGTGGCGGTCTAACAAAGGTCTTGAGATTTAAGTTCAAAGACCACCGTCGAATCACAAGTGACGGTAACAAGATCGTGTTCAACCTCGGCAACATGGGAGTCAAGCCGAGTGGACCATTGCTGTCCTTCATGAGTATGTATATTGGGGAGTGTTCAAGGATTTGGTCCTACTACCCCATTTATCCGTCCTCTTGGAAGCATGTGACGGAGTCGGTGAAGACACGTGGCTTCGAACAATTCTTCATGGTAAGATTTGCAACAACTAGGTAATTCATTAATAGCGATTTAATTAGTTTAAAATTGAAGTTGAAGTTCTTGATTTTTGGTTTAGGCGAAGTTCCACTGCGATACAGCCATCATACCATCAGCTCGAGCATATTGGGATCACAAAATCTCGTTAGCTTGGGGCAGATCGAGGTTGAACGCATGGAAGGCGAAGAAGAAGTATGCTACCGATAACAACCTTCCATACGAGTTGGTTAAGCAAAATCCCCCTCCAGGTTGTCCAGAAACGGATTGGTTGGCATACATGAGGCACGTGGAAAGTCAGGAGTTCAAGATATACATAGTAATTTAACCAAATTAATGCGAATCACGTATTCCTTACATATTGAATCACTCACATTCTTTTGGTTCAGGATGCGGTTGCAAGAAACAAGGCCAATCGAGCATGCCAAGAAGAAAATCACACTAGAGGGTCTCGCCCGTGGGGTCTGTATATAGAGGAGGAGGAGGCAAAGACTGGTCAGCGACCTCCAAGGGGGCAAATCTTCATCAAGTACTATAGTTGGCCGAATGGAGATCCGAAGAGTGCTCATGCTGGAGCAATAATGGTAAGTGAATTGAATGAGTACTAAAGTAATAAGTGAAACTTTTGGAGCGTTCACTAATGTTAGTTGGTGGAATTTAGAATTACAAGAGACTATCCGCCGATTGGAGGAGGCTGGAGTCTCGAAAGAGTGGGGATGATGATTCATTGGCCAACCCTGAACAAGCCAGAACACAGAGGGCATGTGCGGATGATCGGTCGGCATGTTACTCAGAGCCAGGTAATCACCGAAGCCAAAACTTGTAATATTTTATTTTGGCTAATTTAGTTGTGTTGTTCACTAAGTTTTTTTTCAATGTTTTTAGGTCTTTGGGACGAATGCCGAGTCATCTACGTCGGCCACTGGTAGTATCTCTTCCCGACCCCCACAAGCTCGTGCCCACGATGCAGCCTATGACAAGCTGAATCAGGAGCTGATTGCCACTCAGACAGAGTTGATTGCCATAAAAGATGGGCTTACTGATGCTAATCGCAGGCTGGCATCACTGGAGTGGGTTATGTTGCAATTCGTGAGCCAGTCTCAAACTCAGCCCCAGTCAGCTAGTGGATCAGCTCCAATGCCTCCTCTAGTGGTGCCTCTAGTTGGGTTTGACCCCCAAACTGGTGTGGACGATATATCCCATTGGTTTGATGCTCCGGATCTTGGACCTGGTTTTCTCGCTCAGCTTACTCCTCAGGTAATTTTACAAGTCAATAATTACTTATGTAATTTTTATGTAATAAGTCATATTTAACACGTATCTTTTTTTTCTCTGTGTAGGGTGGTGGTAATGGTGATGGCTATGTGCATAAATTGGATCAGTAGTTTGTCCCAAATTGGGTTGGATCGCACGTATCTGTCATTTATACTATTTATGTATTGTATTGTATTGTATTAATATTTGTATTATGTGTTTGGTGTTTGAATGACGGTACTGTTGTAGGAGACATATGTTGTTTGTATGTGACGTTTGACATTTTGTTCATGTTTGTTGTTGAATGATTTTAAAACGTTTTAAATTTTAGTATCGTAATAATTCTTATCCAATCAAACTCGGGCTAGACCAATTCGTGATTCGGCCCATAGCAAATACTCAGCCGAATCGACAAGCCCACCCCTCATTTCTTTACGGACTGAGTCCGATAAGCCAAATCCGTTACAAGCCCAGTCAATTAAAACACGAGCTCGGTAGTAAGCCCAGCCTCCATGAGCCCAGCCCGGTTAAGCCCAGGGAGGCCCAGCCCAAGCTCACGAAGTCGCTACTCGCAAGCCCCTGCGAGTAAGCTTAGTTGCAGGTGGTCCCTTAGTGGCAGACGGCTCGGTGGCCTGCGAGAGAGCTTAGTGGCAGGCGCCTGCCGCTATGCTTACTCCTAGGCAGCCTAGCTGTCTGCCACTAAGCGACGGCCTGCCACTAAGCTTACTCGCAGGCGCCTGCGAGTAGCGTCTGCCTGCGAGTAACTTAGTCGCAGGCTAGGCCTGCCATGTGTGGGGCTTACTCGCGGGTGCTTTACTCGCGGGCCTTCCCATGCTTAGTGGCAGGCATGGCCTACGAGTAAGCCCGTTCTTTAGTGGCAGGCTGCCTGCCACTAAGCACCTCGCGGCCTGCACTATATCACATGTCTGTTGTAGTGGGAAGTCTTTTGGCTTAATAGTATAGTAGGGCTTCTGACCTCTGGCTTGAGCAGGGGAAGGCTTACATAACCAAGAAGAGTGAAGAAGACATGCCGAAATAAGACTCTTGCAAGGATTTCTATAGCCATAAAATCTGCAAATTGAATTCAATCATGAATCAAGAAAGACTGTTTAGGAGACTGATATGTAGGAATTGGAGCTTAAATCGAAAATAAGAGATACACATACCTTAATACTTAATAGAGATTAGAGATGCACCGTGCATGGAGATGGCGGAGAGATTTTCGGCGAGGAGGAGTTTGTATCGGAGGAGAGAATCGCTCACTGCAGAGGAGTAGACTGATTAGGAAATTATTTTTCGAGGCAGGTGGGCTCTTTAGAATTAATTAGGAATATGGCAGGTGGGCTCGGGTCGGGCAAGTTTCGGGCCGGATAATAGAGTTACCAAGCACGGCCCTAAAATGAATAAGCAGTCTCCGGTTATCCCCGGCCCGACCCGGAAATCTGGTCAATCAGGGTAGCCAACCACGTTGACCGGGTCAGTTTCGGGTGGGTTCTCGGGTTACCGGTTCAGCTTGCCACCCCTAAAATAAAACTCAGACTAGGGAAAAAGCACTGGAAGCACGTCTCTGCATAGGAACACATTACAAACAAATGATCCCTATTCTCTACACTCACACCACAAAGAGAGTACACACCGCATCAGCTCCGGATTCCACTTAATAACTTTGTCCATAGTAGAAATGCGATTCTTAAGAATCGTCTAGAGGATAAGACTGTTCCTGGGGATCGAGTAGCCTGTCCAAAGCAGAGAGCACTAGCTGACCTGAGGGTTTCGAGGTCTGATTGACTCCTAGACCAAGGAAGCTTTGAATTTAGGCATATACTGCCCATCCCACATAAGGTCACCTTCATCATCCCACATGATATGATTTCTAGCTTCACTACGGAGTTTCACAACTTTTTCCCAGTGCCAAGAACCAGCAGGACTGTTGTAACTCCAAAAATCACTACTTTTTACTATGTAAGCCAGGACCGAGACCACCCAAAGAGACCCGCTCTGAGCCAAGATGTCCCAGAGGTGCCTCATTACATGAGCTGAGTTCCAGCTCCCAAGATCCTTGAACCCCAGCCCCCCTTCAGAACGAGGATGAGCCATATGATACCAGGGAACCTTAACCCTCTTCCCCTCTTTCTTCCCCCACAAAGATCAAGCACAAATTCCCTCAATCTCTTTCAGCACTGCTTAGGGATGATGAACATGGATAACCAGTATTGAAGGATCCCATGAACTACTAAGTTAATTAATTGCACCCTCCCTGCATAGTTCAGACACTTTGCCTTCCAATCTTTGACTCTACCTGCTATCTTATCGACCAGAGTTCTACAATCTGCCTTAGAGATTTTTCCTGTTGAAATGGGCATACCCAGGTATCTCATGGGCAGGCTTCCCTTACGGAAACATGAAACATCAACAAGCTCATCCCTATCAACAGTATTTAATCCAGCAAAGTAAATGTCACTCTTCTCCAGATTGAACCTCAACCCTGATAGAGCATGAAATCTGTCAAGGATGTCCCTGACTTGAAGAATAGCTTCAGAGGTCCCTTTTGTAAAAACCAAGAGATCATCAGCTAAGCCCATTTTCTTGCACTGAGGGTGGAACTAGAAACGCCTATCTCGAACAGATTCAATGAACAAGCAATCAAGGATCTGCATTGCAAGTACAAAGAGGTAAGGTGAAATAAGATCACCTTGCCTCAGACCTCCCCCCCCCCCCCACTGAAGTAACCATACAGAGAACCATTGAGGTTAACAGAGAACTTTGAAGAATCAAAGCAGACCATAATCCACTGAATGAATCTAGAAGGGAAGTTCATAGCCTGTAAAAATTGGTTCACAAACGACCACTCAACCGAGTCAAATGCTTTCATCAAGTCAATTTTTATGGCACACCTAGAAGAAACCTTCTTAATTTATACCGAGCAAGGAGTTTATGAGCCAAGATGATATTTTCAGAGATCATCCTACCTTTGACAAAAGCGGACTAAGACTGCTAACCAAATCTGGTAAGCTTAACCTGTTTGCAAGGACTTTGGAGAGAGCTTTATAGATGATATTGCAGTATGAAATAGGTCTGTAATCCCTCATATTTGAGGCATTTTCCTTCTTAAGGATCAGGGTAATAATGGTGGAGTTTATAGAAGGATGGAGGGAGCCTGATGTGAAGAAGCTCTCCATTCCAGCATAGACTTTTTCACTAATGGAGTGGGTGGTTTGGTTTCTTTATTATTATTATTATTATTATTATTATTTTGGAGTGGGTGTTTTGTTGGTGATTCACGTTCATTTTATTGCTATTTTATTAGGGGTTTTGCCCACCATTTTTGGTGTTGGTAGTAGGCATTTTATTTGCAAATTTTTTTTGATGAATAATTAGTATCTTTTATTCACCAAATGAACCAAAGAAGGAGAACTCCCAATCTTGGAATACACGCAACCAAACCGAACAGAAGGGAACAGGGACAACCCCCCTGAACCACCTCTAGCAACAAAAACTACTTACAACTCAATATATCGAAAGCTACTGAAAACTACAATCAGTTCATTTTCAAGTTTTTAAGCTTTATATTCACCTCGGATTCCACCATTTCAACCAAGTCCTGTATAGTTCTTTTCCCCTCACATGCATTCCTCTTGCAACGTTCATACCACAAGTTAGCATATAAGGATCACCAGATCAAACGCCCTTTCTTTGAGTGAAGCATGCTACAGGCTTTAGTGATGTCATCTTCCCAATCTCTACCTCTCCATTTCCATTCATTACACTTGTTAATGACTCCTTTCACAAACTTACAATCATGGAAAATGTGTTTTAATTCATCCATCCCCTCCTGGCAAAAGAGGCAGCCAATGTCTGTTGCAAGAACCCAATGAGCCATGTTCTCTCTACAAGTAAGCATCTTCTTAATCGCCATCCAGACTATGAAAGCATGCTTGGGGATTACAGGGGTATCCCAAAGCAGCTGAGTCCAAGGAACTCTTGGAGACTTTTCCCTTATACTTTCCCATACAATGCGCACTAAATACCTGATCATAGCTTTCCCTTCCCAATAAACCAGATTGTCTTGAACCAGAAAATACGATTGAACTTTAGCTCGGACCTTCAACATTCTCCTCCAAATCCAAGAGTGATAAGGTTGACTCTTACAGGTCCAAATTGACCTATATTTAAGCACTCAAGCCACCCAAATAGATCCGGCTTGAGCCAGTATACTCCAAATGTGTCTGGCTATGCAAGCAGCGTTCCAACTGCCAAGCTCCTTAACACCTAATCCTCCTTCTACTTTAGGTTTAGCCAACTCTTTCCAAGCAACCTTTGCACGCTTCCTATTGTCAACTCCAACTTTCCAGAGAAAGTCATTGCATTTTTTCTCGACCTGCTTAATAATAGTTTTAGGTTGCAAAAACACAGCCATTCAAAATTGATTAAGAGCTATTAGAACAGTATTAACCAGGAGAAGTCTTCCTGCATAACTCAGGGTTCTTACTTTCCAACCACTGATTTTCTTCGTTATACGCTCTACCAGAATTTCACACTCTTTAGCACTCAGTTTACCAGAAATGAGAGGCACTCCCAGGTATCTAACTGGCAATCTGCCCTCCTTAAACCCTACTGAATTGGTTATGTCAGCTCTAACCTCTTCAGCAACAGTTGCAGAGTAGAAAATTCCTGACTTTTCAGGATTAATACTGAGACCAGTTATTTCATAGAATCTGCCTAACAGCTTCTGAATCTCTTTGACCCCTTCCTTCGTTCCATTTGTAAAAATCAGAAGATCATCAGCGAAGCAAAGCTGCACAATATCAAGAGCTTTGCACTTTGGATGATAAGGAACAAAGCCCTTCCACAGCAGCCCTATGTAATAAGCAATGCAGGATTTCCATGGTGATCACAAAAAGAGTAGGGGAGAGGGGATCCCCATGTCTTAACCCTCTCTTACTACTGAAATACCCCACCGAACCCCCATTGAAACCAATACTTAACATCACACTTCCTAGGCATCCTTTAATCCATTTAACAAACAAATCTAGAAATCCCATAGCAGATAAGGCTTTGATCAAGAATCCAGTATGGACAGAATCAAAGGCCTTACGTAAGTCAATTTTTAAAGCACATCTTGGAGTAGTATGTTTCAGATGATAGGCACTTACCAATTCATGTGCCATGAGGATGTTGTCCCCATTCAGTCGACCTTTACCGAAAGCAGACTGGCTATTGCTTATGACTTCAGGCAGACAGGCAAAAATCCTGGAAGTGATGATCTTTGTAACACATTTGTAGAGAGCATTGCAACAAGCAATAGGCCTAAAGTCCTTAATATTTGCAATTTTTTACTTTCCTTTGTTTTAATATTTTATTTATTTCTTTTGTTGCTGAAATTGGGTGGGGGGGGTGAGATTTATTTTTTGTGCTTCATTTTTTTAGGTTTTTGTTTTTTTTTTAATATTTTTGGGTTTTTCTGTTCATTTGATTAAACAGGGACCAACAAATTAATTATTAATTTGTTGTTCCCATTTATATGAGAGTTTTTAAATATTTTAGGTCAAACTCGTTCTATTGGTCTCTTCGTGTGTTATGACTTAGCAAAGTTTTCATTACAATTTGTCTTTTCGTTTTTTCCATAACACGTTGTTCAGTCATTTGAAATTCTGTCAACAGTTTGTTCACCCCACCCCACCACCCGGCCACCCACCTTCTCCCCCCTTTTATTTAGTCTAGGTGATCTTGGTCCTCTCTTTCATGGGAGTGCTCGACCAAAAAAAACTATGAGTTAATCCAACTTGGAGGTTAGTGTTTTTTTTTGTCTTATAAGTGGAACATATGGATAATCAAAGTGCAATGCATATATTCATTTAATATCTAATACCAAACAACCAAATTTCTATGAAATATCAAAACCCCCAGTAGCTAGGTAACTTGAGATGTCACATATCAAAATTGAAATATGGAGGAGTTTTAATCCTAGCATAAACAATCTTTCAAACTTTTTTTTAGATCGGAGGAGCCCGAAGGTTTTGCCAGCGGCAGAGGCGGTCAAATAGAGGTGAGGTTGGCAAGGCGGTCAGAGTGTGGCATCGACGACACGAGATTACGAATGGCTACAACTGACAAGGAGGTCAGGGATTTCACCAATAGCATATGTCGCTGGAGATGGTATTGGTGACAACACCTAAAGGTTAGGGATGGCAATTGAGTTGGTATTTTTGGATACTTGACTCATTTTAAGTGAAATGGACCAAGTCAGGTATGGGTATTTTTGTGAGTAGGTCAGACCCAAACCCAATTATTTCTCTTGGGTCCATTTTAGGCCCATGTAATATTAATTTAAATTTCTATTGGATCTTTTCAGACCCACTTAAAAATAAACCTAAAATCCAAAACAGTTAACAGTTAACACTTAACAACTTAACATCGAAATCTCATCGAATTCAGTTTATAAAAAAAAATCAAAATTGAATAAGGGGTAAAATAGTAATACTATCTAATACCCCCCTAAACTAAGCGTGGATAGTATCCAAGTGAAATTTGGAAATTAAAGAGGTAAATTGATGGACCGGTAAAGATTTTGTAAGAGGATCAGCCAATTGATTATGGGTGGATATATAATGCACCTTGATCAGGCCATCAATAACCTTTTCTCGAATAAAATGATAGTCTAATTCGATGTGTTTGGTTCTTTCATGTTGAACAAGATTTTCTGTCATTTTAACCGCAGAAAGACTATCACAATACAAAGTGTAGGGTTGCGGAATATGAATAGGGAAATGAGATAATAATCCACGAAGCCATTGTAATTCTGAAGCCGTACTTGCTAAGGCACGATATTCTGCTTCAGCCAAAGATCTGGAAACTGTGGGTTGTTTCTTTGATTTCCAAGAGATAAGAGAATCACAAGGAATGTGCAAAAACCTGTGACTGATCTTTGAGAATCAGAGCAACCAGCCCAATCAGAATTAGAAAATGCAATTATGCGTAAAGGAGAAGTGCTTGAAAAAGGAAGACCATGAGCTGGTGTTCCTTTGAGATATCGAAGAAGGCGGTGAGTTGCTTGTTCATGAACGGTGGTTGGAGAAGAAACAAACTGACTTAATTGGTTTACTGTATGACAAATATCTGGGCAGGTAGTACACAGATATTGAAGTTGTCAATAAGTCTACGATAATGACTAGTAGCATCTGAAGATAGTGAAGTACCAAGAGAAGTATGGTGAATGCTAAGGATGGCTGGTGTAGAAGCTGGTTTGCTAGCCAAGTAACCAGTATTTGTGAGTAAGTCCAACGTGTATTTTCGTTGACACAAGTGGATTCCAGAATTATCTCTTGAGACCTCCATGCCAAGAAAATATTTTAAAGGACCTAAATCCTTAATAGTGAAGGTAATATCCAAATGTCTTTTGACACAAGAAATTTCTTCGATACTTGAGCCAGCAAGAATAATGTCATCAACATAGACAAGCAAGGTCGTGAATCCATTAGAATTATCTTTTGTAAAAAGGGAATAATGGGCTTTAGATTGCTTATAACCAAGGGTTATAAGAGTATCAAACAATTTAGCATGCCATTGTCTACTTGCTTCTTTCAAACCATAGAGAGATTTGGTTAATTTGCAAACTTGTTGACTTTTAGAAGAAGAAACTGGTAGTCCAGGTGGTAAGACCATATAGACTTCTTCATCTAAATCCCCATATAAAAAGGCAGTGTTGACATCAAGTTGCTCAAGATGCCAACCCTTTATATCAGAAATAGCAAGTAAGGTGCGTACAATAGTCATTTTGACGATGGGAGAAAAAGTGTCCATATAATCGATCCCATGATTTTGAGTATAACCTTTTGCAACTAATCAAGCTTTGTATTTATCGATAGTTCCATCTTGTTTATACTTGATACGAAAAAACCCATTTACATCCAATAGGCTTTTTGTTGGAAGGTAAATCTGATAAAACCCAAGTTTTTGTTTTCTCAAGAGACTCAAGTTCAGATTGAATAGCTTTCATCCAATTCTCAGACTTGGATGCTTGAAGATAAGTAGTGGGTTCTCTTTCAAAAGATATAGCAAAAGCGTAATGACGATGCTTTGTGGATAATCTTTTGTATGTCAAGATATCTTGAAGGGGATACCTTACTTGTGTTTGAGAAACCATATTGCACTTGTAATATTTTAGGTAATGTGGTTTCGTACTAGCTCTTGTGGATCGCCGAAGAGGTAAGGAAACTGATAAGTTGTCCTAGGGAGTAGGATCATGATATGAAGAACTTGCACCATTTGACAAGACTAAGTCACGAGAAACAGGAGATTGGGAAACCTCATGAGAAAACGAAGTATTGTGTGAGGGAACTTGGGGAGACAAAACAATTGGTGGTGATGTTGAGGAATCATCAAGAGGCCCGATGAAATTGGGTAAAGGAATCGGTGAAGAGATTGCGGGTTTGTCTTTTGAATAATAGGGAAATATATTCTCATAAAAAATAACATCGCGAGAGGTAATGATTTCATTTTTCGTGAGTGTCATGAGAAGATATGCCTTTTTATTTGTTGGATAACCCAAAAAAATACATGGGATTGCTCGGGAAGATAGTTTTGACCGAGGATGAGCTAAGGTAGAGCTATAGCAAAGTGATCCAAATATCTTGAGGTGAGAGTAACCTGGTGTAGTGCTATATAGCTTTTCGTAAGGAGTTCTATCTTCTAAAATCAGAGTTGGCGTGCGATTAATGAGATGAACAGCATGAATGATCGCACAACTCCAAAAAGAAGATGGGAGAAAAGATTGGAAAATTAATGCTCGGGATATGGCTAGGATATGTTGATGTTTACGTTCAACTATACCATTTTGTTGAGACGTTTGAACACAAGTGGTTTAGTGTATGGTACCTTGCGTGCCATAGAACTCAGGTAAAAAGAATTCATTTCCATTGTCGGTTCGGAGAATTCGAATAGAAGCCTCTAATTGAGTTTTGACATAGGCAAAAAATTTAATAACAAGTGGGCGAACCTCAGATTTGAGTTTCAAAGAGAACACCCACGTAAAACGTGAGAACACATCCACAATGGTAAGAAAATAAGAGCAACCCGATATAGAAGGGATTGAAGTCGGTCCCCATATGTCCATACATACCAATTGGAAAGGCTTGGTATAAGTGGTAGAACTAGGAGAGAAAGCTAAACGTTTTTGCTTTGCGCAAGGACAAACTTTACAATGGAATTTTTCATTCAAGCGAATTGTGTTGTCATTTTTAAGAACATTACGAACGCTATTCGTACCCATATGACCGAGTCTATAGTGCCAAGTATCTATGTCGTGAATCACGGTAGAATAGGTGGCATCCAAAGAGTGACTACTGATATTATTAACAAGAGTTGAGTGACTATTTGAAACCAAACTATCAATAGAAAGAACTTTAATTTGGCTATCATCAGCACTATCAAAATGGACTTGGTTATTATCAACAATAGCAACACTATCAATATAGCAAAACACATTATCATTTTTATCAACAGAACCACAGACTGCATTGACTGAGTTCGGAATGATTGCAGTGGAAACTTGAGAGTTAATTGGCTGAGAAAGCTCTTAAAGCAAAGCCTGAATCTGAGCTGAACGAGAAGCAGAATGCTTCAAGTATAACCCTTGATGTAATTCAGCTGTACCAATCATCCTCAAGCTGGGAAATGCCTGAATCAAACACAAGTTATTATGAAAGAAAACACTGAGTCCTTCATGCTTAGCAAGTTGGCTAATCGAAATCAAGTTAAATGAAAAAATGGCACCAACAACACATTGTTCAGAATCAAGTTTCCAGAAAAAACAACTTGACCAATATGTGAAACAGTAGCAGAATCTCCATTTGGAAGATGAACAGCAGTATTAAACACCTTTGTATAAGTGTTTAACAAACGAAAATCACACACAATATGATCGGAAGAACCGATATCTAAAACCCAATTATGATGTATACCGGGAGAAGGATTACTTGAAGAAGGTCCAATAGGATTAAAGGGAGATTATGCTACCGATGTACCATGAGTAACAACCTCATCGTTGGATACGACAGCAACTTGATGAGCTGGAGCTGGAGCTGGACTCCTTTGAACATGAGTTGAGGGTTTTGGAACCTCAAAGCGTTGCGTATGGACAGCAGCAGCAGTATGATGCCCAACCGAAGTCTGAGAGGGCAGAAACGCAGCTTCCATTCTTTGGTATTGCTGCTGGAATGAGGTCCAATCAGCCTGAGATACTTGGACAGTAGCTAAAGTAGGTTCAGAAACCACAGGGACAACAGCATCCATCGGTAGATTGGCCACAACATTAGCTCGAGAAGGAGCTCGAGGACGATGCTGATAACCAGGCGGATAGCCATTCTTCTTGTAGCAGACTTCCACCGTATGTCCAATGAAATCGCAGTAGGAGCAAACAGGCGCTTGCCTTGTTTCTTGAAGTTGGAAGGACGCGGAGCGAGAGCTTGAGTCTGAGTCTGAGAACCAACTTTAGCCAGAAAAGCATGAAATTGTGACTCTCCAACGGGCTGAGTATGAGCATTGATATCCTCTCTTGCTGAATCATCATCGCAAAAACCATGTTCAAGCTGGGCAACGGTTCTAGCAGCATAATCTGTGACCGAGGGCTGGAGAAATTATCATTCAAACCCCTCAAGAACCAAATCACAGAATTCTGTTCTTGATACAGACGGATCTTGGCCAACGGACAGGAGCAAATCGGAGAGCAACCACAATCAGGAATCGGACGAAAATTCATCAACTTATCATAAAGTGTAACCAACTCGGTGAAATATTTAGTAACGAATTGCGAACCTTGTTGGCAATGTAGTCAAAATCCCGATTTTAATCTTAAAATCTTACGGTTTTACGATTTCACTGGTCTCTAGCGATCTTGATTCCACGCAAAATCTATGGGTCGTAAAATCTAGTAAAATCTCGATCAAAATCTTAGAATCTTATAAAATCAATGATTTTTCTTGTATTTTACGATTTCACTTTCTAAGAGAAATTAGCAGTTTGTACAACTACATATAAGTCGGAACAAAGACAATTAAATGAAATTTGTTTTGTTTTGACATTTTGATTAATTAAGTTAAAAGTTATTACTAAAAAATGTCTAAAATCTTATTATTACTTCCTCGAATGACTACTTAAGAGCCGACATTATCTCTTTTTTCTTATATAGACTTTTCAAAGTTGGGTAATGGTCTTCTTTTTCGTCTCACCAACTCAAATAATATAGATATGAAACATGAAAATATTTTAATTTCATATTTATTCTTAATATGTTATTGACTTAAATATTTCGATACTAGTTCACAAAATCTTACGATTTTACGATTAAAAACTACGATTCCGATTTCACCCATGTTTTCGATTTCACGTGGAATCCCGATTTTAACTACATTGCTTGTTGGAACCCAAAAATTTGCTCCTGTAGATCAACAATCTTGAAGGAATCACCTTGAGAGAATCGTTGTCAAAGAACAGTCTAGGCCACTTGTGCAGTCTTAGAATACAAGATGCTCTTCGAAATTGTAGGAGAAACTAACCTAAGAATCCAACTGAGAACCAGTTTGTTGTTGCGAAGCCAAAAAGGAAAGAGAGGCTGGCCAGAATCAGGAATCAAGATTGAGCCATCAACAAACCCGGTCTTGTTTTTCCCGTCGAGAACCATGAGCATTGACATCGACCACTCAGAGTAGTTGGATTCATTGAGAACTTACGAAACTAAACACTGACCCCCCAGTGTTCGGAGGGATGAATGTAATACGGATTCGTAATATCGAGAATCCCGAGAACCGCACCTTGACCTCCGGCGGACACTCGTATCACCAACCGGATCTCCATGAGCACTATAATCACCCGTCATGACTGCCAAGAAGCACTAGATCTGAAGAAACACAACAAGCCTTTGCAATAGCTGGAGAATCACCGATTCAGAGAACAATCAAGCGAAGAACTGGAGAGGAAGAACTCGCCGAGAAGATCTGGAGAATAATGCCTGGGAACGATTGGAATAGACGGAGCGGCACGACTGGAAGGAGTCGGAGAGACTGAAAGAGGCGACGACTGGAAGGAGACGCGACTGGAAGGAGTCGGAGAGACTGAAAGAAGCGATGACTGGAAGGAGACGTCGGCGATGACTAGAAGGAGTCGGCGATGACTGAATGGAGATGACGGCTGGAAGGATACGTCGGTGATTTCTTTGATCGAGAGAAAGGAGAAAAGCAGCAGAAAAGAGATTAGATCCAAGAACTGAAATCTGATACCATGTTTGTAGTCTTGGAACGAAAAGAGTAGTTTATTGAATGAGTCAAAAGGTGAGTAACAAGCTTAACTCACTAGCTTAAATACAATTACTAAAGACTAACAAACTAACTAATCCTACGAACAAACTAACAGAAAAGATAAGGGGTAAAATAGTAATACTATCTAATAGTTAAAGCTTGAGCATGGACTAGCTTTCCTAACGGTCTATCTGTTTTAACTTACAAGCTGTGTGCTATTCATGTTGCTTTCCTTTCCTCATTTATATTGTTCATTGTTGCTTATGTTTTATGAAGTCATTTTTATATGATTGCTTTATGCTTGTTCAATAAACCATCATTAATTTATTCGTGATTTGCTCATAAACCATCATCTTAAGTGCAAATATCTTCAGATTTGTCAAGTATAATGAAAATAGCAGTGAAAGGATTAGAACACTGTTGATTTGCAGCTTCATCAGAGCTAAGCCTTTTCTAGAGAAGTGGCTTTTCATCTCTCTCCCTTCTGTGCATTAACTCTGTACTTCATCCACCAAGACTTTATATGTGCACTAGTATTTGTGAGAGCGTGTTTCTTTGTTTCAGAGAAGTAAGGATTTTTCTCTCCTGTAATGTAATTTTACTCCCATGGATTTCATAAAGACTTGTGTTTATCATAACTAGCTACTTTGTCACTGCAAAAATAATCACTAGTCATGTATGTGTGGTTTCTGGTTTAGCGTGTTGGAGGCAAGTGTATATAGTCGAGTTCGTATTTAAGATGGTTCTCTAGTAGGACAAAAGAGTCTAAGTGTACGTATCAGAGCTTAACCTAGTCGAATGACTAGCTGAACATCGATCGAGTAGCTCTTTTCGCTAGCAGTCCTGCCTCATTACTCATTACAAAAAGGTTTTGAAGATAAATGCTAACTATTGTTAATTTCCAGGTAAAAATGAGCGATTCCCTGAGTCAGCCACTTAGCTTACGTTTCAGCCTTTTATATGAAGTGATTACGGCAGAGTTCTTCACGCTTACTCTGCCTCCTGAATAAAAGTTATAACTTCAGTAGCTTTTTTCCATCTCTACTTACAATGATGAATCAAGTTTCCTTTAAATGTGTCCCTATTTTGGGTTTTGAAATTGAAATGCAGGTGTTCCAAAAGTACAATGAGTATGCAGTGGTGGAGATGGTGTGATTCTGCTATGATTAGATGTGTAACACTAGTTAAAATACAAGAGCTTATGTGATTTTTCTCATAACTGTGAGGAGTAAGAGCTTTTGGCAAGTGGAGGTTGAACTATGGGGTGTGTTTTAGGCTTTGAACTAATGCAGTAATTGTTTAAGAGTTTTTGGCAAGTGGAACTTGAACTATGGGGAAATGTTAAGTGTTTAAGGCTTTGAAGTTTGAACTAATTCAATGTATAGATGTGTTAGTATGGACCCAAAGAGACCCAAATGGGTAATGCTCAAAATATGAGGTCCAAATGTGTTTGACCAATACCCACACTTGATCCAAAAATGTATAGATTTTATTTGGGCCTATTTTGGGTTGACCCAAAAATCCATTGGGTCAATATCTTTAGGTCAAAATACCTAGTGGGCTGGCCCATTGCCATCCCTACTAAAGGTGACATCGGCAACGTGACTGTGATGGAAGTTGTTAGAGAAAGTGCTGGCAGCAACTAGGGGTGCTGACGAGCCGAGCCGAGCCGAGCTTTGCCCAGCTCGAGCTCGGCTCGTGAGGTATGAATGCTGGCTCGAGCTCGTGTCGAGCTTTCACACTCGAGGTCGAGCTCGGCTCGACCAAAGTTTTCTTGGCTCGAGCTCGGCTCGGCTCGCTTCGAAGCTAGCTCGTTAACGAGCCTACACGAGCTCGAGCTCCATTGCAAGCTTTCGAGCTCTACTTGAGCTCGAGCTCGTTTAGACTCGTTAACAAGGAGAAGAAGAAGGAGTTGCTTCGTCCCCCGGTCTAGAAAGAGGCGGCCTGACGTGTGAATTTCAACTCACAACATTCAAGGTCGTATTCCACGGGGTTCTCTCAATGGCCACTACTCACATTCCTCGTAGACGGTCTATTCATTTGAAAGGATTTTTGGTTTGAAATAAAATCAAAAGCTTAAAGGAAACTAAACAAGAAAGAAAAACAAAGTGGTGCAAATAAAAAATAAAGGAGGTTCACTTGAAAAGATAGCTTCATCATGCTCAAGAGGAGACAACGAACAAACAAGCCAAACATGATCGAGGATGCAATTGAATGACCATGCAAATCACTTTTGTAGACTCAATGCACTCTCGTAGCACTAAATCCCTATCCTAAGACTACTCAACTTAGGCTCTCGCTCTCAAGCTAAGTGACTTAGGATGCACTAAAGGTGTTTGATGAAATGCCAAGCTACAAAACCATCTCCTATAACTCACAAGGCTAGACATCACACTCTCATGTTAATGTCATAACACTAAGAGAATCTGCAAAAGACTAATCAAAGTTCAATTGAGTGAAAAACTAAGTGCACACCAAGTGTTCGATAAAATGCACAAGAGAGAAATCATGCAACTATGGTTGAAATAAGTTGATCTAATCTCTTAGAACACATTCACTTCAATCCCTAGACCTACAATCCATGCAATCCAAGAACTCTCATGCATTAAATCACATTGAATGGACCAAATCAAGCAAACATGGCATAAATTGGCAATAAGAACAAGTCTAGAAATCATCATCGTACAACCAAGATCAATCATGGCAAGTCTATACAATCATGCCTCTATCATGGCACAACTAATCTACCCATCCAAGAATGAACCCTAGAAACTCAACCACGCATGGCCAAGGGAGTAAAGCGAAGAGAAGGAAGACTGGTCACCAAGAACACCATGAATGAATCCTTGTGATGATCTTCTCTTCTCCACTTGTAAGCACTTCTCCCAAGGTTTGTTGGCTTCAATCCTAGATCCAATGGCTTCAAATTGCTCTAAAAATGTTTTCTAGGGTTTGAGGGTTCGTGGGTATGTGTTTGGGGTTCAAGGGAGATGAAAGAATGTCTCAAAAGAGTAAAAAACGTGGGTATTTATAGTGCAGGGGGCAGTGCACGGCGTGCACCCCTGCACTCTGCATAAATCCCGAACTTGCAACGGCCATAGCTCCCACGTCCAGACTTCAAATGACCTCCCGTTTTCTCCTATGTGCTCCTTGTCATCCGTAATTCGATGCCATAACCTGAAAATGCACAGAAGTAACTCCAATAGACCACGAATTTGGCTCCAAAGTGGCAACCGGACAACAAATGGACACTTTGCGCAAAATATCAATAAAAGCATGGAATCTCAAGATCAAACACGGGCATTTCATAGGTCAATCATAGGCTCAAAATGCACTAAATAAAGTCACATCAAATTCCCCTACGACTAAGCTTTGCTTGTCCTCAAGCAAATGAATTAGAAAACATTCAAGTTCACAAATGACAAGATCGCTCACATTGAGATTCAAGCAATAACAATTTGGCTTAGACTGTTCCACGAACAAGCTTAACCTACACAAGTAAGAACGTCAACTAAACAAGTCTAAACCTCACTATTTTCTGCACACTTCAAGTAATTGATCCAGAAATTCCGACCACGACAACACCAATTCTAATCAAAAGGTCTTAAACTCGGGAAATGATGCGGTTTAGGTGAAGGTATGAAGAATTTTGGGAGATGGTGAGTAAACGTGATGTGGCTATCAACTCGACTTCATCCGCCTCTAGATCTGCACTTTACAAGCTCTAGCTAGGATCACTATAGCAAGCGCCACTTTTAAGAACTCTTTTTTTTTCTTCTTCTTTTTTCTACTACATACTAGTGCTCGATCCAACACTTCACTTAGGTGTTGGACCTGCCTAGCTCACAGCCTTTGCCTATGCTAGTGCTCAACCCGACACTTCACTTAGGTGTCGAGCTTGCCTAGCTTTTCTTTCGGCACTTCCAGAGTTTGAGTAACTTGAACACTTTCTTCTCACATAAGCTGTAACACCCTGACCTATACATGGCACCTAACCGATGAATTAACATAATTGCAGCGGAACATGATTCGGGTGTTACATTAACTTGCTTAATAGCTTGATATTTTTCTTGAAAATTCGACATGAACTATTCGTATAATGGACCTAACAGTTCTTCTAATCATACTTGCATAAAACGTAACATACTTCTACATATACATACCATGATTATCCACAACATCCAAAATCGTTATTAGCTCATGCCACTACTACAGTCACACTACCACTATGTATATCCTTACAATCCTGCAAATCGCATATGCACTATATACACATAGATCACATGATAACTACAACGTGCCTTTGCATGACACACCTGAATAAAGATATAACACGTGCATGAAAATGTGTCAAAAACATATAAAAGTGAAAGCATGGATCTTTGGCCAAAATGCACTCCCCCGTAGTCGTCCAAGCATGGAGTAGTTGAAGACCGTACCTCAACGAGCCTTCAACTCCTAGACCTACTGGAAGCTGCAAGGATCTCTACTGCTGCTGCTGGTCTGTTCACCCACAAGGATAAGCAGAGGAAAAGATAATAAAGAAAAGGGTCAGCTCATAGCTGAGTGAGTGTAATCATAGCATCGTGAGTTCATAACAAAGCATACCCCTAACATGTATCTAACACATAAGCCAAAACACTAGGATCGAATCTCAGCTATCCTGACATCCCAATAGGCAAAAGACTCAACCACCTTGACATATGCACATGCGTCTTATCATATTTTAATTATTAGGCGCCTGGCTATTCCAATACTATTAACTCTCCTAGGCATGGTTGCTTGTTATTCAGCACCACTAAGGGTGTGATCATGACTTGTAAAAGAACCTTCACCATACCAAGAGTGAGGTTATAAACTTGATTTCATGAACGAGTCTACACCATACAAAGGGTGCGACTATAAACTTGACTTGATAATTGAGTAATAGCATGGGGAGCCCTAATTGCTACGTGAATGACCGTGAGACCAAACCATATATGACTTGTGTTCTTGTTCATGATTCTTAACTTGATATTCCTTAACCTTAACTCGATCATTTAATGCACTTGACTTGTATATTCTTGACATAACAATACTTGACTTGACTTATAATAACTTAGGAGTCCCATAGTAGTACTTCAACGGGTCTAGCCCTCGTACCGGGTCATTCTCCTAATCATGAATCCAATTTAGCAACCAACACTAACAATGCAAATAACAACAATAAGAGCAAATTACTAATCATAAATATCATAGCACATAATAACGATATTAAAGGAAGCATGAAACATGGAATCACATAAATCACTTATTGATAAGCACGACAAATAAAACTCGTATCAATCATGGTTCCACATATAACATGTAATTCCATACACCCGTAAGCAGTCGGTCTAATTCTCCTAGGTTCATACTAAGAATAAACGTAAATAACACGATACAACAAACCTGGTATGTCGTGCTAATCCCTCACCGATTCGGAATGATGAAACTTTGATGCTAACTTCTTTGTCGGAACTCTAATTCAGAACGAGCTCCGTATCACGAACCACGTGTGAATACACGTTAATTTCGTGCTCCTGCTCTTTCTCCCTTCTAATTTTTCCCTCGACTTCTCTTTTTCTCTTTCTTTCCTCTTACTGCTCTGTTCTGGGCATTCCTTCCTTTATTGAATGGATATTTCTTGTAACCTCCCAAAGTAGAGGCATTTAAGATTGGTTTAAGCAAACTAAATTGCTTTCTCAATGCTACGTGGAAGAAATGGGGGACTACCCCACCTGATCATGTTTCACTTTCTTTCTTTCTTTTAATTTTCTTTTTAAATAATAATGTAAAGATAACTATGACAAATATAATAATCTTTATTTTTGTCCTTTATATATATAGTTACTACTAATCAATACTACGTTGAATTAATCGATCGTTCTGGTGCGGTTGGAATGGGATGCTACAAATCCTCCCCTCTTAAAAGATTTCGTCCTCAAAATCTAATCTTGTCTGAGTTCTAAAACAATCTCTAACTCTCTCTTACATTCACTTCTAACTTAGCTTACCATGGATCTAACCAGTTATTGTTCCTTACTTAGGTGATTCACATCAAAAAGCAGTCACATAGCATGTTAGTTTTCCATGTTTTAGTTATAAGGCACCTATACTACGTGATCATATCATAAGCACATCAGTACAAACATGAAACAACAATTTAACCTGCTAAGTAGGCCTCTACAAGCTTAGGGTACTTCTCTCTCATACTCATCTCTATTTCCCAGGTGGCACCTTCACAACCTTGGTTCCTCCAAACCACTTTCAACATTGGAATCTCCTTCTTACAAAGAGTCTTAATAGTATGATCAACTATCTCCACTGGGACCTCTTCAAATGTAAGGTCCTGGTTCAACTCCACTTCCTCAGGTCTTAACACATGTGAAGGATCTCCACAATACTTCTTTAGCATGCTTACATGAAATACATTGTGGATTAGTGACAATTCAGGAGGTAGCGCTAACCTATACGCCAATGGTCCAATCTTTTCAATGATTTCATAAGGTCCTATGTAACGAGGTGCTAGCTTTCCTTTCTTTTCAAACCTCATTACACCCTTCCAAGGAGAAACCTTGAGAAATACCTTCTCACCCACATCATAGTTCACCTCATGCTTATGAGTATCAACATAAACCTTTTGCCGATCTTGCGCCACTCTTAAACGATCCTTTATCATTTTAACCTTATCCACCGTAATTTGGACAATCTCGGGTCACTCAATTTGTCTCAAACCTTCCCCATCCCAGCATAAAGGTGTCCTACACTTTCTCCCATAAAGTGCTTCATAAGGAGCAACACCTTAACTGCTATGGTATTGGTTGTTATAAGCGAACTCAATCAGTGGTAAATGATCCACCCATGATCCCTTCCAATCCGTCACACAAGATCGAAGTAGTTCCTCCAATGTAAGAATGGTTCTTTCCGTTTGACCATCTGACTCAAGATGGTAGGCTGAAGTAAAATGAAGTTTTGTTCCCAAAGCTGCATGTAGACTTTCCCAGAATCGAGATGTGAAACTTGGATCTCGATCAGAAACTATCGACAATGGAACACCATGTAATCTTACAATTTCCTTGATGTACAAATCAGCTAGCATTTCAAGTTGTGGCTTCCATTTAATAGGTATAAAGTGAGCCGCCTTGGTTAAACTATTACCCAAACTGCATCTTTGCCCTTAGCTGGTGGAAGCCCATAAACAAAATCCATGGTAATTCTTTCCCACTTCCATTCGGGAATCGGTAGTGGTTGTAACCTTCCTGCGGGTGCTCGATGTTCTGCCTTAACCTTTTGGCATACTAGGCATTTGAAGACATGCTCAGCTGCTTCCCTCTTCATCCCTGGCCACCAATAATAAGGTTTGATTGTATGATACATTTTAGTTGCTCCTGGGTGCATAGCATAAGCGAAAGAATGAGCTTCATCAAGAATCTCTTTTCTTAAGTTTTCGACATTAGGTACACATGCCCGACCATTGTACCGTAGCATGCCATCTACAAACTCAAATGTACTCTCTTTACCTTGTTCAATATCCGAAATAATTCCAGCTAACTTCTCATCCTCCTTTTGTTTCAGACGTATCTTATCATGAAGTAATGGTCGAATGTTCAACCGAGCCAATAACCCTGATAAGCCATCCACTACCACTTCTACATTCATTGCTCTCAAATCCACTAAGTCAGTCATGTTTTTCTTGCCCTTCCTACTTAAAGCATCAGCAACCACATTAGCCTTACCGGGATGATAATCAATCGTGCAATCATAATCCTTCAATAACTCAATCCACCTCCGTTGTCGACTGTTCAACTCTTTTTGGTCCATTAAGTACTTAAGACTCTTATGATCAGTAAGAATCTTAAAAGTTTCACCATATAAATAATGTCTCCATATCTTCAGGGCAAACACCACTGCTGCCAATTCCAAGTCGTGAGTAGGGTAATTGATCTCATGGGGTCGCAATTGCCTTGAGGCATAAGCTATAACCTTACCATCCTGCATTAGCACACATCCTAAACCTTGATATGATGCTTCACTATACACCACGAACTGCCCTGAGTTAGAAGGTAGAGCAAGTACAGGTGCAGTAGTCAACCTCTCCTTGAGTTCATCAAAACTTCTTTGACATGCCTCATTCCATACATATTTGGTATCCTTTCTTAACAACTTGGTCAAAGGTGCTGCAATCTTCGAGAATCCTTCAACAAATCTCCTGTAATAACCTGCCATACCAAGAAAACTTCTCAACTCAGACACGTCCTTTGGTGGAACCCAATTCACTACCGCTTCTATCTTCTTAGGATCCACCTCAATCCCTTTTCCTGATATCACATGCCCCAAAAATAAGACTTCTTCCAGCCCAAAAACACACTTTGAGAATTTGGCATGTAGTTGTTTCTCCCTTAAGGTTTGTAACACAATTCTGAGGTGTTCACTGTGTTCTTCCTTGCTCTTAGAATAAATGAGAATGTCGTCAATGAATACGATGACAAATTTATCAAGATATTCATGGAAGACTTTATTCATGAGAGCCATAAATGCCGCAGGTGCATTCGTGAGTCCAAATGGCATAACCACATACTCATAATGCCCATACCTTGTTCGAAACGCTGTCTTAGGAATTGCTACTTTAGCTACCCTCAATTGATGATAACCTGACCTTAGGTCAATCTTAGAAAAGACAGATGCACCTTGCAATTGATCAAACAAATCATCAATTCTTGGAAGAGGGTAACGGTTCTTAATTGTTGCCTTGTTCAACCTCCTATAATCAATACACATCCTCATTGTGCCATCTTTCTTTTAACAAATAACACTGGTGCACCCCAAGGTGAAATGCTGGGCCGAATAAAACCTTTATCCAATAAGTCTTGCAGTTGCTCTTTCAATTCCTTAAGTTCTACCGTGCCATTCTATATGGTGCAATTGAAATTGGTGCCGTTTCCTGGCACTAGCTCAATGTCAAACTCAATTTCCCGTTCAGGTGGGAGACCAGGAAATACGTCCGGAAATTCTTTCACAACTTTACATCTTCTAACCTTACTTTCTTATCCACTATCACATGAGCGAGATATGCTTCACAACCTTCTCGCACTAAAGCAAAAGCTTCCATGGCTGAAAGCAACACATTCATCCCTCGTTTCTTAATACCTTTGAACACTACTTGTCCCTCCTTTGGAGTGTTAAAGTAAACTTCCTTCTTACTACAATCCACTACTGCTCCATGAGTAGCAAGGAAATCCATTCCAAGAATGATATCGAAAATCATCAAATGGTAAAAGGATCAAATCTGCTGCCAGCAAAGCTTATCCCACACAAATGGAAGAGTTTCTAATTACGGAGTCCACACTCAAAGTATCACCCACTGGTGTCTTAACACATAAGGTATATCCTAACTTATCAGGTACTAAGCGTAGCATATGTGCAAACATATAAGACATAAAGGAATGTGATGAACCAGTATCAATCAACGCATATAATTGCTTGCCAAGGATAGAAAGCATACCAGTCACCACCTCTGGTGCTGCCTCTGCCTCGCCCCTAGTCATAGCATAAACTCTCGGCACTGCCTGAGCTTTAGTACCCTCTGTGTTGGTACCCTGAGGTCTGGTACCCTGATATTGGTTCTGACCACCAAGTCTACTACTTTGCTGACGACCACGACCACCCTGAAATCCTCCTCGACCACTTTGAAATCCACCGCTACCACCTTGAAAACTACTTCTGACTGGGCTATAGATTGTTGCACGAGGCTTCTGAATGTGTAGAACCACCTCCTCCTCTATTAGGGCATTCCCACACACGATGCCTTAGCTTTCCACATTGAAAACATTCCCCAGAAAACTTCCTACACTCACCAAGATGTCTTTTCTGACAAACTTCTCATATTGGAAAGGATGGAACCGAACCTGCTGGTCTCTGGTAAGAGGATGCAGTAGAAGATTGAGTGGCATCCTCCAACTAGTGTTAGGACCCCACTTCATAGGATATCGAGGTCCACCATAGCTCCCACTTTGTATTGGTGCCTTCCTTTTCCTATCTTCTTCTTTGGCTTTTTGCTCTTCACGTCCCTCAGCTTCATATGCCTCATACTTAAGTGCTACTTTCTTAATAGTGGCCATGCTCTCCTCATCCACCCTATGGATCTTCTCCTTCAATCCTAGTCACAAACCATGTAAATACCTCTGTTTCTTTTTCCTCTCCGTGTCAGCCAACCCATCCTCAAAATAAAGAAGCCGAACAAACTTGATAGTGTATTGGGTTACCGTCATATCTCACTGCTTAAGGCTGGCGAACTCATTAGTCTTTGCTCTAACAAACGCCTCAGGAAGAAACTCTGTCTTAAAGGCAGCCAAGAACTGATCCCAAGTAAACTCCACTCGTTGCCCACTAATCCTTGATACTGAAAACCACCAACTCTTTGCATACCCCTTCAACAAGAAAACTGCATATTGTACTTTCTCTTCTGGGGTAGCATACATATATTCGAACACATCCTCCATCTACATCAACCAATCCACAGTCTTCTCCGGATCAGCCATTCCATCAAACTCCTTACCACCTAAACTTTTCATCTTAGCATAATCCAAGACCTCTGGTTTTACTTCTGCAACCACCATACCTCTCGACTGATCGGTAGGGGGACTACCTGCGCTTCCATGCGAACTACAAGGGACAACATTGGCCTTAGCTTGATCCACACATTACTTGAAACAAATCTTAATGAAATTACTTGAAGAAGAGGTTGAAAATTCAATGCAAATTTCAAAACCATGATGCATGTGGACTACTAACACTACACCACACAAGACACAACCGCTCGATCGCCAGTGCAAGTACGGGTATGGAATACCTCCCCTCTTTTGGGGTTCGCGACGTCCCATGAGAAAAAGGTAGCATACCTATAATGCAGAAGGCAAACCGTGCTCTGATACCAACTTGTAACACCCTGACCTATACATGGCACCTAACCGATGAATTAACATAATTGCAGCGGAACATGATTCGGGTGTTACATTAACTTGCTTAATAGCTTGATATTTTTCTTGAAAATTCGACATGAACTATTCGTATAATGGACCTAACAGTTCTTCTAATCATATCTGCATAAAACATAACATACTTCTACATATACATACCATGATTATCCACAATATCCAAAACCGTTATTAGCTCATGCCACTACTACAGTCACACTACCACTATGTATATCCTTACAATCCTGCAAATCGTATATACATATGCACTATATACACATAGATCACATGATAACTACAACGTGCCTTTACATGACACACCTGAATAAAGATCTAACACGTGCATGAAAATGTGTCAAAAACATATAAAAGTGAAAGCATGGATCTTTGGCCAAACCCCGTAGTCGTCCAAGCATGGAGTAGTTGAAGACCGTACCTCAACGAGCCTTCAACTCCTAGACCTACTGGAAGCTGCAAGGATCTCTATTGCTGCTGCTGGTCTGCTCACCCGCAAGGATAAGCAGAGGAAAAGACTCAACCACCTTGACATATGCACATGCGTCTTATCATATTTTAATTATTAGGCGCCTGGCTATTCCCATACTATTAACTCTCTCGGGCATGGTTGCTCGTTATTCAGCACCACTAAGGGTGTGATCATAACTTGTAAAAGAACCTTCACCATACCAAGAGTGAGGTTATAAACTTGATTTCATGAACGAGTCTACACCATACAAAGGGTGCGACTATAAACTTGACTTGATAATTGAGTAATAGCATGGGGAGCCCTAATTACTACGTGAATGACCGTGAGACCAAACCATATATGACTTGTGTTCTTGTTCATGATTTTTAACTTGATATTCCTTAACCTTAACTCGATCATTTAATGCACTTGACTTGTATATTCTTGACATAACAATACTTGACTTGACTTATAATAACTTAGGAGTCCCATAGTAGTACTTCAACGGGTCTAGCCCTCGTACCGGGTCATTCTCCTAATCATGAATCCAATTTAGCAACCAACACTAACAATGCAAATAACAACAATAAGAGCAAATTACTAATCATAAATATCATAGCACATAATAACGATATTAAAGGAAGCATGAAACATGGAATCACATAAATCACTTATTGATAAGCACGACAAATAAAACTCGTATCAATCATGGTTCCACATATAACATGTAATTCCATACACCCCTAAGCAGTCGGTCTAATTCTCCTAGGTTCATACTAAGAATAAACGTAAATAACACGATACAACAAACCCGGTATGCCGTGCTAATCCCTCATCGATTCGGAATGATGAAATTTTGATGCTAACTTCTTTGTCGGAACTCTAATTCAGAACGACCTCCGTATCACGAACCACGTGTGAATACACGTTAATTTCGTGCTCCTGCTCTTTCTCCCTTCTAATTTTTCCCTCGACTTCTCTTTTCTTCTTCTTTCCTCTTACTGCTCTGTTCTGGGCATTCCTTCCTTTATTGAATGGATATTTCTTATAACCTCCCAAAGTAGAGGCATTTAAGATTGGTTTAAGCAAACTAAATTGCTTTCTCAATGCTACGTGGAAGAAATTGGGGACTACCCCACCTGATCACGTTTCACTTTCTTTCTTTTTTTTAATTTTCTTTTTAAATAATAATGTAAAGATAACTATGACAAATATAATAATCTTTATTTTTGTCCTTTATATATATAGTTACTACTAATCAATACTACGTTGAATTAATCGATCGTTCTGGTGCGGTTGGAATGGGATGCTACATAAGCCTTACTTCACACATTAGCCACTTAATTTTAGCTATCTATAACTTCCAAAAGAGACTTCAAATTGGATTTCCGTCTAATCTCAAGCCACAATCACGAGGGATCAAAAGGTGATGAAAAAAACATGGAGTAGAGCTGAAAATGTGTACAATCCAACAAACAGGCCAAGGCTCAACGGGTTATCCTACAAGAAATTGATTCGGGTAGGCTTTTTGGCTGAATGTGGTGAAATACTAATTGCCTTTATCATCTTAGAACAGTGTTATCGAGCGGTTTTAAAACAAGTACCGAACAAGAGTGATCCAATCTCTGTTCTGGTCTAGACTCATTTGATATTAGTGTTGACATGCTGGTTATAGGTTCTAAGTGGAATAGTCTAAACGTCATTGTGAAAACTTGAAGTCAATTAAACACCAAAAGTCAAGAACTGAATGATTCTACGATAGAGGAATTTGGCAAACAATCAAGCACATGCATATCATTCAAGCAAATCATTCTACTTCTACCGACAAACAATCACACCAAACCTCCAATTCCCCCTACGACTAGCATGAGCATTGTCCGCAATGATCAAGAAAGAGAGGGTAAGGTGGAACGAGTATACCGTGCGGCGAAGTAGAGCATATGAGGCAAAAGTGGTAAAAGAGTCCCATGACGATCATTGGAGAAGAGTGATACCAAGTGCTTGCTAAACCTTATTCAAAAAGTTTAAACAACACAAAACTAAAACAAAAGCAAATAAGAGCGAAAAAGTAAAGATAACAAGGGGTGCCTCCCAAGAAGCGCTTGGTTAACGTCTTAAGCTCGATGATACCTGTATTATGGTATCTAACTTAACACCTCCTTGAAGTCAAGTAGCTTCTTCCATGATGAAAGTTGTACTCCAAGTAACAACAAAAGCAAAGGGTAGACTAGCCAATGAGCAAAGATTGAGTGCCAATTGTTACCTTGACTTGGCTCACTACCCTTGAAATTGGAAGCTTGAGGAAGATAGTAAGGTGGGGGGCCACCATTGAGCTCCATTGTTACCAAGTTGGCGATTCCAAACAAGGAGTCCTCCGGTTCAAGTATAGGCGGCTCCACTCTTATGACTACTCTAGGAGGGGTCGAGATGCATGTGTCCTTGGGTTCTTGGCATAAATACTTCATGACCAAGCAAGAAGTTTGAAGGGTACTCTCAATCTTTGGTGGCACCACAATAGGGTGGTGTTGTTCACTTTCGTGCTCCACTCTCGATACCACCTCTTCTTGAAGAGTCTTCACGTCACATCTCACTACCTCTAAAATGTCATCTTCCTCAAGTCTTCTTGATTCTTCTATCCACGCACCACCATCGTTTGGTGTGTCCTTGGGAAGAACATGTTCTTCAATCGCCTCCACTACCAAATCTTCTTCCGTGTCAATCACTTCCGGTTCACAAATGTCATCTTCATCATCATAAACATGCTCCACCTTATGGGGTTGACATTCATTTTCAAGAATCTCGTTGATGAGCGCCATGCTTTGAGCTAAGCGATTAACCCGGTTCGCATTGTCTTTCGCAATTTGCAAGATCTCTAGCATGGAAGGCGGTGAAGGAGGTTGCTCATAGCTTACGAAATCCTCTTGGGGATGCTCACTTTCTTTCACCATCTTCAAGAGCTCCTCTAGTATGGAAGGTGGTGGAGAATGTTGTTCATGACTTGTGAACTCCTCTTGAAAACACTCCAATAAGATTTGATGGTAGGGTGGAGATGGATAGGGACATTGTTCATTCCACATGGGTGTTGAAACTTGTTGATCTTGATCCCACCATTGGCTATCTCCCTCACAAGTTTCTTGGTAGTAGTTGGATGAAGCATGATGATCATAATATGGGTTAGGAGATGGATTCCAACCTTGATAGGTACCATAGCCTTGATTTCCATGCCATGAGTTAATCTTACTTGCAAGCTTGCTCCCATAAAATATATGAGGTGGAGAAAGTGTTGGTGAATCAATAATTTGCACGAGGCCTCGAAGTGGTGCTTGGAGATGAGTGAATTGACTCATGCACTACTACAAGGTAGCTACAAACAAGCACAACAAACACAACCAAGTAATACAACAATGCGGGATAACAAAGTCAAGCAAACAAGTACAAAGAAGCAAAAACCAAAATGGAAGGAAGTGAATAGAACGGGCCACTACTAAATGCTTTCTTAGGATTGAGAAATTCTCCGGCAACGGCGCCAAAAACTTGACGTGTGAATTTCAACTCACAACATTCAAGGTCGTATTCCACGGGGTTCTCTCAATGGCCACTACTCACATTCCTCGTAGACGGTCTATTCATTTGAAAGGAGTTTTGGTTTGAAATAGAAATCAAAAGCTTAAAGGAAACTAAACAAGAAAGAAAAACAAAGTGGTGCAAATAAAAAATAAAGGAGGTTCACTTGGAAAGATAGCTTCATCATGCTCAAGAGGAGACAACGAACAAACAAGCCAAACATGATCGAGGATGCAATCGAATGACCATGAAAATCACTTTTGTAGACTCAATGCATTCTCGTAGCACTAAATCCGGGTTGGTTACTTAAATGATCACTAAACTTTGGCCAAATAACCCGGTGGTCATTGATCTTCAAAAAATTTCATAGCACTCACTGAACTTCGATGATTGAACCAAATAGTCACTGTTAGCTACGGACATCCATTTTCCATCCATCCACCTACGTGGACACGCCACATCAGCTGCCACATATGTTAAGTTCGCCACGTCACTTTTTTGTTAACCCAAAACTAACAATTTAACCAACCCAAAACCCAACCCAAATCCCAAACACCCACCCAATTACCAAACCAAAATCTAATCTTTTCCCCTTCTCTTTCTCCTCATCTCCTCCACCACAACCATCGTCACCCTCGTCGGGATGTTGCCGCCGTTGGCGGATGGGCTCCGGCCGTTGCCCATCTTCACTTCCTCTTCTCACCAGTCACCACTCACGACCTACAAACAAACTCCCACTTTCCTCCATTGTTAAAAGACCCAGCAAACTCCCTCCATAACTGGACGAACCCTAATTTCGCCAACCCGTGTTCAGGCTTCACTTCTTACCTCCCAGGAGCAACCTGCAACAACGGGAGAATCTACAAGCTATCACTCACAAACCTCGCCTTACAGGGCTCAATCTCGGCCTTCCTCTCCAACTGCACAAACCTCAGTCTCTCAATTTATTTTCCAACTCGATCTTCGTACCCACGGATTTGCAGTACCTAGTCAACTTGGCAGACCTCAACCTCTTGGCAACTCATTGCAAGGTGAGATCTCGCAGCAGATTGCAATGTGTGCTTACTTGAATGTGATAGATTTGCACGAGAATCTGCTCACAGGTCAAATCACTCAGCAGCTGGGGTTGCTTGTGAGGCTGTTGGCTTTTGATGTGAGTAATAACAAGTTGTCGGGTTCGATCCTTGCTTCGCTGGGGAACAGGAGTGGGAAGAGAGAAGAGGAAGAGAAGATCGGCAACGGCCGGAGCCCAGCCACCGACGGCGGCGGCATCCCGGCGAGGGTGACGATGGTTGTGGTGGAGGAGAGGAGGAGGAAAGAGAAGGGGAAAGGATTAGATTTTGGTTTGGTAATTGGGTGGGTGTTTGGGATTTGGGTTGGTTAAATTGTTAGTTTTGGGTTAACAAAAAAGTGACGTGGCGAACTTAACATATGTGGCAACTAATGTGGCGTGTCCACGTAGGCGGATGGATGGAAAAATGGATGTCCGTAGCTAACAGTGACTATTTGGTTCAATCATCGAAGTTCAGTGAGTGCTAGGAAACTTTTTGAAGATCAATGACCACCGGGTTATTTGGCCAAAGTTTAGTGATAATTTAAGTAACCAACCCCACTAAATCCCTATGCTAAGACTACTCAACTTAGGCTCTCGCTCTCAAGCTAAGTGACTAAGGATGCACTAAAGGTATTTGATGAAATGCCAAGCTACAAAACCATCTCCTATAACTTTATGACCACAAGGCTAGACATCACACTCTCATGTCAATGTCCTAACACTAAGAGAATCATCAAAAGACTAATCAAAGTTCAATTGAGTGAAAAACTAAGTGCACACCAAGTGTTCGATAAAATGCACAAGAGAGAAATCATGCAACTATGGTTGAAATAAGTTGATCTAATCTCTTAAAACACATTCACTTCAATCCCTAGACCTACAATCCATGCAATCCAAGCACTCTAATGCATTAAATCACATTGAATGGACCAAATCAAGCAAACATGGCATAAATTGGCAATAAGAACAAGTCTAGAAATCATCCTCATACAACCAAGATCAATCATGGCAAGTCTATACAATCATGCCTCTATCATGGCACAACTAATCTACCCATCCAAGAATGAACCCTAGAAACTCAAACACACATGGCCAAGGGAGTAAAGAGAAGAGAAGGAAGAATGGTCACCAAGAACACCATGGATGAATCCTTGTGATGATCTTCACTTCTCCACTTGTAAGCACTTCTCCCAAGGTTTGTTGGCTTCAATCCTAGATCCAATGGCTTCAAATTGCTCCAAAAATGTGTTCTAGGGTTTGAGGGTTTGTGGGTATGTGTTTGCGGTTCAAGGGAGATGAAAGAATGCCTCAAAAGAGTAAAAAACGTGGGTATTTATAGTGCAGGGGGCAGTGCACGACGTGCACCCCTGCACTCTGCATAAATCCCGAACTTGCAACGACCATAGCTCCCACGTCCGGACTTCAAATGACCTCATGTTTTCTCCTATGTGCTCCTTGTCATCCGTACTTCGATGCCATAACCTGAAAATACACAGAAGTAACTCCAATAGACCACGAAGTTGGCTCCAAAGTGGCAACCGCACAACAAATGGACACTTTGCGCAAAATATCAATAAAAGCATATAGAGCATGACATCTCAAGATCAAACACGGGCATTTCATAGGTCAATCATAGGCTCAAAATGCACTAAATAAAGTCACATCATTGCCGCCGTCGGCTGGTGGAGTCTCTTCGTCCACCGGCCGATGAGAAGAAGTTGGAGTCGCCGACTCGCCAGTCTCTCTTCGTCCTCAGAGTGTCGATTGTCGAAGAAGATGGAGTCGCTTCGTCCCTCGGTCTGGAAAGAGGCGGCCGCCGCCAGCTGGTGGAGTCTCTTCGTCCACCGGCCGATGAGAAGAAGTTGGAGTCGCCGACTCTCCGGTCTCTCTTCGTCCACAGAAGGTCAATGTCGAAGAAGTTGGAAATTAGGTTTTCCCTATTGAAATGGGAATCGGGGATATTGAAATTGCGAAATTGGGGGTTAGTGTCATCTATCTACTCATCGTTTTAGTTTTTTTTTTTTTTTTTGAAATTTGTTATTTAATTGGATGGGAAATTGGTTATTTAAGAGATAGATTTACACCCCGTTTGGTATCCGAGATTCATAAAACCATGTATTTCAACGTACCATGGATGGGAAATTGTTTGTTTAAGAGATTTAAACCCGTTTGGTATCCGAGATTCCTAGGGAAGACCAGAAGAATCACCCCATACCAAACGCCCTGTTAGAGTATTTGTTATTTTCTATTATAATGGGAATTGTTAGACTCGTGAAATGAATAAATTCAGACTGTGAAACTGCGAATGACTAATTAAGACAATTATAGTTTGTTAGATGGTACCTGCTACTACTCGGATAACCGTAGTAATTCTTCTAGAGCTAATACTCAGAATCGAACTGGAATAGTTGTTTGATCTTAGAGAGAGAAAAATTGTACAAAAAAGTACACTAAACCCTTAACCCTAAACCCTAAACCCTAAACAATAAATCCTAAACCCTAAATACTCAATCATAAACCCTAAATCATAAATCCTAAATCCTAAACACTAAACACTAAACACTAAACCATAACCCCTCAATCCTAAACCCTAAACCTAAACCTAAACCTAAACCTAAACACTAAACACTAAACACTAAACCCTAAACCCTAAACCCTAAAAAATTGGTTATATGATAAACGTTTTGACCGTAAACTATAAAGCATAATTCACTAAAGCATACTAATACTAAAACTATAAATTATAAATGTTTTGTGTTCTTGGTTCTTACTTCTTACTTAACAATTAGGGTATTACCGAACACTGAATGAGCAGTGGTAATTAAATAAAAATAATTATATATTCTAAAATTTAAACCTACAAATACTCAATTATGTAAATCTTGCAAACTCTTTGTTAAGTTAGCATATATTAATTTTACTTTATTTAATTTCATCTCTTATAAAGTATAATTCACTAAAGCATACTATGATAAACAATGATATATTACGAACTTATAAAGTATAATTCACTAAAGCATACTATAATAAACAATGTTATATTACGAACTTACTCATTTTTCTGAATTATTACTTATCATTAATTTGTAGGCATACTAAAAAATCAAAATGAATATAATTGTTTACAAGATCTAGAATTTTTAAAAATAATCGAGCCAAAATCGAACCATTACATGAGCCAAAATCGAGCCATTTCACTCCGAAATCGAGCTAGCTCGCGAGCTCCAAAATCGAGCCGGCTCGCGAGCTACTTAATCGAGCCAGCTCACGAGCCATTCTCGAGCTGCTCGACGAGCCGTGTAACGAGCTCTAACGAGCCAGCTCGAGAGCTGCATCGTTCGAGCCAACGAACCGAGCTGGCTCGCGAGCCAGCCGAGCCGAGTAGGCATAAGCTCGAGCTCGGCTCGTTTATAAATGAGCCGGCTCGGTTCGTTTCGAGCCGAGTCACAGGCGAGCTATTTCCAAGCCGAACGCCGAGCCGAACACGAGCAGCTTGGTTCGTCAACAGCCCTAGCAGCAACCAATAAGGTAGTCAAATTGTGGCGTCGATAGTAGAAGGTGATGTAGTGTTGCAACCTACAAGAAAGCCGAGGATAGGGCTGGAAATGAACCCGTACGGATATGGGATTACCCGAACCCGTGAGGGTTTAGGGTACCCGTAACCCGTTCGGGTTCGGGGTTTGGAATTGAAATTTTGAATTAGGGTACCCTTAACCCGTATGGGTTAATACCCGTTCAACCCGAACCAAATAACAAAAAAATTCTTTAATCTGTAAGGCTGACATAATGTGATAATGATATTAACTTGTAACTCATTCATTCACTATTTAACTGCGCCTACATAAAATTTAAAATGGAAAAAAGCCCAGCCCAACAAACTGCAAATGATTATTAATTAACTCTACAATCTACATCCGTCCGTCCGACCCAAACCCCCAAAGAATGATCCATCTACCCGTATCATTTATCAACTCAAACCTCTGGTTGCGAAAGTAATCCCCCAATTAGCCATTAAATGGGACTCTCATCTGATGGTAAGGAGATTATTATTATACATTTATTGTTTAATTGGGTTTGAAATGGAATGACCAAATGAGATCATGACTCATGAGGAATGTACATTTCAAACAAATGAATACATGTGTTGCACATAGTATGAAAAAAAAATTCATTATTTAATGATTAACAAACCCATGATACTCTAAAAGTGAATTAATTAAACAAAAAATAAATTAATTTAGTCAAATTCAGGTATCCGTGGGTTACCCGACCACGTTCGGGGTTAGGGTACCCGTAACCCGAACGGGTTCGGGAGTTGGGATGAGTTTCGAGCATTAGGATACCCGTAACCCGTGATAGTTAGGGTTCGGGTACCCGAACCCGCCCCGTTCTCCAGCCCTAGCCGAGGAGTTTGTAATGATGTGATTGTCAACTCTTGTGAATTAGGGAATAAGTGTGAATTTTATTTATTGCCCTGGAAATTTGAACGGTTAGATTGAAGCGATTTGATCTGATGGCTCATATATAGTTTGATGACTCCCCGGCTATTTGTTGCTTTGAGAGATATTTGACCTAAGTATATGTATTCATAGGCTGGTTGACTCGAGTTGGCTGATCGGTTTGGTCGATTCTTTGGTGGCTACGTACAGTACGGACCTAGTCTATACTCTATACTTCGCCATTTGCTTCGCCGGGAAAGTACAGAATCGTAGAATTCGCAGTATCATGACCTAGCCGCTCCCTCTTTCAAAATTCTGCTCTGCTCCGATCGGCTCAGCCCGCTCGGATTCTCCATGTCTCTCCATTTCAATCGGTAAGAGGGGTTGAGTGAGTGCTGGCTCTTAAAATCAGAAACCATGGCGAACAACGTGAAGGAAGAGCCCAAGACCGCACCCCAACCCGATCGCTGGTACGATCTCACCCTCGGATCTTCATTCAAAGAAGACTCTTCCAACAAGTTTCGTACTCTGCGATGTAATCAGTTCCACGAATTCAATCACTACATACTAAACCTTTCATAATGATTCTTTCATTGACGACGAGAATTTTGCGGTTTTTCTCTCTCTCTCTCTCTTACAGATGAATTCAAGCCGGCCTCAATTGATAAGTCAAAGCCAGGCTCATTGCACAAGAATAAGGAAAATAGGGTGTCTGTGGAGTTTCAGAACAATCAACATGGGAAGCCCAAAGTTACATTTGAAGGTAGCAGCGAGGATTACAAAGAAAACGATGCTGTGTTGTTCTTTGACGGTCACACGTTTCGACTGGAGAAGCTTCATAGAGCTGTCAACAAGCTCCGTCACCTTAGACAGCCCGGGGAGTCTTCTGCTGCTGCTGCTGCTGCCGCCGCTGCTGCTGTCACACAATCTGGGGACCCTCGTTTATCACCTCAGTTGGGAAGGGCGTCAAACCACCTCAATTTGGGAAGCCCATGTCATTTCCTTCTATTCCCGTAAGTTTGCGTTTCATATCTTGCAATTCTTAATCACATATTGCATTGATCATGCTTAGATTTTTATTGTATTTCCTTCTCTTTCTTTTGTTAATGTATTTATTTATTCAATATGCTAATTTTATTCATCAAAGACTAATCTCCAACATGAGGAATAGAAGAAGAAATACAACTAGTTAAGGAAAATACCAAATCACTATCAACCATTCGCATTAGACCAAAATCAAACTGCTAACTCTTTTCTCGTATTAAGCAAAATGTAAACTACTAAGCAAAATGTAAAAGTTTTACAATGCTCGATACAGCTTCAACTCTTTTCAAACAATCAAATTTATCTGAATAGAAGTAACAAGACTAGCCATCAAAGTGGTAAGGCTGGCGAAAATCTTTCTGCTCCTTTCGTACATAGGTGACTTGTAATAGCAATCTCGCAGCCTTAACATGCCTGGAAGATATTTTTAAGGTAACTACTGCACTCTCCGGGCTAGCTTCCAAGGAAGAATGTACTGGAAAAACAACTCACTCAACTGGACAGCGCAATAGAGCAACTGACTAGGATTTGTTCCATGTTATCAATGCCTCATCTGACAACACACAGTTAAGATCAGTAACTAAACCTTACTCTGAAATCTTATCATGTGGAACCAACTTATGGAGTACTATCATCCAGAAATAAAACAATGTTTTAAGTATTGAAGGGCCACCCCAAACAAGCTTACTCCACTGAACTTTTCCATACTCACTTTTCCATACTCTTCTAGTAGAGAATCTTGATTGCACCATTCATAAAAATATGATGATGAACAACTTCCTGAACTTCAAATCTATGTCTCTAGATCCTAGAGGAATAATTGGACTATGCATGTCCAAATTCAGATGGCCGCTGTAATACACTAGTCAACAACCTACTTAAGCCAACTAGAGCTGTCAAACGGGCGGGTGGGCTCATCGGGTTGGGGTGTCATTTATCTATTATATTATTGGTAAATTTTATAGCAGTTTGCTTAGTTTGAATAGTCTGAAGGTTTTTGAGATATTAAAATTAGGCTAGCTTTGAAATGTTTAGTTGAATTGAGTCAGGCTCAATCGAGTCATCTTTTTGACAGCTCTAAAGCCAACAGTAGTAAACAAAGCATTTAACGCCTCAGAAAATCACACCCAAACATGAATATGCATTAGTGTTAGTATTGATTTTCAAATCATAGGGACAAACGAGATTAGAAACCCCTCTCATGTGCTCTTCCCATTGCCCCTTATTGGTCTTGACCGGTGGAAGTGGAAAAAGAAATAAATCATAAACACACACCATTCATGAAGCATAGGAAGAGAACAATAAATTGAGCAACTACGTAATTTTTCATCTGAGAGATCTACCACTGACCAGGGATCTGAAGAACACCAACTTCCAACTCCAACTCAATGTATGCCTTTGCCAATTTGGATGAATTCCAAAAAGATCAACCGACGTCTTTTAAGTAACCATCAAAACAGTGAATAGCTCCTCGATGACTCAACCATGAGAAAAGAAAAGAGAGATTAGAGAATAAGAAACTAGAAACAGCAGAAGCAAACAATGAAAAGCTAGGCCGGACGATGAACAGCTAGGATCTTTTCTCAATTGGCTTCTAGCCAATTTCTTGGTTGCTGTAGAATTCTTATTTTTTCTGTTCTGCCTTCTGATACTCGTACTCTTGTATTGTTTGAAAATAAAGAAAGAACACTGAATTTTCTTGTGCATTAATAATAGATATGAAAGTAGTAGTGAGAACAAGGGCTACTACCACCACCAGTAGTTAAATCTATACTCCTAGATGAAGGCCACTAATAATTTCTTCGGTATGACTGTAGGAGCAGCATTATCTTTACACCTAATACGTTCTGACATTTGACATTTCATCACATTCTCTCGAGATTGATAACGTTAAGCTATATCAACAAATCTACATTTAAATCCGTAGGAGCAATTTTCTTCTCTTTGCTTTATGTTTTTGTGTAATTCTTTTGACTTGTACTTGTGAAGGTTGAGGTGGAACGAATTGATGTCGAGAAGCCACCAATTCCAGGTACTTTTTTATGTACATTCTCATGTGTATCTTATTTAGGCCTTCCTATATTTTGTGGTAGAAATTATGTCTCAGTATCAATAGCTCAATATTTGGTATGGGTAGGCCGGCCTAGACATGTAATTTTAGATTACAAAAAGATGGAACGGATAGTAGTAAATGTAGGACGAATATGATATTGTTCAACTTGCTCCAAGCCATCGATGAAGTAAACAATCTTGAACACAGTATAGTGTAGCAAGGCTTTGATGGATGGCATGGTAAAAGATCATACACGTACCATGTGGTTATAGCACATATTTATGAACCGCAATTGAGTCAATGCATAAGATGCAGACGAAAATCTAGTTATACATTCTCTTTTGTGGTCGATTATATACTTATTCATTGAAAGAATGTCAAGTTACTGGCCCCTTTATATTCTCTCTTCTGTCATTTGATTTGTTGATCTATATAACTTTTGGCCTTAAATAATATATCTCCTTTGTTGATAGTTTTGGTAACGGTGATCTGAATTGAGTTTATTTGTTCTTAGCCACTTCGAAGATGCCACAGCCCACAGCCACAGATTGTTTTTCATGCTTGTTTTTCATGCTCTTGTGTCTTGTTACAGCTCCTAGAATTTCTGGGAAGGGGTTGAATGATGATAGGACTGAAGCACCGAAAGTTTCAGCTCCATTAAGCCCCAGCAGTGATGAAGAAGATAAAGAACACCTTGACATAGATATTGAAAACTTATTTGGTTCCATTTCTCCTTCTATTGATGGCATGGCATCTGAAAACAAAGATATCGATATGACCAATGACAATGATACTAAACAACGTCAGAATGAGTCGGACGATGAGATTGCTGACAGTGGCGATGAAGAACATAAAGGGAGAAATTCTGCTGCAGAAGCACCAAATGCACAGGTGAATAATGGTGATGAAGATCATAATGACAAGTCAAAGGAGGGTGATCAGTCGTCTAGTTCAGGAAGCAGCAGTAGCGGAAGCAGCAGCAGTGGAAGCAGCAGTAGTGGGAGTGCAAGTGGTAGTGGAAGCAATAGCAGCAGCGACAATGAAGAGAGCGATGATTCTATCAATTCCATTTGATATTTTTGATGATCAAATTTAAATTAATAAAGAAGATTTGATTTTGAGGTTATCGAGCAGAGGAAGAAAGAGTTTTGGGTAGAATAATTTTCTCTCTCATGAAATTATTATCGAGGTACATAAACTCTCTCTTTTAGAGTAAAATGAAATCTAAATAGACAAGGTGACTGTGTCTGGGATGGTACCATTAATAGTAACTGTGTGCTGTGTGAAACTGAAATGGAGACTAGAGAACATCTGTTCTACAAATGCCCTTATTGCCTGAACTCACTGCACTGACTTGGGAGCTAATGCTTGTTGCTGTTAGTAAATGGGGTAGAGGAGACGCTATTAGTAAACGAAGCTTCTGCTGTGGCGTATTTTGGTTTGGTAAGTTTGGATAGAAAGATGTCACAGGGTTTTTATTGGTCCGGAGAAGGATGATAGCACTCTCATTGCTGACATCAAGGGGGAGCTCAGGAATTTTGCCATCGGACATAAGTATAGAGAGTTTAATTTAAGTTTTGCCATCGGAAAAGTATAGAGAGTTTAATTTAAGTATAGAAGGATGATAGCACTCTCATTGCTGACATCAAGGCCCGAGGGATGGTGTAACTTTGAATACCGATGGCTCGGTGCTGGGTTATGGTGGCAAAGCTTCGGTGGGAGGTCTGATCCGAGACTGCCACGGGCAATGTATTCAGGCCTTTGCCATGAACTTAGGCAGATGTACAATTACACGTGCGGAGCTACGAGGTGCCCTGGAGGGACTCCGACGAGCGTGGATTTTGGGATTTAGAAAGGTAGAGGTTCAGATTGACTCTTCAGCTGCGGTGGCCATCTTGGGGAATATGAATGAACCGGTTGATCATCATCATGCAATGGAAGTTCTTGAATTTCGAGATTGGATGTCCAAAGAGTGGGAGATTGCAGTCAAACATGTTTACAGGGAAGCAAACCAAGCGGCAGACTTTCTAGCAAATGTTGGTCACAGCCTTCCACGAGGTAGTCACTTGGTTGGAGGTTTCGATTGTAATCTTGCGTACTTTCTTCGCTATGACTGTATGGGGATTTCAAAACTCAGGTTGATTAATTACTAAACGGCGCCCGACGCCTTACTACCAAAAAAAAAAAAAAGTTTAGTTTAGTTTTTTAGTCTTGTTAGTAGTTTGAACTCATGTACTGTTATTCCTTGATTTTAATGAATACAACCAGCTCAATTCATTAAAAAAAAACCTAAATAGAGAATAAAGTTATCTTCCTAAATAAGAAGATACTTGTTAATAGGTCAAAAACAAATTTGTAGCCAAACCTTTCCCGAAAATGTCAAACATAGCCAAAATTATTTGCGTCACATTTTTTGGACCAAATATTTATTTTTTAGGACAAACTTAGCAAACATCCGTTAAAATTTTAACACCGTTAGTGACTATACAAACGGAGCTTACGTGGCATCCACTTGACCGGTTAAGTAGATGCCACGTCAGATTCCATATAATTATTTAAAATCAAAATAATAAGAAAATATGGTAAACTCAAAATAAATATGGTAAAATCAAAATAAATAATAATATTTAAGTTGGGCGATGGCAGCAACCACCGCCGCCGCTGCTGCGTCCCCAACTCTTCCTCTTTCATCTTCTCTTCCTCGGTCGGCCGCCTGATCTCCTCCTCACGACGAACAACAAATACAACACCAATCTCCCTCAACCGTCTGAGCTCCCACTCTCTTTGCCTTCGGCCCGCCGGCGTCAAAACTCCTCCCTTGAGGCGTCCCCGATTCCCAGCAACCTCCGCCACGAGTTCCGATCTTCCTCTCTCTCTCGACTCTCGGCCCAAGGGAACCATTTCCCTCTCCGATTACTCGGGCCGCCGGTCTGAGACCTTTGCTGGCCGTCTCTCAAGTAGCGTCGGCTTCACCCCCAAATTCCGCCGCCGCTCTGGCTCGAGACCTCTGAAGGCGAAACCTCCCTCTCTGATTCAACGCCTCCGATTCGCACGCTCCTCTCCTCGATCTGGATCTCTCCCTCACCGACTTCTCCTTTCCTTCCGATTTCTCGTCTTCCTCCTCCAGTAGCTCGAAATCGACCTTGCTCCGACCTCCGACCTGGGAATTGGAATTTTGTAGCACAATTTTAAAAAATATGTACCGTCAGTAGCCAAATGCGTAAAAATGTCCAGAAATAGCACAATCTGACTGGCAGTCAGCGTTGCGCCAGCCAGATAGCGCTGCGCCACCCAGCCAGCGCAGCGTTGGCTGCCAAGTCAAATTTGTGCCGTTGCAGCGCTGCGCCATGTGGCACACTAGCCGTTACAATGTATCCGTTAACTAACGGTAGTATTAATCCTAGGCAGCGCTGCGCTGGCTGGGTGGCGCAGCGCTACCTGGGATCAATACTACCGTTTTTTTTTTTTTTGTATAAATACCCCCTACCCCCCACATACCATCTTCACACCTCCTCTCATACTTTCTGAAACTCAATTCTCTCTAAGGTATTTTTGATAGTTTGTTTGTGTTTGTCATAAATTTTTTGTTAGTATTATTGTACGCTAATGACGTATTTTATTTGTAGGTTCATAGCAATTGTCCGGCGAGGAAATTTCGTTTGAAGAAGGCCTGAACCCTCCCTCAAAAGGTATCATGCTATAAATTATATGGTAATTAAATTGTGTTTTACGATTTTATATGTATTTAACATTGCTTGTGGATATTAAATTGTAGATGGATTACATGTTTGGAGAGGTGCCGGTTGGGGTACGAAGTGGTAGTCCCGAGGACCCGTCGATTTTATGGGGTGATGCTGACCGACATCGAGCGGCGTGAATTTTTGAAGCTCAGGTTGGTACATTTGAAATGTTATTTATTTTTACAAGGTATTTATGTTTGAATGTTGCATTTATTTTAATAATATTCATAATTTAATTACTTATATTGTAATATTAGGATCAAATTTGAGCGAACATTAATTAGTATTAATTAGTATAATATTATATTGTACTATTAGGATCAAATACAAATTAGGAGCAAATTTGAATATTATATTGTAATATTAGGTTCAAATACAAATTAACTACTAGTTGACTACTAATATTAATTAGTAGCGAACATTATGTACCCTAGAAATTTACTAATAATAGTAATTAGTAACGAATATTAGTTCCGAATATTAGTAAAGAATATTAGTTACGTTAAAAAAGTTAAAAAGTAACAAATAATAGTAATTATATTAAAAAATTTAAATAGAATTAGTAATTCACTACTAATGATAATTAGTAGTACCTAATATTAATAATTATAATACTAATTGATATAATTACAAATAATGTAAGTCCTAATTCATATTACTATATAGTAATAATTGAAATGTTAGTTATGTATAAATGTTTGTTATATGTAAATGTTAGTTATATTTGAATGTTAATTATATGTGAATGTTAATTACATTTAAATGTTTAGGGTGCACTCAGAAATTGAGTACTAGTTATTAATTTTGTTACATCTTCTTCCCCCAACTATTAGGACCCACATATGACGCTTAATTGTCGCTTCTCTAAGAAGATCGTGAAGTACGATCCTAGGTTCGAGGCATACCTTGCCCCCATAGGTCTAGGTCAGTTGCGTGACTGCTTGGATTTTACCCCTGATTCTGAGCTGATCACCGCATTGGTCGAGAGATGGCGTCCCGAGACGAGCACTTTTCACTTGTACCACGGTGAGGCAACCATAACACTCGAGGACATGTACTTTCTCACTGGTCTGAGCATCGATGGTGTGCTTGTGGAGTCGCAGAGGCGCATTCCGACTGTGGATTCTGATCTGCAGATTTACGTTGAGCAGCTTCTGGGGAAGAAACCATCTACCGCTGACCTGTCTGCTGGCAGAGTGAAGATGTCGTGGTTGCGTAACCACTTTGGCACCATCAGGGATGACGCCGACCAGGAGACTATCGAGCAGCACTGTCGCGCATACATTCTGGACTTCTTCGGCAGCTGCATCTTTGCTGATCGGTCAGGATCACACTCTCACTCTTCTTCCTTCCACTGCTCGAGGACATGAGCCAGATAGGCGAGTACGCTTGGGGGGCTGCCGCACTTTCATGGCTATATAGGGAGCTTGGCCGGTGTGCTTTCCGCATAGAGAGCAACCCGTCCCGCGACCACGTAGGTGACATTGGAGGTTGGATGGCACTGGTTCAGGCGTGGGCCCTGGAGAGATTTACGTCCATTGCGCGTCGAGTCCACAAGAGTCGACAGATTGCACCGACGCACTCCCCCATTCCACGTATGACTAGGTTCGGGCTACGACTTATTCTTCCATTTTCATGGTTTATTCCATCTTATCAAGTTGTATGAATGACGTGGTTCATTCCGCAATTTTGTAGCTGGAAAGAATGGTATCACGCGAAGACCAGATACATCCTTGTTGGGGGGTACCGCCAGCTGTTTGACGATGGGACTCCATTCGTGGTATTGTATTCTAACAAGAAGATCGTGTTTTTTCCCTTACAGTTTAGGTTTCGTAGTTGTCTAACTTTCTACTTTATTTCATATAGTGGTGTCCCTACTCGGCGGACCGTGAGCATTACAGTCCAGGGACTTTCCCCATCCATCGCGTCGTCGCACCGCTTATCTGCTTCTTCAGCGCTATGTGGCATAGGCCTGATAGAGTGCTGCGTCAGTTTGGGATGGACCAGCCTGTCCCTACATGGGATCAGCCAGTAGGTGAGGTCATCAGTAACCTGGAGCTGACACAGCGTGGATGGCATCGTACTGATGTGGTAGCTAGATTTGCTGGATATCGAGACCTGTGGTCCACTCGTGTTGACCACATCGCCTCAGGCCCGTGGCTGCGGAGCGAGGAGAGGGAGTCCTATCACTTCCACGACGAGATCAACCAGTGGTATCATGGCATCACTAGACGTACAGTTTCTCGCCGAGGAGCCGTGGACCAGTCTTTGGTACGTAGGTTCTGTCATAATTATTACAACTACTTCTAGTTACATGTTTAACCATTCTGTTCATGTGTTGTAGCTTGATGGCATGGAGAGGCTATACGTGACTACTGGCCAGTCACATATCACGCCTCAGGAGCAGCAGGAGATGCATGCTACACTGAGGTCAATGATGCATGCTTCAGGCGGGATCCATAGGACGTCTGAGTCTAGGAGGGCACCCCGGCAGGCCACCCATCCACGACATGCTGACTACCCAGTGCCTGACCCGCCAGCCGCCAGGATTCCTTCTACACGTAGAGTCCGACAGCATGTAGATGTCCCCCCTGTCCCGCGATTGTGGGAGCCGACATTGCCTCAGTGGGATCCACATCACCAGCAGACCCGATACTCTGACCACTATCCATTCGACACTACAGGCGACGCGACTTTCGATTATATGGGGAGTCAGGACTACACCCAGCCGGAGGACTACACACAGCATCAGGATTACACACAGCATCCGGACCCGACCCAGCCATACCCCACTCCTACAGTCCCCACTGGAGGCTATACATCTTACGCCCCTCCATCCGGGTCTCAGTGGGGTCCTTCCTCATCGTACGCCGGTCCATCCGGGTCTCAGTATGTCACACCACCCGTAGTGACATATGAGGCATCTTTCGATGATGATGATACTCCACCCGTCGACGGGCAGCATCGATATGGACTGAGGCGAGAGCCTACGCAGAGGATGTGCGCTACTGGAGGCCATGAGCTGGGGGCACATTGGAGGGGACAGGGTCGGCGTAGGGGTCGAGAGGGTAGGGGTCGAGAGGGTGGGGGTCGGGAGGGGAGGGGTCGTGATGGGAGGGGTCGTGAGTAGTTATAGTATCTTATGAGTATATTTCATTGTATTTCGTATTTCAGAGTACTTCATAGTAGACGTTTGTTTCATGGTATTCGACTTTATAATTGATCACAACATTTCATCTTATGAGATCACAACACCCTAGAAATGCAACATATAATTGATCACACATTTCATCTTATGAGTTGACAACACCCTAAAAATGGGTCATCTAGCAATAATTCTGTTCACATAGAAATAATTGCCAACCCACGTGAAAAAAGCTGCAGCTCCTCATTAAGTCAACCACTTATGGACGACACAATAATTTGTAACGTATAATTGACATCACGCGTGAAAAAAGTTGGAGTTGTTCTGCAATTCTGGCATCCACTAACTGAATTCTGTCTTCCTTACATTATATAGAGGCGTGAGTCCATAAACAATTTCTGACTAACTCTTCCAAACTACTCGAAACCTACTACAACTCTCAATATCTTGTAACCATAGAAAATGAATTTCGCGTTTTGGCTCCGATGGGATGGCGAAATAGTACACGGCCAACACGGTGGGGTGTGCTACAGCGGGGGGGAATTATGTCGCCTCAAAATGACGAGGCAACCTTCACTACAACAGGCATGTCCAGTGTTCTTGCGAAAGATGGGGGTAGGATCTTCGGCGGTGTTGCGGACTGTCACTAATGTTTTGTAGTTGTACTATGAAGTTACTTTTATTAGTCAATCCTTCAACTGAGAAAGACTGCAACTATGTCATAACAACAAATGAAATTTGACAACACAATGAAGAAAGGCTGCAACTACAACCCAGTCATTTTATTAACTTTTATAATGACGCGAACAACGACAACAACAACAACGACGACAACAACAACAACAACAACAGCAAACAACAACAACAGCAACAACAACACACTAGGCCCAACATGGATGTCAATTGTAAGGACAAGGTCCGGGTGGTGGTGGGGGAGGGCCCTTCCCTGAGCAACCTATTGATTGAAACGTGCAACCATGAAATTTCTTCCCTCAGTTCTCGAATAATGTTGTCCTTCTCCTCAACGATGTCATCCTTCTCCCTATTCGCTCGAACAAGTAGTTCGTCCTTCGCCCGAATGATTTGGTCCTTCTCCTTAATAGCAGCATCCACGGCCTCCCGCACCTCCAGTTTTTCATAATAACCACACCCCTTCTCCTACAGATCAGAAATCAAACGTAGAGGGTTTTGATAACTAGGAAAATGAATAAAATTAAATTCGAACCCTTTTTTTACCTCTCTCTCACGAGGGCAGCCAAAATAGCGTTCCAGATCACTCGGTCAACGGATCTAGTCGCCCTTAAGTCACACCAGCAGTTAACCACACTGGCCTCATAAACGAACAAGTCCTCCTCCACCGGCTTCTTCAACTTGTGCATTACCCTCTCAGTATCTGTCACTACAGAACAACAGTACACAAGATTAATGCGTTAAACGCAAAAATGAGATAAGTACAAAGCACCCAAACGAATTTCACTTACGCTTACTCTTCCGAGACCTAGAGCCAGAGTTGAAGAACGACATATTCTAAGCTTGGTGACGGCTGCCTACTTCAAATTCTAAGTTTAGGGCAAGGGAGGTGAGTGGTCCAAAACTGCATCATAGAGGGGGTATTTATACTGAAAATTGAGGCCTTAGGGTTTCTTCAGACCCAGGCAGCGCTGCGCCACCTAGCCAGCGCATTGCTGGCTGGGTTTGAGGAAACCCTAACGGAGATTTGACGGTATCTAATCTGATTAGGCAGCCAGCGCTGCGCCTGCTGGGTAGCGCTGCGCTGGCTGGGTGGCGCAGCGCTATCTGGCTGGCGCAGCGCTGGCTGCCAGTCATATTGTGCTATTTCTGGACATTTTTACGCATTTGGCTACTGACGGTACATATTTTTTAAAATTGTGCTACAAAATTCCAATTCCCCTCCGACCTCCTCCTGATTCCCCTTTCATCCAACCGAACTCACCATCTCCCCACCCCTTTTCACGATTCCCGATTTCAGATGGAGGAGGGAACAAGGGGATGTCGGAGATAGGAGGTCTGAGGTGGCCGGAGTAGGTCGGGGGAATAGGGTGGTCGGAGGGTTTAGTGTGGCGGCAGCTACTGGAGATGAAGTAGAGTTAGGGAAATTAGGGTTAGAGATATGTTTTAGTTTGAATGTTATTTGTTTTTTTTGGTGAATTATTTTTAATTAAAAATACTTATGTGGCAAAAAGTTGGGACACATCAGCTGACATATCACTTTAGGGGTTAAATTTTCGTTAACTTGGAAAGAAAAGTTAACGGAAAATAAAACATTGCCATTTTTGGGATTACGAATAGTTTTGGCTATGTTTGACATTTCCGTTAAAGGTTGGCTACAAATTTGTTTTTGGCCTTGTTAATATTGAAACCTTTCTATCTTGGGAAACTATACAACTACTAATAAACAAGACTACTTTTAACACTCTCCTCGAGCTCGGGCTTGATGGTGTAAATATTATGTATCCCAAGTTGGCAAACCAACTTGTCAAACATATCCTTGGGCAATTGATGGTCCACCAAGAACTTATAACCCGGCTAGAACAGCGGCCCACAACTCAACCCGCGCTAAAGGGCAATTAATGGGTCCCTAGGCCCAAAGGCCACACACGCTGCTGATGACACTCGATTTGACGTGATTATCAGCCTCATTTAAACGACATTTCTCTGCTTGAGACACGATTTTTGGGGTAGTTTAGGGTGTTTTCACTCGATTGCTCTATTTCTACCGTTTTGGTTACTTTGGCCCGTTATGGGTCTATTTGATGTGTTTTCTAGTGCTTTTGTGAATGCACAGGTTTTTGCCATAGCCACGGTCGTGCTCGGGAAGCGAAGGAACCTCAAGGAATTGCCCGGAATCGAGCCAGAAATCAAACAAGTCAAAACCAAAATACTCCCCTGTCAACACTGAAGATTTCAGCGAGAACTTCCAAAGTTCTCGCCAAAAACTATTGAAGAAATACAAACAAGAGCTTCTGTACTAAAGTTCTCGGCGATAACTTTCAATGTTCTCGCCGAGAAGTCCTCTCTATTCCGGTGCAACAACGGACAAACCCTATTTAAGCAAACAGGCGGACATCATTCAGATATACTTTTTCCACGGATTAATTTCCAGACTTCTTGAGTTCGAGAGAGAGTTGAGAGCATCCTCGGAGTTCCCGGAGAGATCGTGACGCCATCTTTCCACCTCGGAGTGCTCGGAGCTAGGAGTTGAAGATTCTTGAGATTGAAGCTTCACGGATTCATCAAATTAAGTTTTACAGTTTTCTATGTTCTTCCTACCTGAGATGTATTCCTTGATGATTTTTTATTCTCTTGTATTGAATATGAGTAGCTAAACTCGTAGAGCTTAGATTAGATGAACCCTAAGTGACCCGGGGCTTTAAAGCGGTCACAGATCGGCGGTAATTAAATTCAGATTCAAACAGTTTCTCTTGCATGTTTAGTTTGTTCTTCATTGCCTATGTTTCTTTTCTAACTTGATCACCTAGACTAGATTCTTGTTAAGCTGAGGATAGAAGCGAACGTTCGCCTCACTTTAGAACATCAAATCAATAATTAATCTATTCAATTGAGTGTGCCTTTCGTAGGAGCCATTTAGGATTAATCCACTGCTAGAGTAACTCATAAATCACTAGTAATCACGCCAGTTAGTTTTCCGTTGCATAAGTGAACGCACAGACGGTTAATTAATCTTAGTAGTTAGATCGGGTAGAGCGAACGTTCGCCGAACTTAAATCTAAGGGTCAGGAGTTATGGTGGTGTCTGAGAACTTAATAAATTAGGATTGAAAACTGCTGGTCTTGTGATCGCTAATGCTATGGTGATCTTAGGGGGATTCGAGTCTAAGCTTGTCTGTCGTCTTGTTAAGTCAAACCAATCTTTCTTTCTGTCTTTTGTTTCCATTTCAATTTTCTTGCTTTAGAGTCTAGAAGTCGTGGAACTCACACCACGCACAACGTGTTTAAACCCGAATAATTTGTCAGTTCCTTTGAGTAAACGACTAGAAGAGACCCGTGGAATATGATCTATCTTGCTTCTAGCTTGGTAGTATTTGATACCCTATTTTACACAACATCAAATTGGCGCCGTTGTCGGGGACTCTTCTAATTGTTTGAAAGAAGAGTTGGCACTTTATTCTTCTACCTTTCCATCTTTCATATTTCATCACACTTTGATTTTTACACCGGTTGTGTTTGTTTTTGTCATTTGTAGGTTGTTTACAGGTTTATGAACCGTCCGTTCACTCGTTCTCAGTCTAAGCCTCTCAAGACTATTAGCTCAGACAAGCTACGTAGTTCTGCTTCGCCTAAGCAATCGCAAATTCCAAAGTAAGCTACTACCGTGCCACCCTCATCCTCTACACCACTTAAGATCGAGGATTTTAAGGAGAGCTCCTCATCTTCTTCCACTTTATCCACGTCGTCAGATTCGCCGCCACCCTCTCCCACCGCAATGGCTGCTCAGGAGAGTCTTGCGGATTACAATAAATCGAGTGCAACTAGTGTTCGGTCCTCCATTGCCGTGCCACGCAATGAAGATGATCCTGGCTATGAGATCAAGATCCCCTTCCTGGGAATGATCTCTAGGGATGTGCAATTCGAAGGAAAGCCGCATGATAATCCATGCACACATTTGGCGGATTTCCTAGCTATATGCGAGACTTTTAAGAGTGGGAGTCTCGATAAGAACACCTTATGCTTACGAGCCTTACCATTCTTTCTCAAAGGTCCCACAAAGAGGTGGCTCAATAGCAAGCCGCCCGGTCACTATACAAACTGGGACGATCTTGCTCAAGATTTCGTAGAGGAATACTTTCCTGCTTCTAGAACTACAGCTTACAAGGACAGCATTCCCAGATTTGTTCAGAAGGAAGGGACGAGCTTATATGATGCTTGGAATGAGTTCCAAGAACTCCTCTACAACTGCCCTCATCATGGCTTCGAACAAAGGCAACTAGCTGAGATCTTTGCTCGAGGTATGAATGAGGAGTCTGCTAAATAGGTCAACTCATTGGCTGAGGGAGATTGTACCGCTCTTACTCCAGCAGCTGCTATGCTTCACTTCGCTAGCTGCACTTCCAAGTCAAGGAATTGAGAGAGACAATCAGAAGGAGTCAAGAGTAAGCTTAACATTGAAGAGCATATCAAAGCAGAAGTCTAGAAGCACTTAAAGAAGGCTGGTGCGCTTTTAACCCTCCGTCAGCCTCTGTCTATGTAGCTGACTGTGAATGGTGTGGAGCTTGTGCTCATAACGGAGGGAGTTGCCAGAATTTTGGAAAAGCAGATGTTTGGTCTGTGGATGAGGTGAGCTTCATTACTCACGGCTTCCCCAACAACCAACAAGGCTACATCGGTTACCGCAACTACCGGCAACTTAAACAACATGGAAGTTTCCAAGAGCGACCTCCCTACAACTCCGGAGCCAACTAGAACCGAAACCAGAATCAGAATAGCCGACCATCTGGGTCATACCAAGAGCAGAAGCCGAACAACCAATCCGGAGGAGTATATCAGCCGCCGCATAGAAACCGAGGCAACTACGGTACAACACCTGGCAATCGCCAGAATCAGTATCTGAATAATAACTATCAAGGCCCTCCTGGATTCATTGGAGGACAACAACCCCAACGGCCCACACCTCAAGATAACAAGGAGACCGAGTTGGATAAGAAGCTCAGTCAGATCATCTCAAGGCTTGATGATCATGACAACCAGTTTAAAGCTCAAGCCATCTTGAACCAGGAACAGATTGCACAAGGTCATAGAGTGGAGAGCCAAGTGAACAATATCGCTAGCATGCTCTCTAGCGGTCGTCCCTTCGGTAAACTGCCAAGCCAAACAGAATCAAACCCGAAGAATGAGTACGTTAAGACTATCTCCACTCAAAGTTGCAAGAGCTCAGCCGCTACTACATCTCCTGAACCGGTCATGACTCTTGATGTTGTAGCTATTGATATACCGGAGATCGAGGAAGATGAAGAGAAGGCTACCGCACCACGTCCTACACAAGCTCCGGAGCCACCTCTTGCTCCGTATCAGCCAAGAATACCTTACCCCAAGGCGTTGCTACCCAAGGGAGAAGACAAGGACAGCTCAAAGAAGAAGAAGGAAGCATCTTCCACTTCTTCCAAGGAAGAATGCTCGGCCGTCCGATCTCACTCGACATCCATACCTATCCCAGCTAAGTGCTCCGATCTTGGTTCTTTTACATTGCCTTGCATCATTAATGACATTGAAGTTGAACGTAGCTTAGTTTATCTAGGCGCATCCATTAATGTCATGCCTATGTGCTTATATAAAAAACTGAACCTAGATGAATTAAAACCAATTAGCATGCAATTGGTATTTACTGATAGATCTATGAGAGCACCTAGGGGATTGGTCAAAGACGTTTTATGGCAACATCCGGCATGACAATTAATGTCCCGAACGGATCGTTAACATTGAGGGTTGGAAAGGATAGCGTAACATTCCGTCTCAAAGACGGTATGAAATACATCCCTAAGGTATATACATCCCCTACATTTTGTTGGTTAACCAACCCAACTATCCGGATGTTGTAATATATTTTATGTTCCAAAAATCGTTTATAATAAAAATAGTTACAATTTGTAAGATTAATCTTTCTTAATTTTATGGTCAATAGTTTATTTATAAGAAATCCTGTGTAGTTATAACCCTATGTAATTTGATAATGAAAAGGATAAATGGTTGGTTTTGAAATAAGCTACAGTATCAAGTGTGTAAGTTAGGTCATGAAATATTATTCTATATTAGATTTTCGATTTTTTGTGTTAATATTTTAGTGGAAAATTGTTTTTATTTATTTTTATTTAGATTACTTAGATGGGTCGTTAAATTTTTTCTATCTTTTTTTTCTATTTTTTTATATATAATAATTTAATTCATATGTTGGTAAAAAATTATAAATTTGTTATCAATTGTTGGAGATATGATAAACAAAAGTATTATAGTTATGTTTTCTGGTTATTACGTTAAAAAGAATAAAGTAGTATAATCATTAGGTGTGACATTGTTGATTGTTTAACTTTGTCTCTTAACCATAAGGTTGAGAGTTCGATCTTTATCCATGAAAAAAAAATTAAAATTTTTTATTTATCTGAATCGTTTTTTATCCAAAATACCCCATTCCTAGAAATGAAGGAGGAACTCTAAAATTCTAAAAAAGCTTACGTATCAACTGAAAAATGAGATTTCTCCTTTAATTTATTAATAGATATAGACTAACAACCAAAACATTATAAGTAAGTGTGGCCACCAGATTAGGAAGTGCTTTTGTAACACGTGTACATAAGCATTGATTTTGGCAAAAATTGATATAAAATGGGTACTAGTTATTTTAATGAGAAGATGACAGGGGAATTTAAGTATGGGAGAACTGAAAATGAGGGGAAGCATTCAGGAAGCTACCCTGCTGCAGAGTGCAGAGTGCAGAGTGTGATGTTGCTGAGAATCTGCCTTTCTCTTGCGGGAAGGAACAGAAAACATTGAGTTAAGTGTTTACCCTTAGCATCGTCTCACACCCACAAATGGATCTTACCACTTAGTTTCAATGAGAACCCGTAAGTCTCCATGGCCCGCTCCTTAATACTTGATTATGTATTCATTATTTTGTGTGCGTCTTAATCTAATATATTGATTTTACAACTATCACAACAAACTTTAATTACGATTTTAGGGTCTAGAAGTTAGAGTTTAAAGTTTAGGGTTCTACATATGCTCTTTAGGGTTCCGAGTTTAGGATTTAGGTGAAGATTTATGTTTAAGGTCTAATATTTTTGCTCAAATCCTCCTATATATCATTTTATTGGATGTGACATCTTATTCTTTAAAGAATAACTTGTTAGAACCTCTTTATCCTTTGAAATATTAGTTGGTTCGGTACCCCCACTTTTGACTAGAGATACCAAAATGTTACATTATTTTTATAGCTATATTTTATTTACTTAATAACCTAGAATGTCACAAACTAAGAAAAATATACTCATGTATACACGAGGTATTAGTAATTTAAAGAACATCTCAAACTTTCAAATCTTTCAAATTATATCACGTCGTTAAATTTTACCCTTAAGTTGCATATGTGACATGACTATGCAAAATAACCTAGTTGGCATTATATGTGGTGTTTTTTTATTAAACTTAAAAATAACTAAACTTGAAATTAAAACCCTACGCTTAGGAACCCATGGGCAAATGGCTCATCCTTCGACGCTCGTCTTTCCTCGCCTCCACCCAACCTGACAAAACAGGTCAAGACCCCTCATTTCATGTCCTCTCAGCAAACAAGGGGCCCCGCCTTATCAATTGATCACCTGACACTCCAACACTGTTTACAAACATGTCAACGTCTCATCACGAGCATTACCCTCAACATTCCCTGACATAAACCACTCACCTATGGCTAGGAATTCATCTGACAACCTGATTTTTGCAACACGAAGACACCACTCAAGAGTCTGTACATGGAGCTCTGGCATATGTCATTGTGGCTCTATAAATATTGAGTCACCAACTCAGCAAAGGACACGACACATATATCATACAAAAACACATGATACTTCATGACCTCATCTTGCACACTAAAGACCTTGGTCATATGCTCTTAGCGTACTTCTCTGTTACCGGCTCATATATTAGCTTACACTCTACAATCACCATAAACTCTCTTTGAGTATACTCCAATTACTCACCTTGCAAGGACCGCCTTCAAGGAGTTCGAGGCGTACAACAGCACACCCTCTCCCATTTAACCTCAAATTGAACATTTATTGAACCACTAGTGCATCTAGGTTGATCAATTGGCGTGCCATATAGAGGTGATAATCGTATTTCTAACTGAAGATTACGAGAGAAAGGATATGGTGATGAAAATCCCTTCTCAGTAAAAATCAACCAAAAGACCAAACTGCGTCGTTTCGATTTTCTGACATGTTAAATCTGACAACCTACAGATTGAGTCAGCAAAATCGCAACCACGTTTATAAAAATTATAACTGAAGGTCTTCTTTGTAGGGGGTCGGATCCAAGATTAGAAGATGCCCTAAGCTGAAATTAAAACAAAATTTTCATCAATTTTGATAATAGTATAATATAGTTACTACTAAATATATAATACATTACATATATTGTTTATTTTTAGTATGTAATGCTATTTTCCATTAGATCATTGCACCTGATATATTTGTTCTTGATATTATTAGTATTACTCTCGAGCAAATGAAAATTGGAATGTGCCACCGGCGATTTTTTATTAATGTGAATGATTTATTATCAAATAGTGTATTCTTACTCATTCATAAGTCGAGATAAAATAGTATTTGACTTACGCAACCCTCTACACATGTTGACGGAATATTAGTATTAGAGAAGGGTATGATTAATATGATGGAGTATATTAACTATATTAGGTTTTTTTAAAAAGACAAAGGTTTTAAAATATACATATTTAGTTTTTAAAATTGGATAACAATGAACTGAACCGAATTAATATAATATTGAGTCAGATTGAAAATGTACACTGAGTCGGATTAGAAAAAAATCACATATTTACACTCGGATTTAACGTTCGGGGCTAAAAAAGGGGTGAGTCGGGGCTCGGTCGGGCTCCCCCTATCTCCGCCTCTACTTCTTTGTTAAGCATTCTAAGTAGAGAGGTGTGTTTTGCGCAAATAATTGTAAGAAGGCTTCTTTGTTAAGCGTTCTAAGTAGAGGGATGTGTTTTACACAAATAATTGTAAGAGGATTTGTTTGTTATCTTTCAATAGTACATGAGACTCTATTATCTCATTATATTATTATATTTTACTAATTTTTATTTTTAGTTACTATATTTTAGTTTTACAAAAATTTGTTACATGTGACTACTTTTTGCATTAGAAGTGGCAAGATTTTCATGTAAGTTGACATGTATAAAATTTTAGGTTTCACGTGGGATCTACTACCATGAAAACACCCCTTAGTGTTTTGATATCAAAACACCTCTTAAAGTCGTAGGATTAGAGAGTAAATCTAATGGACTAAATTAAAATGGATAAAATAGTCATTTGGAACTAATATATATAGTAAATCATACTAGGGTTTCACCACAAACCCTAATCAGCTAAAAACCCTCTCTCCCTCTCAACCCTATTTGCTCCAATCTCGTAGCCGCCGCTTTGCTTCAGTCCACCGCAGCCGCCGCTTTGCTTCAGCCCATCGCCGCCGCCGCGTTGCTCCACATAAACCGCCGCCACCGCGTTACTCCACATAAACCGTTGCTGTCGCGTTGCTCAACCTAAACCGCCGCTGCCGCATTGCTACGCATAAGCCGCCTCCATCGCGTTGCTCCGCTCCACATAAACCACCGCCGCCGCGTTGCTCTACATAAACCGCCGTCGCCGCGTTGCTACACCTAAACCGCTGCCGCTGTGTCGCCGCCGCCACCAGCCAGCCCAGCTGCTTTTCTTCTTACTCATATTTTATCTGATTCGCCTTGATTGAAGAGGGATGGTGATGGTGTCAAATGGATTAATTGTGACCAATTCGAATGACTGTAGTTTTAGCCATTGTGGTTGTTTTGTTATAAGAATTTTTTTTTTCTTTGACATAGGCAGCTCCTTGCGGAGATACGGAGACAGCAAGCACAAACAAGGAGAATATAACATCAAGTCCCAACCCGGGAAGTCATGTCTACCTCCATGACCCCCGGGAGGTTAGCCAGGGCCATACGAGCCACGTAATGGGCGACCCTGTTACCTGAACGGCGAACCGTCATGAAGTATAAGAGTTTCTTGCTCAATCTGTCGTTTATCATGGTTTGTTTTTCAATTATCCAATTTATTAACTGTGCATAGCTTTATGGTTGTTTTCTTTGTTGATTATACATGTGGATACCGATACAAGTGAGGAGTGAGTGATGAAATCGGAGTGTTCAAGGAGGAAACCGGAGAGGAGGCTACTGTTTCTTCTTTTTCATCTTCTCAATTTTGTTCAGATTTTCTTTTAGGAACATGTTTATCTTTAGGGTTTAAAAATTAAAGTTGTTCCGGTTGACGATTTAGGAACATATATTTATGAAAATTGTTACCAAATATGAAAATTGAACAATGAATAAAAATATATTTTAAGAATATTGTACCTAAATATGAAAACGGAACAATGAACAAATATATATTTTAAGAAGATTGTTCATAAATATGAAAACGGAACAATGAACAAATATATTATAAAATATATGTTCCTAAATATGAAAACGGAACAACGAACGACTATAAAGTAAGACCGGAGAAGATGATCGGAAAAAAATATGGTCGGAAAAGTAAAAATAACGTGCAAAAAAAAAACCATATGAAGAGATGGAAAATTAAAATAATTTAATTTAATTATAACTAAAGACCTTGAAAAATAAAAATCTAAAAAATTAAAAATATACAATTACACTTTTATCCTTTGAACATGGACCATTAGATCTTCACTTAAAAAATGAATGGTTATAATGGGTGTTTTGATATCAAAACACTAAGAGATATTTTCATGGTAGGATTTTCCGTTTCACGTAATTAGTTCGTCATGTCACTAACATAATATAGCAAAGTGAAAAAAATTTAAATAATTAGAAAGTTAATATATATTAATTTATATACATCATTGAAATAAGTCCCACTCTTTAGGTCATACCTATGGCCAACTTGTCAATAAGCCGTCCGGAATGGGGTTTTGTGTTTGTAAAACAAAGATACGTTTTGGATGAGATGAAATCATGGGAGAACACTGAATGCATGCACTCACTACCTTTATTCCCTTTTGAATTTTGATAAAAAACAAAAAAAAAAAAAAAGAGATTCTATTGGAATAAAGGGTAATTTGGATCCTTGATGCACCAATTGTGTTGGTGTCCTCCTTGATGCACCAGCTACATATACATATATTTATATTCTTCTTCTTCTTCTTCTTCTTCTTATTATGTTGGTGTCCTTGTGTATAAAATAAAACACTCCAACTGTCTGACTGACATTTTTTCATATATAGTAAGAGGAAATAAGGAAGATTAAGAAGAAGGGTACCAATACCATCATCAATTCATCATGGGAGCGCTGGACTCTGTTTCAGATTACTTGTCAGAGTTATTTAGAGTGGCCAAGAACAAGAGGAAGCGTAAGCAAATGGCGGTCAGTAGAAACGAATCAATCATATACTACTTCTTCTTCTGTATAATTCATACCTATCTATCTATCTGATAACACTCTTTTGTGTTTGTTTGTGTTAGAGCAGACTGTAGAGATCAAAGTAAAAATGGACTGCGATGGATGTGAGAGGAAAGTCAAGAATTCTGTTTCCCACATGAAAGGTTATAACTTAGAATCATAAGAGATGGATCTATATATATATTATATTAAAATCAAAGTGTACATGTAACATGTTGCAGGAGTGAAATCAGTGGAGCTAATAAGAAAACAGAGCAGATTAACGGTGAAGGGATACGTGGAGCCGAAGAAGGTGTTGAAGAGGGTACAAAACACAGGGAAGAAGGCAGAGTTTTGGCCATACGTACAGTACAATCTAGTGAGTTATCCATACGTATCAGGAGCCTATGACAAGAAGGCTCCTTCAGGCTATGTCAGAAACGTGCCCCAAGCCCTTCCTACCTCCGACGACACCGCCCAAACCTTGACTTCCATCTTCAGCGACGACAACCCAAATGCCTGCTACGTTATGTAGTTGTTATTTTCTTCTTCCCATCTCTTACTACTATACTATACTATACTATACATGTAAGAACTAGGTGGCTTCAATTTGTTCATAATCCCTCTACTCCCTCCATTAGTGGCTTGATTGGGTTTTGGTCTACCTGTCATACTTGCCTTTGATTGATTGCGTTGACTACTTAATTTTGTGTTGAAGAAAACCGGTATGGGGTTTTGTGTTTGTAAAACAAAGATACGTTTTGGATGAGATGAAATCATGGGAGAACACTGAATGCATGCACTCACTCCCTTTATTCCCTTTTGAATTTGATAAATTAAAAAAAAAAAAAAACAGAGATTCTATTGGAATAAAGGTTAATTTGGATCCTTGATGCACCAATTGTGGATCTGTTTGTTTCTTTGGATGCATGGTTTCTACTTTGAATATTTTGAGGAGTAAAGTTGGAACACATATATATATATTTGGTCCATCATCGATGAATGAATCCCAATATCACCATTTATACGAATGCTTTGTCTCACAAGTGTCATTTATATCCGGATCAAGAATCATGACATAAGTTTTCTTATGTCTTCTAGACATATCAACTTATGACCCTTAGATTAGAAGACAGGAGATCCGGGATCTACTACCATTAGGACACCTATAAGTGTCCTCATGTTAGGAATCGTCGGATTAAGAACCAGATCTAATGAATTAGAATAAATTAGATAAAATTGTCATTTTCGAACCGGTATATATAGTAAGTAAGATTAGGATTTTATCACAAACTCTAATCTTTTTTACAAACAAAAAAAACTCTCTCTCTCAACCTACTTATTGCCGCAGCCTCACGCCCCCTTCTCACCCCCGGCGGCCACGTCTGTCTCTTTTCCTCCACCAACTGACGAGATCCAAATCACCATTATCAAAAAAGACAAAATCCACCAAGAAGATGAGATCCGAGTCACCACTGCCGAACAAGACGACATTCGCCTAGGCACCGCCGTCCAAGAGGAATTGAGGAGAGATAGGGTTTGTTTGTTTTGTTTTAGTTCCCAGGTTGTTGCTGTTAGCGGGTAAGTGGGATTATTTTTTGGGCTCCTACTATAGGGGGTGGGGGCGATGTTTATTTTCTTCTTCTGGTAACTAGCGTTTGACCGGCCATGTATAAAAGGGATTGCTGCTTTGTTTTTTTTTTTGGGTTGGGTTGTTGTATTGTTGATGTGTAGGTTTTTTTACTCTTCATATATATTTTATTCATACAAAAAGTTCATATATTCTTTATTCATACAAAAAGTAAGATAAGAGTATTTTGCTTTTGGGAATTTTCTAGTGTTAAGAAATATGAGTTCACAAATAAAATAGTTTTCTAAATCTCGACAGTAACTAGTTGACTGAAAGGAAATTCTTGTTCCATTCTTATTATTCTTGTTTTAATTTGTCTTTGTTGTTTCAAACTTGGAATTGAGTAACAATGTTCCCATTAATGATCTGAAACAGGATTGAGATCTGTTTGTTCGCACTAGCCGCCACAACTAGGTATAGGATCCATAATCGACGGAAACAGGAACCCCCCCCCCCCTCCCGCGAGATTGTGTCGTCAAAGTTGTTGGGGTCGAGGTTACGAGTTGGAATCGAGCAGTTGTTGCTTCCTCTTTGTCTTAATTTTGTTCCAATTTCCTATTAGGAGCATGTTCATCTTTAAGACCACATTGTTCCATTTTAACGATGTAGGAACAGGTTGTTCCAATTTATAATTTAGGGAACATTTTCATCTTTTTCCAGGTTTTTTGTTCCGTTTGTATGAAGTTGTAGATTTTGAATCATGTTACTGTTTTTCCAAATCTGGAACAGGTTCAAATTTTATATCCTATCTAAGAATTGTTTTTTTTTTCCCGGGACATCTCCAATAGAGATATCGTAGACCGTGAACCATCCTAGGAGCTAAAAAAGAAGAGGAAAAGAGAGCAGAGGAGGGGAAGGAGGGAAAGGGGGAGGGGGTTTGGGGGTTTGGGGGTTGGGGGGTGGGGTGGAAATTAATCCACTAACTAAATTAATGTCGGAAAGATCCTAAGTTGAATAGACCTAAGGAATTTGGGAGATAGACCGAAAAAATTTGATTGCTACTTACTGTGGTATTCAAATGCTGAATACTTCACAATTACAATATCTTACCAAACACAAAATCACCAATTACTGTGCAATAGCAAAAGGCGTAAATCACTCCTTAATAATAAGGAAATGCCTAATCTCTAATATTCTCAAAAAAATCACGAATTCCAATAAATTAAACGACGGTTGACAGTAAAACCCAAAATAATTGCTCATAAAGTGAGAGTCAATCTATAATTTAATTTTGGCAGCTAAAACAGCCCCCTTATTAATATTTTAATTTCAATCAGTTTCCGTTGGATACCCAATCATGAGATAGCCTTAACACAAACGGCCCTAAATGATTTGGAGGAATCAGCAATAATTTTGGAGGGGGTATAAATTAATATTAAGCGTGCTGTTTCTTAGGATGATTAGCAATTGAGAAGATTTCTCATGCGGTAATTTAGCCAATCACGATCCGTTCAGTGGTTGGGCGCATGTATAGGGATCAAAGGGAAAATAATAACACACAAACAAATAAAGATTCCAATTTTAATTTTGACCAATCAGAAGTTAATGCAGATGATGGAGAGGCTTTGGGAGCCTAAAATCACGTCTGTCCAATAATCATGCACTGATTCCAACCGTAAATATGGCTAATCAACAATGCAACCCTTGTCAGGAGTTTCAGAGGAGTCACCGGTACAAGAATCCGTCGACGGACGATTATCAGAATAGAAACCGGAACGATTAAAATAATATTATTCTTTTAATGGCTTGTAGGAAAGTCGAATTCAGTCTTTCAATCGGTTATAGTTCCGTCGACAAACCAAAACGAAGACCTTATTTTGACTACACAACCATCTAGCCTTCGAAATAGAACAGGTTTTGGAAATTTCTACTATAGAGGTCGGATTTAGATCTTATTCTCCAAATCGTATTTCTGAAGAAGAAAAGTCTTCAAACCAGACCGGATATGAGTTACTTGAACTTGTTGAAAAATTTCCAATAAAGCGTTGGTCTTGCCAATATCAACATCGGACAATCCCGCAATTGCTAATTACCCCACAAAAGGGAAACTTAGGAGGGAACCTCCTCTGTCAATGAATCTAGGATAAAGATCCTTGGTTCAGCCTCGTTAAAAACGATTCTTAATTTCTAAGACCTGGAAAATTCCACGATCTCTAGTATATAAAATCTCAGGAAGTAAACTTCCTCTATTTTCAATTCGGGATTAAGATCCCTTGAAGGACACCGCATGGAATATGGGCCTGAAAACTCAGATTAGGGAGAACCCCAATCTCTAGAATATATCCTCAGGAAGTAAAACTTCCTCTATTTTAATCCGGGATTAAGATCCCTTGAAGGCACCGCCTGGAAGACGGGCCTGAAAACTCAGATTAGGACTAATCCTAATCTCTAGAATAGTGAAACACACCTCCGACCGCCTACATCAGCTTGTTGTTTGCCACGTACAGCTCCTGTATACTCCTGGGAGACGGCAGAGATCTCGTAGTACGCACCACCGCCGCCGATTTCTTCCCCTCTCGTAGGCCGCTTCCTTTTCCAATATTTTATTACAGTTTACTGTTTGTAACCATAAAATTTGAAAGCGATTACATAAATTATCTAAGAATTTTACCATCAAGAAAATATTGTGGTTCCAAAAATATAGATTAAAATTCAAACTAATGAAATGAGGTGTTTCCAAAACTATATAATGAAATCACAAACTGATAAAATACATAACTGATTCCAAAAAATAAAAAAAGTAAATGTTTCAAAAAATAAAAAAGGAACCGTTCCATAAAATAAAATAGAATCATTCTGAAAAATAAAATAAAAATCGTACCGAATAATAATAAAGGAACCAGAGAAGATGACCGAAAAGATGAAAAGGATGGCTAAAATAGATAATCAGAAATAAATAATAATTGCAATTAAAAATCACGCAATAAGTGCAAAATTAATATTTAATTTAATGATTATTATTAAGGTAATAAAAAAGAGTTATTAAAAATGGTATCTTAACTAAAATTACTCTTATACCCATTTAATAATGGCCTTTAGATCTCTAAGATAATAAAATGGATGATGAAGATTAGTGTCCTCATAGTAGATTTTTCCCAGGAGATCCAATGGTCGTTGGAAAAAATATTAAAATAATGCATTTAATACCCCTATTTAATAAGTGTTTCCTTTTTTGGTGCACTAGATTTTACTGCTCATAAAAACCCATCATTCATCTTCATCCCTACAGCTCCCAAGACATCGATGTAAATGACTCGAATATTTGAACCAATATTTTGGGGTTCGAAAACATGGAATTTATACCCTGAAATACTATTATTAGGTGTAGGGGTGATTGATTTAGCTAATTTCATGTCGATACTAGTATTTATGTATGATGATTCAAAATTAGGGTTTCATTAAACATGAGTTCTGAGATTTTAGATCAATTTAACAAGAAATTGGGTTTGAAAGATTGGATTAAAATCTAGAAGACTAGAACAGAAGATGTATAGCAAAAAATACTAGTATTAGGTTTAGGGATGATCGATTTAGCTAGTTTCGTGTCAATACTAGTATTTCTAGGCAATTATTCAAAATTAGGGTTTCATTAAGCATGGGTTTTTGAGAGTTTAGATTAATTAACCAGAACTTGAGTTTGAAAGATGAGATTAGGATCAAGAATAGGGGATGTATAGTAAAACATATTAGTGTTAGTTTGGGGGAGATCGATTAAGCTAGTTTCATGTCAATACTAGTATTTCTAGGCAATGATTCGAAATTAGAGTTTCATTGAACCTAATTTCTTGTTAAATTATTCTAAAATCTCAAAACCCATGTTAAATGAAACCCTGATTTTGAATCATTGTTCATAAATACTAGTATCGACATGAAATTAGCTAAATCGATTACCCCGAACCTAATACTAGTATTTCTGGGTATAAATTCCATGTTTTCGAACCCCAAAATATTGGTTCAAATATTCGAGTAATGTACATCGATGTCTTACGAGTTGTGGGGATGAAGATGAACGAGGGGCTTTGATGAACGTTGTGAAGCGTATCAAATAACTACTAAACTAGAAGCTAAGTAGATCGTATTCCACGGGTCTTCTAATAAGTGTCTACTCAAATATAAAGGCAGATTACTCAGGTTTAACACATTGTGCGTGGTGTGAGTTCCACGACTTCTATTCTAGAAATGCAGGTAAATTAAAAACTAAATTGAAAGATAGATTGAAAGATTGGTTGACTTAACAAAAATGAAAGACAAGCTTAGACTTCGAATCCCCCTTAGTTCACCAGGGCATTGGCAATCAACAGATCAGCGGATTTCGATTCTCGTTCAATCAATTCTAAGACACCACCATAACTCCTGACCCTTAGGTTTAAGACTGGCGAACGTTCGCTCTATCTGATCTAGCTACCAAGATTAATTAGCCACCCGAGTACGGTCGCTTCTTGCGACGACTAAACGAATTGGTGGAATTACTAACGATTTATGAGTTATTCTTGAAGTGGATTAACCCTAACTGGTTCCTACGAAAGGCACACTCCAATGAATAGGTTAATTGTTGATTTGATGTTTTAAAGTGAGGCGAGCGTTCGCTTCTATCCTCAGCTTAACAAGAATCTAATCTAGGTGATCAAGCCAGACAAGAAACATAAACAACGAAGAACAAATCAAACATGTAAGAGAAACTGATTGAACTTTGAATCTAATCATTGCCGGTCCGTGACCGCTTTAAAGCCCTGGGTCACTTAGGGTTCATCTAGTCTAAGCTCTACGAGTTTAGCTACTCATGTTCATAACAGCAGAATCAAAGACAGAAACAGAGTTCATCATGAAAAGGAGGAACAGATAGAAACTGTAAAACCTAATTAAGACGACTCTGGCAAAGCTTCACTCTCTGGTAATCTTCACTCCTAGCTCCGAGTCTCCGAGATGAAAAGATGGTGTCACGATCTCTTCCTGGCTCTTCGAACTCTAAACTCTGCTCTCTCAAACTTCTTAGGTCTGGAGCTTGTTAAAGTTCTATTATGAAAAGTATATCTTTTGTTGAGCCGCCGGTTAAGTATTTATACTTAACCCTATCAGCGCCAGATTAGGTTAGGATTTTCGGCGAAAACTTGTTCGAAAAAGGCTGGCTTCCGTCGACTGATCTCCTGTGAGTTTTATGTTTAGAGTTTTCGGCGAGAACTTTGACTTCTCGCCGAAAACTTCTTCTTGTAAGCTCTAACGATTTCTTCTAGAGTTTTCGGTGAAAACTTCAGGTCTTTTCGCCAAAAACTTCTTTGTAAAACCGGGCAGGATTTGTGTTGACTTGATTGACTCCTTGGATCGATTCTTCCTTGAGGTTCCAATGCCTTAGACACGTCCCTGGTTACATTATTTGACGGCAAAAACCTGTGCTATCATGAAAACACTAGAAAACCATCAAATAGACCCGAAACGGGCCAAAGTAACACAAATGGCACGAGATAGGGCAGTTGAGTGAATATTCGCTATTCTGCCCTAAAAACCATGTCTTAAGACAAGAAATGTTGCTTAAATGAGGCTGATAATCACGTCAATTCGAGTGTCATCAGGCTTTTCTGAGCAATAAAATCTAGGGCATAAAAAAGGGAAATGAATTAAATAAGGGGTATTAAATGCATTATTTTAATTTTTTTTCCCACGACTATTGAATCTCCTATCTTCTAATCTAAGAGTTAGAAGTTGATTATGTCTAGAATACATAAGAAAATTTATGTCATGTTCTTCGTGCCGATTTGTATCACTTTCTTTACAACCTTTATGGTGGAGTTATCTACAAATTGTTTTCCGCCACAGAATTAATCAGTTTCAGTAGATTGAATTAATTTCTTATTTTTTGTTATAAAAATGACTGCTTAATTTTTCTTGTATTAAATTTCAGTTGAGGTTCAATTCTATCTTTAAATCATAATTGAATTCAGTTTTAAAGCAGGAAATTGCAAATTTCTTATGAAGTGGCTTATATCCGAAATTGAATTTTGTTCAGAGTCCAATTTCAGTTTATTAAAGTGACCCAAAAACAAAAAATTAATTAATTACGGTAGAATTGATAATTTTAGTTGATCTGTCCAGTTGGACTGGTGGACCAATAAAAGTTCAACTGGAGGGATGACTGAGTGAGAGCCTTTGTACGCCTTAGACTCCTTGAGGGTGGTTCCTTGCAAGGCAGATAATAAGGTCTAGTTAGAGAGAGTATATGGTGGAAACAAAGGTATGAGCGGGTAATAGAGAAGCATCTTTGTCCATGGAAGCTGCCTTGTCAGGAACTAGCTGACTCCCTATTCTTCATGGACTTATGGTAACTCTCTCCAATGTACCAACTGAATTCACTTCTATTTCATTTGGTCGAGATTTCCTTGCGGCGCATGGGGTGGTTTTGGATGTTGGTTTGTTCAGGGTGGTTGATGCAAGAAAGGTTCGAATACGGGGAAAGTTAAATTTCAACCTGACCAAGGGCCTGATTGGCCGCCGAAAGTCATTCTCGAGAACTGGAATCTAGTTCTATGTGGATTTACATTATGAAGGCATACCATGGGTCTGCTACAATTGTGGGAAGCTTGGTCACACACAAGCCGATTACCTAGCCCCGGTGGCAGTGGTGGAAGGCTCGCTGCTTCGTGGCCCTTGGATGTACCAACGACACCGAGAATTATATAGCCAAGTCGGGGATTCGGTCTGCTCTGCTGGCCGTCCGGTGACTACACCAGGACCGGGACATCATCAAGGACGTCGATTCCAACGTCGACTCTTCAAAATCAGGAGCAATCCCCAACCAGAATCAAATCTCCTAAACACTAGACTTTGTCTACGGCGATTACGATCCACGAACACGATGGATATTCTACGATACGTTCTCGCCGTCGCGGAAAACGGCCAGTCTCATCGGAGTTTGATGGTGTCAGCCCTTCCTTCTCCAAACCTACGGTGGCTAGCGCTATTCATGTGCCTTCTTCAAATTTATTTGTTCATGTTGGGCCAAGTAATGCGGTAGGCCCATTTAACTAGGGCAAGAATAGCTTCGACAACGCCTCATCTTCTACTGATCGACCAGGCTAATGGGCCAGCAGGCCCGTATGTTGAGAAACAGGGCCCAAGTGTGGAAGCGCCTAATGCTGAATCTGGTGCCTTTGCACACGTTGATGACAATGTTACTGGGCCAAGGTCTTCAACAGGCCCATTGGGTGCAGTACCCCCATCTTCTCGAAATCATGGACAGCAACCTGTGCTTAAGGATGGTGATGCAATATCTTATGACAATTTCTCTGACTCTAAGTCCAATCATTTAATTATTAATGATGCAAATTAAAAGGAGGTGGCAAGATCATCCATACTTCGTCTGATTGATCGTTACGCTCCAATATTGGGACACACTTCCTCTGGTGCAAACGAGATGGATTATCTAGATGAAGAAACCAACTTGAGCCCTTTCAACCAAGCTGAATACGAAGCCCTTTTGGCATCCACTGGAGGACCTTTGGATGACGATGACGCTTTGATGACTACAAAGGTGGGAGACGAGGCCAATCTTGATCGGCCCGTCAAGTCACCTTGAATGCATTATCATGGAACTGCAGGGGTTTGGGTGGAGACTCCACATTTCGTGAACTCGAGGACTTGTTGCGCATCCACCAGCCTAAATAAGTAGAATTCGATACAGCGGCTATGAATTCGACACTCCTCGCAGATGTGTCATAAGTAGAAATTCACAAGGCAGTTTTTGTCATAAGTCCGACAAAGGCTCCCGGACCGGAGGGTTTCACGGGTTTATTTTTCCAAAAATATTGGGATGTAATTCACATCGATGTCTCTCGTGCAGTCCAAGATTTCTTCCGATCCAACCGTATGTTACCGGCCCTAAACCACACGTGGATAACTCTAATACCACCCTCGGTCCATGAAGGACCTATGTCCGATTGGTTTGTGCACGGTCATTTATAAAATAATATCCAAAATCATAACAGACCGTCTTTCCGGGATCTTACCTCATATCATACACCCATGTCAGAATGGGTTTATAAAGAATAAATCCATAACAGATAACATTCTCATAGCCCATGAACTAGTACACCACTTCAAGTGTCACTCAGGTAATCAACACTACATGGCTTTCAAAATTGATATGGAAAAGGCATACGATCGAGTATAGTAGTCGTTCCTCTTCCCTCTGCTGTACGCACTAGGTTTTGCCCCACGATTCATTTCTTTACTACAGGCTTGTCTTTCTTCAGCAACTATGAAAGTCTTGGTGAATGGCACTCCATACTGTTTCTTCTCTCCAACTAGAGGTGTCCGTCAAGGGGACCCTCTCTCCCCTCTACTCTTTTCCCTATGCTCGGAAGGGCTCTCATTACTCATCTAGCAGGCGATCCGCTCGAAATCGCTAAGTGGTATTGGATTAAATAGCCGATGCCCCAAAATTTCTCACCTAATGTTTGCTTACAACACCATCCTTTTTCTCAAGGCAACTTGAACCTCGATTCAAAATTTAAAAAATCCTCCAGACCTATGAGGCCATGAGTGGCCAGAGGTTGAATCTTTCCAAATCAGTGGCACTTTTTAGCCAAAATACCCCAGAAGTTAAATAGACTTAATTTTTAAAGAAGCTCGGTGTCTCTAGTTTCGATAAAAAAATAACAGTATCTTGGACTACCGTATATTGTATTACGATCAAAGCAGGAAACATTCCAATTCTTAGAATATCAAGTCACAATGCGTCTAAGAATTTAGAAACGACACTGTCTGTCTCCGCCGGTGTCTACACACTCCTTAAATCTGTTATTGTTGGACTTCCTGTTTATGTCATGGCTTGTTACAAATTGTCAGATCAATTATGCAGCCGTTTAAATGGCCTAATGGCAAATTTTTGGTGGGGACAGGTTGGCACAAGTAAAACACAGCATTGAATATCTTGGTCCCGCCTATCTCTACCCAAACATCTAGGGGACTAGATTTCAAAGAATTTATTCTATTTAGTCAAGCCTTACTGGCAAAACAATGTTGGTGAATTATGCAGAACCTAGACATGTTGCTAGCAAGGGTTGTAACACACCCATCCCAAACCGACCCGAGTTCACCCGTGGTTGAACCGGTTTGAGTGCTACTTGAAGAACCAGCTTTAAAGAAAAAGAGTAAAACGCAGCGGAAATAGAAACAACTCTTAAATAAAAGCTCAAGACAACCGAAGGCCTTCATTACATAAAAACCGAAATCCGAAACCAAAACTCAAAACGATTACAAATCTTCCAACCCAAAAGTGTCAACTGAAATCTAAAATCAAAACAATGGTCACTCCACAATAGATTCCTAATTCTTCACTTCACAACTCCAACCTGCAACTCCTCGCACTCAACCGAACACCTGAAAAGAGAAACTGGGGGGGGATCACTTCCTAATGAAACTGAGTGAACCCACTGGGTCTACCTATGCGCCGAACCTAGCCTAGGAGTGATCCCAACTCCGCACACAAACATCACAACGGAATCTGACACAGCCATTATCATTTTAATCCTAGCATGCTACTAGGTGATCACACAAGAACTTACCTCCACCAGTACACACAATTAATAAAATTCAGCAATGTACACAAGTCATCAATCCTCACCACAACATCACTATCAGGGTTAGAACATGCACACCGGTCAATCTCATACCCCAATATAATAGCATCCACGGAGTCTTCATACACACGATACAACACTTAATCACAACACATCCACACAACTCACAAATCGCAGTTACCGACATCGACCACAGCTCATTAGAATCATTGCACCAGCACAATCCAATACACACAACATACACCAGTCACACACACACGCACACTCACACACACACACATGTATCTCAAGTGATTATCTAGATGAGTTCATTAGGCGCCATAAGGAGTTTATCCCGCACCACCCCTGCCGGCCTGACGCACCTCCCTCCCCTGGAGAGGTCCAGGACGCATCCTCTCCCTTGGAGGATACCACGAAACCTTTCCCTTGAAGGAATCGTTAACTTGACTCAACCAAACAAATCACGCCTTTCCCTTGAAGACGTGACCGCACCTCTTTCCCTTGAAGAGGCACTTAGCACCCATAGTGCAGTTTTAGGGGGCAGTGCAGGCTCCTTCAGATTCTAACATTTCATTCAATCACTTCATTCAATTCATTCCTTAAATTCATCTACCAATTTCATTCATCAATTTCTCCTCAAATCCATCCAATTCACATCATCAAGACCATCATCGACCAGTTCCAAACCATATGCACAATCACAAGCCAGGCAAACACGCATAGCAACCAAGCAATATCAAACAGTCAACCCAAACCCCAAATCCTTCACCCAATTCTATTGTCCAATTCCATTTACTAATTCCCTAAGCCAATTCCATGTACCAATTCCATTATCCAATTCTAAGTCATAAATCTATATCACTATCACATTATCAACCCCCCATCCCACATAGCACCACTTCCACCAAAACAACTCATAACATCAGGTCATCCAACAACACATAGCATCATCTCAAACGCAACATCACAACAACCAACATAATCCGAATCATTCAGTAATCCCACATCACACATAACCACACCTCACAAGTCATTCAACGCCTCCCACGGCACAAACAGTTTAAGGGTAAACGGCTAGCTCACCGGCCACCCCCACCTGCAAGTACAGGGGAAGCCATGTCATGAGTCGTAGGGTTACCCTCCTGTACATCCTTCTTTGGACGACCCCACATTGGTGGGACCATCCACCTGTTCGTCAATTAAGGGCGACCCCACATTGGCAGGACCACCCTCCTGCAACCACAGATTAACAATTCCAGGCAGAAATACACTTACAACATCATACCCCTGCCCTCCTACACTCGTTACTACGTCCAATCCATTAAGCATCAAGGTTAATCTTTCCCCCATTCATCGCACATAACAAACAGCCCGCTATCGTCATGCAATTCATCATATCATCAAGCATACAACAACCAACAACAATCGCAAATACTCAACAATCAATCACATAACGAAATCCCCTTTTACTCTCTTTCAATTTCATGCAACGCCCTACATTCTTCTAAGTCAAGTTTCAACTCCTCACGTCGACCAATTCTACCTATCGTACGCTAAACCCTCACCTGACAAGAAGACGAGGCTCTAAAACAACTCCCGGAACCCGAACGACCAAGCTCTACCACTCCAAAGTCGTAGCTCTTCTCCTCCTCACCGACAGCAGCCTACTCCGAACCACCCAGAACCACGATGTGCGATCTCTTCCTCTCGTCGCCACGAACGCGTAGCAACAAACGGATCGCAAATCGGAGCTCTACAACTCCCGGAATCAAGGATTGAAACTAAGGGTTTTTGGTTCGTCAAAAACGAATTTCGGGGAAAGAAAAGAAGGGGAAAGTTCTGGATTTCCGTGCAAATTCGTCCTTTTATGCTCGAAATGTGCGCCTGACATGTCAAAATGTGCGCTGGCGCACATTGACCCCAAAAAGGAGCACATTTCGAATATTCTGCCGAAAGTTTGCTGAATTAATCGAAAAGTGCGCCTGGCACTTCTAAATGTGCGCCTGCGCACATTAGGACCCAAAATCAGCACTTTTGGTACTGTACACTGTTCCCCTCTTTCGCAACTTCGACCCGGCACACACCCAAACGTCCCAGACCTCAAGAGACCCTCTTAAGTACCGTTTTCGGCACTCTAGTCACCCAGACTCGAGTTCTAACCCGTTCGGTTGGGCGGGGATGTTACAAGTCTCCCCAACTTTAAGAGATTTCGTCCCCGAAATCACAACCCGACTTGCTCTAGCAATGCAACCATACATCACAGCAACAAATGCAGCAATTCAAGATCACACCACCTCCCGAAACTCCCTTTTAACGGCTCTAGCAACACACACCTTCTAAGGGCACTACTCCCACACTACTTCAAACTTCTACCTAACAGACACGCACAACCGAACCTCAACGGCACTACTCACAACAAGAACACAACCAAAACACAATCAAACAAAACTCACTCAAGAGCACAACCGCAACGCAAGAGCTCAACAAAGCACACTCACACCAACAAGAACTATGAAGCTAACACCTTCGACTAAAACTCACACCCTCAAGCACTCTACTCACTTAACCAAATTCTACAAGGCTCTACTCTTCTAACCAATTTCCCAACCTGCTACTACTTCCACTCTCAACTACTCCGCCACCCTCTTCACTACAGGAGGACACAAAACGTTTCAGTTGACCAATTTTCAGAAATCACATTTCATTTCAAATCACTTTCCTTTCAAATTCACAACACTTTCCTTTCAAAACTTCCCACCCAATTCAAAACGATTTGAAAATCCCTAGAAAGTTGGTCCTGTGCCGATGCTTCATCCCTTCCCCCTACGAGGTTAATTACTCCTCTAGAAGAAGAGACGAATCACCAACACAGCAACAACTAACCAGGCTCTGATACCACTTGTAACACCCATAGTGCAGTTTTAGGGGGCAGTGCAGGCTCCTTCAGATTCTAACATTTCATTCAATCACTTCATTCAATTCATTCCTTAAATTCATCTACCAATTTCATTCATCAATTTCTCCTCAAATCCATCCAATTCACATCATCAAGACCATCATCGACCAGTTCCAAACCATATGCACAATCACAAGCCAGGCAAACACGCATAGCAACCAAGCAATATCAAACAGTCAACCCAAACCCCAAATCCTTCACCCAATTCTATTGTCCAATTCCATTTACTAATTCCCTAAGCCAATTCCATGTACCAATTCCATTATCCAATTCTAAGTCATAAATCTATATCACTATCACATTATCAACCCCCCATCCCACATAGCACCACTTCCACCAAAACAACTCATAACATCAGGTCATCCAACAACACATCGCATCATCTCAAACGCAACATCACAACAACCAACATAATCCGAATCATTCAGTAATCCCACATCACACATAACCACACCTCACAAGTCATTCAACGCCTCCCACGCACAAACAGTTTAAGGGTAAACGGCTAGCTCACCGGCCACCCCCACCTGCAAGTACAGGGGAAGCCATGTCATGAGTCGTAGGGTTACCCTCCTGTACATCCTTCTTTGGACGACCCCACATTGGTGGGACCATCCACCTGTTCGTCAATTAAGGCGACCCCACATTGGCAGGACCACCCTCCTGCAACCACAGATTAACAATTCCAGGCAGAAATACACTTACAACATCATACCCCTGCCCTCCTACACTCGTTACTACGTCCAATCCATTAAGCATCAAGGTTAATCTTTCCCCCATTCATCGCACATAACAAACAGCCCGCTATCGTCATGCAATTCATCATATCATCAAGCATACAACAACCAACAACAATCGCAAATACTCAACAATCAATCACATAACGAAATCCCCTTTTACTCTCTTTCAATTTCATGCAACGCCCCTACATTCTTCTAAGTCAAGTTTCAACTCCTCACGTCGACCAATTCTACCTATCGTACGCTAAACCCTCACCTGACAAGAAGACGAGGCTCTAAAACAACTCCCGGAACCCGAACGACCAAGCTCTACCACTCCAAAGTCGTAGCTCTTCTCCTCCTCACCGACAGCAGCCTACTCCGAACCACCCAGAACCACGATGTGCGATCTCTTCCTCTCGTCGCCACGAACGCGTAGCAACAAACGGATCGCAAATCGGAGCTCTACAACTCCCGAATCAAGGATTGAAACTAAGGGGTTTTTGGTTCGTCAAAAACGAATTTCGGGAAAGAGAAAGAAGGGGAAAGTTCTGGATTTCCGTGCAAATTCGTCCTTTTATGCTCGAAATGTGCGCCTGACATGTCAAAATGTGCGCTGGCGCACATTGACCCCAAAAAGGAGCACATTTCGAATATTCTGCCGAAAGTTTGCTGAATTAATCGAAAAGTGCGCCTGGCACTTCTAAATGTGCGCCTGCGCACATTAGGACCCAAAATCAGCACTTTTGGTACTGTACACTGTTCCCCTCTTTCGCAACTTCGACCCGGCACACACCCAAACGTCCCAGACCTCAAGAGACCCTCTTAAGTACCGTTTTTCGGCACTCTAGTCACCCAGACTCGAGTTCTAACCCGTTCGGTTGGGCGGGGATGTTACAAGGGTATTGCGAGCGAAATGTTTTGACGGACATACCATTCTCCAAGCTCGTGCAGGGTCTCGCCCTTCCCATTGATTTCAAAGCCCCATACATGGTCTTCATTTATTGAAATAGGGTCTTCGCTGGCAGGTTGAGGTCTGGGTATCTTCTACACCCCTTAAGAGTAAACAGGATCCCGGAAGATAGACCAATCACTACAAAAAAGTTTACTTTTAGCTACTACAAAATTTACAACGGCATGACAACGCAGTAGAAAATAGTTAATATTTGCTACGACAATCACTATTTCATGTAGTAATTTGCAGTAGCAAATACTCTTTCCACACCACTGTTTGCTACACTCAGCATCCCCGTAGCAAATAGTGGTGTGGCAAATAGTATTTGCTACTGCAAATTACTACATGAAATAGTGATTGCCGTAGCAAATACTAACTATTTACTACTACATTTTCATGCCATTGTAATTTTTGCAGTAGCTAAAGATCAATTTTTTTGTAGTGAATGGACCCCACATAACAGTACGTGGGCCCTTACACTGGTCCCATCTCCATTTCAGGCTTTATTACAAATGGGCAGTGGGATCATTCACAATTGCGCGCTCACTTTTAGGAGTCATCTGTCTGTGACATACTCCGTTTACCACTCCCCCTGACTCCTTATCCTGACTCCTCAGTATGGCACTGCTCAGATACAGGGGTTTACTCCACGTCTTTAGGTTATGATTTGGCCTACCGACTTAAAAAAACACAAGAAGTAGCGGAAGGATGTGTCAACACACAAGATGTCGTGTTATGGCTACATCCTGGAAAATCCCTATACAACCAAAACTGAACTTCTTCATCTGGCGTTTGCTACACGAATTGTACCAACTATGGAATGTTTAGTCGCTAGAGACATGGTTATGCTCTCTGACCTGTTCCGTTTGCAACTCAGCAGAGGAGTCAATTGAACACTTGTTGTTTGAATGCCCGATTACCCTTGCCTTTTATAGGATGGCCCGTCTAACGCCACTAGCTTTCATAAACACACATTTTGCACTATACTGGACATCCATTATTTTACATCAACTTAACCTAGCCCCGGTTCGGATTCTGGCATGGTGGAGGGTATGGAAGGGTAGAAATCATGTAGCATTCAATCATGTTCAGTTCCGGATCGAGGCCCTCTATGGGCAATTTGCCTCACATCTTACTGAATTACCGCTCTTCTGTCCACCGCCGCCTTTTTTTCAACCCCCCCCACTTACCCCCTTACCCATCAGACGTCTCCCCTTGACGCCCCCTATCCAGCAACGCCTTAAGCTTAATATTGATGGAGCGGTGCAAACACCTGATGGTGGCGCCACGGGGTGGGTGTTTTCGCTCGTCGTGCGACATGATTCTCCATGCAGTGGGAACTCCTTACCTAGGTATTTCAAATCCTTTTTTACTTGAATTATTAGCTTGCAGGATACAGTTTTCTTGGTATGTCTCTATTGGCCTCTTTCAGGTTGATTTCGAAGGAGATGCAGAAATGGTTTCCAATGCAATTCGTGAGCAAGACGACACGAGAGCCAACAGGGGGGGTCATCATTTAGGAGGTCTACCGCTTGCTGGCCACCAGTCCAGGTTTTAAGCTGCTCATGGTCCGCCGTTCAGCAAACAGAGTCACCCATTTTGTGGCACGTATGGCTCTTAGATATCTCCCAAGGGTGTTGTCGGTAGTCCTCACGCCCTAGGTAGATTGTAGCTAATTTACCGCTTACTACCTTGATTCTCCTCGCGGAGCTATCTAAGTAAAAAAAAAAATTAGAGAAGCATAGGGGGTGACCCTAAGGGCGTATGACCAAGGCCTTAGCGTGGAGCATGAGGGCATGCAATATCAGACGTTTATTCTTGTATGTGTGTTATGTCCTTCGCTGAGTGGATGACCCGATATTTATAGAACCAAAATCATGGGTCAATGCTCCATGTGTCTCTTTCTGGGTGATGTTTCTAGGAGGCGTGATCTAGGATGTCGAATGAAGGCCTATTCGTAGGTGGGTAGTTGGTGTCAAAGCATGTTGAGAGGTATGTCCCTGGCTGGTCATTAACAGGTTTGCAGTATGGCGCGGGGTGATGGGGGATTAATTGACAGTACGGGCACTCTTCTATTGAGAAATTTTTTAATGAGAGGCCTCCACCTAGCCTGTCAGATTAGGTGGAAAACATGGCATACGAACGTTGAAGGGTAGATGAACCATTCGCCTTTGAAGTCCTTGGACCTAAGGCCTATCACCAATGAAATTAAATTTCACTAACATTAAATTCTCTGGCAAAATTTTAGTATGAGATAAAATGATAGATAACCAACTTGATCAGATTTCAAGATCAATCCAGGCCAAGTAATTTGCATTATTGCATTATCAAGGCTACACATTGCCTCACTCCATTATTTACAAAGTTGTTATTATCTGGTTAAAACTTTCCTACAATCCTACAATCTCAAATATATAACATTAATTTGTCATCTCTCAAATTATTACCATCTCATTTAATTGTTTAAAGTAATAAATAATTTATAGATCTGTATAACAAAAGTAATAGTGAACTAATTTAAGAAATGGCCAAAAACAAATTTGTAGCCAAACCTTTTCGGATAATGTCAAACATAGCCAAAAATATTCGAGTAACATTTTTTATGCCACACCTTTATTTTTTAGGACAAATTTATCCAACTTCCGTTAGTTTTTTAAGACCGTTAGTGACGATGCAAACAAAACTGACGTGGCTTTTATTTGACCAGTCAACTACGTGCCACACCATCGCCATGTCATTATTTAAATTCAAAATAATAATAAAATATGTTAAACCAAAATAAAAAATAATATTCATAAAAAAATAACTAAAATGAAAAATAAAATCTTGGTCATCCACCGCACGACCCACGATCACCAAACCTTTTCTCTGCTGCCGACTGTCGTTGCTCCGACCAGAAGCCCCCTCTCTCACCTTTGCTCGAAAACCACCTCTAATCAGCTCCTTCGACCCACACAACCTCTACCTCCACTATTACCACCGACATCTGTAACACCCATCCCAAACCGACCCGAGTTCACCCGTGGTCGAACCGGGTTTGAGTACTACTTGAAGAACCAGCTTTAAAAGAAAAGAGTAAAACGCAGCGGAAACAGAAACAACTCTTAAATACAAGTTCAAAACGAAGGAGGCCTCCACTTAATAAAACCGAAATACAACTGAAATCCGAAATCCGATCACAACCGATCACAAAATCTCAAAACGATTACAAATCTTCCAACCCAAAAGTGTCAACTGAAATCTAAATTTAAAACAATGGTCACTCCACAATAGCTTCCTAATTCTTCACTTCACAACTCCAACCTGCAACTCCTCCGAACTCAACCGAACACCTGAAAAGAGAAACTGGGGGGGGGGGTCAGCTTCCTAATGAAACTGAGTGAACCCACTGGGTCTACCTATGCGCCGAACCTAGCCTAGGAGCGATCCCAACTCCACACACACATCAAGCAACGGAATCTGACACTGCCAGCTCATTTTAATTCCTAACATGATACTAGGCGATCACATAAGCTCAATATCAAATCAACCTCCACAATCCATGATAACAATAGTACACAAGAAATCAACATGCATAAGATCAACATCATACCAGAACTAGTTCTTCATAACAACAAAGATCCTCACTCCTACGGTTCACCATTGACTCACATATATACGATTTAGCATTGCTTCACAAACAAGCAGTTTAGCATCACAAGACAAGTTACCATCAAAGCACACACATGTATACCTCTTCATACACATTCGCACATTCACACATACGCTGCATTTCCTCTTTCAATTATCTAAGTGATCTCACAGGTGCACTCCCCAAATCAATACCCACAACTCATAATCTCGACCATATAACCCAAATCATCAATTCACAAATACAACGATATAACCAAGATCATGAAGCACACAGATCAACCTTACATCACAATACATCTCAACTCCTTACTAACAGCACTTCCACTCACACATCGACCACCACTCACATTGCACAGATTCACAATTACCTACAACGTCAATCATAGACCATTCAACCTCTAACTCACATCTCAGCATGACAACATGATTCACAACACATCACAAGGCAATTCACAAACACGTCCGAACACACATCATACAGAAAGCACACATGCATCTCAATTCCATTATCTATGTGAGTTCATTAGGCGCCATAAGGAGTTGTTCCCCCGCTACCCCGCCGGCCCTGACGCACCTCCCTACCGCATGGGAGGTCCTCGTGCTCCCCTACCGCATGGGGAACACTTCACAATTTCCACAATTCCACAATACCACAATACCACAATACCACTCCCCTTCGGGAGACTAATCTACCAGTCCGTCGGTAGGCCCTAACCACCAGTCCGTCGGTGGGTGAAACACAATTGGGGTAACGTTGGCTCCTTCCAGTTCTATCATTTTAATTCCATTTACCCAATTCCATTTGATCAACTCCACTTTACAAATCCACTACACAAATTACACATCACAAATCCACATCGCAAATCCACATCACAAATTGACACCACAAATCCACATCACAAATCAACACCATGATTCCACCACACAATTCCACGTTCTAGTTCCAAACACCAATTCTATGTTCCAATTCTAGGACATAATTCTAGTCTAACCACAACCGGCAATAATAGATACAATCATAGAATTCATCGCATCCAACCCCATCCCATCTCACATTTCTAGATCAACTACATTAGCTATCATCTTATATCCCAATCCCCACATCACACATCAATCAGCACGCTCATCAAATAGTAATCACAAGACAGTTATCCAGTTTTACTCTCGAGGGTTCATGCAAGACCTAACACATCCTAAGTCCAGTTCCAACTCCTCACTCCCATTCCTAGCCATCTAGTCAACCATACACTCACACAAGTCAACCATACAATCACACAAGTCAACCAACACCACATAACCATAACAATCAAGACAACATCAATTTACCATTTCAACTCTCCTATTGAGCGTTACTAGATTAAACCACATAATCTATCTAGTTCACATATTTCATCTAACACGATTCCTAGCCACAATTCGACCAATTCTGACATCCTCGTTCATCTCAACCATTTACCATTCCACATCCAAGACTCCAACCTTATTACAATAACCACAAGGCACAGACTCAATCACCAACACACACAACATCAATTTCATTCAAATCAATCGTACAACCTCAGCTCAACTAGCTCATGCATTCAGAACACCCAATTCCATTACTCAATTCCATTCACCAATTCCCCTAACCAATTCCATAAGTCAATTCCACGTACCGGTTCTATTGTCCACTTCCACGTACAAATTCTCTTACCAATTCTATTAGCCAATTATAAGTCATAAGTCTACCACCTTAAACACATTATCAACCATCTTCACGCACAACATCAATTCTACCTAAAAGGCACGTTGCATAATTCATACATCAACACCAAGCATCATCTCAATCCCAACATCATATAAACCAACACAATCCAAATCATTCAATAATCCCATATCACACATAACCACACATCACAAGACATTCAACGCCTCCCATGGCACAAACAGTTTAAGGGTAAACGGCTAGCTCACCGGCCACCCCCACCTGCAAGTACAGGGGAAGCCATGTCATGAGTCGTAGGGTTACCCTCCTGTACATCCTTCATTGGACGACCCCACATTGGTGGAGCCATCCACCTGTTCATCAATTAAGGGCGACCCCACATTGGCAGGACCACCCCCTGCAACCACAAACTGACAATAGCATAAAATACACAATTCTCATGTTCACAGACCCGTCCCTCCTATCACTCTTTACTAGTTTCGATCAATTTATCATCCATGTTAATCAATTCCCCCAGTAAAAATCATCACAAACAGCCATCAATCATAAACCAATCCATCAATTAACAAACATCCAACAATCATCAAAACAGCATATTTCACAGAACAATCAATTGCAGAACAATTTTCCCCTTTTACTCTCTTTCAATTTCATGCAAGGCCCTACATTTTTCTAAGTCTGAATTGTAACTCCTCACACCGACAAGACTACCTGTCGTACGCTAAACCCTCACCTGACAAGAAGACGAGGCTCTAAAACTCTTCTAGAAACCCGAACAGCCAAGCTCTCAGACACCAAAAACGTAGCTATTCTCCTCTTCACCGACAGCAGCTTACTCCGAAATATCTAGAACCTCCAGGTGCGATCTCTTCCTCTCATTACCACGAACTCATAGCAACAAACGGATCGCCAATCGGAGCTCTACAACTCTCGGAATCGAGGTTTGAAGTTTTTGGAGATTTCTGTCTCAGTCCCAAAAACGTAGCTCTTCCTTCTTCTACTGACAGCACCTCGATTCGGAATACCCAGAACCACGAATAGCGATCTCTTCCTCTCGTCGCCACGAACCCGTAGCAACAAACGGATCGTCAATCGGAGCTCTACAACTCCCGGAATCAAGGATTGAAGCTAAGGGGTTTTTGGCTTCTTCAAATACGGGTTTTGGGGAAAGAGAAAGAAGGGGAAGTTATAAATTTCCGTGTAAAATCAGCCTTTTATAGTCTGACCATGATACACGGCGTGTATCATGATACACGGCGTGTATTGTAATACACGGCCGTGTATCGTGGTCTGCCCACATTGACAATTTTTCACGTACTCTCTTGTATACTCGACCCGACTCAACTATGAACGTCCCGAACTTCGATGGAACCTCAAGAACATTGTTTCCAATGTCTAAACCATCCAAACTCAAGTTCCAAACCATTCGGTTGGGCGGGGATGTTACAACATCTGCCTTCGCCATCTCTTCATCTACTGTCGATGTCGCTTCACTCACCACCACCAAGCTCCAAACACACCCACCTCCGGAAGAGGACGAGGACGGCGATGGGACTTGAATCGGAAGAGGAGGAACATCAAGGCGAATTGGAAGAGGAGGACGACGACGGTGGGACTGGAGCATCGGGATGAATCGGAAGAGGTGGAGGACGACGGTGGGACTTGAATCGGAAGAGGTCCCGTTTGCAACAACCGGAGAACAATCGGAGTGATCGGAGCAGCTGTTCGAGGCTGTAACACGAGCCTTGGCCTAGCTGAACCTGCATTTCCAAATCCATTACTCTCCTCCCTTTTCCTCCCCCATGTCTCCGAATCGGCACTGCCACCACCACTATTGTTGTTCGTTGCATTTCGATCTCTGAAAGCGAATCAAAGCTCCCTCTCTTCTCAAATCCACCACCACCTTCGAAAAACGACGAGCCTCTCTCCCTTCGTCCTCCCCTATCGAATCCATCCCCTCCACCCCCACCGCCTGTCGACGGCGATCTCTTCCCCTTCGACCAGTCATCCGCCTCGTCAGCCCTAGACGGACCAAGCGGCTCCCTCATCACATCCCTCTCCCTACTCGAATCCCTACCGCCACCAGCCTCCTTCCCCCACCGCGAGCTCGACGAATCTCCATAAGATCTGAATCCTCCTCCTCCATTCCACATCTGGTCCAGCTCCTCCGCGGACCGCTCCCTCGGTCCCTTGGGAAGGCGGGGGGCGTTGAATTCGGAAGAACGGTCGATTCTGTGGATGATGTCGTCGGGTCGGGTGAGGTCGTCAAGTTTGACGGGATTAATGGGAGGAAGAAGGAAAAGAAGAAGCGGTGGACGGAGATGCAGAGGAAGGGTGGGGACAAGATTGGTCAAAGGGGAAAAATTTAATTTTAATGTTTTTTTTAATATTTTTTATTTTAAATAATTATGTGACAAAAAATTGACACATCACTTTGGGTGTTAAATTTTCGTTAACTTAGACGGAAAAGTTAACGGAAAACTAAACATTGCCATTTTTTGGATTACGAATAGTTTTGGCTATGTTTGACATTTCCTGGAAAGGTTTGGCTACAAATTTGTTTTTGGCCTTAAGAAATTGACAGAAAATTTTAATAAATCAAATATCAAACTATAATAATTTAATATATGTATTTTTTTTATAGATGTCTAATTTTTTTCTCCTCCATTTTCAATTGCCAACTTTATTTCTCTCTTTTCCAATCTTTTATCTCACATGTATTTTATGTATCACCTTTTTCTTCTTTTTATTTTGTTACCTCGATTTTTCCTAGAATTCAACCTGATTTTGAAGTTTAAACCAATTTTAGGGGGCAATCATATTGTATATGTAATTTACTCGGATCAGACCGATCTAGCGAAAGGTTCAATTATTTTAGGTCGGACCAGTTTCGACAACATTATCTTGTACCATGGATAATAGCTAGTTAGCTTCAACAACCATTTTATCTAAAAACATGAAATGTTGGAAGAGGGTTTAAATCATTTCTTGTATTAATTTCTTAGGCGACATCTTCAACGGAAAGTGTCACTCATTTTGCTTGATATTAGGTACATGCTTATAAGTTATCACATCTAGTACTAAATCAAATATTATCAATTTAAATCAAAGACCTCTTGGTCAAACACTTTGATATACCATGTCAAAGAATCAATTTTAAAAAATATATAAAGGATCATAACATTATAATATCTTTAAAATTTTTGAAAATATTATATCACTTCTTGAATTGTAGTGGTGATTAACGTGAGACTTGTCAATCATAAAAAAAAATGCTCATCAAAAAGAAAATTAAGAAATAAGAAATGGAAAAAGTTTGTCCCTGTGAGTCGTGAGGACTCACGAGAATAAAACTTTGGGATATTACTATGACCACTATCTCTCTATATATACAGAGAAAGAGAGAGATAGACTAGCTGTGAGGTCAAACATTGATCGCAGCCACCAGCTACATATACATAATACATAATACATATATTCTTCTTCTTCTTCTTCTGTTGGTGTCCTTGTGTATAAAATAAAACATTCCGAGTGTCGGACTGACATTTATTCATATATAGTAAGAGGAAATAAGGAAGATTAAGAAGAAGGGTACCAATACCATCATCAATTCATCATGGGAGCGCTGGACTCTGTTTCAGATTACTTGTCAGAGTTATTTAGAGTGGCCAAGAACAAGAGGAAGCGTAAGCAAATGGCGGTCAATAGAAACGAATCAATCATATACTACTTCTTCTTCTGTATAATTCTTACCTATCTATCTATCTGATAACACTCTTTTGTGTTTGTTTGTGTTAGAGCAGACTGTAGAGATCAAAGTAAAAATGGACTGCGATGGATGTGAGAGGAAAGTCAAGAATTCTGTTTCCCACATGAAAGGTTATAACTTAGAATCATAAGAGATGGATCTATATATATATATATTAAAATCAAAGTGTTCATGTAACATGTTGCAGGAGTGAAATCAGTGGAGCTAATCAGAAAACAGAGCAGATTAACGGTAAAGGGATACGTGGAGCCGAAGAAGGTGTTGAAGAGGGTACAAAACACAGGGAAGAAGGTAGAGTTTTGGCCATACGTACAATACAATCTAGTGAGTTATCCATACATATCAGGAGCCTATGACAAGAAGGCTCCTTCAGGCTATGTCAGAAACGTGCCCCAAGCCCTTCCTACCTCCGACGACACCGCCCAAACCTTGACTTCCATCTTCAGCGACGACAACCCAAATGCCTGATACGTTATGTAGTTGTTATTTTCTTCTTCCGATCTCTTACTACTATACTATACTATACTATACATGTAAGAACTAGGTGGCTTCAATTTGTTCATGATCCCTCTACTCCCTCCATTAGTGGCTTGATTGGGTTTTGGTCTACCTGTCATACTTGTCTTTGATTGATTGCGTTGACTACTTAATTTTGTGTTGAAGAAAACGAATTTAGTACTAACATAAAAACATTCCTGACATTGTTGTCAAAAAAGAGTCTTTCATTTTTAGACATATAGGATTTACTCCAAACAATTCCAAATATCTCAATCAGCTTTACTGAAACTACTCGCACAAAAACTCAAACAAGCAACCAAACTCTGAAAAGTTTCTAGACCAAACAACTTAATCAGAGTCTTCATAAACTTCTCCATCATCAGATAACTCATCAAAAGTTCTCATGTCCAGTTGATAACGAAGTATACCTCCAATCCCACCAAACCCTCTACAAAACTGTGACCCCTCCTGAGATTTATTGGTGACGAATTCCAAAGTGCAGCCGAACTTCTTATATTCATTTGCAAACCACTCCAGTAATGGAAGCTTCTCTTGAACTTCCAGCTCTACACAAGTAGAAGCATCTCTGAAGTTACTCTGATCACCTTCTTTATCCTTGTTCAAGTGCTTTATCACAATCTCCCCATTAACACTGTTTTTTAACACATAACGGTTAATATCCAAGTTTTCCCACACAATCAGAGTCTCCACAGCACCCATTTCCAAAGCCTTCAATGTGTCATCAACTCCAAACACATACTTTCCAGTGTCCTGACTTATCTCCTCGAAATATTTTCCAATCCATCGCTTTTCTTGTATGAACTTCACATTTGATAGTATTTCTGCTGACAGCTCTATAGCCTGGTTAAACCCATTTTCACCACCATACGACACATCAACCACATTCAATATCTTGGCTTGCAAGCGAGGATCAAACATATCAGACTGACTAAGCTCAGTCTTGAAATCTACAGAACCAGCCAAAATCAGCCCTGAAACATTTGACTGACTGGTAGCAGGATTGATGTAGAACTATGTAGCAAGCTCCGCAGTCTTTCGCACGTAGTTATGTCACTTTTCCATCCTAAGATGAGCAAAACGCAGAGCAGACTGCCCACCTCTTCCATGTTTCTTTGGCAAATCAACAGAAAATTTATGCAGCACCTCCCTTGTGTTGCCACTTAATGTTCCAAACAGAGTACCATTTCCATCCATGATTATGAAACCAAACTTATCATCAGATTCCAAGAGTTCGTTCAAAGCTTCAGTATGGAACTTGTTGTCACAAAAGTACAAAGATGCATTAATATGCTTAAATGGCTCAAAATCAATTGTCACCTTCTTTTCCTTCCCATCATCTGTAACAATAGTTCCTGTGTAAAGCACCAAACCATTGGGTGGCACCTTATTGTAGAGTTTCAGCCTTTGTTGAGCAGATGTGATTGCCCCCAAAATAGATTGACGATTAACCCTACTTTTGATGTTTGATGCTGTTCCAAACTCATCTCCCAACATCTTAGTCACACGTGATATCTGATCACGAGGAGGCATTATAAGGGATATCATACTTGTACCATTTCCCCTTGCAGCTTCCAATGCCTTGATCAACTTTTTGATTTTCCATATCTCAATGTTCTTGTCTGACTCTTGATCAGCCATTTATGCAAAAAATTTGTGCAATCTAAACACCTACAGCAGAGAAGGATCAAACTAATATTGAATATTGATAATTGTATTTCACTGCTCACCATCCTAAAGTCATATATATATATATATATATAAGAAAATTTTATAATAAACCATTGATGAATTGGCAGCTTAATTTTAGCATATATCAAAAGTAAAAAAGAGGCTCAAGTTAAAACAAAGGAATGAGAAATTGAAATGTAAACATCCAAGGAGCTCATATAACATGTATGAGATTTTTCCATAAGGAAACGAGAACACCAAGGTAAGACGTATGTTTACAAATGTCTCACTCATCATTTTTATTTACATGAAACAAATCAAAATCAGATATATGCTATAAAGATGATTCGATTTCGGGAGAAACGAATCCAGAAATCTCCAACTTGAGATTGTCAACAAGCATTTTGAGGAGTTGTTAAAGAGCTAAACAAAAACCAATTTAGGAGTTGTTAAAGAGCATAAATCTGGAAGGAAATCAACTGGAAAAAACACTGAAGAGTGGCTACTATTATAATAACGCAAGACTGAAGCGAATAAGAATGGTGAAGAAGCTTACGTACGTTGGTAAAGAGATGAGAGAGAGTTGACTTGTATAGGCGGTGGCCAAAGTGGAGAGAACACTCGGCAGTAGGCAGAGGCGACGAATTTAGAAAAATCGGGATCTGAATCGTATTACTCCTCCAACCACCGACTCTGACTATGACTTTGAGTCTTAAAACGACGACATCTGACTATCAAAGGATGATGGGAAATGGTTGGTCTCTCCGACCATCTCTCGGTTCTTCGATTACTTGCTGCTATGTGGTGGTGTGGTGGCATCAAATACAGCGGGTTGGGTTGGGTTGGGTTGGAGGGATACTCCAAACTACTATTGTTGTTGGGCCTATGGGTTTCTAAAGCATAGTTGAGGAAGAGTTGTTAACTTAACTGTTTATGGGAAGGTAGGGAGGGTGCAGGTTTGTTTTGGGAGTTGGATAGGCCCATGACTACTTCTTCTTCTTCTCCTCTTCTTTTGCAAAACACGACCCAACTGGTGGAGGAGCCTTTTAACTGCAACAACTTCTGCAGTCTTTTGAAATGGTTAGGTTTAAATCGGATTGAAATATGAGTTTTTGAGTTATGGATTTGGATGGTTTAAATCGAGTTACTAATTAAATCATGTATCTAGTTTCATAAGTTTCTAATTATTTTTGCTCGTAATTAGTTATGAGACTCATAAGAGAAATTCGTTTAACTAGTTATATCTTATTATATATATCTAGTTTTGTACTCGGTCTATTGGCCGATTTCATTTAATTTAATTTTTTTAATGATATTATTATATAATATTTAAATAATTGTTTGTATGTGTGGGTAACAGGACGTGCATGTGTAATCTTCACTATTGTTTGAATCTCGTTCTTATTCCTCTGTCAGATATCATTGCTTGCTATCTGTCATCATTCCACTTAACTTATCATCAAAGTCGTCTGTCAAACATGTGACTATTCAACTCAAAATTTGACCGACATGTGACTTGACTAACCTACTCATTATATTTAACTCAAACCTAGTCAATTTAGCTGGCATAAAACCTCTAAATCCAATATGAACTATGACAAAACTCTAAGTACATTTTAACTACACAATGATTGTCCTCCAACTGACCAATGAACTCACAACATGTCTAACTCATATAATCATATTAATTCGTGATCTAGTGGATCCTAACTACTTTCCTAAATCAACATACTCTAATGGTATAAAAAATTAAATACAAAAATTCCAAATATTTCAAACAAACTCGTACTTGACCCAACTTTACACATGATCAATATCAGCGTCCCATCAAATAAGAACTTAAAATTTTAGTAACATATGAATATAACAATCCATACCGTAGTTAAAAAAATCAAAATCGGGCAAGTATGCACACTGACACCTCTAAAAAAGTTGATGATAATTTTTTATTTAATATTTAATCCTTTTGTGTTCTTATTATCTTTGTATAATCTTGGTTGAAGTATATTTTATTGATGTTTATCTTATTTAACCTTCAATATTTATAAAATAATTTTTATCATGGTAATTATAAGATATTTTTTTTTATTTTTTCATGTATAATAGATAAATAGTTAAGACAAATATAATAAAATGAATAATTATTAGAGAAGTGATTAAGAAAGATTTCTAATGAAATATTTGTATAGCATTTAGTATACTATTGTTTTTTCATAAATTTAAAGATATTAAAAATTAAATTTATCCTATTCATATATCAATTTATGTTAATATAATCTATTTAATTTCTTTTTTCATTCATAAGGCATTTAGTTTAAAAGCATTCAACATTTAATGAAAGGAAATAGAGAAAATAAATAATTTTTTATTTAAAAATTGAATGATGATATGGAAATTTGTGAGAAGGGTTCTAACCCATGTGTCAAACCCAAATACACCATACCATCATTATGATTATTAAGAAGACTAGTTATTTTATCATGTAACTAGTCACTAGTGTGAGGGTGTTATTTTTTTCTACGACTACTTATTAAATTGTGTAACTAGTTACTACTGTAAATGTGTAACTAGTTATTTGTCTCAAGTAACTCATTATTTTTTCTATAACTTGTTATTTGTCTCAAGTAACTCATTATACTAGTGTAAGTGTGTAACTAGTTATTTAGTCTCGTAACTAGTTATACGACCTTATAACTAGTTACAAGTTTTTGTCCTGTAACTAGTGATTTTGTCTCATAACTAGTAATATAATTTTATAACTAGTTACAAGATTTTGTCTTGTAACTAGTTATACGATTTTATAACTAGTTACAAGTTATAAATTGTGTAACTAGTTACTAGTGTAGATGTGTAACTAGTTATTTGTCTAAGTAACTCATTATTTTTCTATAACTTGTTATTTGTCTCATTAAACTAGTGTAAGTGTATAATTAGTTACTAGTTTTCGTACCCGACCCGACACAAATATTTAATTGTTTAAATTTGTTATTTTTATTCTGTAACAATTATTCTTAGTTTTTTTTCACAAAATCATCATATTATAATATTATATATTATACATAGGACTTGTGAATTTATCACTAATAAATTAATTAATTCATTCATTAATCTAAAATTTGTGCAAGGCGGTTGGAGTTTCTCATCTGAGCTTTGCTGACGATTTGCTTATCTTTACCAAAGCAACTGAAGGGGCTGTGAAAAAGGTAACTGATATTTTACATGAGTTTCATGAGATCTCTGGTCTTCAGTTTAACCAAGAAAAAAGTACTATTTATTTGGCTGGTGTTCAGCAGGTAGATGAGGATAGTTTGGTAAGGATTTCTGGATTTTGTAAGGAAGAACTCCCTTTTAGATATCTTGGAGTCCCCTTAACTGCTGGTAAACTTAGAAGGTGTGATTGTAAGGCTTTGGTGGACAGAATAACTCGTAGAGTGGCTGATTGGAAAGCTAGAAAGTTGTCATATGCAGGAAAAATTCAATTGATTGAATTTGTTATAGGGGGGTGCTTCAATATTGGATGTCTAATTTTGTGATCCCTTCTGCTGTTATTAAAGAGGTTGAAAAGGTTTGTAGCAGCTTCTTGTGGGGCTATGAGGTAGGTCATGGAAAGGCCAAGGTTGCTTGGAGTATTGTTGCTACTCCTAAGGAAGAAGGAGGGTTAGGAGTGAAGGACTTCAGAACATGGAATTCAGCAAACATTGTTAGGCATATATGGGCTATATTGGCTAAGTCATGTTCATTATGGATTGCTTGGCTGGAGGCTTATAGATTGAAAGGGAGAAGTTTCTGGGATGTCAGGTTCACCTCTGGATCGTGGCACTGGAAACGCCTCTTGAAACTCAGAGATTATGTTAGATCATTTGTGGATATTGATGCTGAAGGGGATCTGCTGTGGAATGGAAAATATATGCCTAGGTTTAAGCTTACTGAAGTTTGGGAGGTGATCAGAACTAAGAGAAGTGTGACTGATTGGCATAAATTGATATGGTCAGGTTATGTTATTCCTAGAAGATCTATAACAGCTTGGCTAATATATAATGATAGATTAGCTACGAAGGACAAAGTTAAGTGTTGGAATTCTGGAGTTGATGTCACATGCGTGTTATGTAGTCGATTGGATGAGACTAGGGAGCATCTATTCACGGTCTGTGCTTACATTAAGGAGTTATTCCAAGAATTTCTGCCTGAGATTGCAGGCTGTAATTGGGCAGACATGGTTGTAGTAACAAAAACTTGGAATGGTGACAGTGTGGCAACTAAGCTTAAACGGCTACTTTGGAGGGTGATAGTCAGCATGGTTTGGTTGGAGAGATGTAGAAGAGTGTTTACAGGAATTGAGCTGAATATTGTCGATATAGCAAGGCGGATTCGAGAAGAGATCTTGATCTTTGCTAAAGGGAATAGAGATGAGAATAGAATAGCAGCTTACTTATAATTGTAAATAGATAGTTCATAGAGTTGTGAGTAGTTTTGATAGTAGACTTTGTATTGGGATTCCTTGCTTTTTGGTGAATATAATCAACTAATTCATAAAAAAATATATATATATATTTGTGAAGGTGCGTGATAACTAATAATTAATAACTCATTTTCTAGTTTACAGGTTATAAGGTCAACTCAAATTCATACAAACATTAAAGTGTTAATTAAAATATTATTCATAATATATGGAGTTTATGAGTATTTTAATTTTGATTTTAAATAATGTCTTAAAAAAATAAGAGTTAAATCATTTTTCACATATTCAAAGATAATTCATAAGTTAGTAGTAAGAGTATTTTTTTAATATGCTAATCTTTAAGTACATGTAATTATATTTTCAAATAAAATCTCTAACCTAATGTTCAAATTTTAATTACAAAATGATATTTCTTATATAAAGTTGATGACCGTAAAAAAAACCTATTTTTTCTAGTCTCACACAAATTCATCTTGTTAAAGTAAACTAAACTTTAACCATATTCGACTCGTCCACCCAAAAAATTCATTACACCTTTAACTTGCATCGATTTAATAATGTATGAGTTAGTGACTTAGTGTATTGTGCATCCTCTTAACCAATTGATTAAGTTAAATACAAATTTTAATGTACCTCTCTTCATATTTTAAACAATATTCTAAATTTTATCTAGTCTTACCCAACTCTACTTATGACCCTAGTTGAGCAAATTCAATTGGCATGTGACCCTTCTAATTAACTTGAAATTGGATATTCATAATTTTCAACATGTGACTTACTATACTCGTATATCAATTTTAACTAAACTAAAACTCTATCTAATATGCTCGACACCTTTAAACTCAATACAATATGTGAAAAAAATAATATTTAACTGCCCATAACACTCCATCTAATAAACCAATGAACACATAAACTCTTAAGTGTGTTATATCTTATTAACTCGCGAGTGATTAGATCATGATCTCTAAACCAAATAAAAGTGCTATAAAATAAAATAATTTTTTCTAAGATTTAAATTTTTTTGGGAGCGTGACCTAACTCGACCTCTAATATAAATTAACCAAATTGATCGAAAATTGACTCATCCAACATCAAATCAAGTAAAAATTTAGATCACATTTGACTTGAAATCGACTCATCCAACATCAAATCAATAATATTTAAATGTAAAATTATTTTTGTTCATAAGACTTTTAATTTAGAAGCATTTAATATTTAGGTTAATATAACAAAACTTAAAGTAAGAGGCATTTAGTAAATTAAGAGAGAAATAGATTTTTTATTTAAAAATAAAGTGATGATGTGGAATTTTGTAAGAGAAGCTCTAACCTATGTGTAACACCCGTCTCGAATCGACCCGGGTAAACCCATGGTCGAACCGGTTAAGAGTATCACTCGAAGATACAGCAATGAAATTAAAGGAGAAACAACATTGAAATCGATTAAAAACATAAATCAAGAGTAAATCGGAAGCGCCTCCATCGTTAAAATACAAAAGCTTATAGCAATAGTTCAAATCCAAACCATGAAACATCTACATTTCTGAAGTTCAAATCCGCTGATACAAAACCCAACCCAAAATAGTCAACATAAAACCAAAAGATGGTCAACTCCTGTCCAAGCCTCCAAAGATCTTCTCCATGCCAACAACACTTCGACACTCGACACACAAAGAAGCTCCTGAACTTTAACTCACACACTCTAACCACGCGCACCTGAAAAGAGAAACTGGAGGGGGATCAATTTCTTATTGAAATTGAGTGAACCCACTGGGTTTAACTATGTGCCGAACCTAGCCTAACAGAGCGGTTCCAAACTCCGCACACACAACCACAGTGGAACCAGACACAACCATACCATATTTTAATTCCCTAAAACAGTCTAGGCGATCACATAGGTGCAGTTCTCAGTTCAACATTCTCAATTCACAATAGCATCAATATACAAATAGCATGATTCATACGGTTCAACATTACATCCATACATATAGTTCAGCATCAGAAACGCAATACATATGGTTCAATAATCAGAAGCATCATAAGTCAACTCGTCATCTCAATCATACACAATCGCCTTGCACAATCATAGATTACATTTCAGTTTACTAAGTGAGCTATTAGACATCTCTAGGCAGTCCAGGTTATCACTCCAAGTGCATAACTCCATACTAACCATTCGCAATTCCTATCATCATCATAATAATCAACCATTCAACATCTATCCCACAACTCATCACACTGACCCAACTCAGTGCACAGATCAATCCAACCTAGTTCACACACGTTACATAACAGATCACCAACACATATCACACATCACATATACACACTCAACACATCACATTTTAGCTCGTAATCACATCCATCACACACACGCACAACAGTTCATAATTCATTTAACTAGGTGAGTTAATTAGGCGCCATAAGGAGTTGTTCCCCCGCTACCCCGCCGGCCATCACATCATCCAGACGCATCCATATAGGATCCTTCCCCGAAGGAGTATACCATCAGACGCATCCATATAGGATCCACGAAGGAGAACGACAACCGACCTTGGTAACCCAACCAAGGGATTCACCCCAGTGAATCAGACTCAATCACAACCAGTATTTCGAGTGGCGTAACGTTGGCTCCTTCCGGTTCTATCAATTTAATTCTATTAAACATACCACATCATTCACACACATCAACAATGAAATTCCATATCACAATTCCACCATCCAAGTCCACAACACAAATCCACATCACAATTCCATGTACCAATTCCATTCAACCAATTCCACGTACCAATTCTACTTGATAATTCCACACTAACCACAACCGGCAACAAAGGTACAATCACATAGATTCAGTTCATCCATCCCATCCTATCTCACATTTCTAGGTCAAATACATTATCTATCATCTTTCATCCCAATTCCCCACATCACACATCAATCAGCACATTCATCAAACAGTATTCACAAGATAGTTATCAGTTTTACTCTCAATGGTTCATGCAAGACCTAATTCATCCTAAGTCCAGTTTCAACTCCTCACTCTCATTTCTAGCCATCTAATCAACCATACACTCAAATAAGTCAACCATTCAATCACACAAGTCAACCAACACCACATAATAGTAACATCACGTCAGCATCAATTTACCATTTCAACCCTCCAATTTGAGCATTCCTATATTACACCACATAATCTATCTAATTCACATATTTCATCTAACACGATTTCCAGCCACAATTCGACCAATTCTAACATCCTCATTCTTCTCAACCATTTCCCAATCCACATTCAAGACTCCAACCCTATTACAATAACCATAAGACACGTTATCAATCACCATCACACGTAGCATCAATTTCATTCAGATCAATCACACGACATCAATTCAACCAGTTCATGTAATCACACCACCCAATTCCATTATACTCAATTCCATTACTCAATTCTCTTAATCGATTTTATGTCATAAACCAACACCCCAATCACATTCTAGACCTCTCCCTCATTACACATATCATCCACATCACCCAAATCAGCACATAACATTCACTTCATCTCAAAACACATAGCATCAACTCATCCAATCTCACATTCATAATCTCATTTCACTACATTCAACATTTCACATAACACAAACAGTTTAAGGTTAAACGGCTAGCTCACCGGCCACCCCCACCTGCAAGTACAGGGGTAGCCATGTCGTGAGTCTCAGGGTTACCCTCCTGTTCATCCTTCATAGGATGACCCCACATTGGCAGGGCCATCCACCTGTTCATCATTCAAAAGGGCGACCCCACATTGGCAGGACCACCCTCCTGCAACCACAACTGACATCACAGAATATGCATATACAATTTGACATGGTCTCAGCCCATCCCCCCTACACTCATTACTACATCCGATTGGTTTATCATCATTGTTAATTATTTCCCCAGTCAAACACATCACAAACAGCCCATAATCATCAACCAATTCATCAATTAACAAACATCCAACAATCATCAAACATCATATTTCACAGAACAATCAATTGCAGAACAGCTTTCCCCTTTTTCTCTCTTTCAATTTTCATGCAAATCCTACCTACACTAAGTCAGAATTGTAACTCCTCACATCGACCATTACTACCTATCGTACGCTAAACCCTCACCTGACAAGAAGACGAGGCTCTAAAACAACTTCTAGAACTCGAACATCCAAGCTCTACAGCTCCAAAAACGTAGCTTCTTCCTTCTGTCACTGACAGCGCCTAACTCCAAAATACCAGAATCCGAGATGTGCGATCTCTTCCTCTCGTCTCCATGAACGCGTAGCAAGAAACGGATCGTCAATCGGACCTCCGTAGCTCTCGGAATTGAGATTTGAATTTAGGGGAAGTTTGGTTCGTCAAAGGGGTTTTCAGAGAGAGAGGAGATGAAAAAGCTGAAGAAACTCATAAAAATCCGAATTTTTAACACCCAGTGCATGATACACGGCCGTGTATCATGATACACGACGTGTACTACAAGTACACGACCGTGTACCATCAACTGCACCCCTATAGTGTTTTAAACTCAACCCAGCTCAAATTTGAACGTCCCGGACTTCGATGGGACCTCAAGAACACTGTTTCCAATGCCTCATTCACCCGAACTCGAGTTCCAAATCGTTCGATTGGGCGGGGATGTTACACTATGTGTTAAAACCAAATATACTAGAATGCTATTAAGATTATTAAGATTTTTTTTTATAACTAGTTATTTTCCTCAAGTAACTGGTTATTAAATTATGCAACTAGTTATTTTTGCTCTTAACTAGTTACGAGACTCATCAGAAAAATAGTGTAACCATTTATATTCTTAAGTAACTAGTTTTTTTTTACAATTTATTATTACTTTTCAGTTACAAGTTTTTTTCACGTAACTAGTTATTAAGTCGTGTACGAGAGACTGCGTGAAACTAATTATTAGTTATTTTTCTGTAACTAGTTACATTATGAGAGTTTCGTAACTAGTTACGAGACTCACTGAAAAAGTCAACATTGGTCAAGAAAAAAGTCAACGACCGGTCAATGATATTTTAACGCCAGTCGCCGGAAAAATCAACATCGGTCGCCTGAAAAGTCGTCGGCCACCGGTGACCAGAGGAAGTAGGGGAGAGAATAATTAAAAGTAAATATAAATTAAAATTAAATAGTAAAAGACCGAACTACCCTTTTAAAAATTTACCCTAAGAGCATCCTCATCAATGGTAATGGGGGACTTGCAAGTTGAGGTGGCATGTGAAGTGCAAATTGCATTGATGGTGGTAGAAAAGATTTTATGCAAATTTGCATATTATGGTATTGTGTTTGCAAATGAAAGTGGACCCTTATTTTACTTTTTCATTTCTTTCTATGTTTTCTTTTTATTTTTTGTTTGTCTTATTTGTTAAGAGTATTGTAATTATAATTTAAAATAATGTTGGTCCCACATTTGCAATTGCTTTTGAATTGCATGGATGGGAGTTGTATGAAAGTTGAAAGTTTGGTAATTGCAAAAATTGATAGGTGGCAATAGGGACCACATTTGCAATTGCAAATGAATACCATTGATGTGGATGCTCTAAGATTAGTCAAAAGAGTCAACCTAAATCTAAGACCATCGGCACTCATGCAATTCACTTGCAATTGCAAAAGTGGTCCCCACTGGCACCTCAATCATTTTTGCAATCTACTCACTTTTAATTTCATTCACTCTACACCAATGCTGGATTAGGAATGGTGACATAATTTAGATTATGTCTATTAGACATAACCCTTAAGGACCATAACACATCTAATGGTGGATGGTTTTTATTAATAAAATATTACAATCCCATGATTTTCTACCCCATATTAAATGTAATTATTACACAAAATATTGCATTTATTACACAAAATATTGCATTTACCATTTTCAGTTTATTACCTTTTAACCATTGAAAAGAAGAACCGCCCTCATTCTCTCGTTTCTATTTTTTCTTGCTTCCCTTTCTACACCAGTCGCCGTAACTACCGATTCCGACGCCTTCCTTGGTGGTTGCTGTCGGCGAAGTGAACTCAGGTAACCGCAACCGCTTCCTCAGTACTCACCGGTTGTGTCCGCCGTTGTTCCAGACACTATTCCGTTTTGCTTGTGAGTTGTAACCACCGTCGTTCAAGACCGGATTCGTCGGACCTAAAATCAGGTTTGTCTCGCAAATGCCCATAGTATGGATTTCTGGCTTTGCCTGTGCAATCAGACCTAGATTTTGTGGTCAATTTTGTTGGGGATTAGTTATGTGCACCAACATTCGTCTCTGTTGTAGGTGTTTCTGTTCTGATTTTGGGTTTGAACGAATACTCTTATTAGGGAAATACTATTAGTTGTTCTGATTTGGGTTTTCGTGGCTCTGGTTTTGGTGAATCACTTGGATTTCATTCACTTCTGTAGATTGAATCTGCTGAAAATATGTTTTTGTGGTCGATTTTGTTGGAGATTAGTTATGTGCACCAGCATTCATCTCTGTTATAGGTGTTTCTGTTCTGATTTGGGGTTTGAACGAATACTCTTATTAGGCTAATACTATTATTTGAATAATAATTTGAATACTCTTATTTTGAAAGAATACTCTTATAGGCTTGATGTTATGCAAATAATTTTAATCATTATGCTACTTGGGGAGCTTCAAGTGTCTTGGTTTATTTACTTTGCTGATAATAGTATCCTGTGTGTAGGATGACAAATTCTTGATTGAGAAACGTGGGAAACGGATAAAGATAATTGCTCCGAAAACCAAAAAGTCGAAGCATCCGGTTGAAAGGAATAAACCGGAGAATAGGGATGGTGCACTACACGGTCAATCCATCTCAACTTCCAACTCCGCGCTGAATTAAATTTTAAGCAGTATCTGGGTTATGGAACAATGGTGGATTTCAAAAACATTTTTTTGTTTAGGCAGCAACATTTCTACTTGGGCCTGATTGATTAGTAGTTTAGATTGTGATTGGATTTCGTGCTCCATCTGAATAGTATGTGTACTTGGATAATAGTATTGGGCTGGAGTTAGTTTTCTGTGATTGATTCGTACTTTTCTCTTTTGATATTTCTGGCCATCAGAAATACTATTATTCCAAAAATAGCATTATTTACATTCAATTAAGAATGCGAATGGTTTGTTGATCTTATCATGTAAGTATGGTATTTTGCGAATGGCCATCAGATATACTATTATTCTGAAATTACTATTTATATACATTAGCAGTAGCTAAACAAAAGTACTACGGATTATGTTTTGTTATCAAAGTGTAATAGATTGGTTCATTTTTGTAGTTAAGATTTCGCAAGTCCATGATATGGAAAAGTTTGTGTAATTGGATAATAGTATTTGACTGGAAAATATTGATCGGCAACTCTCAATATTATAGCGGAGTTAGTTTTCTGTAGAAAATGAAATACTAGTATAAGCTCGATAATAGTATTAGCTCGATACTGTGGCCTTGCAAAATTCGGAGATTGGCAGAAGATGGTGCAGTATTCTCATTCGTTGCTGAATTATTTTCTTTGATTTGATCAAATCCTCCGCTCATAGGATGCTGGTTGGCTTCGTCGATAACAACATGAGCCTCCTGGGAAAATGATATGAACTGAATAATGAAAAAAACATAAAGGGAAGAGAGAGGTTTTGTATTAGATTTGAATCAGAAGATATTAGGCATAATTTGGTAAGTGTTATAAAGGATTGATTGCATAGAATAAATATAATATCCTACCATAAATATTACCCTAAATAAATCAAATTTAATAAATGCAATTAATGGAATTAATTGCATAAAATAATCTGCATAAGATCACAACTATAATCCTACGGCTGCTATTGATTATGTAGATTTGACATATTTGAATTATGTCAGATCAACAATAATGATTAACAACCATAGGATGAGATTCAGGTATAACTCTTGGTCTGATTAATTATGGAAAGAATGAATTAATTGTATTGATTATATTTGATTTATTAGGGGCGACATTTATATTAGGATATTATACTTATTCTTTGCAATCAATCATTTATATCAGTTACCAAATTATTACTAATATTATTCTGATTCAAATCCGAGATAAAACCGATACTGTTATAAATAACCGATACTGTTATCTAGCTAATAATAGTATTTTACTATATGCATTTATTTAACCATTCTATGAATTATGCTGTTTCGGTATTGGTACAGTACTTATAGTTATCTATTTTTAGTGTGTTTTATATGTGTTTTACATAAAATACTATTATTTAACATTAATTTTCTAGATGTGTTCGAGGTAGATTTTCATTGGGAGGCGTTGGCGTTCAAAACTGTCAAGGATGCCGAATCATTTTACTGAGACTATGCTCATAGTCTCGGATTTGAGATCAAATAAGATCCAACCAACTTCATCCTTTTACCACGGCTCTGGTGTGTGATCCTGAGCAAATTCAATCCTGTTAACAAACAACAAAATCAACAAACGAATTAACATGAGGCAAGAGCATTTGTACATAAACTAACAACAGAATCAACAAACGAATTACATAACTCAGTATTAGTATTGCCAAAATACTATTATCTGCACATTTTTTGTGTTCAATGACAAGTATATGTTCAAATTCAGTCATATTCAATTCTATTAGCAGGAACAAATCACACACCAGAAACACAAATCAAAAAGGTTTTAGGGTTTAGGGTTTAGGGGTTTTAGGGTTTAGGGTTTAGGGTTTACTCCCCAGAATAAAACTACATATGCAATTTTCCTTTACTTTGAATGAATCAACTGCTAATATACTATAATTACCAGCAGCAATCATATGCACGAAACACAAGTCAGAACAAATAATAATATTAGCCTAATAACAGTATTCGTTCAAACCCCAAATTAGAGCAGAAACACCTATAAAAGAGATGAATGTTGGTGCACATAACTAATCCCCAACAAAATCAACCCCAAATGAGATACTAGTATTAACCTAATGAGATACTAGTATTAACCTAATAATAGTAAAGAAACCTAATTCCCACCACAATCGAAACCCCAAAAACGTCTGATTGCACATGCATAGCTAGAAAACCAAACCTGGTTATGGGTTCTTGTTGATTAACTCGAGTGACGGCGGCTGCACCAAACAACGGAAAAAGAATCGGAAATCGAAATGAGTAGTGATGCATCGGTAGTGGGAATGGCTCGATACTGCTTACCTTAAAGAAGAGATTCAGTCGGCGCTTCCGACGACGGCGGTTACTGGATGATTCGGCGATTGAGAGCAGAAAGAAATTGACTGAAGACGGAGAGAAGAATCGGGAAAGAAGTTTTCTTTTGTGGCAACGGTTAAAAATGGAAGTTAATTGGTAAAGGTAAGTATATATTATGCAATTATGGGTAATAAATTTAATTAATATGGGTCAATAAATAGTGGGATCTCATTATTATATTAATTTAATTCATCCACCATTAGATCTATTATATGGAGATCTAATGGTCCTTATGGATTATGTCGAATAGACATAATCCAACTTTTGTCACCACTCCTAATCCGGCACCAATGCAATTCAATTTGCAATTTCAATTGGTGGGACCACACTCTCTTTTCATTCAATTACTCATTTCTTCATTATTTTACTTACAGTTAATTATACATTTAATGAAACTAGTATGTTATTTCAGTGACTTTTGTGTTAGTATTAATAATTATAGTTTGTTGTTTATTTATATTTGAAGATGGCTGTGATATATTTAATATATATTTGGTTTGAGTATTATTTTTATTCATGTATGTATGAAATTTATTAAATCTAACTAACACATATATAATATATATCCAATATTTATTTAAGGTTTATATATAAACTCACAAACTAATCTTTTGTTTAGTTTAAAGTTAACAAATTATATAATCAAATTATTTACCTAGTTCAAATATATCTTATTATCATTTAATCATTAAATCCTAGATTAGAATATTATTATTCATACACATGGACCCACTTTGCAATTGCAAATAGAATTGCAAATGTTGCAAGCTTGCAACAAAAAGTGTATCTTCCACACTCATGCAATTCAATTTGCAATTGCCATGTCATTTTGCAATCCTAGTGTGGATGCAAATGGTCTAGATTTTGTTTGAATTATGTTTGAACATGACTGATAGTTGTGAGAAGCTTTGTCGTTTCTTGGTCTTACTTTAACGGTTTTCCACTTACATAATTTTTGAAAAAGTGTTTAAATCTTCAGTCAAAGTATACGAGGGATAATAATAGGTTAGGAGGCTTTAAAAAAAAACTTGCAGATTGAACTTCATGGTTCTCCATATGCTCATTTTGTGGATTATTTGTTGATGACGAAACATTGGCACCCGAAATCATTGTTCATATAACCTGAAAATTACAAACCACATACCTACGATATAAATCCAAAAAATGGCAACCCAACATAATCTAAATAATAACTCAAAATTACTAAATGAACTACATACCTGCAATCATCGATGATAATGAAGCCACCACCGTCGAAGATGAAGCCGATGCCGATTATGACAATGATTGTAGCCGATTATTACAATGCCTATAGCCAATGATGACTACCACCGATGACAACGACTACTAGTAATAGAATGTAAGTGGAATGTATTGAAAAAAGTAGATTACAAGAGGGCATATGTCCCTTATTTATATAAAATGATCCAAAATCAAATTACATTTTAATCCCTATATTCTCACAATTCTCACCCCCCTCAAGCTGGACAATGTGTGATAAAAGGGCCAAACTTGGACACAAGAGGAGCATAAATGGAATATCCTAGTGGCTTTGCCATGATGTCGGTAAGCAGTTGAGTCGTTGGTACTTGTATAACTCGAATAAAACTAGAAGTCACACAATCCCGAATGATGTGGCAATTAATTTCAATATGCTTGGTCTGAGCCACCGGGTTTTCTGCCATGCGAATCGCTGAAGTGCTGTCGCAATATAGAGAAATGGGAGAGGTAAAATCAAACAAAAGGTCATGATAAAGATACTTTAACCACTTGAGCTCACAAGTAGTAGCGGCAAGGGCCCTATATTCGGCTTCGGCCAAAGACCGATAGATTGTACTCTACTTCTTGGATTTCCAAGATATAAGGGAATCACCAAGATACACACAAAAACTTATAGTGGAACGACGTGAATCTGGACGACCCGCCCAATCGCTATCAGAAAAGACATGAATTTGCAAAGTCGAAGTGGTCGGAAAAATAACCCAAATCCGAGATCTTTCTTTATATAACGAACAAGATGCATGCAGCTTGAAGATGTAGATCCGTTGGTTTGCTTACAAATTGACTTAGGTAGTTGACGATGAAAGAAATATCGGGTCGAGTGGTACACAAATAGACCAAACGACCAATAAGACGTCGATAAGTAGTGGGATCCAAGAGTGGAGTCCCCGATGTAATAGATAACCGATTAGAAGCATAGGTGGGGCATGAAATGAGCTTAAAAGCTAACAAGCCCGAATCAGAAATAATTTCTAGGGCATACTTTCATTTACATAGATTGATACATTTTGAAGAAAGAGCAACCTCAAGTCCTAGAAAAAAATTTAGCTCACCAATATCTTTGATTGTGAAACGATTAGGAAGTAGACTTTTGAGGGTATGCATTCCTTCAATATCATTTCTTGTCATGATTATGTCATCAACATAGTCTAAGACGACAACAAAAAACATTTTCATCACCTTTGGTGAACAAAGAGTAGTCGGCCTTGGATTGAACTAATCCATGAGATTGAAGGAATTCAATAAGTTTAAAATTTCATTGACGACTAGCTTGTTTTAAACCATATAATGACTTGTTCAACTTACAAACAAGGTTAGGAGATGGTAATTTCAAACCAAGAGGAGGCTTCATATAAACTTCTTCATATAAATCTCAATGAAGAGAAGCTGGTGTTGACATCGAGTTTATGTAAGAACCACCCTTTGATTGAAGCTAACGCAAGTAATTAAAGCACGAACTGCTGTTAGTTTGGCTACAGGTGCAAAGGTATCCACATAATCAATTCCCACGGTTTGGGTGTATCCCTTTGAAACAAGACGAGCCTTATACCTTTCGATAGACTCGTCCGCTTTATGTTTAATCTTAAACACCCATTTACAACCAATCGGTATTTTATTGGGTGGAAGAGGAACAAAAGTCCAATTATTATTGCGTGTAAAGAATTAAGTTTCAGAATTCATGGCCTCGATCCACTTTGGATTAGCAACGATAATGAACCAGTTCACTTCACGGCTAAAATAGCCTTTTGGTAATAGATTGATAATCGAGAGAGAGAAATAGATTGAGTGATTGGATATTGTACATTTGATTCAACCATATTACAAGAGTAATCGCGCAAATAATGGGGGCGCTTTTTCTGTCTTCAATTCATGTGTTCATGCGGCCGACCTAAGTTAGTCTCTGAAGCAGGAGAAATAGACTTTGTAAAAGATGACATAATGTCATTGGGCTTTTCCAAGACATGAGGCCCAATCCTTTTATTCATATTAGAAAAACATGTTTCCTCAGTAATGAAAGCATCTGCTTTCTGTGAAACGTTTGGATAATCAAACAAACTCTGCAAATGATCATAATCATTGGAGTCGATTTCAAACTTTTCGGACAGGAAAAAGGAAATATAGACTCGTGGAAAATAACATCAAGAGATACTAATATCTTATTACTAGACAAGTTATAAAGGCAATACCCTTTTGTATTAGCAGGAAAACCCAAAAAAAACACATGATTTAGCTCGTGGTTCGAGCTTGAGACAACCATGGAAAATGGTAGATACGTATGGAAGACACCCAAAAACCTTTAAATGATCACAAGTCACAAACTTGTTATAAAAATTGATAGGGTGCCTTATTATCTAAAACCAGAGTTGGTAAACGATTAATGATGTGTATAGAATGTTGAACACCATATCCCCAAAAGTTAGAAGGTAAAGATGATAGAAACTGAATGTCACGAGTGACTGCGAGAATATGTTGGCGCTTGAGTTCCACTAGACCATTTTGTTGAGCCGTATAAACAAAAAAAATTTTGTTGTGTTATGCCTTTTGAAGAGTAGAACTGAGGCATTGAAAATTCTAACCCATTATCTGACCTTAAAATCTAAACTTTAGTATTATATTGCACTTCAGCCATTGTACAGAAATCAACAACTAAGGACCTAGTCTCAGACTTAGAAATCATCAAGTACGCACCCGTGTAAAACGAGAGAGATCGTCTATAATGGTAAGAAAGTATCAATGTCCACCTAAGGTTGATATATCGAGTAGGATCCCCAAATATCAACGTGAACAAGAGAAAAGACTGTAGACGCTTATGAACTACTAGAAGGAACTGAAGTTTCTTTTATTTTGCCAAAGAACACACTTTACAGTGAAAGTTAGAAGCTTTTCTTAGGCCTAAAAGAATCACCAAATGTATGCAAGTAGCTATGTCCTAACATGTGGTGCCAGAGATCGAAGAACACATGTGTTGAACCATCTAAGCTTGATGTAAGAGCACGTGAGTCAGACGGTGTTGAACGCTGATCAAGAAGGTAGAGACCTCTGTCTACTCTAGTTGTACCAATCGTCAGCGAAGTGAGTTGGTCCTGAATTACACAAGACTCGGATGAAAATACAACCTTAAATTTAAGCTGGAAAGCAACTTTCTCGCAGATAATAAGTTGAACGAAAAAGACGGAATGACAAGAATATCATGGATAATCAACTTGTCAGTTAACCTTGTTGAACCAACATGAGATACAAACTCTACTTCCATCAGGAAGTGTAACACTCATATTGATAACTAGGCTAAACCAAAATAACAAGGATGCTGAACAAACCACATGGTACGATGCTCCTGAATCTACAACCCAAACTTGACTAGATTGAGATAAGTGAGAAAAGGTTGAGAAAACAATACATTGGCTTGTAGAAGGAGTATCATCTAACTGATTATTTCCCTGTAGAACCTTCAGCATGATTCTTGGTCACACAACTAACCATACCACCATGCGCTTGTCCCAGAACTGTGTCCTTGGAAGAGAGAATAAAGAGTTTGATACTGCTGTTGTGAAATGGTAACACTTCTAGAATCCTTTTCTTGGCCAACACCCGCAATATCATCTACTTGGACCACTTGAACCGCATTGACAGCCACGAATATCCCTTTGTTGTGATATCCGGGAGGATATCCGATCTTGCGGTCACACTTGTCCACGGTATGACCAATCAACCCCCAGTGAGTGCACATCGGCCATTTTGTGCCCCTCTTGAAACCCTGATGTCCTGAAGAATTCCCAGTAGCAAGAATGTGCGAACACCCTCCAACGCTATTCCCAAAACCCTCGGAACGTTTGTAACGCCTCCACTAAGCTCTTGCTCCTACTGAGCTACCATCGCAAATACATTATTTATCGTCGGGAGAGGATCTTACGCAAAATTTGAGACCTAACTGACCTAAAACTCGGATTCAACCCTCAAAGGAAGCGAATAATTGTTCCGCCTGAAAAATGGTCTCGAACTCGAACCAAGGCATGACACGAGCATTTGGGAGTATAAGAGCAAAACGAAACCATTTGATACATGGCATATTCATCCCAATAAACCTTGAATTTCATATAGTAGGATGAAACAGACAAGGATCCTTGGAGAAACGAAGAGATTTGATCATGGAGATCGTTGATGCGAACGAGACTGGAGCATCTTCAAGATCAAGCCATACATCTCTGGCGGAATCAAGCCAAAGCACACTCTGTGCTATATCCGATGACACCACACGATTTAACCAGCTAAGAACCGTCTCGTTAGCACGCCACCACACAAGGAAAAAAGGATATGTCGCCTCAAGAGGAATCTCAAATCCATCTATAAAACCCACTTTATTCTTCATCATCAAAGCCATACACATTGAACGCGCCTAGAAGAAGTAATCAGCGGCACCGATTAAGATCGAGGAAACCAATAAAGTGCTTGGATTGTCCCAAGAGTAGATGTAGTACGAATGATCAACGTCAACAAGAGATATTACCGAAGACTGATTAGACTGGTTTTCTCTTCCCATTGTGAAACAAGAACACAAATCAATGGATCTGGAGAGACGAAAGAGAAAACACGAAGCAGGAGCCGCTTCGTAAGAGACGATAGAAAAGACTTTCTTTTGTTATCTGATACCATAATAGAATGTGGGTGAAATGTATTATCAAAAAGTATATTACAAGATGGCATATGTCCCGTTTTTATATAAAATAACCCAAAACCAAATTACATTTTGATCCTAATATTCTCATAATTCTCACAACTACGTACCAATTAAAAGATTCCAAATAACGTTGAAGAAAATAATATGTCGATTGATGAAATTGACGTTGGCATCACAAAAAACTCGGACTATTTTATTAATATCAAGCACCAACAATGAGAGTTTTGATTGTAGGATTCTCAAATCTTTAGGTGTTCATAAACTATACAACGCAAAAAGTAATTAAAAATAATTATTATTCTAATATGCATCTAATTTTAACCATTATAATTAGTTCTTCGTTAAAAATTGAAGAGTGCATATTGATATCCTCATATGAAGACAAAAAGTTGTGTTCTCATCCATACTTTTAAAGTGGTAAACAGCGAAAGCAAAAATATCATGAATGTCATCAAGTGAAAAAATAGCTGAGTGGTTAAAAAATAAAAAATAAATAGCATATTGTTTCATTTGCGGGTATGAAATGGCCGGAGATATGAGTCCAACCTTTTGGAGGGGTGGAAGTGTTCCAACCTTTTTCAACCATTAGATCATCCTTTGACCTTTTGATCAATCCAATGGTTTAGATTGCGAGGGGTATGTAGGACATTTCATATACAATTTAATTTTTATATTTAAATTAAGGGATAATAGGCCGGGAGGCCCCTGTACTATTGAAAGATAACAAACGGGCCCTCCTATTATTAATTGCACCAAACATGCCCCTCTACTTAGAACGTATAACAAACAAGCCATTCCATTACAAATATGACAAACAACGTTACTGAATTGTTGACACAGTTGACACATCACTAACCCGTAGGTTGTTAGAGTTTACACGTAAGACGATTGGAATGTCAGCAACCCTAAACGACGTCATTTTTTACTATTTGGATTATCAATTTCTAATAACCCCGAGTCAAAATGGAGTCTTTAAGGTTGCTGATATTCCAATCGGCTGACGTGTAAACTCTAACAATGTATGGGTCAGTGACGTGTCAACTGCGTCAGCAATTCGGTAACGCCGTTTGTCACATTTGTAACGGAAGGGCTTGTTTGTTATATGTTCTAAGTAGAGGGGTCTGTTTGGTGCAATTAATAGTAGGAGGGCCTGTTTGTTATCTTTCAATAGTACAGGGGCATCCCGGCCTATTATCCCTTAAATTAAATACTTCATATTTTACGGTGACCGACCGGCAAATCTCCGGCGTCCGGCCGCCATCTCGGCAACCGACCACCATCTCCGACAAGACTCCTTCGAATTTTTCGGTGACCAACCAAACTTCGACAACTTTCACGCTGACCAGCCAAACTCCGACGACTTTTCCGGCGAAGACATGTTAACTAGTTGACATTTTTTTTTTGATAACTAGTTAACAATGTTTTTAACTGATAACTAGTTAACGATTTTTTCACTAATAACTAGTTAACATGTTTTTTTTCCTCATAACTAGTTATCTGAACTAGTTCATAGGTTATTTAGTTGATAACTAGTTAACGAATATTCATGATCATTTTAACAAGATTTTTCTAGCAAGTTATCTAACTAGTTATGTTGTTCTTACTTAGTAAACTAGTTAACATCACAATTACTAATAACTAGTTAATATAGTTGTTTTCTCATAACTAGTTATCTAAACTAGGTAAGAGGTTTGGTGATAACTAGCTAACAAATTTTCATGACCAATTTTAACAATCTTTTTTTATTAACAAGTTATCTAACTAGTTATGTTGTTCTTACTTAGTAAACTAGTTAACATCACAATTACTAATAACTAGTTAATATAGTTGTTTTCCTCATAACTAGTTATCTAAACTAGGTAAGAGGTTTGGTGATAACTATTTAATAAATTTTCATGACCAATTTTAACAATCATTTTTGTTAACAAGTTATCTAACTAGTTATGTTGTTCTTACTTAGTTAACTAGTTAACATCATGATTAAGATAACTAATTAATAATTTCTTAAGATGATAACTAATTATCAAAATTAGTTAACTAGTTAACTTATCGAGTTAACTAATTAACATTGTGATCAGATAACTAGTTAACATCATGATTAAGATAACTAACATTAACATTTTTTAAAGATGATAACTAGTTATCAAAATTAGTTAACTGGTTTTAAAAATTAGTTAACTTATCGAATTAACTAGTTAACATCCTAATCAGATAACTAGTTAACAAATTTTCTAGTCGATGACTTATGAACTAGTTATACGATCTAGTTAACACGTTATTCGATGAACATATTATATAGTTATAGAGTTATTTTAACAATTTTTACAATCAAATTTTTAAGAAAAGGTAAGATTACTAACACACTCAAGGTCGTATTCCTCGAGACTCTCTCAAAAGCTAATACTCACACAATTGGTAGACGGTCTAAACATTTAGATAGAGTTTTGGTTTGATCAAGTCATTCAAGCAAGTAGGAAAATAACTAAACAAGGAAGATTGAAGTTAAAACAACAGAAGAGCAGGTTAACTTAATGGGGGATTTCTTCATGCTCAAGAGAAATGAAAGTCAAGTCAAGTCGAAAGGATCAATGTGTATTCGATTGGCCATGCATAACACTTAGGTAGAATCAATAAGCTCTTGCAAGATTGATTCGCTACTCTTAAACCGCATAATCTACACTCTCACAATAGAACCAAAGGAATAGAGTGTCTTAATCAAGTTCAATGGAATGCTCAAACACCTAATCTCCTAATTAACATCTCCTAACACAAGACAATGATGCAAAATACTTTCATATCAATCATAGAACACTAGAATAACAATCACAAGGTCTTTCAACCTCTAATTGAGCAAAAACTCTAATGCACACCAAGTGTTTGTGAAAATACCACCAAAGAAAACCAAGTGGAAAATAGTTGTAAAAGAGTGATTCAATCTCTCAAATCATCAATCACAATCCTTAAACATTAAATCAACATCATCCAATCACTTTCATACATTGAATGAGTAAAATGTACCATAGAAGACCAATCAAAGCTCAACATGGCATACAAGCACAAAGGTTTAAGAACCAATCTCTTACAACATTGACTATGGAGGACTCAACTCATGCAATCACTCATCTATCCTAGCATGAATCATCACCCACTAACTTAAACACTAAAGCTTAGCCTATCAAATCATGGGAAGATCTGAGATGGACAGGAAGACATCACCATAACACCCATGGAGGAAATCTTTGCTCTTACACTTCAAGATGCCAATCCAAGGTGAGAAGCTTCAATTCTTAGCTCCAATTGCTCCAATTTGGGTATTCAAATCAAATCCTAGGGTTCCAGAGGTGTGAGGGACGAAGTGGGGTGTTCTTGGGTCATGGTATGTGTTTTGGGTTCAAGAGAGATGAAAGAATGCCCAAAATCCGTGGAAAACGTGAGTATTTATAGTGCAGGGGCTAGTGCACGGCGTGCACCCCTGCACTCTGCAGAAAACTCGATCTTGCAATGGCCATATCTCCCTCTCTGAACTCCGATTAAGCTACCGTTTGATCCTATGGATTCCTTTTCACCTTACTATCACATCATGGTCAGAAAAATACACAAAAGCAACTATAAAGCACATCAAATGGGGACACAAGTAACCCTCATGCAACAATAATGCAAACTGTGCAAAAGGACTCGAAAAGCACACAAACCAAGAACATAGAGGGATCAAACATGAGGCAAACAATAGGTAGGCCGTAGGCTAAAAATGTATGAAATAAGGTCAAATCAATAGGGTTGTCGACCTTGACAGATGATAACGGATCTGGGATGCTGGAGGGAAAGGAAGAAGTCGCGAGGGGTGTGGGTCTCGTCGACCTTGGAGGTTGTGAGTTTATAGACACCGGAGATCAGGAATCCCTTCTCGGCGATGTTGAGGGCGAGGTTCTGGCCAATCACTGCTAGGCTGTGCGAGGCTAATTCAGGAGAGGGTGGCTGCCTCCATTTTTGTTAGAGATGAAATTGGGCGGCTGAAGGAGATTAATTAGCGCAAAGGCGGATGTTTGGCTGAAGGCAGATTAGGGTTTAATATTTTTTTGAAATTCTGATTCTAACCCTCCGATTTTTAGTTTGAACCAAATCAATAAAAAATGGGTGGATGCAAATCTCTTTTCCTATGTAATCTAGTATTTTTCTTATTTTTCTATAAACAAGTTCATATATTTGTTTGTATTGGATTTGTGTTTTCATTTTTAAATCACCCATTTCAATTGATAGTTTCTAAATATATTTTTTTTATGGATAATAGGGTTTCATTGCATCAAAATATCATGAAGTTTGTACAAAATCAAGAACTAAGAGTAGAAGCTCAATTATTTTTTATCTCAGGTCATCATCCCCTTATAAAAGGCATCTAATCCCCCTCGATATGAAAATAAACGAGACAAAAACCAACTATAAAACTCTCAAAATAACTCTATCGTCAACTAAAACTCTTAAACTATATGTTGTATATCTTTTTCCTTCTAAAATGCAGAAATTTTTTCCGAGACCCCTGCAAGCTACCTTGAACACCTTTTTCCTCCAAACTGAACAACAATGCTGCATTGAAGAAGCCTCTTTTATCATCCCTTAACTTCATTCTACTTTAGCTCCAAATACTAAAATAACTTCCTTCTAAGATAAGAAGCTCTACGTATAGGCTCCCCTTACTTAGAATAGAACCTTTATCCATCCTCTCTATCAACTAAACCAAGCCACTTTCCAACCAAAACAAGAGAGCAAGCCTGACTACCAAAACATGAGCATACTAATATGTTTTTAGGGATGGCAAATTCACACCAAACAGTTTATAGGCCTCATTTAAAGACATGTAAAGCTGAATGGCTGGAAATTAAAACCATGCACATTTCACACTCATATCTTCATCTTCTTCTAGTTGTTGACCTAGTTATCAACCCCTTAGGAGATAGTAGCTTAACCTGACTCAGAAACTCAACAAAGTTAGCTTTCTGGGGTGCTGCACTCCACTCTCACCAATCACTCTGGTTGAAATCTCAGGCTTGTTAACGTGTTCAACAGCAGAGCATTTGACAACATGAGACTCGACACTTACTTGTTCATCAACGGAGCTTTCTACAGCATGAGGCTGAACATTTGTTTGCATTTCTGGCATTTCAATGTAACAATCTTCCACTGTTGTTTCATCATAAATTGTCTCAACATATACTGTCTCATCATCACCAACCAACATTCCATCATTTTCAACTCATACCGATTTAGGGCTCAGGCCACTGATGGTGATACGAGCCTCAGGGAGATTGCCTGAAGAACTGGGGCCTGCTCCATCTTTGTTCGGCTGGGAACTCTTTTCCTTGGCAACCCACCTCTTCCCCCAGCTGTCTCCTTGTATAATCGGATTTTGGGGGTCTCAATGACAATCTCAACAACTTCCTCCTCACCTATATCCACGACAATTGAACCTGGAATTTCTTCATTTACCGCTTTGACAATACAAACCTTGATATCCAAACCGTCCCTCACAAACTTATTAAGTGGCCTCCCAATATGACTTGATAACCAACTCATCCCTTTAGGAATTATTAGAATCGCATGAACCTTTTTCATAATCACCCAGAACGGGAGCTCCTGTGGAGTAAAATCGATTGGTGTAATGCCCTTAGACCATCCACGAAGGACCATTGCCGAGTGATGAATGTGTCATGGCCTAGCCAGCACCCAATTGCACAAAGCCTTAGAGTTGAATTCAAACAAGAAGAAACCATCAAATAAGACTAAGAAAATCACATCTCCCTCATAACCCCAAACCTATTAATCATACTTCATATTACTCGAATCGGGGGAAAAACCCAAGAATTGGGCAACGACAACCGAGCTTAAACGCTTCCTTCCTTGCTCCAGAACAGCCTGCGACATCTTCAACACTCCCTCAACTACCGAATCCTTCGCGTTTTTTATGAATCAGAGCTCAGACTTCTCCCCAGCCACTATCGACGGCCAAGAACCTTATTGTTTCGTCGCTCCAGGCATATTGGGTTTGTAACTCCATTGTCATTAATCTTAAAAAAATAACTTAAATACCACTAGTCTATTATAGTTGTAACTATTTGATAATTTTTTCGACTCTCAGTCCAAAAACTTTGTTAAAAAGACATATCATCATTCGAACTAGGGTTGACCAATTCGGGTAGGTTTTTAAACCAACCAAATTGAAATCAAAATTGGTGACCGAATGACTGAATTTCAATGGTTCGGTTTTGGGCATGGTTATTGGTTTTGGGCCGATTTTGGTCATTAGCCAAATCAGTCAATTTTAGTCATTGACCGAATTGGCCGATTTGGCATTGGAAACTCTATGCTTATCACTCCATTGTCGTGAACACTCTCAGGTCGCCCACTCAAACCTTTCCAATCTTCCATCAAATTCCTCTACAATACTAAGGCCGTCACCACCAACGATTTGTCGGCCCTTGATTTGCTCTGTGTTCATCATAGTCCCACAAAACCCATCTCCCTTTCCTCAATCCCCAACATACCCAGATCAGTAATCCTCTCTCTGTTCATAACAATCAATCTTCTGACACGACCTCTGCCTCCCAACAGTTCGGAGGATTGCTCTCATCCTCCCTTTGATTTCGGCGATATTTGGGCTCGGGTTGGGCGACGAAATTGTTGGCATGTTGGCGATGGATCCCGAGGCGTCGACGGCTAGGAATGACAACAGGAGCTCCTGATCCACGAGCTCTAGATCCCAATTTTCTATTCCAGATCTCGTTCTTCTCTTTTATTCTTCTTTTTTCTCCTTCCTCCTCCTCTATCCTTTTTCTTCTTCCTTAAGGACGGAATGAAGTTGGTCAACCAATCGGTTTTTTGCTTGACCGTGATCGATATGAATTCGGCACAGTGAAACCGAATTCAAATCAGTAAAGATCACTATCCCAAGATTCCAGCCAACTTCAAATTGGGGGCCGACCAAATTTGGTTTGGTTTGACTGAAACCGACCGATTTCCAACCCTAATTCCAACTCGTCAATTTTGTCCACATCACTTGTCCCTATGTCATGTCATCTAATTCATTTTATAAATCGACCCTACCCAACCAATCTATCCTAACCTAACCCACAACAAAATCAACCAATCAAAACTATGTAACCCAATGCTAATCTCTTTTCCAAACTCCACTCCTCCATCTCCAACCGAATTGTACTCCTCCATCTCCGAACTCCTTCATTTAAAAATAACCAAAATATATTAAAGATATTTAGGTTAATGAAACTATAAATTCAATAGGTTGAATAATAAAATAGATAAGCCAAAAATAAATTTGTAGCCAAACCTTTTCCGAACATGACATAATGCATACTGATTATTTTCCATCCTACTAATCCCTGCCCTGAAACCTCCAAAATATCCTTCTCCTCATCTCCGATGACGCTCTCGAAGCCCGCTTTCTTCGCCCTCTACATAAACCTAAACAATCCCCTCTACCACCATCGTACTCCCCTCATCCTACCTTCGTCAACCGTCGCCATTTGATTCCTCTCCTTCTCCAGCCTAAAGGAAGCCGAGGCAGAACACCGCCTCCGCATGAACCTCCGCTCTCCTCCGCCCACCACGCCCAAGAGCAGCAATAACAACATGTGCCCAAACCTAAACAAAACCCCAATGAATTCAAACTTCTTGAACCCATCCCCGCCCTCTCCAACAACCGCCTAAACCTCCAAAATCGCATCCTAAACCTAATTAGAGAGAATGGCTTCCCCGAGGCTGCGCTTTTCACCCGTCACTCCGTCTAATCCAACTGCCGCCCCACCATCTACACCGTCAACGCAGTCCTCAACGCCCAATTTCACCAGTCCAAGTACACAGATTTTCTCTCTCTTCATGTTTCATCATTCAAGCATGTACTGGAGATCTATAAGCAACTGATGAATGGGCAAAGAAATTAGGTTGAAGGGCAAGGAGATGGAGGGGAGATTGGTGGTGGTGTTGCGACGGAAGTTGACAGAGACTCCAGATGGATGTCCCAGGGAACAAGAAAGGTCAACAGAGGAAGAAGAAAGGTTAAGTGAATAATTTTTTATTTTAAAAATAATTATGTGACAAAAGGTTGGACACATCAGCTAACATATCACTCCTGGGGTTAAATTTTCCTTAACTTGGATGGAAAAGTTAACGGAAAATAAAACATTGCCATGTTTGGGATTACAAATAGCTTTAGATATGTTTGACATTCTCGGAAAGTTTTGGCTACAAATTTGTTTTTGGCCAAATAGATATTAAAAGTTCAGCTAAACCAGGCCTAGTTGCCTGGCTTAATATCCATTTTGGTCATTAACGTATAGGGTTTGTAAATGGTCATTAGCCTTTAATTTGTAACCTACTTGTCATTAACATATAGAGTTTGTACATTTTGGTAAATCCGTCAAGTCTTCATCCAAATTTTTTGTTAAGTACTGATATCAGCATGCCAATTCAACCTTTTATTCCACCTCACCCCTAGCCACATCACCTAATCCACCCTGACTCAACCGAAAATGTACAAACTCTTTAGGTTAATGATAATTAGGTTACAAATTAAAGGTTAATGACCATTCTGTTACAAACCCTATATGTTAAGGCATAGTTACCTGTTTTACTTTTCAGTTTTCACAGTCCCAAATGCACCACTCAGTAGGTTACCTAGAGTACCGTTGGAAAACTAAATTATATCTCTTTATTTTCTGTTTATCTGTGCGATAAATAAAAGAAGTACACAGAAAAGCTAGGAAACATAAATCAATAAGAAAAAGCACAGAAAAGTTAACCCATCTCTAAAAGATTTGAACTGCAGAGAGAGAGAGACTCTTTCTATCACTCCAAAACATACAAACACCTGTTCTATCTACAGAATACATACTCACTTGTGGAAGAACAAAAAAAATGAGTAAAGAAGAAGACTTTAAGCTTCTCAAGATCCAGGTATTGTTTCCTTTATTCATTTCTTACATTTTATCCACAACAAAGTTTCTGTTTCAACGCCTTTTGCTTTTATTTCCCCTTTTTTATTCTGTTTCGTTGCTTACTTAATTTGTCGACTTTCTACTTTGTCAAACAGACTTGCGTGCTGAGAGTGAGCATACATTGCGATGGATGTAAGCAGAAAGTCAAGAAACTACTTCAAAGGATTGAAGGTTTGTTTTTACAACCCCCATTTTCCAATCAGCTTTTATCTTCATCTGCTATTCATTTTTATGGGTTTATTTCATTGTTTTACCTTCATGACCTCCCAGTACTGCAGCAGCTGCCTGTTTCTATTTTCTTCTACTGTCCTGTTGTTTGTTTGCTAAGCAAATTTTGTAAGTGGGGAATATTAAAGGACAGATCTTGGTGAATTTCACCTACCTACCAAAACCCTTTTGGGAGTTGAAATGAGGTTACTAATCAGAAGAAGTTGTGTGTTTCCTAGGGGTATTCCAAGTAAGCATAGAGAGAGAGCAGCAGAGGGTGACAGTGTCAGGGTGTGTGGATGAAGCAACTTTGATCAAGAAGCTTGGCAGAGCTGGGAAACATGCTGAGATTTGGTCCCACAACTCCAATCAGAAGCAGAAGAACACCAACACTAACAACTCCAAATGCATTAAAGATGACAAGAGCAACAACTTCAACACCAACAATAGCAGCACAAGTCAAAATGAAGGGAACCAGATGAAGAATGGTGGTCTTAAGTCAGCTATGAAGAAGCCTCAAAAGTTGTCATCACCAGAAACCGAGGTTGTCTACAACAACAACAATGTGCGTGATGGATGTGCTGATGATGAAGATGAGGTTGGATTGCTGAGAGCTAACCAAGTTGGGCTAATGAGGCAACAACAGGAACTTGAAGCTAAGAGGAATAGCTGCATTGCAGCACTTACTGCTGCAAACAAGAATGTTGTTGGTAAGGCCGAGGATGGTAAAGGTAAGAAAAGAAACCCCTCTAGTAGTAGTAACGACATTGGAAACATGATGAGACTTGCTGGTTTCCCTACTGGAGATTCTGCTGCTGTTGGTTTGAGAGGGCATGGGAATACTGGTTCAAGGGGAGCAAGTGGTTTTCAATTTGAGCCGAACAATGGATATGTAACAGGAGGTGGTGGTGGTGGTCAATTATATCCAAATGGGAATATGATGATGATGATGAACAACATGAACATGAACAATCCAGCAGTGCAGCAGCAGCAACCACCTCAGCTGATGATGTATCATCAACAGTCTTCTGCTGCTCAGCATGACCCTAGCAACACCACCGGCTACTATTACTACAATCACTACAACAATTACCCATGTTATACTACAACTAGTACTACTACTGAACCACAAGGAGATTGTTGTTACTATGCTGGAGATTGTTCTGCAACATCTACACACAGTGATGACAACACAGCAACCAGCTGGTCAGTTATGTGACATAACAGTCTCTTCTGCGCCAATGTAGTGGACTAGTGGTACCAGTATTAGTTGATGTAGTAGGCCAGAAAGAAGGTATTGTGTATGTAGATTGACTTCATACTATCTATCTGTAGTAGGTAGGCACTTTTGTTTGGTGGTGGATGGCTTTTTATATTTTGGACAGGGATTTGCCCAGCCCCCCAAGAGAACATCTTTATTCGATGTACTACTACTAGTATGTAACTAATGCTTTGTTGAAAGATTGATGTTTAGGTATCAAGTCTCATCCCTCCACAATTCATCAATCATTTTGACCAGCAATTTTCCAGAGGAGTTGGTGTAATTGGAACGTGGGTGTGTGACGTGTGTCCATTGTTCATCGGTGTCTATCTTCATTTCATTTATTTGAAAATTTCAATTTGGAGGGGACTTTAGTCTTTAGCTAAAACAATGATACTTCCTAAAATTATAGGTCGGGTTATAAACTAATTTTATAATTTTGATTCGTTACAAAGTGGTTTTATTACTATTAAACGTAATACAAAGTAGTTATGTTGACGTGAGCTTTTACTTTTTTTAGCTATTCTTCCACGTCACTGTTGACTTGTCATAAAAAAAATATAATTCAAAATTCAACAAACTAATAAAAAGGTTTTTGCTGATTATGCTTCAGCTTCGGGACAACTTATTAACTTCGAGAAGTCTGGCGTTTACTTTACGAGAGACACTGATAGCTTGCTCAAGCAAGGGATTTCGATTGTCTTAGGTATCTCGACCCCAATGGTTTCGGGTAGATACCTTGGCCTCCCCTCCCTTATTGGACGAAACAAGTTTGTGGTGTTTGCCTATTTGAAAGAGAGGTCATGGAAAAAGACTCGGACGTGGAGGAATTGCTTTATTTCACCAGGTGGAAGAGAAGTGCTTATTAAAGTTGTTGCCCAAGCGATACCCTCTATTATATGAATGTCTTCCTCCTTACGAATAAGGTGATTGAGGAATTAGAGAGGATGATGAACAATTATTGGTGGGGTACGAAGCAGGAAGGACGAAGTGGTGTGGCGTTGATGAAAAGGGGGAGGTTATGTTGTCGGAAGGAGTTTGGTGGCATGAGTTTTCGTGATCTTCGAGACTTTAATCTCGCTATGCTGGGAAAACAAGGGTGGAGACTCCTCTCGCACCCGACACTCTTGTCGCTTAGATCTATAAAGCTAAATCTTATACAGAGAGCGATTTCTTGTCAGCAAGGTTTCACAAAAATAACCCTAGCCAAATCTAGCAGAGTGTGTGTGCCTCTTAGGAGATAGTGAGACGAGGTTATAGGTGGAGGATCAGAGACAGTAGATCGATTGGCCTGTGGGATGAGGCGTGGCTGGAGACGATGAAAATCATTTCGTAGTCTCGGTGCCTAGTATGCAACTTTTTGATTTGACGATGTCTGATCTGACTATCCCAGGCCTTCAAGTCTAGGATAATAAAAAACTTAACTATGTTTTTTGTGATAGGGATGCTCGTATCATCCGGAAAATGGCACCACCTATTGCTGGCGAGATGGATGAGCGAATCTGACATTTAAGCCCTCGAGGAGATTATACAGTTAAGTCAGTGTATCGTCTGTTTATGGAAAAAATTAACTCCAGGGAACTGGACAGAGTACCGGGCAATTGGATGAGAATTTGGCAGCTGGAGCTCCCACTGATAATTAAGATACTGTTGTGGAGAAGCTGTCGAGGAGTTCTACCGACGAGAAATGCACTGCTTAGGCGTGGGATTCTAGTTCAAGATACTTGCGGACTCTGTGGCAGCGATGAAGAGACCCCTCTCCACCTCTTTCGAGATTGCTGGGTGGCAAGGGATGTTTGGGAAGACGTGCCCGAAGGAGATCAAATCAAAAGACCGAGTTCATGTATCATTTTTGCCGATTGGTTTCTTAGTTTGTGCGAAAGTAGTGGAGGAAACTTGACACAAAAGGCAGGAATGATTATGTGTCATATCTGGCATGAGAGGAATACTAGGGTGTGGAAACAACTTCTAGACCTACCTTCATTATTGTCAGACAAGGGTTGGAGGAGTTAGATAAGTGGAGGAAGGCTAACTCAACAAACAAAGCTGCGGTGGGAGTTGGAGAGAGAAGGTGCCCGCTTTGGCACCCACCGCCAAGGGGTTACGTCAAATGCAACACAGACGCAACGATTTTTGAGCGACATAATTTTTATAGGATTAGAGCTGTGGTTCGAAACTCAGAAGGTGAGTTCCTGAGTTTTCTGATGCAGACGGTGCAAGGGTGTTTTTATGTGAAGGAGGGAGAAGCAGCAGCCCTAAGGGAGGCGATGAAGTGGATGCAACAGAATGGACAACAACACGTCATTTTTGAAAACAACTCTAAAACCTTATACACAAGTCTCAACCATGGCCATAGAGGTACAATTAAATTTGGTAGGACTGTGAGTTGTTGTCTAGATCTTTTGAATTCTTTTCCACGTCGGGAAATTAAATTTGTACGGCATGAGAGGAATAGGGTGGCTCACGAGCTCGCCCGCCACTCTATTTCTCAAGGTTCGATTCAGATCGGTGTAAACCCCCCACCTTGGATTGTGTTGATTCTGTAAACGTGCTTTGTGTATACCTTGATCATGATTAATGAATGCCGATGACGGCTCCTTTAAAAACAGATTCAAATCAAAACCTAAACCCATTTAACTCATAAATTTTGGTTCAAAACTAAATCTAGTGAGTTGGATTGATCATTGATTTAAGTAGAGTTTATTTCGTTTAAGCTAAATGTTAAATTATATTTTGATAATGTGTCAACGATGATGTGACAAAATGGCTGAAAAGTAGGGCTGTGCAGTGGTGCGGTTTGACCTGCACCACACCGCAACACAAGAAAAATCACACCACTTAACTAATTTTGACCCCACCGCTAAGTTATTGTTGTCGTCAGACCGCACCGCATCGTTTTGCGGTTTGGTGCGGTTTAACCCGCAAACCGCATAAAAAGTAGAAAATCATTGGATTTTAGTCCAATTTGTCGACCATTGTTAATTTTGGCAATTTCCAATCCAACCGTCCTAAAAAATTAACCGAAAAAAATTATTTTTAAAAAGTGGTCGACAAAAATAATGATCGATTCCATATACACCGTTAAGGCCACAACAAAAAATGACAGTGTCAGATATATAACAAAGATGGCCATGAGCCACCATTCTGGAACAGTTTCATAGTTCTTCTTCATCAGACTTGTTAAACATCTGTGTATTGATCTTTCATTGCATGAGTTGTTTTCTTTCGCATCTCCCAAATTGTTCTGCATGAGTACCACATTACATTATTAGAACAAGTCAGGAAAAGGGCATCTTCATCTCGTGGTTAAATGCTTTAGAGCACTATACGTTTTCCAGAATCAGTAACTAGAAGAAAAACTAATGAACAAAAAATCTCATTTTTGTTACAAAGTGTCTAAATAGACGAGAGCAACAGTTTAAGTTTAAGTTTTTGTGATAAAAATCGTAAAAAAAATTGTGATTAAGTCTAAATGACCATTTAGTAAGCCTCGACCTATACAATATTATTCCCCAATTACTTTGTTTTATTTATTCAAGATTAGTAATGGATCATGCTTGCTTCAGTATCAGTGAAAGCCAGTAACAACGACCAAATTAAAGCAGATCTCTTTTTTGAAAAGTAATATCCAGAAAATAAACCTTCAATCATATATTTTGCATCATTTTTTTTTTGTCAAAACGTCAAACTCTTATTATTAATGCGTAGGTATCCATGCACATATCATGAAGTGCATGTTCGAGCAAACTCGGAGATACATGCCAAAGAGGTGATGCTAAGTATAAGACTATTTAAGATATCTCATTGTGCAAACCTTATTCATGTTTCTCCTAAACCACAAATACTCGAAAGTCTTGTCTAGACAATAAAATGCTGGCGAATGTTAGGTGTGTGGGGGGGGGGGGGGGGGGGGGGGGTCTATTAATCTAAGTTAGGCTTATTTTAATTCAAAGCCCAATTACGAATTTAAAGGTTGATGAAAAAAATAATGAATTTGTCTGATTCTCAATCTATATCACATGCACTATTTTATAATATTAAAACTCCTCCCCGCTTTATCTCTCATAAATCCTTTTCCCTGGATTCTTTAAAAAATTCAATCCTTCTTTTATCTTCTATTCTTCTTCTTCTTTTGTGCACAACAGTCAACAACTCCATTGCTCCAATGCTCCATTCATAAGTAAGTGATCTAAACTTAGTTTTAGGGTTTCTTTAACTTGAAATTAAATTTGGGGATTTGGATTATAAACTCAAAAATATTGTAATTAAGTTATTGATTTGATCAATTGGTATACTCAGAGTTGATTGTATGGTTATATATATAAGTGTTGGAGTTGGTGAATAGTTTGTAAAGACTAAGAGATCCCAAATTGGTTAGAGATAATTGATTTTAATTTAGAATCCTTGTTCTGATAAGAAAAAGGAAATTAATGATTATTGTCATTAATTCCAATTAGTAACAGAAAAAGATATTATTGATTTCGTCTTTAATTAGGATTATGGTTTTAATCCTAATTAAATGCAAATATTTGATTTGAGGTTGATTTGAGATCCATAAATCTCTTCACTAATCCTAAAATGAAGGTATGTGCCACTATAAATAGTGGAGCTACCTAACCCTAGAGAGACATACACAAAATTGAGCAAACAGAGTTAGAGAGTGTTTTCTTAGATCTTCGATTTTCGCAAGAATCAGAGAATTTGGAGTGGCTGTTTTATCTTGGATGCGACTGGTTGATAGTCTGCTGTGCGCAATACGAGGCAATATCGCGAACGACTTAAAGACAGCGACCTAGTTCACGACTCAGCCAGATCGGTAACCTTATTCCTTTTCATGTTCGGTTTCTAACAAATTTAAAGAGAGAGGGAATGGTGGCTAGGAATGGCCGAAGGAGAGAGATAGGAAATTTTGTGGAGGCTCTGATACCATGTGGAATTGGTTGGAATTGTTTACCCACACCAAACCGTGTCCTAGGATTTGTATTCTATAGAGAAAGTAGTTACAAGAGATTATGAGGATAAATACAAAGGGAAATAAATATCGTACAATAATATCCTACTTAACTACTTGATCCTTATCAAATTGGTCCACATATATCACCTTGAATGCGTTCTAAAAATGTGAGAGATTCATTTCTCACTTTTGTTGGTGATAGTCGAATAATCAACTTCCTTGAGAACATGACGTATAAACTAAATGTTTCGACTGGGGAATTTGATTGCTCATCACTGAATGTCCACTTGAATTTTCAAGAATCTTTCGCATCATTATAGATCCAGGATGGCCTAACTGGTTGTGCCAAACAACAATTTTTTCATGATTCATAAACTTTGAGTTTATTGTTGCATGATTCAATTGTACTTATATATTTGTAGTACAAACCGGAAGAAATTGATGGTAATCTTTCATGTATATTTTGTAGCCCGATATATGATACTTGTGATGACCATATATTCTTTATTTTCTTCCTCCATTGTGTCAATATGATACCCGTTCCGACGAATACCTTTATAACTCAATAAGTTTCTACAAGATTTTGTAGAATATAATGCATTTTTCAATATGCATTTTTGTTCCTCCATGCAATAACAAATTAGCTTTTCTAGAGCCTTCAATTAAATTAGTACTCCCAGATATAGTAATAACATTAGCTTCTCGCATTACTAGATAAGTAAAATATTTCTTATCCTTGAGAATTGTATGAGTTGATGCACTATCAATGATACACACATCTCCATTATTAATGTTGTTGCCGATGAAATTGATACTCATTCTATGACATGAAAATAATAAATTAGGTTAGGAAAAGCTATTTAAATATAGATTAAAAAAACTATTAGTAAATTTCTATTAAGAGAATAAATTATAAAAAGTTTTTTATTAATACCAAAACAAAACTTTATTTAAGGAAATACTTGAAACAAAAAAATAGAAAGTATTAAGATGCAAACATCAAGGCACCAAAATCAACAAAGAAAATCTCAACATTATTTTTGAACATTTTCATCACTAATGAGAGTATCAAATTTTCCTTCAGGATTGACAAAGAAATCAGCAACATCCAAATGATTAGTATCATAATTTCCATGGACAGGAGCACCTTCTTCAATAGTCAAATTTGTTTCAATCTTCTTTCCTCTTCTTGACTCCTGGTAAAGATTGACAAAGGTGTTTTGGTGTACGACAAATACGAGTCCAATGATTTCCACCACGTCTAGTAGACATATTTTGATGATGTTGATTGCTAGGCCCACCTTGGTCCTTAATCATTCTTCCTTCACTTTTGAAATTTGGATGGAAATATGAATTATTAATTTTTTTTACCATAACCACGTCCACGACCAATATTGCGATTACGCCCATTACTACGACCACAACCATGA